>BLBF01000072.1:4798189-4835375 GCA_015471245.1 Laticauda colubrina
TTCTATTCTATTCTATTCTATTCTATTCTATTCTATTCTATTCTATTAACTTAGACATCTGATATCTGTGTAAGGGCTTGTTCTAATAAGACTGTGGTTTCTGAATTTCCTGACAAAACAACAAAAAAACAAAATACGCTGATTATGTTGCGAAGTTTATAACTATATAGCTTTGGTGTTTTACTTAGCCAAAAAGAAATTTATTGGCTGGACTCATCTGTTGCAGTGTTTTTCAAACTCAGGAACTTTAAGATGTGTGGACTTTTGGGAGTTGAAGTCCACACATCTTAAAGTTTCCAGGCTGAGAAATATTGATTTACTGCAGGGGTACCCAACATTGGTAGCTTTTCAGACTTGCCCAGCCAGCGCAAGGAATTCTGGAAGTTGAAGTCCACAAGTCTTAAAGTTGCCAAAGTTGGACTCTCCTGACTATTGCTTCTGTACCAATAATATGAAAGATCCTTCAAATGCATTAATTTGTACCCTTACTAATGCACATTCACCAAGTATGCAAAGATTAAAGATGTACATGATTCTTGCATCATCTGTGCATATTTCAAGGCAGCATTAAGGAAGTAATTTCCCCAGATGTTGGCTGGGGAATTCTGGGAGTTGAAGTCCACAAGTCTTAAAGTTGCCAAATTTTGAGACTCCTATTTTAGAATATGACTTCTGGTATAGTGAAAATACCCTGGAATTCCCACATTCCCCCCATCCCACATAATAAACAGGACCAATGCTACTTAATTTCATGACCTTCACACAAGTGGCTTCTGAGAGTAAGAGAGTTGCTACCAGACACAAGGGTTTTCTTTGAGTTGGGACTACCTGATGTGCTTCTATCAAAATTCACACTCACTCACCCTATTAGATAACTTAAAATTCCAACTTCCACTAAGAAATTCAGATGAGAAACATTTCAAATTCTTTATCTGAACACCTAGGGAATTGCCTTCCATCTTCCTTCCTTATTCCTCTAGAATTTGTAATGTAGACTGTCGTGGCTGAATAATTTTGAATGGCCTAAGGGCTGAGATTTATGCAAGGAGGCCACTTGCATTGAAACCCTTTCACTCTCTTTCCCTCTTTCTCTTCCCGCTTCCAACAAGCAGATCTGTTATCAACAGATCACAAACTACTGAAAGTTACAAAATGACTCCTAAGCTTTTTAATATGCTTCAGTTCTCACAGTGGCCGGCAATGAAAATCTCTTTCATACCTAGGTGTTTTTGCTGAAGGAAATATATGGACCAGCACAATGTAACCAAGATTATGAGCGCAATAAATAGTGGATGGAGGAAATATGATAACATCTATTACAGCTTTATGAAATATTGATGGACTCTGAATACATATTGCTTCCTGAACAGCTTGTCCCACAGAGGTTTAATGAAAGACATCTGTTGGTTTTGCTGGATTCAACCAATGGACAAAATATGCTCTTTTCCCAAAAAGCAGCATCTCAAGGTTTAACAAAACTAATCGGTGGTCTCAGAATATGCTATATTCACTGTCTGAAGGACAGCACCAGGAGAATGACGTTTTGACATAAAAGGCGCTATTCACTAAAGTTCTGGAAATGATCGATCTTAGCACAAAGAAGTGCTGTAGCTCTGTGAATGGAGCCCCTGAAAACTACAATGGGTTGTAAATGGGTTTTTCTAGAAGAAAGCAAGAGCTTTAGTAAACAGGTATATTGTTCTGTGGCTACCTTTTTATCCTTCAACTTCTCACAGAATCCAACTCTGAAGATGATAACCTTCATCAAATTTCATTCCTAAGGAAAGCCTGTTTTTGCTGTCATTTTACACACAAACACACGCACGCAAGCACAGCAGTGGTGGGATTCAAAAAGTTTTATCACTGGTTTGGTGGATGTGGCTTGGTGGGCACGCTTTGCACATGTGCACACACTTTGCGCAAGTGTGCACCAAATGCACACTTTGGGCATGTGCGCACCAAATGCACACTTTGGGCAGGTGCAGAACGTTAGTGCAGGTGCAGAGGCATTCCAACTCACCTCCTTCAAAAAGCAGCTGTGCTTCAAAAACAGAGGATAAAGGTGAGTATGGGAGTTGGACAGGTAGGCCCAACAATAGAGCAGCAGAGAGAACTGGTTCAGTCTCCACTGCTCATCGCCACTATCGGCTTGGCAGAACTGGGCCGAACTGGTAGAATACCACCACTGAAGCACAGGGCCTTCTCACTCCCATGGATGGTACATGTGTCTTCCTCAATTTCAGATCCTCAGCCAGAAGACTGGGAATTCGAAGATTTTCTGTGTAGTATCTTAGCTGCTCCTAGCACTGACTTCTTCTGGACAGAGTGATCTGGAGTCTATGACAATTTGCCATGGCCAATTCACCATAGCCAACTTGCCACAGAACAACTTGCTGTGGGACAAGAGTTACACTGATATCAATGAAATGGTGGAATAGAATCATGAAAGAAAAGATGCAAAAGGAGGGACAGAATGAAATGTGAATGGCAAAAATTAAAATAATTTTTATTTAATTTAAATAATTAAATAGAATTATTAAATTGTCCCACAGCAAGTTGTCCTGTGGCGAGTTGTCCCACTATCAAGATTCCGACTAAGGAACCCAAGCAAATCAGAACTCTGAGAGTAGAATCCTCCTCAAAGAACTTCTTTATTGAGTATATCATATCGGCATTGCTTAAAAGAAAACCAACTCTGAATAATTCCCATGGTTTCAATATAATTAAAATAGGAAATAAGAACTCCATCCTAAGTGTCACGCAAGTCATGCTGGCCAATTAGGTCAATTGGTGGGCTCTCCAAGCACTCCTTCCCTGACCTTATCTGTTACCAATAGAGATGATCTTGGTTCCCATGAGAAAACTTTCTGTTGTAAGGCAATCAACTTCCTTCCCCACTTCCCTCTCTGTGTGGCAACTGAGGAGCAGAAAATTTTTTCACATTGAGTTGGCCATGGTGAGTTGTTCAATTTCTGAGCTCTGAGATTGTTCCTGGAATCTGTTGGAGTCCCCTCCCAGCTTAACAGTTACAACCCTAAGTGTTTTAACCACCATTTGGGACCCCTTTGGTCTTTACTTTCCACATGCTCTTCAGTTCCTCCTTCAGACCCTGGTACTTCTTCAGCTTCTCATACTTCTTCCTGATGTTGCTGTCCCTTGTCACTGCTACATCAATCACCCCTGCTGACTTCTGGTTACACATATTTAATTAATCTCTATAAATTAAAATGGTGCCCTTTGTCAAACCAGGCAAAAATCAGTTGCGCTTTTGCAAATAACAAATAAAATAGTCACCTAGTAAAATAACAAGCTGGGCCAGCGTGTGTAATAAATAAAATGGATGAGACTCTAATGAATGTAAAAATGGATATGCTTCAAAATGAATAAATAATGAAACGGGGAAGAAAACTTCTGGTAATGAAAACAAATGGAACATGATGATGGTGGGGGGTAGAGTAACAGGAGAAGAATTTGTATTTCTAACAGAGCATGGGGCTTCTTCTAACATTCAGAAGCATCCAAGCAGAAGCAAGGAAAAAATAACACATAATATGAGTGGATTTTGAGATTGTTTCTTGCCAGAAAAAAAATAATGCATCAAGAAAGAAGATTGGGAAGGTGGACCTGAAAGCAGATTCAGACCAATTTCAAGTGAATTTGGTCTGTTTTAGGAAAATTTTATGTACATAAGGAATAGAATAGAATAGAATAGAATAGAATAGAATAGAATAGAATAGAATAGAACAGAATACTTTATTGGCCAAGTGTGATTGGACACACAAGGAATTTGTCTTGGTGTAAATACTCTCAGTGTACATAAAGAAAAGGTACATTCGTTCAGAATCAAGAATCATAATGTACAACACTTAACGATAGTCATGGGGTACAATCAACAATCAAATCATACTAGGAAACAGTCAATATAAATCGTAAGGATATAAGCAACAAAGTTACAGTCCTACACTCACAAGTGGGAGGGGATGGCTGATAAGGAGTGATGAGGGGATTAACAATAATAGTAGTGTACACTTTGTAAAACGTTGAACAATGTTGAGGGAATTATTTGTTTAGCAGAGTGATGGCTTTTGGGAAAAAACTGTTCTTCTGTCAAGTTGTTCTGGTGTTCAATGCTCTATAGCGTCGTTTTGAGGGAAGGAGTTGAAACAGTTTATGTCCGGGATGTGAGGGGTCTGTAAATATTTTCACAGCCCTCTTTTTGACTCATGCAGTCTACAGGTTCTCAATTGAAGGCAGGTGGGTAGTAATTGTTTTTCCTGCAGTCCTAATTATCCTCTGAAGTCTGTGTCTGTCTTGTTGGATTGCAGAACCAAACCAGACAGTTCTGGAGGTGCAGATGACAGACTCAATAATTCCTCTGTAGAACTGGATCTCTGTAGATCTTCCTCTGTAGAACTGGAACTGCAGCTCCTTGGGCAGTTTCAGCTTCCTGAGTTGGCGCAGAAACAACATTCTTTGTTGTGCTTTTTTGATGATGTTTCTGATGTTAGGTGTCCATTTTAGGTCATGTGATATAGTAGAACCTAGAAATGTGAAAGTCTCTACTGTTGATACTGTGTTGTCTAGTATTGTAAGAGGTGGTAGTATGGGAGGGTTTCTTCTAAAGTCTACCACCATTTCTACAGTTTTGAGTGTGTTCAGTTCCAGATTGTTCTGGTTACACCATGAGGCAAGTTGTATAACCTCCTGTCTGTATGCAGATTCATCGTTGTCTCAAATGAGACCAATCACTGTTATGTCATCAGCAAACTTCAGTATTTTAACAGATGGATCGTTTGAGATGCAATCATTGGTATACAAGGAGAAGAGAAGTGAAGATAGTACACAGCCTTGGGGGGGCCCTGTGCTGAAACAAGACTGCTTCCTGTCTGTTCGGAAGCTTATGATCCACTTACAAGTGTGTTCAGGTACCGCTAGTTGGTTTAATTTACTTAGAATAGTGTCTGGAATGATGGTATTGAATGCTGAACTGAAGTCTGAACTGAAGTGAACTGAAAGACAAAACAAGATTCCACCAAAGTGACCAGAACCAAATTGTAAATGGTTGTATGATATATTTTTTGTGGGTTAAAAATAAAGATATTTGAAAACCTATAATACTAACTCAAGGCTGGATGTATCCATGTATCTCTAATAAAAGTAGGTACTGTTTAAGATAATATGGAATCAGACCGTACTGAACTATAATCAATGTATGACTTTGCCTTGATTAGGAGAAGTTGAGATTTCAAAGTCTGGGATCACCTTCAGTGTTAAATATACAATCGGGTTACTTTATGCTTGTATAACGCAAAGAAATAAAGATGTACTCTGGAAGTTTTTGATCATCTAAAGATGATTGTATTGGAGTGCTAAAATTATATACTATCTAGAAATCTGTTTCAGTTTTCTTCTATCATGTCCTTTGGCATGATTAGAATGTCCTGATCTATTCACTCTTAGCACAACAATCTATCTTTCACCACAAAGACAGAGACAACAGAGGTCCTGAAATGGCAGAAAAGCTAAGAATACTGATTATACAGGCTGACCTGTAGATTCATAATACTTTACTGTACATTAGGAAGCCACTTAGTCCCTTTGGATAAATGGGAAGTCAGAAAAGGTGTAGATATGACTGCATTGCTGGGACATATATCTACCGGTCAATGGAAGCAATATTGGGTCCCAAGCAGATGTGGGATTCAGTAGGTTCTGACCAGTTCTGGAGAACCAGTAGCGGAAATTTTGAGTAGTTCAGAGAACTGGCAAATAGCACCTCTGACTGAAGATTTTACAGTATCCTTCCCCTGCCATGCCCACCAAGCTACACCCAAAGTACCGGTGGTAAAAAAATTTGAATCTCACCACTGGTCCCAAGCCGTGATTTTGCAGAAGCTTCCCCAATGTATCCTAATGATTTTTATTGACTGCTTCCTAGCATGATTTGATTGCTTATTTGTACCCTATGACTATTATTAAGTGTTGTACCTTATGATTCTTGACTCTTGACGAATGTATCTTCTCTCTTATGTACACTGAGAGCATATGCACCAAGACAAATTCCTTGTGTGTCCAATCACACTTGGCCAATAAAGAATTCTATTCTATCTATCTTTCTTAATTCAACCCAAATCTAGTCAAGGATTGAGTGGGCTGTGGAAAATGAGCTGCCGTTTCCATAGAAATGTATTGTTATGATCTGAGTACAATTATAGCAAAGTGAGATCCTAGCCAGCATGGCCTTTGTAACCTTCGTGAAAATTAACAGGGAACAGTATTTAGAGATTTCAACGGGCTATGTTAAATGCCAAGGACCAACCAATTTTAAATAAACCATGAGTCGTGTGCAACTATCACTATCGATGTGAGGCCTGTCCAAAAACTTAAGTCGTACTGAAGTTGAATTAAATGAAGTTCAGAATAAAGTCTTCTTCTAGTTGACCTCAGTTCTGGTGGCTTTGTGGACACAGCAATGTTATTTTTCTAGCAACCTTCAAGAAGTGGTTCATCATTATCTCCCTCACCAAATTCTTTAGACTGCCCAATCTAGCTTACAACCTGGTAGAACCCCATTAAAGCATTAACTAGATTCAACCCTACTTAGAGCTTTCTAAAATCAGCCAAGTTGAGTCACATTCCTGACACCAAGACGGGCTAAACAAATTTAACTGCCTCTATTTCTTACAGAGACTCATCCTCCCCAAGTAAATTACTCATCCTCCCCAAGACACAAATTACTAAACTGTTTTAATAATCAGCCAAATGAAGAAACCTTTAGAACATGGTTGAACTATCTACAGTGAACACCTAAACCATTCCAGCAATACACTACAGGTTTAAACTACAGCCTAAAATTTCTATTGCTAAGTAAAACATTTGTTAAGAGAATTTTGCCCCATTTTACAACCTGTCTTGCCACCATTGTTAAGTGAATCATTGCAGTTGTTAAGTTAATGACACGGTTGTTTAGTAAGTCTGGCTTGCCTGTTGACTTTGCTTGTCAGAAGGTCACAATAAGGGGTCACATGATCTTAGGACGTTACAACCATCAAAAATGTGAGTCAGTTGCCAAGCAACTCAATTTTGATCATGTGACCATGGAGGGAGGGTGTTGTAATAGTTGTAAGAATGAAAAATGGCCATAGCTAACTTTTCTCAGAGCTGTTGTAACTTTGAATAAGTCATTAAATAAACCAGAGGTATCAAACTTGATTTCATTAAGGGCCACACATCAGGGTTGTGTTTGACCTTGGGGGATGTGGCCAGGGTGGGCGTGGCTAGCTCGACATCACTCATGTCAGAGGCACTTCTGGTGTGCCAAGTGCCCTGCCCTGGCAGAGAAAACTCCATTTTTGTTAGAAGAGGCATCATGGCCTGGTCCTTCGCTGTTTCCAGGGAGACCCTACGAGCCAGATCTAAGCATCCCATGGGCCAGATCCAGCCCCTGGTCCTTGAGTTGGACACCCTTGAAATAAACTCTTGTAAGTCAAGGACTACCTGGGGTTACCTTTTAAAAACCTGCTGAATTTCTGTCATACATCTTACTATATTTTAATCACTTTCCATTCATTTTGCACACCTTGAGATTGTTGTTGGGATTTTCTTATATGACCGTCTCACCCAGAGTTGGTATTCAGCAGGTTCTGACTGGTTCTGGAGAACCGATAGTGGAAATTTTGAGTAGTTTGGAGAACCGACAAATACCACCTCTGACTGGCCCCTCCTCCATCTATTCTCTGCCTCTCATTGAGTCCCAGCTGATCAGCTGGGTCTCCTTTTGTTGTCCTGCACAGGAGAATGGAGCTGGAAAGCAGGTTAGCGGGGTGGGGAGGGAATGGGAATTTTGCAGTATCCTTCCCCTGCCACACCCACCAAGCCTACAGAACCAGTAGCAGAGGTGATATTCAGCAGGTTCTAACCACTTCTGGAGAACGGGTAGTGGAAATTTTGAGTAGTTTGGTGAACTGGCAAAAACCATCTCTAACTGGCCCCACCCTCATCTATTCTCCGCCTCCTGAGTCCCAGCTGATTGTCTGGGTCTTCTTTGGTTGCCCTGCATAGGAGAACAGAGCTGGAAAGCAGGTTAGTGGGGTGGAGAAGGAATGGGTATTGCAGTATATGCTTCCCCTGGAGTGGGGTGGAAATGGAGATTTTACACTATCCTTCCCCTACCATGCCCACCAAGCCACACCACACTCATCAAGCCGTTCCCACAGAACCAGTAGTAAAATTTTTGAATCCCACCACTGTCAGTGTGCTCTCCCACAGACCTTCTGCTAACCCTCTGAAGCTTCAGTGGGAGAGGGAAAAAACTCTCTGCTAGATCAGAGAGGTCTCCTGCCTTTCCTAGGTTTAAGCACAAAGGGAAAACCATCATTTTTGCAGGCTGGAGATGTTTACAATTGTAGTTCTACCACTGCAATCATATTAACCTTTATTGTCATTGTGCGTATATACAACGAAATTGGTTTTTGCTTCTGCTGGTGCTATCCGTAACAACAGTACAATACAACATGAATCCTATAGAACATGGTGGTTATAAAAGTAATTAGGGAGAAACCAATTGTATGTTTTCTTGTACACGTGGAGTGATTGTAGTTGTATTTAGGAGTCTGATAGTCCATGGATAAAAACTGTTTTTAAACATGTTTGTTCGGCTGGCTATGCTTCTGTGTCTTCTGCCTGATGGTAAAAATGAGAAAAGACACTGACCAGGATGTGACTCATTTCTAAGTATCTTCCTTACTCTTGTAGAAAGTTAGCACCTACCCCTTTCCTAGAAGAATGAAATATTATAGGAAATATTAAAACGGCAGAATATTATATTTCCCTGGGTGAGAAAAGGAGAAATGTGTTTTAAAAACAAAGCAGCTTCCTGAAGCTCCCTGCCGCCCATTCAGCTCCAGGGTGATGGGATTAAGACATGGCCCTCAGGACATGATAGGATTATCCATCTCACTGCATGGCACCTGGGAAGATGACATCACCCAGCAGGATTCAACCAAATTTAGCACACATACAACCAACAAAGCTAGCTATGACCCCTGACAGCATCCAGTCAAGATACTCTTCCTCTGCCCCAGGAAGTTCAAAGCTTAGAGAGGGCATAAAACCAAGGGACTTTCAAGCATCTCTTCCCTTCCTGTCCTGTCCACCATTAAACCTTCTTTCCAAGCAACTCCCATGAATCCTGTGTCTTTTTCCTCACTTGGGACTGAACCCAGAAGGATATTTCTTCTCACACTCTGCTGAAACAATGAGACCTGGTGATGTCATCCAGTGGTGTTAGGGGGCAACCAATGGTTTCTTGTGCCGAATTGATCACTCTCTGGAGTGCCTTCCTGCCCACAGCTGTTGAACCAGCATTCTATGCTGTTATACAGTATGTGAGCATACTTTTTATCATTGACCAAAGTTCTGAAGGACCAAGAACTGAAAAATCTCAGCGCGGGCGATGTAGGGTTCTATAATAAATCCAGTCGAGGGATGTGTGGGATTTGAATTTCTGGAACCCTCAAGCTTAAACACTGCAGTTGAAATCCAACACAGCTGAAGAGGTTTAGGTGGAAGAAAGTGAATGTGAGTCTGAATTGCAAACAGTACCACAGTTTTTAGGAAGAGACGCTATTAAAAATGTAACATGGAATAATGTTGGAATAATAATGGAATAATAGGATTAAAGGGATCTTGGAGGGTCTATTCCAACTGAAGAGGCTACAGAGGAGAATCTGCAAATTTTTGTTTTCAAATATGTAGCTTACTAGTGAAGAACAGATGGTCTTTGAACAATTAATTAGTGGAACAACTTGTCTCCAGAAGTTGTGGGTGCTCCAACACTGGAGATTTTTAAGAAGAGATTGGACACCATTTGCCCAAAACAGTATAGCAACTCTTTGCTTGAGCAGTGGGTTGGACTTGAAGACCACTAAGGTCCATTCCAATTCTTTTATTCTATTATTCTGATCAGAAGAAGACTTTCCACCAAATATGATGAACGATTGCTTTCCTAAAGCTTCACCATTGGCCATGCTGGGATTGAGCTGATCAGAATTGGTTCAAAACATCAAGATGTGCCTAAGGACCCCCCTCTGCATGAGAAAATAAGGGGAAGTTAAGCAACACATACAAATTTGACCAGCCCACTGCAGGTAATGGGATCAATTGCAGTTTCTATCCAACTGCCCAGGGAGCCCCACCAACCATCTTTCAGCAATGAAAAATACATCAAAATATTTTCCCTTTTTCTTTTCAGATACTTGCCAGGTGAGAGCAAAAATGAATCATCTCCAAGCTGGGTTGACAGGAATATGCTAAAGGTCTTTGATGTTTTAATTTGTGATATGTAAAATTAATTGCCCCAGGAAGCTGAGTCTTAAATTCATTGGCAGCAATCACCCAGTGCTTTGTAATGCATACTCACTTAAAGGGGCCTCTTCAGTTTCTGCATTTTGAAGAGCCACTTCCCTTTGCAGAACCTGATATGGCTGCTGCCAGCGATTTGTAAGTGATGTTCCCTAGATGTAAATTTTTCTTCTTGGGCACTCCACTGCTTTGTTACAAGTAACAAAAAATCCTATGGCGGTGTTATGTTTTCAACCTGGACTTTATAATAACTGGAAAAGTAATGGCTATAGTGATTGAAGAATGATAAACATGGATATGTATCCAACCATGTATGTCTAGACCTGTAGGAAGTTAACACCCACCCTTCTTCTAGAAAAAAATGAAATATCATAGGAAATATTAAAAAGGCAGAGTATTTCCCCGAAAAAGAGTAGAAACTTAGAAGCAGAAACTCACCTCAGAAGCAGAAGCTCACCCCCACCTTTGCTAATGGACCATTACTCTGGCCTAGGCCAGTCTCTTTTACATAACAAAGATCTATTCCAGGTGGAGTTACAATAGGAATTGCCCAAATACCTTTCAGTGCATCATCATCCAGCAAGGCTCAACCAAGCCTGGAACTCAGGACAACCTACAGAGTCACCCCTGCATGGCCCCATGGGAGTCTGACAACCAATCAGAATACAAGCTCAAATTCAAATCCCAACAGATGGTATAGAACAATTGCACTCTCAGCATATCAGCCCTTCTTTGTTCACCCAAGGCATATGATCCTGTCCACCATTAAACCATCTTTCCAAGCAGTCACCATGTTTCCTGTGTCTTTCTTTCCCACTTGGAACTGAACCCAGAAGGATATTTCTTCCAACAGACCAAAGTCTCACAATCACAAGCAACAGTTTCACCACTTTATCCTTGCCCATAGACCAGGCTCGGTGGTTACAGAGATCCTTTGTCTAAGTGGTGGAGTGTAGTCCAGAGTCGCAGGAGGGAGGGTCTTTTTCCCAGAGAGCAAAGGGATAGTGAAGCTTGGAATGTCTGATAGGCAGGAAGACAGCAAGGTCAGGCTCTCCATAGCAATTCACAGAGTTCATCTATAATTATCACAGATAACTATAGTCTGGCAAGATGCTGTTTGTAGGCAAGCAACAGTAAAGGAGGCACTCGGGAATAACTCCATGTGTCATTCATGGGTCTTTGGGCCTGTCACTAATCTGGCCCAGACCAAAGCAATTATCTGCAACAATTGTAGATGTACTTTGTGAATTTCTAGGGAGGGCCCAACCTCTCTCCCTGCCTATCAAAGCTTTGCTGTCTCTTTGCTCTCTAAGGAAGATCTCCTCCCTCCTGTGCCTGCTAACTACATCCACCATAGTCTAATTCTGATAAGCTGTCTTTCTTTTTTAACAGTTGCATAGCAGAGAAAATTTGACCCATCCAAAACTGTTTCCTTGCATCATCAGAATCATTAAATGTAATTTCTCCCTAGAGATCTGCCATACATCAAATCAGACCAGTGGTCCATGTGGTCCAAAACTTTCACTACTGAGCAGAAGTTGCTGCTCTTCACAACTTTTCAAGGGAACTTGGGAACTTCTGCATCAATTACCTAGCCACATTCTCTTTATAAAGTAATGCTGTACTCTTAGAAGTGCAGAATCCTTACCTATAATTTCAGGCTGGAATTTCATGCTTAAAAATTGTATTTCTTGGGAGAAAAAATTTTTTTTTAACCCGAATGCCAAAATGGATGTTGGGATGAGTTTCAGGGTGGAATTTTATATTTAAAAACAGTATTTCTGGCTGTTTTTAAAAACTGAGTGTTTTTGTGGCTTCACGCTGCCTTCCTGCTTTATTATTGTGATTTATTGTTTGTTGGCTTTTATCTTCTATTTTATTATTCTGCTCCCTGCCTGGAACCCAGCTTTTAAATGAGTCATCTATTAAAAAGGAAAACTATAAAAACGAGATGAAGATACATTGATATTCTCAAGCCAAACCAACCCTACTTGAAGCATGTGTGTACCAGTACCTCAGGAGATCTAAACACCTATGAAGACAGGGTACCTGCCACAGGAAAGGACTTTAACAGAATAATAGAGTTGGGAGGGATCTTGGAGGACTTTTGATCCATCCCCATGTGCAAGTTAGGAGACCATTCTGAACAAATGGCTGACAAACTTTTTTTAAAAAAAAAAAAACCTCCAGTGATGGAACACCCACAACTTCTGAAGGTGACTCATTCCACTGAATGAGTTAATTAACCACTGGTTAATTATTCTGTCAGGAAATGTCTCCTTTGTTCTTGATTGCTTCTTTCCTTGATCAGTTTCCATCCATTGATTCTTATTTATTTTTTTATTTATTTACTTTATTTTGTCACAAGCTTACAATATAACAGAGACAAGAATAAACATAAGTTTAAATCCATGAAATAGGAACTTATAATTGGGGACAATGGGACAGGGACAGTAGGCACGATGGTGCCTCTTATGCTTGCCCCTTACAGACCTCTTAGGAATGGGGTGAGGTCAATCAAGGTTAGTTTGAGGGTAAAGGAGTGGGGGTTTGAGCAGGTGACAACAGAATTAGGTCTTGAGTTCCAGACATTGACCACTCTGTGGCTGAAATCGTACTTCCTGCAATCGAGTTTGGAGTGGTTTACATTTAGTTTATATCAGTTGTGTGCTCTTGTGTTGTTGTTAAAGCTGAAATATTCATTAACTGATAAGATGTTGTAATATATGATTTTATGTACCATGATTAAGTCTAATCTTAGTCAGCATAGTTCAAGGTTGTCTAAGCCAAGAATCTCAAATCTGGTGCTGTAGGATATTCTGTTGCAAACAGAGGAGTGTAGGACTCTTCTAGTAAAATACTTCTGGATTCACTCAATTGTATTTATGTCTGATATACAGTGTAGATTCCAGACAGCAGATCTGAATTCAAGTATTAGTCCAGCAAAGGTTTTGAATGCCAGTCTTGTCAGTCTTCAGCTGTTTTGGAAAATAGGTTGACACCTCCACCCTTTCTTCTCTGTGGTAGCTCCTCAAATATTGGGACACTGCTTTTTTCCAATTTCTGTTCTTTACCCTGACTTCCTTTGGTAGTTGATATTCAATGATTGTATCTCACTGAGTTATTTTGTTTCAGTTAGTCTTGTAAGATTGCACAAAAGCCACATGACACAACGGCTATAAAAATGATACAATCCTTGATTTATGACCAGGATCAGGATCAGAATTTCTATTACTAAGGCAGTTGTTAAGTGAGGCACACCAGGTTTTGCAATCTTTTTTTTTTTTTTTTGCCACAGTTATTAAGCAAATCAATGCCATTGCTAAGCAAGGCAGATGTCAAGTGAGTTTTGCCCCTTTCACATCTGTTTGCCACAGTGGTTAAGTGGTTAAGTGAAGTGGTTAAGTGAAGCACTGCAGTTGTTAAGTGACTCATGCAGTCATTAAGTGAATCCAGCTGACCCCATTGTCTTTGCTTGTGGGACGGTTGCACATGGCGATCACATGACCTTGGGAGGCTTCAATTGTTGTAATTGCTGTGAAATGTTGTCATAGACCTTAGCACTTAGACTTATATCCCGCTTCACAGTGCTTTACAGCTCTCTCTAAGTGGTTTTACAGAGTCAGCCTATGGCCCCCAACAATCTGGGTCCTCATTTTACCCACCTCAGAAGGCTGGAAGGCTGAGTCAACCATGAACCTGGTGGGATTTGAACTGCCAAATTGCAGGCAGCCAGCAGACAGCAGAAGTAGCCTGCACTAACTGCACTCTAACCCCTGCACCATTGAACTTCATTGTAAATGGTCCCAAAGCTTTGAATTATAAGATGTGATATATAGTAGTAGTCAAGTACAGTATACAGTTTAAGTCAAGAAGTCTGAGACTTATGACCATAGTTGACCCCAACATTTCCATTGCTAAGTGAGACAATTGTTGAGTTTTGCCCATTTAATAGCAATAGCACTTAGACTTATATTCCACTTCACAGTGCTTTATTTGCTTTACTCTAAGTGGTTTTACAGAGTCAGCCTATGGCCCCCAACAATCTGGGTCCTCATTTTACCTGCCTCAGAAGGATGGAAGGCTGAGTCAATCTCGAGCCTAGTGACACTCAAACAGCCAAATTGCAGGTAGCCAGCAGTCAGCAGAAGTAGCCTGCGGTATAACATTCCAGAGGTGGTATTCAGTTGGTTCTGACCAGTTCTGGAGAACCAGTAGCAGAAATTATGAGTAATTCAGAGAACCGGCAAATCCCACCTCTGGCTGGCCCCGCCCCCATCTATTCTCTGCCTCCCGAATCCCAGCTGATTGGCTGGATCTTCTTTTGTTGCCCTGCACAGGAGAACAGAGCTGGAAAGCAGGTTAGTGGGGTGGGGAGGGAATGGGTTTTTGCAGGAACCTTCCCCTGTCATGCCCACCAAGCCACACCACCAAGCCATGCCCTCAGAAATGGGAGTAGAAATTTTTGAATCTCACCACTGCTGCATTCTAACCACTGCGCCACCATGGCTCATGTAAGTACAAGGGCCAGTCGTAAGTCACTTTTTTCACTGCTGTTGTAACTTTGAACACTCACTAAAAGAATGTTAGTCAAGGGCTACATACACGCTATCCTTATCTGTTATGAGTGAAATCTGAAGTCTCTATTAGCCAATTGTTGGCAGATGAACAGATGCTGTAGATGGAGGATCAGTCCCTTTTAATTAATCAAATGTTACAGCTTTTCTGCCCACATATTGTGAAGTTCTTCTCCTTGTGCACTCTTCCCCCCCAATTGCAACAATCTTCTCTGAAGAACTGAAACATCTGCAGTCATGACTGTTTTAAAATTGATTTATGAAGCCAGTTGACATTTTTCCAACCTTCCATTTCTCCTAAGGTAGATGATGTCATACTTCCACCTACAACTTTGCTTCTTCAGCCTTCCCACCTCTGCTTTAAGGACTCCCTTAAGGCTAGGTCCCACTGGCCGACGGACGCAAAACGGATGCATAAAGGACACAGCGGATGAGCAAAATTTCGGGGGTGGCTCCATCCGTTGTCATCTGCTCCAAAAAGTGGCAAAATTTGCATAAACAGAACAGAAAAGAACAGAAAAGAATGGATGTGAGTAGTATGTAGTGGGGATGTTAAGCAGATGTTCATAGGAAGCCTAGCGGATGAAAGCGGATGGAAATGGATGACACATCCGAAGGGGTTCCCGTGGAGAATTTTGAAGTGGACGCATAGCGAAAGGGGCGGATGCATAGCGGATGAAGCGGATGCATCACAGACGCCTATAGGAAACAAAGGGGATGCCGCACGGATGTATATCGGATGCAAAGCTGCGGGGAGCTTTTTCACTATCCATGCGGGGAGTATGAATTGCGTCAGCTCCGTGGATATAAAAGGATGCAGCGTGCACGCAGTCAGCATACAGGGGAAAGACGTGCTGCCACATACATCTTGCAGGAACACCATGGTTCGTCAGTCAGGCAAGAAGAGGAAGTCCGTGCCTACTTGTTCAAGCCCTGGCAAGGTGAAGAAGGCCAGAACCAGCATCCTACCCCCTGTCACTGACTCTGAAGCTGCTGCTGCTGCTGCTGCTGCTGCTGCTGCTGCTGCTGCTGTTGTGGTGGACCAGTCCCAAGGCCCTCAAAGCCCTGCTGCTGAAGGCCCTGCTGCTTAATTCCCTGAAGGCCCTGCTGAAGCACCTGCCAGAGGGAGGAAGAGGCAAGGGAAGCAGAAGGGAGAGAGGAAACGGGACACCATTTCCGAGGAGCATGAGGATGAGATGCTGGAATGGCTGAGGGAGAACGAGTACCTCTGGAGAAAGGGCCACAGACTGTATCGGGATACCAAGAAGAAGCAGGCAGCTTGGAGAGACAAGGCAGAGAGCCTGGGGTACACTGCAGAAGTACTCCTTGGATGGTGGAAGCACATGCACACCTGGTATGGCAAGCTATACCTCAAGAAATCCGGGCAGGCTGCTGTCAAGCTGACTGACCAGGAGATGTACGTCATGGCCAACTGCAGTTTCCTGGAGGGTGAGATCCGCCACTGTGGAGTAGCCCCTCTGACAACCCTCTCCCTCAGATAGCCCACAGACAGCCAGTCCTCTTCCAGACAGGAGCCAGCTACCCTGTCCAGGCAGGTGTCTTCAGAGGGCCCCACAGCAGAGACCCCCCTGACAGCTGCACTCCCCATGCCGGTGGACTTGGAGGATCCCATGGAGGATGACGCCCTGCTGTCACAAATGCAGCAGCCACCAGAGGCCAACCCACCCCCACCCCCACCCACAGCTCCAGAGGATGCAGGCAGAGAGGCAGACTGGAGGGCCAGGACCACAGTGTGCTGTTGGAGATCAGGGACACAATGAAGACCAGCACAGAACTTCTCTCTCAGCTGGTCCACTTGGACAGAGCATCCTCGGGCCAGAACACCTTCATCACCTACATGAGCCAGACCCTGAGGGACCTGCCCAAGGCCCAGTACCAGGTGATGAAGCAGAAGATCACAGCACTTCTGCACAACCCTAAAGGCCCAGCTGAAGCTGCTCCTACCCAGTCCAGGACTGCTCTTCCACCCCAGGCGATGTCACAGCCCTTCCACAGTTTTCAACAGCCCCTCACCTCCCAAGCTACAACCACCAGGACTTCCCACAGCACAAGCACAAACTTCCCAGTCCAGGCCCAGGTTCATCGCATGCCACAGACACCAGTCCTCACTCACCTGCAGACCAGACAGCCCCACTACACTCCTCCCAACCCTTCCTCCACCCCACAGCCAAGCCCATCAATGGACAATCTGTCATCAGTATTGGGCCTGACATCTCCAGTCCTTGATGAAAGGCCTCTCAACCTCATGGGACACAGTCAGCTCTGGGATAGCTTCCTGAACACACCACCACCTGTTGTACCCTCGGGGCCAAGCACCCCAATGGTGCCTCAGACCAGCACTCAAGCCACAGCGACCTCCACAGTCCCTGCCCGCTTGATGGCTGAGACCATGGACATGACTCAGAGTGACTGAGAATAGTGTCAGAGACTGAGTTGTTTACTTGTTAAGTTTATCTTTGCTTAAGACACTTTACTTGGTTCATTTTGCTTATTTAATACAGTCATAAAGTTTACCTAAGAAAGTTAATAAAAGTTATCTTTGCTTAAGACACTTAATACAGTTTACACAATTCATTTTTTTTTACTTCATAAAGTCATAAAGTTTACCTAAGAAAGTTAATAAAGGTTATCTTTACTTAAGACACTTAGTTTACTTGGTTCATTTTTTTTACTTAATAAAGTGTTGGTGAAAACTTTGAAAAAATGGTTAAGCCTTTGCATGCTTGTGGGATGGATAAGGATAGTTGTGGGATAGATAAACCTCCACTGCAACCATAGTGGGACTGTGTGGTCCACCATCCCAGCGATCCAGATGATTTTCTCCCCCTTTTAATAGAAAATATCGGTTGTCTGCTAGGTGTCCTTCGACATACTCTAGACATACTGCAGACATACTAAATATACGAGATACATCCCAGATACAAACGTTTTGTCCATTTTTAATCCTTTATATACGAGATGCATACGCTTACATCCTTTCTATTTCTGTGCTACTAACGCTGTGTAGACATTCCGTGTACCTTTTGTTTCCTCCCTTTTTCTGTTTTCAGCTGCAGCGGATGTGAGTTGAGGGCATGGCCAGAGGATGCAGAGAGGATACAGTGGACGTTTAATGGATGATAAAAGGACATAGAACGATTGTTGCCCGTATATGTCATGGATGTACATCGTACGCAGCGGAAAGTTCATCCGTTCACAAAGTTTTGTGCAGCTCAAAACTTCTTGCGCGGATGAAATTGCAGTGGACGGATGCTCGACGGATAGAGCATATGAAACATGTATGCAGTGAGTACACAATGGATGCATAGCATTTTCCAACAGATGGTAAGCTTTTTTTAACGTTTTACATCCTCTTTGCATCCATAAGTGCAGTGGGACAGGGCCTTTAACCCGCCTGAAAATACTTTTGGTTACAATCCCACATGAGTTTCAACAAGACTAGAATTTTGGCACAAGGTTTTGCTCACAGAAAAAAAAGAAAGGAGGGGGACAAGAGAAAGAGCTTTGAGAGAAATAGTACTGGTAGACCTCGACTTACAATCCTTTGTTTAATGACTGTTCGAAGTTACAACGGCACTCAAAAAAATGACTTAAAAAATGACTTATGATGACTTATGAAACTGCAAAGTTTCCAGTCAGAGGTGGGATTTGCCAGTTCTCTGAACTACTCAAAATTTCTGTTACTGGTTCTCCAGAACTGGTCAGAATCTGCTGAATACCACCTCTGCCTCTGACCATTGCATTATCCCCATGGTCATGGGGCCAAAATTTGGGTGCTTGGTGACTGGAGTCTATTTATGAGAGTTGAACTTTCCCGAGGTTATGCAATCATCATTTGTCAATTTCCCAACCGTCAATGAGGGAACCCAGATTTATTTAACAACCATACGAGTCACTTAACAACTGCAGTGGTTCATTTAACAACTGTGGCAAAAAGATTTAAAAGGGACAAACTCACTTAACAACTGCTTTGCTTTGCAATGGAGATTTCAGACAGAATTTTGGTCATAAATTTAGGATTAGCCAGTGGTGGGATTCAACCAGTGTAACAACCGGATCGGTGAGAGCGCATGGTGTGTTAGAAAACAGCTCTAAAAATTACCTTGCCTTCAGCCCCGGTAAGCAATATGGCTGAGGTGCGGCAATTGCTCTGCTGCACCTTTCAAACAAAGGAAATATAGGACAGACTAGCGCAGGGGCAGGTGGGCGGGGCCAACTCATCACTGGAACTACCGGTTCACCGGAACTGCTCCATACTGGGTGAATCTCACCCCTGGGATTAGCTGCATATACCCAATTCTCTCTCTTTCCAAGGAAAACTTAATGTGGGATCAGGAAGGCAAGGTATTGAAGCAAAGAAAAAAATTGTAACTTTCAGCAGCCCCAGACATTATAACAAATGATGGATATTGCAATTCAGCAACAATTGGCAGGTTACAGTTTTGTTACCCTCAGGTCTGCAGTTGAACATTTCATTTGCATCCTGTAGAGTTCAGGTGTTTTTTTTTTTACTTCCCACAAAATCAGTGCGCACCCCTGTATTGGATGGGTAGATTTGATTGAAATGTTGAACTATTTTCTTAAACCTTCATTAATGGACAAACACTCATTGCTCAAGATGGTTTTCATAAACCTAAAGAGAGAAATCAAAGCTGAGTACAATTGGTGCTTTAATATTTTTCACTGAATTAATGAACAGAGGCCTTGGATGGACAATTTTATGAATTTTTCCAGGAGAAAGGAGAAATTATCCAACCATTTCTCAAGAGTAGGATTTTCTCTTAGCAATAACGATCAGGATCATTCCTTACTTGTATCTGTTTTTGTTGTGGTTCGCCGGCAGCAGGTGCAGACGGCTGAGGTCTCAGAGAGCGGGGACTCGGATGAGGGGCCTGCGTGTGATGCAGGGATGGGGCCAGGACGATCAGAGAGTGGAATGCTGCTTTCGGAGCTTGGGGAGTCTGACAGCAGTGATGAAGAGGTCCCTGAGGAGCCTGTGCCCAGTGAGCATGCGCGTAGGGCTGCTCAAAGGAAAAAGCAGCTGAAGCAGCATGGTTGACTCGGGAGTAAGGCTGCAAGGTGATGGCTCTTCCCATGAGGGATAAAAACCGGCCCTCGGAGTTGGCTTCTTTGCACGGAGCAAAGTTCTCTCAATTCCAAGTTCTCATGGAAGTCCTGTCTGTTCTGGTTTGTGTTTGGAGATTGTTGGTTTAGAATATTTCTCTGTAGTTAATCTTGTATTCTTGGCAGCCTTTCATAATCTTGAAAGGGCTTGCTCTTATCTGGGACAATTAGTTTCAAGGACTCTTTGCTGTGAATGAACAACATTCACAGAGATACATTAAAAAGGTTTGCTTTTATATATACTTTGTGTTTATTTGATTTGAACGAGGCTTGGGTCAGAACGGTTTTTGGGATTGAATTGCAACTTGGAAAGCCTGGAAACTCCACCTACTGAACAAGAATTGTACAGTCAAAGACTTTGCACAATCCATTGGCCACCTCTTCATGAAAGAAGTGCAGGAAAATTATTTTACTATTATTTCAAATGTCTATGGAGATTCTCAGCCAATCAGGTCATGATTGTCCCAAAGGTGCTTTTTATAAAAAGGCAACTGGACTTTATGCCTTTTGAAAAAGTAAATTTGGGATTATTTATTTCAAATGTATTGACTGCCCCACTCCAGTAGACATTCCATTCATGAGAATTTCCCCCAAATTTTCTTATGCCTTGGGGGAAAAATTGGAAAGCAAAATGTCTTTTATCAGATGGAATATCTGAAAGAAGAAAAATGGGCAGCAATTCTTTTGCCCACTATTGAACTTTAAGCAAGAATGTAATTGATGTTGCTTCCCTTTCCATCAAGAATGGCTCCCATTTGAATGGCTCCCATCCACCAAGTATTATTGTGGCAAAAGTTCTGGTGCAAATAGCCAGAAACATTCACTGAGTTCAAGGCATAGAAGGATTTATCATTGTTACCCATGCACAATAATCTACTCAAATAATGGCCAAATCTATATTGGCCTTAGATAAGGATCAATGGTATTCACAGGGTTGGGTCTCTTTTGGCTACACAATGATTCCAAACTTATGACATGTTTATCACTGGCTTCTAGCTCAGCCTGATCTTCTCTATACAAAATTGCATAAAAGACCTACTTGGACAAATCCAAAACACAAAGCCATAACAACCAAAATTTCTGCAATAGACAGATGAGAAGGACCTTATGCAGCTGTCTACAGCAGTTGCAAAAAGAAAATTATTTGCTTGTGTTCCGTAAAACAATGGATCCTATAATCCAAAATGCAGTTGCTTTTTTCCCCCTGCTTTGAAGGGCTCCACTGAAATTAATTAGAGTAATTATGGCCTCATAAATGTGTTTAGCTTTGGGATGCCAGCAACATAAATCTCCTCCACTTTTTTTTTTTCCAGGAGTCACTTTCAAAGAGATGAATGGTGCATCAGCCCTCAGACCTGTCATGATTCAGGCACTCAAAAGTGTGCAGGTGAACATTTCACAATATCTTTTTTAATAAGAAAAGAAGAGATAAAGTATGTCATGCAACAGTTAGATCTTGCTGCTTGGAAAATAATTCAAGGCACTAATGCTTTATATTGATTGCTCAGTGGATCCAAACATTTTTACTTGCCCTTCATATAAAGCTTAATAACGTTATCAATTGGAGCCTCCATTATGAAAATGAATTTTATAGCCTTTTCTTGGGTCTACATATATTCACCTCCACATCATACCAAAATGCAACTGAAGCATGCTGAGATGAATTTGCTTCTAAAGGTTGATTGACCAACTCAATTTCCTTTCTTTGTTCTTCTAGTCTCAGCTTTCATTGGTCAGCTTGCTACCCCTGGTATAAGTGGAAAGAAAATATTCTTGTCTCCGATTAACTGATTAAGCTATCCTTCACTGATCTTCTGACATTTCTGACTCCAGTCATGCAGATTAATGTACATTTCATTTTAATTTGAGCAAATGCTTCTTTTATGATCAGAGACAGTGGTCATTTGTTTCCATTTATGCCTCCTTTCTCTTTGGCTTCATCCAAGATGGTTATGCTACAGGTATCATCTGAGTGACATCGATCATCCAAGACCTCATTAGATGACCCATTTTCTCTGACTTTAATGGACCACTTAAGATCTACCATAACCAAGTCTTAAAATGTTTATGATTATATTTACGTTTATATTTTCCATTGCTTTCTTTCAGTCTTTTTTTCTGCATTACTATTTCTGAAAACAAAACGGTAGCTGTCTTAAACTGAAGTGGAAATGTGAAATATAAAGAGAATAAACACCCTCTACTCAGGAAGCCGTATAACAGGTAGTCCTCAAATTACAACCACAATTGAGCCCAAATTTCCATTGCTAAGCAAGACATTTGTTAAGTGACGTATACCCCATTTTATAACTTTTCTTGGCAAGGTTATTAAGTGAATCTCTGCATTTGTTAAGTGAATTATATGGTCATTAAATAAATCCACCTCTCCCCATTCACTTTGCTTGTCAGATGTCTGCTGGGAAGGTTGTAACTGGAAGTCACATGACCCCCCAGGACAGCATATCAATAAATACATGCTTGTTGTCAAACGCCCAAATTTTGATCATATGACCATGGGGATGCTAGAACTATCATAAGTGTGGAAAATGGTCATAAGTCTTTTTTTTTCAGTGCCGTTGTAACTTCAAATGGTCACTAAACAAATGGTTGTAATCAAGGATGACCTGTAGCTTTCTGATATTGGAAATTTTTATTCAGTGATAAGAAATAAAATCCCTCTAGCATTTGGAGATTTCCTTTTCCTTTTCAAGTGTCCTGATTCCTACTCTACCCAATATTATTCTCGAGTTTCCATATCTGTCTGAAACACAAGATTTCTAGGAGTTCCATTTTTGTTTTTAAATTAAGACTAACAATATCTAAAAGATCTATTAAAAACAGCAAAACTATACCCCCCCCCAAAAAAAATTGGTAATCAGCTGTGTTATCTCACAGTGTTGTACTTTTAGCCCTGCAAAGCTTGATTTGTAATTAAAATAATGTTTCAAACACTTAAATATCATATACACTGTTATAAATTACATTTGTCTCCCTTTAAAAAAAAAAAGAAACAAGAAAACCGAGATAAACAAGATTGTAAAGGATTGCTTA
This sequence comes from Laticauda colubrina, assembly GCA_015471245.1. Classification (NCBI taxonomy): domain Eukaryota; kingdom Metazoa; phylum Chordata; class Lepidosauria; order Squamata; family Elapidae; genus Laticauda; species Laticauda colubrina. The sequence continues at coordinate 4,821,325 of BLBF01000072.1, forward strand.
AAATAAGCTCTTGGCTCATCTTCTTTTTTAAAGTATAAACTAATTCTGAAGATGGTTCAAAAAAAGATAAATTAGTTTTTCTGTCATTAGTATCATATAAAAACCATCCATTGCCTGAGCTTCTAAGTGTATCCATGTCCTTCTAGTGCCATCTTCTTTAAATACTCCTGCATAGATCCTGCCCTCTCTCCCACTCCTTAACAGAATGCAAAATATTGACAGAGACCATATTGGGAACCTCCTTCAGATTTGTATAAATAGACTTTATAAAGGAGGGATGGTCTGAAGGGTTGATACTGCTGCTTTGAAATGACAGTGTTCTAGAATGAAATGTTCTCCTTCCTCTCAAAGCTGGAAGGTAGAGATTTGTTTCTGGACATTTGTGTTAGCACAATGATTCATGCACAAGTAGGGCTATTAATCATCCAGCTGAGCTTTGCCAGTAGTCTTGGGCTGGGACATCATCCAGAGATGGTAAGTAAGAGTAATTTTCATTTGACATCCTTACTCCAGAGTCCAGATCACCCCCATTTCGGAGAATGTAAATCGGTAGCATTTATTCAACGCCTTGTTTTAGTGTAACGAGGAAAGACATACATATAGATCATGAGGCTTAATGAAAGGCTTAATGAGGATCATGGTAAAAGAATTCATGAAGAAAGGCATCACACACTTTCCTTCACAAGGAAAAATTCTCATACAGAAAGATCTGGAAATTGAGTCATGGCAACTGGACTTTTCTTTTTTTGGTTTGAAATGTTTTGCTGCTTATCCAAGTAGCTTCTTCCATTTGGCCTTGAAGAAGCTACTTAGCTTCTTCTACTCGATGTTGAAGAAGCTATTTAACTTCTTCCACTTGGACTTGAAGAAACAACTTAGCATCTTCTACTTGGTCTTGAAGAAGTTATTTAGCTTCTTCCACTTGGTCTTGAAGAAACTACTTAACATCTTCTATTTCGTCTTGAAGAAGCTGCTTAGCTTCTTCCACTTGGTCTTGAAGAAGCTATTTAGCATCTTCTACTTGATGTTGAAGAAGCTATTTAACTTCTTCCACTTGGTCTTGAAGAAACTACTTAACATCTTTTATCTGGTCTTGAAGAAGCTACTTGAATAAGCAATGAAATATTTCAAACCAAAACAGAAACAAAGTTCCATTGCCATGACTGAACTTCCAAATAACTCTACCTCAATGATTGAGAATCTTCACTGATATACAGAAAGATCTACTCCTCCACCAAAGATCACATTCACTGCCTTCAGCTTCATACCATCTTTGCCATGCAATATACAAGATGCTCAGATTACAATCGATGAATCCTCAGATCTTGGGTGGAGAAAGGTTTAAGAGATTTGGCATTTGCAAAGCCAAGTAAGTATATTTATAAAAGAACATCAAACAGAGGCAGAGGCAGTTAGTCTTTCAGGATTTTCCATCTAATTTACAAGGTGAAAAATTGTGTGTAGAATTTTATGAAGTGCTCCAGAGGAAGAAGAAATTCTCCAGCTGTTCCTCATGATCAGAACTTCCTGGTAGCTCTGAAATTAGCAGTGCTATTGAAAAAAGGCACTGGAGAGATGACTGAACGTTGAAAAACAGGAAATTGACATATAGCCCTTAGTTCTCCTATAACTAAATAAGTGAAAGAACACCACACTCTACCCATGTTCATTTCTTCTATACTGGTTAATGACTGAAAAGAGATTGATTCAATTTGAACAATTTTTCAATATTCCTTTCTCCTTTCAAAGAATTTCTGAAATAGATTATCTTTCATCAGATTTAATGAGAGAAAGTAGAAGAAAAAGTTGCTGCATTTCTACTGAGAATTAATACAAAGGAGGAAACATATATGATGGATGAAAGGAGGGGAGGGAAGGAGGGGGAAGGAAGGAAGAAAGCCTTAGGTAAAGAGTAGGGACGTCCTGGCCAATCACCTTATAGCAAAATTCCATACAGAAAATCCAACCAAGCCTTGGGGGGGGGGGGTTGTTTTGCAATCCTAAATTCTATATCTGCACTCAGTTTGTTTTTGCTTTTTTACAGGTCACCTTCAAAAAGTGAGGGGAGCCAAATGTCAATTCATAAAGCATTACTTTGCCTGTTTCTGAGTTGCCATAAGTGGGGGAGGGGCACCTGAAGGAGCAGTACAGAAATTAAAAACAGAAGTATATTCCACACTTATCTTACAAAGATTGTAGCTTAGGCACCGGATCTTCTGCCCATGAAAATCCTTCATTGGAGAATGATTGATGACACCCAGCTGATGAACATGATTCATTGGAGAATCTGATTTATGACACTCCCAGGGGGGAGGGGGGAAACATGGTCACAGGTAAATTATGAGTGGCAGAGTTGGCTTCATATATATCAATGCCAACATGTTACTCCTAATAAATCTTTTGCATTCTTTTGAAGCTTGGCTCAAGGCTCATAACTTAAGGCCCAGTCCCACTGGCCGACGGGCACAAAATGTATGCATAAAGGACACAGCGGATGAGGAAAATTTCAGGGGTGGCTCCATCCATTGTCATCTGCTCCAAAAAGTGGTGAAAATTTGCATAAACAGAATGGAAAAGAACAGAAAAGAATGGATGTGGGTAGTATGTAGCAGGGATTTTAAACGGATGTCCATAGGAAGCCTAGCGGATGAAAGTGGATGGAAGCGGATGACACCTCTGAAGGGGTTCCGGGGGAGAATTGCAAAGTGGACGCATAGCGGATGAAACGGATGCATCATGTATGCCTAAAGGAAAGAAAGGGGATGCTGCGCAAATGTATATCAGATGCAAACCGTTCACTGCACATCCTTTCTATTTCCGTGCTACTAACGCTGTGTAGACGTTCTGTGTACCTTTTGTTTTCTCCCTCTTTCCGTTTTCAGCTGCAGAGGATGTGAGTTGCAAGGATGCCCAAAGGATGCAGAGAGGGTACAGCGGACGTTTAACAGATGATAAACAGACATAGAACATTTGTTGCTCGTATGTCGCGGATTTACATCGTACGCGGCAGAAAGTTCATCCGTTCACAAAGTTTTGTGCAGCTCAAAACTTCTTGCGTGGATGAAATCTCAGTGGACGGATGCTGGAGGGGTAGAGCGTATGAAACACGTATGCAATGAGTACACAACGGATGCATCGTGTTTTCCAACAGATGGCAAGCTTTTTTTAACGTTTTATATCCTCTTTGAATCTGTAAGTGCAGTGGGACAGGGCCTTAAATTAGGGCAATTGCCAGAACCCTGACAGAAGGAAGGAAGGAAGGAAGGAAGGAAGGGAGGGAGGGAGGGAGGGAGGGAGGGAGGGAGGGAGGAAGAAAGGAAGGAAGGAAAGTCCACAGCAGTTTAGACTCATTATTTTATCACTCATTTGGCAATAACCATTTCTGATTTACTCACAAATGGTAGTTCCTCAACCAAATTAATTTTAGGTCAAATCACTTTTGTTCCTCTTCCCCAAACCTTTAATAAAAATGCTAATTCTTTTCATTCTTGGACTTGATCTAGATAAATATGTTCTGCTTTTTGTAAGGGAGAAGAGCTACTAGCTGAGAGATGAGTTTATTTATAAAAATGCCTGTTAGGGAAAAGCTTGTTTTATCTAGAAGGCTATTTACCAATGAATAACTAGAATGAGCTTCAACTACAGATGACTTAGGGTGTTTTTTCTTTTTTCTCTAAACTGATGGATCTTTTTTCTTTCCCTCCCTATTCTCTCCCCCACCCCTATTTCAACTTGTTCAGATTATGTCTGCCTTGGCTTCTTTGCTAATGTACCTGTGACAGCTGCAGACACATACTTTCCAGCTTTATTAATCCCTGGGATGAAACCTTTCACCTTCTTCAAGGCAGGCTCTTAAAAACTGATCTGCCAAAGCATCTATTGATTGCAGGTTCTATTAACATTAATCACCCTCTCTGTGCAGAGATTCCACGGAAATTTTATGCCTGCATACATCTGTCTATCTGGGTTACCGAGGGGTGGGGGAATCCTGTTGGCCTTATCTAAGCAAACATTTTGGCCTTTAATTGTAACACCCTTGGCATCTCTCTGTTGCTATTAAATCCTGTCTACAGCATTTGCATGGCTGGGCATCACCGTTCTTCATAACTTTCATTAGCAGCATGCTGAATTATTTTGGCTTGCTGCTTGATGAGTTGGGGTAGAGCAAAATTAGATCCCTGGAGATGGGTTAATCTTCAGGACTGGTTGCAGTTTAAGGTGGGGTTTTTCATTTTACACAAAGCTAACAAGGAACCATTATGCAGGCTCCTTTGTATGAGGATGAAAATAAAATTGTTATATAGGTTTAAAGTCCCCGCCCCAGGTAGGTTTAAAATATGGGATCTCTGCCCATGAGTTAAGGCAAGGAGAGGCAAAGTTTTTGGCCTTCTATAAAATTCATCCCAGACAGCAGAGTGAATAGCAAGGATTATACCATAACATCTCTATTCCCAAAGATCTGACAGGCTGCAGCAGAGTTAGTATTCAGCAGGTTCTGACCAGTTCTGGAGAACCAGTAGCAGAAATTTTGAGTAGTTCGGAGAACTGGCAACTGACTGGAGATTTTATAGTATCCTTCCCCTGCCAGGCCCACTAAGCCGCACCCACAGAACTGGTAGTAAAAAAATTGAATCGCACCACTGGGCTGCAGGTTGCACATACCTAGCTAGCACATCACTGGCACCTTTTCTGTTAGGTTCTCCTCCTCCCTCCCTGCCTCCCCCTCTCTCTATATATATTACATATACATATACATATGCATATACATATACATCTCCTTCTTGAGCTTATGGTAGGTCCAATTCATCCAAAGATGCTCTGGATAAACAATATGCTCTGATATTAATTCATTATTATGTCAACCAGTGGCCAGAGATATTATGCCCAAGCCAAAGGATGCCACATATGTGAGTCACGAATCACTGGTGGCAGCATAGACAGCTACTCAGATTGTCCTCAAGAGTTGCAGGGACATCCAGCTGGGGGGAGAGAATCAGTGGGGACTAGCCACCCACCCACAAAATTTGTATTTTGACGTGCCCCATTGCATATCCACATAGAAACACAAGCAAATTAGTTATACACTTAAAGGGAATGTTAGTAAGTTATGGTTTATTGAATAGTCATAAGACCTTATCAGTAACATAACATAAATATATAACAAGACAAAATACAGATAAGTTAGATATGAAAGAATACATAAAATATATATATATAATATATATATAATAAAAATATATGTTTTTATTATCCCTGGAAAACCAGGGAGTCAAAAATTGGATAATAGATCACCCTTGCAGGATACACCAATTTGTTCAATATATTGGGTTCTTAGGACCGATGCCTTGATTATAAACTTAGCAGTCCTACGGACAATGTGTACATTAGAGGCCCGGAGGAAATATAACAATCTGTGGTTTGATTCCCAATGGGCTGTTCTTTCCAGTAGAAATGATAAATATTTTAGCCTAACGGGGGCATATATTTGGCAGTTGAACAAAATGTGGGAAATATCTTCATGGCAGATGAACCACATAAGCAGGTTCTCTCGTGGTATGGTACATGATGGAAGCGCCCATATCTGGACGTGGAATCCAGTAACTCAAATCTGGCTCTGGTCTAGGCTCTCCTCTGTAATTGTGGCATATCAATTGAAAGGTATTTTTCAGGTTGGAAAATGTTTTTATTCTTAGCCAACAATCTTATAGATTTGTTTTTTGCTAATAATTCCATGTCAGTCTGAGCACTAATATCCAAGACTCTCTGTTTAAAAATTTCCCTTGCCTGGGAAGCCCTTGACAATAAATATTGGGTAGGAAACCCATGTCTTAAAATAGCTTCATGGAGTTGACTGGCTCAGGAGTTAAATTGGAACTTATTTAACTGTTCAGTTAGGCATAGTTTGGGAAGTCTATCTGAATCCACTGATTGTATCTTTAGCCAGTATGTAAATGTTTTAATTATTAAGTGGCTATGTCAGGAATGGATATCCAATTCCACTCTGACTGCTGAAGCAGAAGTGTTCTTATCAGTCTCCAATAAGTGTTTTAAAAACCGGGTCTGTGTTTGTTCAAGTGGGGAGGCTTTATTTAAACCCCACAGTTCTGCACCATATGTCAGCATTGGAACTATTTTTGCCCTAAATACTTTCAACATAGAGGTCAAAGTGCCTGGGTAATTACAGGGCTGCATTTTAGCCCCAATGCTTTTCAATCTCTATGTCAATGATTTTCCAGGATTCCTGCATGCAGTAGATTTGCATATGCCAAAGATTCTTGATAAATTTATTTATATCCTTTTATATGCCGATGACATGGTATTAATGGCTCATTCACAAATAGGCCTGAGGAGACTGTTTCATAAGCTGAATACCTATTGTACTTTGAATTTCTTAAATATTAATAAAAGCAAATCCAAAGTGTTGGTTTTCAGCACAAATTTCCATTTGCTTTCCCCATAGTGAGAGTGAGCCCACTTGCTGCTGTTTGCAAGGAAGGAACCAGAAGACCAATTTGATTCCACATTTGTTCAGATTAATTTGTTTTTTTATTCTTAATTCCAAGTCTTCGGTCTTCTGGGCAAAATTAAGTGACCTAGGGAAAAAATGCCTGCTTCCTGCTATTGCCATCATCTTTCCAGTTGAGAAAATGCTTTAGGTGTGATGACCCAGGGCGTGGCATGAAATCAACACAATCAGATAACAGGTCTAGCTCCCCTTTACTGCTACAACTGTGCCCCCAAATGTCTCCACATTCACTGGTTGCAAGTAGTCCAGTAAGCCAGGTTAACCAAACAGCAACCAGGGCCAGCAGCCCAATAAGCCAGGTTAGCCTGAACAGCAACCAGAGGAAGAAGTTCAGCGAAGCAAGCAAACCAGGCAAGCCTCACAAGACAAAATACAGCAATCTCCAGGCATCGGCAAGTGCACACGAGGCTCCACAGGTTCAACAGATTTGTTCCTTTCAAATGCCCCTCCCACCAGCACTTCCTTACATATCAGTCCCCAGGTGTGCCTTGTGAAAGGGGGCAGCCTCGGTCTGCGTTGATGATCTCGCCTTCTCTCTTCCCTCCTTATTCTAGGATCAGGAGGGGGTAGTCCTTGTTCTTCTCCTGAGCTCTGTCTCTCCTGCTCCGCCCTGTCTGCAGACCTTACTAATTCAGAAAAGCCTTGCCTGGACTGACTCTGCCCTTCCCCAGTTTCCTCCAAGGCCAACGGAGCTGTCCTCTCAATCTCTGTTGGCTCTTGTCTGTAGAATCAATTGCCCAGATATTATTCTGAATTAGAAAGGGTTTCACAGAAGGAAAAAAAATATTTTCCTGATCATTTTCTTCCACATCAAGTTCCTGCCTGCATCCATTAGGCTTGCTGAAGTTCATACCATCCAGATGGGCTGAATTTCCACTCCTACAATCCTCTGTCAGCACAACCCCTGGATTGTGGGTGATGGTCCACACACTTGGAAAACCCCACAATGAGTAAAGGCAGTGTTGAAGTATCACCATTCTCAATGGTGGCTTTTCCCTTTCAATCTTCTGGTGTCTACAAAAACAATCCTGGGTGTATTTATTGAAACACTCCAGTGAAAGCAATCAGAAAAGTGAACATGTCACTTAGCATCCATAATCACTTGAACACAGGGAGCAAGCACACTGAAAACTATATTCAATGAGGCACTTCACCATCACAAAATCAAGTCAAGTGACAATATTTAGAAGAAATCACATCCTGGTTGCCTTTCTTTAAAAAAAAAAAAAAGGCCAGGAGATCAACGTAGTGTGGAAGAATCAATGAACGATAAAAACCCTGTTGATTCTGTCTCTGCCTTTGATGGCATGTTCTTATTATTTTTCCTCAAGACAGATGGGTCGAAGCTTATTTCAAAGTCCAACACTGAAGCCAGTTCTATGGACTGCAAGAGAGATGCCTCATGTGGTGTTTATGCTAAGCAAGAAAAGAGTTGAAAGCTCAAAGATATATGTTGATTTCTGCTTTTGGCAGAAAAGAAAAGTCAATGACATTTTTCTACCTCAGAGATTTCCCCCCTCCCCTCTAGCTGGTGGCCATCTTGTTGGAAAAGGATAATATAGCCTCTGATATGAGGTATCGTGTGTCTTGCAATCATACTTGCCCTACTGTCAGGAAGAAAGGTGTGCATTTAATGCTTTGAAATATGGTGTTTAATATGACATTTTGTTTGTTTTCCAAAATATCCATGATAGTTAAGGCAACAGGGAAGCCAAGCAACCATTTTTAATCACCTGTGAACTTTTTTTTTTTTTACCAAAAAAAAGCAAAAATAATATACTGTTATAGAAGGCTAGAAATCTTTGGAACGTTTCTGCTGACGGCGCCATGCAGAGAAAAACAAGGCAGCTTGTCCAGAATATTCAAGTTCAGATCAAATCTTTTCCATTTAGACCTTTTGGTTCAAATTTCTACGCTAATAAGGTTTCATCATAATAAATATTCTGAGAGCAGACCTTGACTTCTACTGCAAATCTTTGTATTTTGTGGTGGTTGGGGGCACAGCTAGCCAAGTGTTTAGACTGGATTTCACATTTTTGAGTCCTTCCCAAAATAGGCAGATGTGGATAGTTGATGGTGTTTAGACTTTTTAAAATCACTTTGTCTTTCTTATGGACAATTGTTAAGTCTGGGGTGCAAGGTGCCTGTCTATGATTATTATTATTTCTCCATCTTTCCTACACAGAATTTTATATGCTATATATTGTTTTCCCTTCTCCTCCCATTTTTTTTTCAGTAACCCTCCCCTTCTCCTGCTCGTCATCAATACCACTGCCATAAACAGAGGTGGTATTCAGCAGGTTCTGGCCAGTTCTGGAGAACTGGTAATGGAAATTTTGAGTCGATTGGAGAACCAGCAAATACCACCTCTGACTGGCCCCTCCCCCATCTATTCTCCACCTCCCAAGTCCCAGCTGATTGGCTGGCTCTTTGTTTGTTGCCCTGCACAGGAGAACAGGGCTGGAAAGCAGGTTAGTGGGAATGGGATTTTGCAGTAACCTTCCCCTTCCATGCCCACTAAGCCACACCCACAGAACTGGTAATAAAAATTTTTTGAATCTTGCCACTGACCATAAATATGCCATTACCTTTATCTTACTATAGACTGCAAGATAACTTTCCACAAAGAAGAACACAGTTTTGTTTAGTACACACTCAGTGGTATGTGGTATGTTAGGTTTCGTTATATGCTGCGCTGCAGGACAAGTAACATCATCCTCTCCTTTGGCCTGCTGAGTTCTCTTTTCAGATCAAGATTGAAGTCTCCCCATGGAGTTTCAGCAGCCTGGTAGCTAAGACCAACCTACGGATTTCCAGTCTTAATCTCCACAGCAGCTGTCTCACCCAATTGGCTCGATGCATGCAGCACAGTGCGACCACTGGCATGAAAATGATTGTAACACAGTGGGGAAGTTTGGATACCAGTTAGGATATAGGATACCCTCCAGAAATGATAGATGTGAACCAAAGTGGCCCTGCTGTTTTATAAACTTTAAATATGTGTCTGGCCTTAGAGTAGAAAGAAGCCAGAAACAACTCAGTTCAAGTACCATCCTGCAGGGCAAGACATGTGCATACCAGATGCTCAAAACAAGGCTTTCTGTCTTTATAAGCATAATGTTCAGACAGCACAGCCTATGGAAGGTGTCAAGCTCAAGTCAAAGATGAAATAGTGAAATCCAGTCAAGTCCAATCCTTCAATTGCTTACACTTAATGGACAGAATCTTGCCAAACTAAAGCTATAATTTTCTAAGCTACTCAATATATCCTGAGAAATTCTAGGGTGTGGCTGCCTTGAACCTCTTTGCCCCCACTTTCCCCTCCAACTTGGGACTGTGCAATCTCATTCCGGGTCTCTTCCTGGAAATGTCTGAATTGGTCACTCCTTCCCTTCTGCTTCTGCAGGTGCATATTCTATTACATGGCCAATTATTTGAACATTCCTTCCAAGAATGGAGGGGCAAATCAGCTTTGATCCAATTCCCACCTTCAGTTTGATTCAGACTGTTGATCTGACAAAACTGAAATTGAAGTAAAAGAAAAATCAAGCTAATTCCATGTATGGTTTGATTCAAGTGCCAAATCATGTTCAGTCATGAAATACATGTACTTCCCTGGTCAACCCCACAATGATTTTATACAATCTCCTTTTTAGTGAACATTTCTGCTTTTTTGAGGTGATGAATCATCATAGTGAAATATATAAATAAAAATAATAAAAATATCACAGCCTTAAAATGAAATGGAAGCAACATTTCTAAGCCCATTGGTTAGCCACACCGTCATTATGACAGTTTAATGACAGTTTAGAATTGTCAAATGAAGGGGAAAGGGTAGAAGAAGAGTGCAAATGTGTAGGAGATGAGCTGGCTGAACTGGTAGAATTAAGTGCATCATCATTTAACTCATTTTGTTCCCACAAATGGTCCAAGTTCAACCCCTCTTGAATTCTACTGATCCTTATCTGTCATCAATTTAGTGTTGAAGTTTACTTGAGTAGGTTCTTGTCTTCAGGCTTAAGCAACTAATATTAGAACTGCAACTTAATGTATGGCCTTGAAGCTTTTGTGCCTGACATTAATCTAATTCAAGATGGGTTAGACTTGGATCAAAGGTGGTATTCAGCAAGTTCTGACCAATTCTGGAGAACCGGTAGTGGAAATTTTGAGTAGTTCGGAGAACTGGCAAATACTACCTCTGACTGGAGATTTTACAGTATCCTTCCCCTGCCAAGCCCACCAAGCCACAGAACTGGTAGTAAAAAGATTTAAATCCCACCACTGACTTGGATTATTTATGGGAATGTACTGATTCTAAGCTGATGATGCATTTAACTCTGCCCCTAGCTCTGCCTGCAAAATGCCCTTAATTCTTCATTTTCTTTGCTTTTTTCATGCATCAACCCAACAGTCAGTCTAATCCAAGAAATACAAACTAAGACAAAGAGAACACACAAGCCTTAGAATCTTCTTTGTGGTCTTCCTAGACCATAGCTGCTCCCACCATAATTGTCTACTGTCAACAGCAGGGCTACATACTACTCTCAGGGAGAAAAATGTTGATTAGGAGGAGTTAATATGAGATTTTTTTAAAGCTGAAAACAACCTCTCTCCCATAAACTCATGCATGTGGACCTCCTTATATATTCAAAAGGTATTTATGAGGCTCAAGATCTGGTAGTTTATGATGCTGTATTAAATGGGGGATATTGAGAAGAAAGTATCTGGGTTCTCATTGGAACCTTCTACTCATGCATATAGAATACATGCAGGAGTAGAAGGTTCCAATGAGAACCCAGATACTTTCTTCTCAATATCCCCCATTTAATACAGCATCATAAACTACCAGATCTTGAGCCTCATAAATACCTTTTGAATATATAAGGAGGTCCACTCATCCCTAAACTCTGGAAATAATGAAGAAATTATACTGTTTACTTAACTCATAATTCCTCTGTTCCTCCGTTTTATTCCTTTAATGCTATAATTATCTCTCCTTAGACTATTGTGACATGATTAACACATAGTTACCCTTGGAAAGATTTTGGGAGCTAAATGTGTAGAAAAACAGCAGGCAATATGGCCTGGGGCATGTTTTAGAGACCAGATTTCAGTGTTTGCCAAGTTCTTTCAGAATATCACTTTTCCTCTCAAAACTTTTGAATGGCATGAAGCCAGGATATTTGAAAGGTATTTCCCATTACTGTGATGGAACTAAATGCCCTATACAGCCCTTTCTAACTCCCACATTTTATGATATGCAATGGCCCTGTTAAGCATCACATCATGAAGACAAGCTAGATTGATAGGTACATGACACCAAACTGCTCTGTGATCACAGAATTCTCTCCTAGGAAGGTATAATCCCTAATAAAAATTGCATGCCTTCACCAGAGCTTTGATGGATCATAATACAGGTTTTTAAATGAATATTTTGTTTCTGGTTTTATTACAAGTTTATATTCTGCATAGTTTTAAATTATACACTGCACTGAGGATCCTGGGGACAGGTAATTGGTTTTTTTTTCCAATATGTTTCTCTCAAAGTTCAGCTATGAATGCCATACACAGAACTGTGGTTGACGCTAGCTTTGTTCCCTCTTATATGAACATGGTCAGTATGCCTGGCTCAATTCTCTAAGCATGCCTGAGAAAGAGGCTGAAAAGCCTATGAGTTAGAGCAGGGGTGTCAAACTCAAGGCCTGGGGGCCGGATCTGGCCTGCAGGGTGCTTAGATCTGGCTCACGGGGAAACTCTGATCTGCACAGAATCTTAGCTAGAGAGTCTTCCGAACCCCCTGCGAGCCTCCAGCAGCCCACCCCTGGATAGGTAGGAATGCAAAGAACTTTGTGTATGTGAGATTCCACCCCTGTGTTTATTTCCTGAGAATAAATTAACCCTCTTTGACTGCCATCACTGGGTTCTCTGTTCTTTACTCTCTCCAGCCAAATAAAGGTTTCCTATTTTTGCAGACAGGAGCTCTTGGAATACTTCCCAGCTCCTTCTAATATAGAGACGGCATATGTTGAACTAATAAATAATTATGTGACATTTGGAGAGAGGAGAATCTATCCAGATGTAAAAACAAGAGTTTATCAGTAAAGCAATGAACTCACCAGGAAGGGGAAACAATAAAAACAAAAACAAATAAAAATAAAAGCAGAAAGGCTTTCTCAATTCTCTCCCTTTATCATATCTAGCCAGCCGGCAGGTAAAAGGAAAAACAGTCAATAGACACAGTGACATTTCTCAAAGCCAACTGGAATGGGGCTGAAGGCTGGAGGGAATGCAAGCAGTAGGCCAAATGTATTGCTGACGTCTTGAGGGATCATTTTTATTCTAGGTTTCTCACTGCACTGAGCTTTTAAAGGGATGGAGTCTTTATTCCTACTCTAATATTTTCCTTTTCTTTTTTTACTGCCTAAATCAAGAAGACGTAGAAATGAGACTTTAACTCATTCTGTTGTAGAAAAGTGCCTATTTATGATGTATGTATGTGCTACGAAGCACACATACAGAAAGGTTAATAGATTTGCATCTATTTTTGCCATTTCGTGCAGTCTTCTATACTTCCTGAATGGCAACATTTACTCATTGGAACTAATAAGCAGTTTCTAACGTTCTAGGGGAAAGGCAGTTTGGTGTAAATGGTTCAAGCAGCAGGTTTGAAACTGAGAGATTGTATCAGCCTTAGGCACAAAGCCAACTAAGTGACTTGTCCAGTCCCTTTTTCTCAGCCCTGGGATGGAGGCAATGGCAAACCACTTTCAAAATCTTATCAAGAAAATTGCAGGGACTTAACAAGATAATTGCCATGAATCAAAACCAAGGAGAGGACAGGACAGGACAGGAGAGGAGAGGAGAGGGAAAAAGAAAGGGGAAAGGGGAAAGGAGAGGAAAGGGTATAGGAAGTTAACATCCACCCCTCTCCTAGAAAAATGAAATACTTTAGGATATATTAAAAAGGCAGAATATTTTCCCTAAAAAGGAAGTAGAAATTCAGAGAGGTAGAAGCTCACCCCAGCCCCCACCTTTGTTAATGGGTGGGCCATTAAGGCCTGGGCCACAGTATTCTACAAAACAAAGGCCTCTACCCATCTCACCACCTAGCCTGGGAAGATTGTATCAGCCAAAACTCAGGTGAAGCCATGTGGTCCAGACAAAGCCTACAGAGTTAGCTAAGACCCCGCATCTAGGATTCTGACAGCCATTGGGATACATTTCTTGCACAGGAACAAGAAACACTAAGGTGGGGCCCAACAGAAGGTATATAAGGGTCTCTCAGCATCTTGCTCCTTTCTTTTCCCTTCACCTGACAACTTGAAGCATGTGATTGTCCTTTGGAGCTCCAAGCCATGTAGTCCTGTCCACCATTAAACCATCTTTCCAAACAGCCTCCACGTTTCCAGTGTCTTTTTCCCCACTTGGAACTGAACCCAGAAGGATATTTTCTTCTAACAATTGAAAAGGGAAAGTGGAGGAAAGGAAAGGAAAGGAAAGGAAAGGAAAGGAAAGGAAAGGAAAG
>BLBF01000072.1:4846503-4890059 GCA_015471245.1 Laticauda colubrina
TATATATATATATATATATTGGTTAGGTGAATATTTCAAGCTTCTAATGCTGCTAGAAGAACATTTTACTTCTGAGTTATTCCAGCTCATCAAGGAGACCGGGTTTCAGGACACATAATGTTCCTACCAAACTAGGAAATTATATGTTCCCAGCTGTTGGGAAACTATTATGTCAACATCTAGGAAATCACAGAGGACTCAGCACTTCTGGACACACATTGGTCATTTTTCTGAAAAACAACATATTTTACAGTAATGTTAGCTCTTCAAGTTAAGTCAAGAGTACCACTGGAACTCTATTGTTATAAGGTATAATAACATAATCTTGAAAGCCTGACAGACTACATACCTCATAGCAAAGAAAATCTAGACAGGGCAACCCTGAGTTTCTTTCTTACTCTCTCCTGTCTTTTAGGGCTAAATTGATGTTTATGCAACTATTCTTGTATTCCTTTTTCAAGGTTATCTCTATACTCCTCTACAGTAAGTGAATTTGAGTTCTGAACTAAACCAAGATGTTAACACATTACTAATATTGATACAAAAACCTCAGGAACAATAGCTGCTTTAATATAGATTATTTATATTCCAGCCTAAAGCTATGCTAATCCCACTAAATCTATTAGAGTTGCCAGTATTTTTAAACCAGTTTTTCAAGAATTGATCTGCCAACATTTGTTGTTTCAATACCATCGTTATAGACGAAGGATTTTTCTTCCAAGTTAGTGTAACTGGGAAAACTGCAGCTATTGTTGTGTGTTTCACCAAATAGTAGGAGAGACTGTACTTCTTTATTATAATCTATCAGAGATTCCCAGTATTTCTTTGAGTGTTTATCCAAAGGTCTCTCCCAAAGTTGCCATGCATTTATTCATGTGCTGCAAAATAAATAAGATAAAGGTTCCCCTCACACATACATGCTAGTCAGGGGTGGGATTCTATCAGTTTGCACCTATTCATGAGAACCGGTTGCTAACATTCTAAGCAGTTCGGAGAACCGGTTGTTAGAAGAAATTACTGGCTTAATCCTGTAAGGAAGGCAGGAAGGAAACATTCTGGTGTTGCTTACGGAAACTGCCTCTCCGTTAACCCTGATTACATTCTTGGCAGGACTAGACTTCCTGTCTCAGGAACTTCTCTGGAGTTTTTTCCCCTCGTTTGCTGGTACTTTGCTTGTGTGGAATGACCATTCAAAGTTGAAATGGCATTGAAAAAAGTGACTTATGACCATTTTTCACACTTATAACTGTTGCAGCATCCCCACAGTCATGAGAGGCCAGGCGAGGAGATGCGTGCCTCGATGTGAGTGATATTGAGTTGGCCACACCCAGCCAAATACATGACCACCAAGCCACGCCCACAGAACCAGTTGTTAAAAAATTTGAATCCCACCCCTGGTGCTAGTCATTTCCACCTCTAAGGAGCAGTGCTCATCTCTGTTACAAAGCTGAAGAGCCAGCGCTGTCCAAAGATGACTCTGTGGTCATGTGGCATGACTAAACACCGAAGGCGCACAGAACACTGTTCCCTTCCCACCAAAGTGGTCCCTATTTTTCTACTTGAATTTTTACATGCTTTCGAACTGCTAGGTTGGCAGGAGCTGGGACAAGTAATGGGAGCTTACTCCATTACACGGTGCTAGGGATTCGAACCACCTAACTGCCGACCTTTCTAATTGACAAGCTCAGCGTCTCAGCCACTGAGCCACTGCATCCCTATTAATACATAAATACATTATGACTAATTAATAGAGGGTATGCAGTTAATTGTATGTTGGATTTAATTTTTGTTCTGGACCAACCTTCTTCCACAACTTATCTGTCTTGGCTGTTCTTTGGAGCTCACTGCAACGAAAAGATCACTCACTCCAAGCAGGTATGAGGTTTTCATTTTCCTTCCATGCAGTAACATCAAGTAATAACCAAGCAATGTTATTGAAAGTCAGCTCTGACTTTTAACTCACTCTAAAGCTGTATTTATACTGTATGTTACAATTACATAATTATCCCATTACCCCAGCCACCATCCAGCTATCATCACCCCACCAACATCCGGAGTTACTATTAACGTAGCAGGTCAGTTTATATTACCTTATTAACACCAAAATCACCACAAACCATAATCACCATAAATGTCACCAAACCACCACCAATCCGTCACCCCTAGCATTTGGACTTATGCTGCATTTAACAATGCCATGCCCTTCGAGTCCCATCCGGGTTTTCGCCTATGGTTTGTATGCTGCCCATGGGTTATATCGCATCATCATCCGGTACCTCCAGTGAAAGCCAGCCATTCTGCACAGTCGGAACTGAAACACTGAAGAACACTAGTGCCCAACAGCAGTCCCACACAGGCATGAGGCACCTCGACATCCCAACAATGTCAGAGTACGAGTGGGTCCCCACTGCATACCAAAACAAGATTGGGAAGCATAGACACAGTCTGTCGCAAATCAATGGAGGAGACATAGAGTCACAACAATCTGTCAGCATTCCAAGTAACTCCGAGGCAGATAGATTCCTCAAAGAAGATGTTTATTGGATATATCTTACTGGCACAGCTGGTGAAAACCAACTCTAAAAGTTCCCAAGGTTTTCACCTAATTAAAAGAGCAAATATTCCCCCTCCCAGATGTCACTGATCACATTATCCAATGAAAGTAGCTGGCAGGCTGCTTGGTCCCTCCTCTCCTCCTTCAACTGCCACCTGTTGAGATGACTTTCTGTTTTGGCTGTTAGCCAGTCTATCTTCTTTCCCCCTCTCAGGGATCATGATAACTGTGAGGCAGCAAAAGTTGGCTTCAACCAGGTTAACTTCAGAGTTGACATTATCCTTACTCAACATTTGTGATGCAATTCTTGGTACTCATACCCAAGTATGTTCATTTCATACTCACCCCCAAAATATCTGTATCCTAAACTACAGAAAGACAAGGGAGGTACAATGCCAAATATAATTGTAAAAGATGAAGAGCATTAACTGCATACAGCAATAGGTTTTCCTTTCCTTTCCAATAATCAGCTGGCATCCACAACTCATCTCTATAATTCTGATAGATGGCATTTCCAAGCATAGCATCCTGTTAAACAGATACCTGTTTTGTGTTTCCATCATATTACATTCTATTTTTGCTGCCCCCATGAACAATTATTGCTTATTTGCCTTTACCAAACTAAAATACTTGCAGAGATGTTGCAGCCAGGGCACCATATGGTGGAAATCTAAAGATACCTAGATGAGGTTGTAATAATGTAAAATTAAAAAAACAAGAACCTGGCTGGATATGCATGCTTTTTCATGCACAGTTTTCTCAATGCTAGGAAAGTTGAACTTGACTAGAAAGCTCCATATGTTAAATAAAAAGTCTTCAGGAGAAGAGCATCGTGAACTACTCAGAATTGCCAATTGAAACAGTATATTTCAAGTTATGTGGAATACTGAATGAATTTTGAAGGTGGAAGAAATAGAAGCCAGAACAGAGAAAAATGTGTGGGAGGTAAAACAAATGGGAATATCCTGAACAGAATGATGCCTGTAATGGGCTGTGAGAAGAATGTTGAGGTGCAGGAAGAAGGGTTGCAACCAAAACAAAGGAAAAAAATAAGAAAAATTCAGCATTTCAGATTAAAAGAGTTGGAAGTGATTTTGGAGGTCTTCTAGTTAGTCTTCTAACCCCTATTCAAGCAGGAGACCCTATACTGTTCCAGATAATAGGAATATTGTGACTGTCCAATATTTTTTAAAGCCTCCAGTGATGGAGCACAACTTCTGAAGGCAAGTCATTCGATTAGTTAATTGTTCTCACTACTAGGAAATTTCTTAGTTCTAGGTTGGTACTCTTCTTAATTAATTTCCATCCATTGTTTCTTGTCTTGCCTTCTGGTGCTTTGGACAATATATTGTCCTCCTCTTCTTTGTGTCAGTCCCTCAAATATTGAAACACTGCTGTCATATCCCTTAGTCCTTCTTTTCACTAGACTAGAGACAAACCCAATCCCTGCAACTGTTCTGCATATCTTTTAAAAATGTAACTCCAGTGTAGAAATATAATTTGTGAAAACATCTCAGGCTTGACCTTCCTTCGTTCTCTTGAAGAGAAAGACAAGGAAGGAGAGGCACTTTCAGAGGTGCAATATTCTGGTACTGCAACTCTATAATAAATCTAGTATTAGTATTCATAACTTTGGTTTCCTGGTCTGATCCATCTTGTGTGCTTGACAATGCCTCACTAAGTAAATCATTCTTAACAGATTTCATGTAGGAAATGAAACCCACAATGCGTTGCCACCTGCTTGTGTTAGGCAATTAACATGGTCATTTTCAGTGGCTGGGTCAGACCAATTGGCTCCTCCCCCTCCCTGAACATATCTCTTTAAACCTGTTCTGACCCAGGCTTTGTAAACCGTAATCATACACAAAACATATTTTAAAAAGAAGACTTATTTTATTGCAATGCTGGCAATTGTTTTCATTCCCAGTCAGAATTAATCTCAAACAGTTCCCCAAGATAAGCCACACCTTTCAGTTCTGTGAAGTGATGCCAAAAACAGAAGTATCAAATGAACTAGAAAAGAAACCAACCGAAGTACAAAAACAACCCATTTGAAGTACAAAGAGCTTCAAGGATGACTCTGAGCTGATTGCACTACTTTGCTTCCTGCAAAGGTTTCATCATCTTGGCCTGACTTCTATACCTTATGGGAGGGGCAATCACCTCCCAGCCTTACTCCTGAGTTGCCCCTTTTGTTTCAGCTGCTCTTGCCTTCACACTCACTAGGAACATGCTCCCCTGGGTCTTCTGCCTCGCTGCTGCCAGACTCTGAAGGCTCCGAAGGCAGCACCCCACTCCCTGGTCCTGGCCCCATTTCTGCATCGGATGCAGGACCCTCATCGAGTCCTCTCCAGACTCCCTGATTGGTCCCTGTTCTTCCCCACTGTCCAATTCCACTGGCGTCTTCACCGGCTGCCAGCGAACCACAACAAAACCAGGGGTATCAAACTTGATTTCACTGAGGGCCACATCAGGGTTGTGTTTGACCTCAGGAGGTCCGGGTGGGCATGGCCAGCTTGACATCATTCATGTCAGGGGCATCTGTGGTGGTCCAAACGCTCTGCCAATGAAAAGAGGCTCCCAAGTTCTGTTTTCAGTTGTGCTGGCCTGCAACCCTCTTCCAATGAAAACAGGCTCCTGAGCTCCGTTTTTGGCTGCACTGACCTCCTGCAACCCTCTGCCAGTGAAAATGGAACTTGAGGTGGATGCACGTGGTCCTCCCAAGCTCTGTTTTTGCTGGCAGAGGCACCACAGGCCAGTCCTTCGCTGTGGGCCAAAACTAAGCATCCTGTGGACTGGATCCAGCCCCCAGTCCTTGTGTTGGACACCTCTGCCTTAAACTATCCTTCCAGTTGATCATTTGGAAATACTATGAAAATATATCAGAGAATGATTCTCTTCTGCTTCATTCACCATTTTGCTGTTTGTAATCATTCGTATCATAAGATACTCCTACTAGCATCTTATGAGTAACACTGTTGGTTGTACTATTATGATTTATAATTTTGTTGTTTAAATGTACACTGTGAGCTTATACACCAGACATAAATTCCTTGTCTGTCCAATCACACTTGGCCAAAGAATATTCCAATTCCAATTCTTTTAGATTGCAAAAGAAATCATGAACAGTACACACTTTGGCAGGAAACAAACATGGAATATATCAAAGTGGTGTGGTGGCTAGTTTTTGCACTGAGTCTTTATTATTACTTTTTAAAGGAAGAGAAGCTACCCGATGTCAAGTTTCATAAGAAACAAACCAACAATTTCTGACTAGAATACTAGCTCGAATTATGAATACGGATGGTTTTCAACAATTCATGTATTACAGCAAAACAGAAGAATATAATAATAAACAGAGGCATTTCCACTATGCCTTTCCCCCAAATTTGCTGGTCTATCTTAATTTACCATCTTTCTACAGAAAGTCAACCAAATCGGTTCAACCCTTATCCTTATGTGATATTTGAACCAAAATCAGTTTTCTACATTTATGAGGTTACAATTTCCATAATTCCCAATAATTTCTTGGACATAACAATTTGGGGTAGTCTGAGGAAGATAAGGCTTGGTTCATTTTCTCAATAAATTATGTTTAACCATGATTTATTGAGCCATAATTGTTAGTTAAGCCAAAACTAAACTAACCACATTATAGCTTTGGCAATATGATAGCCCCTACCATTGTTGTTCAACGAAAGCTTTAAGGGATGGCAAACTTTCAGTTGCTAAGAATAAATAGCTATATATCTATTCAGAATCTATTGTTGTTGTGTTCAGATAAATACTTGATTGATAAAGAACAGCTACTAAAATAAAATGAAAAACACACTGAAAAGCAAAGTTGCTAATGCAGTTTCTCTGCAGTCAATGAATGGGGGCAAAGTAGTGTGGGGGAAAATCCATACAATCTCAATGGGAAGGCTATTAGCTTAAAAGAATCAATCTTATCCACTGAAAGCTCTATAATCAAAGGCATAAAAATACTCAATAATATATAAGTAACCCAATAAAAACACATTCACTCCAAGCCTCTTTAGGCACCTTCTTAATTCAAAGTTAACTTTGTATGATTTATTCCAGAACACACATACAGGAAGCATTTTATCCCTGCAACAATTTGAGATGCAACTGCCAATGATAAGTGACATGCTTTTATAACAGGTGCAATCTTGCAAAAAAAAAAAAAATACCCATACCTAAAATAGGATTATACACACATCCCTGTTTACTAAAGCCTTTCAAATCTCATCCAAGTTTGTAAGTAGAGAAGCCAATGGGGGGGAAACATTCTGGATTTCTCACTGGAAAGGAAAAATATTCCCATAAGAATGATCCATTAGCAGCAAAATTGTAGCTCTCCTGAATTCTGGGAGTTGAAGTCCACTCATCTTCTGGTTGCTAAGGTTGAGAAACACACACAGTGCAGTGTTATTCAACTTCTCAACTTTTGTGGACTTTAATTCAGGGATGGGATTCAAAAATCCCAGCAACCCATTCGCTGCACGGTTGCTGGGTGGGCATGGCCATGATGGGCCTGGCCTAGCAGAACTTCCTGTTTCCAGATTCCGGTGGGCGTCCAGAGCTCAGAGGAAGCTGTTTTCACCCTCCCAAGGGTCTGGAAGCTCCCTTAGCCTCTGGGAGGGTGAAAAAAGCCTCCCCCAAGCTCTGGAGGCTCTCTGGAAGCTGGAAACAGGCCTGTTTCCAAACTTCCAGAAGGCCCATTTTTCTCCCTCCCAGAGTCTCTGAGCAGACCCTGAACTTACCTGTATCACGTGGAGACTCCTGGGAGCAGAGGGGAGGGGTGGGTGGGGCCAGCTGGTCAGTTGAAATATAGGTTTGGTGAACCAGATGTAACTTTAATATCCAGTTCACCTGAACCGGTCCAAACTGGTAGAAATCCATCCCTGCTTTAATTCCCAGTATTCCCTAGCTGGTATGCTGGCTGGGGAATTCTGGGAGTTGAAATCCACACAACTTCAAGTTGCTATAGTTGAGAAATGTTGTGCTAAAGGTTACCTCCCAACACCAAAATGTACATCTCTGGTTTGTTAAGAATTCTAGAACTTAATGAACCAGCAATGCTCACTCCGAGGCAAGGAGGTAGCTAGAGGCAAAATCAGATTCCTAACAGAAAGTTGGAAAAGAAAGGAGAAGAACTGCACAATTACTATCTGAAGAAAATAATCACATTCAGCTGTTCCCTCAGCTGAGCAGCCCAGAATCTCTAATAAAAACACACTGTAACAAACCCACACAGCCCAGTTCTCAATCCCTAAAGTAAAACAAACTGTCATTCAACCAGCTTTATTTATGATCTCCATCTTGCTTGACTCAAAAGCCCATAACTGATAAAGTTTTGGTCTTACCTTGGCTTCTGTCCAATCTCCAAGAAGAGAAAACAAACTCCAGAAAACCGCACAGAGTGAAAACCACCCTCTCTGCTTATAAAAACAAACCCACCTAAAAGAGGAAACTGAATCTCCTGATTGGCTCCTGAGGGTTTGATTTTCTGGGGTTTGGGGTGGTTTCTTTTTTTTTTTTTTTTTCTGTCCATGACCTGGATTGCCAGGTTAATGGTGTGATTGATGGAAAATATGCCCCCCTCAGGATTGTGTACTAATTATTTTGCAAAAACCAATGCCATGGTATTGTTAGAGGTGACCCACTTCATCCTACTACATTCATTCATTCCTCTCTTAATCCTTGCTGGCATTCAATGGAGATTTATTCCTTATTCTTCCCCCTCGCAGTGGGAGTTGAGGAAAAATGCAGCAAAGGTTCCACTGATGTTACAAGTGGAAGCTCAAGATAATGGGTGAAGCTACCCGTGATTGAGTTTGGGATCACCACTGTAGTTATGGACTCTCTTGGAAATATGCAATGCTCCTACTCAGGGGTGGGCTTCAAAAATTTTAGCAAGGGGTTCTCTGCCTGGTTGCTGGGTGGGCGTGGCCATAGTCAGCATGGCCTAGTTGGTCTCCTGCACTATGGTGGAGGGGAGGGGTTTTTGAACCTCTGGGAGGGCAAAAATGGCCTTCCTGGGCTCCAGAGGCTCTCTAGAAGCTGGAAATGAGCCAATTTCCAGCCTTCCAAAAATTCTAGGAGGCTCAGTTTTTGCCCTCCCTGAGCCTCTGTGTCAGAGGTGATATTCAGCAAGTTCTGACCAGTTCTGGAGAATCAGTAGCGGAAATTTTGAGTAGTTTGGTGAACCAGCAAATACCACTTCTGATTGGCCCCACCTCCATCTAGGGGTGAGATTCTATCAGTTCGCACCTATTCGCTAGAACCGGTTGTTAACACTCTAAGCAGTTCAGAGAACTGGTTGTTAGAAGAAATTACTGGCCTAATCCTGTAAGGGAGGCAGGAAGGAAACATTCTGGTGTTGCTTACAGAAACTCTCTGTTAACCCTTATTATGTTCTTGGAAGAAGTAGACTTCCTGTCTCAGCAATGTCTCTGGAGTTTTTTTCCCTTCCTTTGCTGGTACTTTGCTTGTGTGGAATGACCATTCAAAGTTACAATGGTACTGAAAAAAGTGAATTATGACCATTTTCCACACTTATGACTGTTGCAGCATCCCCACAGTCATGAGAGGCCAGGTGAGGAGAAGTGTGCCTCGATGTGAGTGATATTGAGCTGGCCACATCCAGCCAATAACATGACCACCAAGCCATGTCCACCCAGTCACATGACCCCCAAGCCACAACCACCACCTCAGCCACACCCACAGAATCAGTTGTTAAAAAATTTGAATCCCACCCCTGCCCCCATCCACTCAGGAATGGGATCTCCGAACTGCACAGAATCTTAGCGAGGGCCGAACCCTTGTGAACTCCCACTAGCCCCACCCCTGTCCTACTGTATTTGGTGGAGATAGTCCTGTAGCTCGGTTCTAATCTACATGAAAGCTGGAACATGACCACTGAAGTAAAAACAAGGATAGAGAAAGCTCGAACAACATTCTTCAAAATGAAAAAGGTCTTCTGTAGTCACGACATAAGCCTAAGACTGAAAACCAAGCTTGTCAGATGCTTCATCTTTTCCATCCTGCTCTATGGAGTGGAGAGTTGGTCTCTGACAGGAAGCCACTTGAAGAGACTAGGTGCATTTGAAATGTGGAATTACAGGCAGCTGTTATGTATAAGTTGGGTTGACAAAATCAGAAATGAGAAGGGGATAAGCCACCTGGGAAAGTGAAGGGAAATCATCAAAACCATAAAAAGGTAAAAGTTAGAATATTTTGGACATGTGATGTGACAGAAGAATACGTTATATTTCACTTAATCGTCCAAGAAAAGATTGAAGGCAAATGAGGTCCAGGCCGAAGAAGAACATCTTGGCTTCAAAATCAAAGGGACTGGTTTGGACAAAACTCAACAACACTTTTTCATGCAGCTGTTGATAAAAAAAGGATCACCAACATGATCGCTAATGTCCGATGATGGATATGGCACAAAGAAAAAGTTCTGATTTAATGACTACTTCTTCAGCAACTGTTAAAACTTCAAAGAGTGCTGAATGAGTGATGGTTACAACTGGTCCTTGTACTTAATCATCCCCGCTGTTGAATGACAATGGTTTGGGAGCTTGGCAACAAACTTGCAATTATATCACACCATCCCATGGTCATGTGATTACTATTTGTGACTTTTTTGTCAGCTTCCTGTATAAACATAATCACTGAAGCCAGCAGGAGATAGCAAAAATGATGGCCACCTCACTTAATGACCTACAGTGTTTTGTTTAATTTAACTACTTGGAAGTGCTGGAATTTCTGTCACTAAGTGGGATAGTCATGTGACATCATGCTCTGCAATCAGATTGCTTAGCAGCAGAAATCCAGGTCTTAATTACTGTTGTTAAGTGAGGACTACCTGTAATGTGCAGTGCTCCCATTCAGAATTGGCTTAGTATTTAAGTATTTACCTTTCTTGGAGGTGCCAGAAGCTCCCATCAGATCAGTTTCAAGCAGGTTTGATATTTCTAAATTTTTATGGAAACTCTGAAAAACATCTTAAAAGATGGGTAGCCTTTTCCACCAACTGCCATTTGCAAGATTTTAAAAAGCAGCATTGAAACAGGTTCCTTCTGTCAGGATAATCCATCTAGTTATTTGCATGGATAAAGGCATGTATTTATGCTTTCTTGCACAAATTATCTTAGCCAACGTCATTTGTGCCCTTATTTAAAGTGCTGTTATTTTCTCTATAAAATCTCATGCAGTCACTTCCCAATTAATTTAAAACCAGACTAAACCAAATCCTAGCCCATACTTTCATAGCCTGTTTCATACTATGTACTAACAAGGATTCACAGAGGTCCTTTAAATAATGAAGATCAAAGCTTCCTTCTTTCCTTTCTTTTGATGTAGTTCTAGAACCCTGACAGCTAACAGCAGATACTACAAAAGGACATTGAAAAGAGTGCAGAGAAGAGGGACAAGGATGCTAAGAGCTTGGAGGCTATATCCTGTAGGAAGCAGTTAAAGGAACTTGACTTACTGAGTCCAAAGAAGAGAAGAAAACACAAAATCAGACTTCCAATGCTTTAAGGCAGGGATGTCCAACCTTACAACTTGAAGACTTTTGGACTTCAGCTCTCAACATTCCCCAGCCAGTCATTCAACTCCCATTGCTGGCTGAGGAATTCTGAGAGTTGAAGTCCAAAAGTCTTAAAGTTGTCAAAGTTGGACACCCCTGTTTTAAGAAAAATCACAAGGCAAAGGATGTGGACTTATTCTCCAGAGCACCTGAGGGTAAGACCAGTGGATAGAAGCTTTAGAGAAAGAGATCCAACAATTAAAATAAGGAGAAATCTCCTGATTGTGAAAGCTATTATAGGTTTATTTATTTATTTATTTTATATTGCCAGGTATTCACCCATGGCAACTCAAGGCAGCATACAGAATATAAAACCACATTTAAAGCAATAAAACAGGGATCTTCAAACTTGTCAGCTTTAAGACTTGTGGACTTCAACTCCCAGAATTCCTCCTTCAGTCATGTTAGCTCAGGAATTCTGGGAGTTGAAGTCCACAAGTCTTAAACTTGCCAAGTTTGAAGACTCTTGCAATAAAAACTAACAAAAAGAATCAAATAAATGAATATAGTACAATATAACAAAATCACACACACACACATCTTAACCCTGCAAGGTTGTAGAGACAAGTAACACAACCAGAAGTGGTATTCAGCAGATTCTGACCAGTTCTGGAGGACCAGTAGCGGAAATTAGTTCAGAGAACCGGCAAATACCACCTTTGACTGGAGATTTAACAGTATCCTTCTCCTCCTACGCCCACCAAGCCACACCTACAGAACCAGTAGTAAAAAAAAATTGAATCCTACCACTGAGCACAATCAGAAGTTTTTAGAGTTCTGTTTTTATTGTAGTATTATATTAATCAAAATTTGTAAGCCAGAATTTGTCTCCTTTTTATTCTCCAGAAAACTAGAAATGATCTTTTCTGAAGTCATACCACTCCATGCTCTGTGAGCTGAGCCTGAGACATCTTTTACAGGTAGTTCTTGACTTACAACAGTTCATTTAGTGATCGTTCAAAGTTAAAATGGCACTGAAAAAAGTAACTTATGACCATTTTTCACATTTACAATTGGTGCAACATCCCCCTGGTCATATGATCAAAATTCAGATGCTTGGTAACTGGTTCATGTTTATGATGGTTGCTGCATCCCTGGGGTCATGTGATCCCCTTTTGTGACCTTCTGACAAGCAAAGTCAATGGGCAAACCAGATTCACTTAACAACCGTGTTATAAATTGAAGAACTGCAGTTATTTGCTTAACTGTGGCAAGAAAGGTCATAAAATGGGGCAAAGAGTTTCTTTTTCTTTTTTTCCTTTGGAGTGGCAACTGTTTGCTTTCATTTTTTTTCTTTTTCCTCTTTTTTTTCTTTTTTCCTTTTTCTCTCTTTCTTTTACAGATGAGCATTACAAGATGAGTAGAAAGACAACAGCCCCAGCTTCTTCGCTACCAACCCCCTCACCATCTGGAGGACAACAGACAATATTACAACAGGAAAAAGAGAAAGAGAAAGAGAAGGAAGTGACATTACAGATGATCATGCAAGGAATTCAGAAAATTGAGCAAAAAATTGAAAAGACAGATGAAAAAGTGGAAAATATTCAACAGATGATGATGAAATATGAAGACAGATTCAAAAAAATTCAAGAAGATATACAAAGAGATAAGAAAATTGGAGATATTGATATTCATTTGAGCGATATCAAGAAGGGCAGGGGTGAATCATTAGGATGGGAAATAGACAAATCAGAATTTTACTTAAGATTTCAAAATATAGAAGAAGGGAAAAGTGAAAACCTTGCTGAAATAATGGCAGAAATATTGGCAGAAGCACTGGAAATAACTAAAGAAAAGATGATGGATGGGATGGATTAAGTGTTTTGTGTCTACACAAGATATGCAATGAGAAATAGACTACCAAAAGAAGTTCACATCAGATTTATTAAGAAGCTGATTAAGACACAGATACTCCAGGTGGCAAGAGAGAAAACACTAAAATATAAAAATAAAGAAATTGTGGTGCTGAAACAGATACCAAGAAGAGTAAGAGAGATGAGAAGAGAATATTTATTCTTGACTAAAGAACTACTTAAAAGAGGAGTAAACTACAGATGGTTGATGCCAGAAGGCCTTTTGTTCAATTGGCAGGAACAAAGACACAGAACTGACACAGTTAGAAAAGCTGAGCTATTCTGCTTAGAATACTTTAGAGAAAAGGAGGAAGAAGAAAGAAAGGAAGAGTCACTAATTGAATTCCAAGAGGAGTGTATAGCAGTAATTGAAAAAGAAAAAGAAGAAGGTGCAGCAGGTGGTAAACCCAGAGAACAACGAGAATTGAGATCTACTAGAGCAATAAAACCCTCTTATAAAGTTTAACATGGATGAAAGAAAATTGAATACGATTAACATAAATGGACTTAATTCAGCTATTAAAAGAAGTAAAGTATTTCACAAATTAGATAAATTAAAATTTGATATAATCTGCTTCCAAGAGGTACATATTAAAAAGCAACATGAACATATACTAAAACAAGGAAAATTAGGAAATTATTTACATAGATGGCACAATAGAAAAAAAGAGGTGTGGCATTATATATTAAAGAAATAATTTTGGCAGAATTAATTTATACAGATGATGATGGAAGGATTTTGATGGTGGAGATAATGGATAACAGCTTTAAAACACTTTTAATTGCAATTTATGCCACTAATGATAAACAAAAAGAATTCTATAGGAAATTACATACAAAAATAAGTGATTTATGTTAATATCTATATGTTGGGTGATTTTAATGGAATAATTAATGACCAGTTGGACTATAAAACACAGAAAACAACAAAGAAAGTTAGAAAGATACTACCAAAATCCCTCCTTCGAATAACAGAAGAATTTAATTTAAAAGATGCACGGAGAAAGAGAAATGCAGAAAGTAAGCAATATACTGTCTATTCAAATAGACACATATCCTGGTCTAGAATAGATATGATATGGATGTCAGCAGAATTATTGACTAATGTATGACAGATTGAAATAGAAACAAGCACATGGGCAGATTATAATCGAGTATCAGTTATTTGGAAAGGATACAAGAGGCAATCTAGATGGACTCTAAATAATATGATTCTGCAAGAAAAAGACTTGAAACAGAAAATAGAGAAAGAACTTGTTTTCTTCTTCAAAGAAAATAGAAAAGAGGATACATTTTTACAGAATCTCTGGGACATGATGAAGGCCTACACAAGATGCTTGATAATAGATTATACTAGGAGAAGAAACAGAAAACAGAAAAATACATTTAAGACATTAGAGGATGATTATAAAAGACTGGAAAAAGACTTACAGAAGTCCCCACCAAAAAAGACATTAAAAATAAAATGGATATAATTAAACATAAAATGGGACTAATGGAAAAAGAGGAATTAGCACAAAAAAATCAAAAGTGTGAAACAGAATTACTTTGAAGATGCAAATAAATCAGGCATATGACTAGCTTATAAACTGAGAAAGGAAAGAGAAGCAAGAAGAATTAGCCAATTGATAAATAAAGGACAGGTTTGTGATGGAAATGAGGAGAAAAAAAAATTACAAAAGATTACTATGGAAAACTATACTTTCAAGAGAATATTCAAGAAGAAAAAAAATCAATCTTTAGAAAGCGAACTTACCTCATATACCCGAAAATATTGAAACAATGTTAAAAGAAAGTATAACAATGATGGAACTAACAGAAGCCTTAAAAAAACAGAATGCCAGGAAAGCTCCAGGTCCAGATGGGTTGACAGCGGAATTCTATAAGACTTTTCAGGAAATATTGAATTTTCATCTTCGAGAAGTTATGAATGAAGTTATGTTAAAGAAAAGAATACCAAAAACATGATCAGAAGCATACATTACACTTATACCGAAGGAAGGTACAGACCTGCAGCAAGTTAAAAAATATAGACCTATACCTTTATTGAACTCAGACTATAAAATCTTTGCTTCAATTTTGGCAGAAAGACTAAAAAGATACTTAAATAATTTTATTCATACTGATCAAAATGGATTTCTGCCAAAGAGACAAATCAAAGACAATGTGAGAATCATTTTGGATACTCTGGAACATTATGAAGAACATCCTGAGAAGCAAATGGCCTTGATATTTCTAGGTGCTCAAAAAGCCTTTGACAATGTGAGTTGGCAATTTTACTGCAACTGATACAAATGGGCTTTGATAAGACATTTATCTAAGCCATTGAAATAATACTGTATTATTGTATTAACAAACTGCAAAGGTGATGGTGAATGGAGAATTAACAGAATCCATAGATATAAGAAAAGGGACAAGGCAAGGCTGTCCATTGTTGTCTCTGCTGTTTGTGTTAACATTGGAAGCGTTGAACAGGAATATCAGAGAAGAAAAAGAAATAAAAGGAATGAAAATTAAAAAGGAGGAGTATAAATTGCAAGCTTTTGTAGATGATCTATTAGAAGACCTAATGGAAACAGCACCCAAATTAATAGAAAAAATAGAAGAATATGGAAAATTAGCAGGTTTGAGAATAAATAAAGACAAAACAAAGATATTAACAAAGAATATGTTAACAAGACAAAAGAAAGAGTTGGAAAAAACTTTAAAAATGCAGGTCACAAACAAGGTTAAAAACTTAGGGATTTATATTACACCAAGATGCAGAACCCTGAAGGAAGATAACTATGTTAAACTCAAACAGCAGATTGCGACAGACTTCATGAAAAGGGAAAAATTGCAACTATCATTGACTGGAAGAATATCCACAGATGAATATATTGCCTAGAGTTTTATATTTATTCCAGACAATTCCTATTCAATCAGGGAAAGAGTTTTTTGAAGATTTAAATAGAATTGTGTTGAAATATATTTGGCAGGGTAAAAAAGCAAGAAAAAAATTAAAGCTGTTACAAGATGCAACAATAAGAGGAGGGTTTGCCTTGTCCAATTGGGAGATGTATTACCAGGCGACAAGTTTGATGTGAGTAAAGGAATGGATAACACTAAGGAACAGTAGATTATTGACTTTAGAAGGCCATGACTTGCTGCTGGGATTGCATGCTTTTCTCTGGTATAAGGGAACTAAAACACAGGGGCATTTTAGAAGACATTATATTCGTGAGGCATTGTTTTTGATCTGGAAGAAGATAAAAAGACAATATTATTTAAAAATTCCAACATGGATATCAACTATTGAAGCCTTTTCTTATCCAATAATATATACAAAGGAACAAACAGTTAGATATGGGGAGTTATTGAATGAAAAGGGTGAACTTAAATCTATGCAAATGTTGGAAGAATAAGCTGTAAAAATGAATTGGTTTTCTTATTTGCAAATACAATCTAGGTTTGATAAAGACTCCAAGGCAGAAGGTATTTATGATAAGTTGATTGACTTAGATAAAATTTTGATGGGTACTGGTGAAAAAATAATTTAAAAACTTTATGGACATCCATTAGAATTTAAATTGGAGGAGGAGCAAGTTAAAGAAACGATTGCTTGGGGGAAAAATTTTGGATATGTGATTGATTTGGGAAAATGGCAAAAATTGTGGTCTCAAAATTATAAAATAACAATGTCAACTGCATTGAAAAAAAAATTGTATAAGATGTTTTACAGGTGGCACCTATCCCCGACAAGACTTGCGAGAATGTTTAAGAATAAATCGGATAAATGCTGGAAATATCACCAGATATCTGGTTCATATTACCATATGTGGTAGACATGTTCAGATGCAAAGAAATATTGGACTAAAATCCACACATGGTTGGAAAAAATGATAAAACAACATATAGACTTTAAACCAGATATCTTTTTATTGGGAATCATACCGGACATATACAATAAAGAACTGAAATATTTGATTGTAAATGTTTTAACAACGGCTAGACTTGTATTTGCGAAGAACTGGAAAAATGACAAAATACCTATGCAGGAGGAAGTTATCAAAAAAATTATGGACTGTGCTGAAATGAGTAAACTGACATTGAAATTAGGGAACAAGAAGATAAGCAATTTTATATGATATGGGATTTGTTTTATTAATGGTTGGATAAAAAGGCATGGTAATATAATAGACTAGATAATTTTGTGATAGAAATCTAATAGATAGATATAAAACATAATATAGATATATATAACCATTGGTTGAAAGTATAACACAAATTTTAAGATAAAACTTGGAATATCTCGTATAAAACGATTGAATAAAGAGTTTAGTCATAGATGAATAATAACTGATAAATATATAAACATATGTTAATTTGACAATATGAAGACTGATATAAATTGTAAATAAATGACTACAAAAGTATAGCACAAAAGATACGTAACCAACTGACACACTGTATGTATATAAAATAGAAGAGGATTTTATGTTTTTGTATGTGTATGTTTGTGTTTAAAAATAAAAAACTTTATTTAAAAAAAACTTTAAAAAATAAATAAAAAAGAAATTTTAAAAAATGGGGCAAAATTCACTTAACAAATGTTTCACTTAGCAACATAAATGTTGGACTCAATTGAGGTCATTAGTTGAGGATTACCTATATATGCAAATTGTCTTATCTGCAACTCTTCCTCTTACCTATATTTCCACATACCATTATAAAATATGTCAACATGAGCCTCAATGGTGCAGTGGTTGGAATGCAGTCCTGCAGGCAACTTTTGTTGACTGTCGGCTGCCTGCAATTTGGCAGTTCAAATCTCACCAGGCTCCAGGTTGACTCAGCCTTCCCTCCTTCCCATGTGGGTAAAATGAGGACCCAGATTGTTCGGGGCAATAGGCTGACTCTGTAAAACTGCTTAGTGGGGACTGCAAAGCACTATGAAGAGGTATATAAGTCTAAAAGCTATTATTAATGTTATTGCTATGATGTTCTTTTCTTCTGGTACATTTTTATACATATTTCCAAAAGCTCAATTTATTTCATAGCCATATGCGTGAAAACAATGACATATACTGAAAATATTTTGCCAGATATATCTAATTGTGGAAGTTAAAACTCTAAAGCCCATGTCACACTGCCCAACGGATGCAAAAAGGACACAGCGGACGAGCAAAATGTTCCATCCGTTGTTATCCGCTCTCAAAAGGGGCAAAAATTTGCATAACTGGAGCGGATAACACGGACGCGGAGGACGCAGAGCAGATGCAAAGCGGATGCGGAATGGAAGCCCAGCGGATGGAAGCGGATGGGAGCGGATGGCACATCCACTAGGCTTCCGGGGGGGCGCAGCAAAGCGGACGCGGAACGGATACAGCGGATGCAGAGAGGAAGCCTAGCAGATGAAGCGGATGCACAACGGATGCACAGCGGATGCACAGCGGAAGCACAGCGGAAGCCTAATGGATGCCTGGCGTTAATTGCGCATGTGGGGGGGATGCATTGCGTAAGCCCCACGGATATAACAGAAGCAGCTCGGAAGCAGGTCGCCATTCAGAGGAAAGACCTGCTGCCGGACAGATTGGCTGCCTTGCCTGCCCTGCCTGCATGTCTGCCTGCAAGCCTTGCTGCCAGCCTCCCTGCCAGCCTCCCTGCCAGTCTTGGTGCCAGCCTGCCTGCCAGCCTGCCTGCCAGCCTTGCTGTCTGCCTGCCAGCCTTGGTGCCTGCCTGCCTGCCAGCCTTCCTGCCAGCCTTGGTGCCTGCCTCCCTGCCAGCCTTTCTGCCAGCCTTGGTTCCTGCCAGCCTCCCTGCCAGCCAGCAACCCCACAACCATGCGGAAGCACAGCAAGCCTCAGCCATCTGCTGCCAGCCCTGGCAAGAGGGACAGGGCTACCATCCCGCCCCCTGGCCCTCACTCTGGTCCTCCTGGGGCTTCTGCAGCACGGGCTCGCTCTTCTGGGGCTGGCGCTTCTGCTGCTTCTGCTTCTGGAGGAGCGGAGGACAAGCACTCCAGCACAGGCCACTTCCACAGCACCTGGACCCTTCACCCCTGAGACTGAGCGACCAAGAGGAGTGCCAGAGACTCATTTTTGTTTTATAGCTTGTTGTTAATAAAGTCTATTTATGATTCACACACTTGCTTCATTTCTTTTTTTTAATAAAGTCTTGCTGGAAACTTTTAGAAATGGTTTAAGCCTTTGCATGCTTGTGGGATGGGTTAAGATAGCAGTGGGGTGGGCAGGGATATCTGAGGAATGAGCAGGGATACCTTTGGAATGGGTAATAGCTGTGGGATAGATAAACCTCCAGCGCAAGCATAGTGGGACTGTATGGTCCACCCTCCCAGGTGCAACATCTATGGCCCTTTATTATCAATAACAATATAATCAATCATCCACACATGTCAACATAAACACAACTCTTTATTAAACGCCCTGTTCATTGTAGGCCCACCCAACATACATGACCCAATCTCATCCGTGTGATGAGACAGGCTGAAGGAAGCATCCATTAAGCATCTACCATCCTGTCTTGCCACTCCACCGCTCCAGCTGGGGAGTTGCACCAGTGTCTCAAGAGGTTGCGCTGCTTCTTCCCTTCATGTGAGGCTCTGTTGGGGCCTTGCACATCCACAGTGTCTATCAGGTTTTGCCCTTGCCTCCATTCCCCAGGCTCCATGTCCCCATTGCCTTGCTGACGGTCCACAAGCCTGTCCTGCAAGACTGGGTAGCGGGTGCGCATGAGATTGTGCAGGATGCAGCAAGCTTCCATGATCCTCCTCACGGTCTCTGGGCAATGCTGCATGGTGGTGAGAAGTACCTGGAACCTGTTGGCCAGAATGCCAAAGGCGTTGTCCACCACCCGCCTTGCCCTGGACAGCCTGTAGTTGAAGATCCTCTCTTTACGGGTGAGGCATCTGGAGATGTAGGGCTTCATGAGGTAGGTTGTGAGGGAGAAGGCGTCATCCCCCACGATGAAGTACGGCACATCTTGCGTGTCGTTGGGCAGAGGGTCTGGATCTGGGAAGCCCACCATGAGGTTGAGTTCCAGCCCCTCCTTGAGGACACTGGCATTGTATACCTGGGCATCTGAAGATGAGCCGTTGCCTGAAGCATCGATGTACATGAACTTGTAGTCAGCATCGACCATGGCGAAGAGGATGATGCTGAAGAAGCCCTTGGAGTTGAAATAAGTGGACCCCGAGTTGGGTGGAGATTTGCAGGCCACGTGCTTGCCATCTATGGCTCCAACGGTGTGTGGGAAGTTCCACCTCTGATACCACTGCTCTGAAACTTTCTTCCACCCTTCTTCAGTGGAGGGGCACTGGAGGAGCTCCTCCTTGTATTCTTCGATGATGGCCTGCACCACTTCTCTGACCACAATGCTGATGGTGTTGGATGGCACCCTCCAGCTGTACTGCATGCTCCTGTAGGTGGTCCCGGAGGCCAGGTGGCGCAGAGTGAGTGCCACCTTGAGCCCAGGTTCCAGGCTGGGGCGGAAGCTGGTGCTCTGCTTGGTCAACCTGGGTGTCAGCCGCTGCACAACTTCGTCAAACATGGCTGGAGGCATCCTCATGAAGTTCTGGAACACCCGAGTGTCTTCGTTCCTGAGCTCCACCATCAGCTTGCTGTACAGTCCGTCCTCTGCTCTTCTGGTGAACCATCTTCGGACCCAGACTCTTTTTGGCTGCCTCTTTTTCTTCTCGCAGTAGAGTTCACAGAGCCTGCAGATGGCTTCACACTGTTGCAGAACGATGGTGGCTGCCAAAAGGACTTTGTTGCAATCCACGGTGGACATGACTGGATGCTGTGGAAGAGGAAGAGTCAGATGAAGGCTGCAGAGGTCTGCACCACTGGGCTGCTGTTCTGAAAGTGAGATGCAGATGAGTTGTTCCCCCTTTTTATAGGAAATATAGGTTTTCCGCTAGGCATCCTCTAGGCATCCTCTAGGCATCCTTAATATCTGAGATAGGTCCCCTCTGCGAATGTTTTTTCCATTTTAAATGCTTTGTTTCCGTGCTGCATCCGTTCTGCATCCGTTCCGTGTCCGTTCCGCTTCCTCCCTGGGTCTGAGTGGATGCGAGTTGCGTGGATGCACAGCGGATGCCTAGCGGATATAGCGGATACAGAACGGATACGGAACGGATGCAGGACAGATGCGTAGCGGATGCGTAGCGGATGCAGAACAGACGAACTGGATACATTTTCCGTGCAAAAGTTTTGGGCAGCCCAAAACTTTCTGAGCGGATGAAATGTCAATAGACGGATGCTGGACGGATAGAGAGGAAGCAAAACGGAGGCAGTGAGTACATTGCATTTTCCAACGGATGGCAAGCTTTTTTGTCCGTTTTACATCCTCTTTGCATCCGTTGGTGCAGTGTGACATGGGCTTAAGAGAAGGAACAGCAAATTCAAGCAAATAAGTTCCGTCTCAGAATGGCGAGAGAGAAAGTCAAGTGCTCCTTCTAGGCAAGGAAATTCTACAGTAATAGGTTCATTATTTAAAAAAAAAAGATTCTTGGTAATTCCATCCTGATGAAAGACCTACAGAGCAAGATTGTAAACTGGGCCTCTATTGTCATTTTGGAAGCCTAAGGCTCAAACGTAGAGACAATTTTGAGACAGACCACATTTTTCTGAGCTTAAATCACATTTGGCTAGTTTTATGAGGTACAAAGACCTACCTCATAGATGTGGACAGGGCTGTTTTTATAATAGGGAAGCTTAATTGAAGTATATCAGTATCATTGTCTCCCACAATGTTATCTTTGGAATGATGGTATATTTTTTAAAAAGGTAACTTGAGTCTGCAAACCATTCCTTCTTTCAAAAAAGACTTTTTTGTCTTCAATTTCTCCCCTGCTCCTACAATCTTGAAGGCCAATTAGTTCTTTTGATTTGACTTTTACTCTACATTTATCGATTGAAGCTACGGAATGAGCTTTTTCTCATCCTGTTTTATCAAAGTGAAAAATGTTCTCTGGACTCTTGCAATTACTTGAAAATAGAGAAAGAAAAAGAGATCAAGAAGGAAGATAAAAATGAGACAAATACATTCATTAAAATCGGAGCTGCTGAAATCATGTCACTGCAGCACTTATTTAATAGATATGATTTATCTGGCGCACCAGATTTTAACTGCAGACCAAGTAATTCATTATTGCTGCATCTGCCTTCTCTATCTTATTTTGTGTTTGACAACTTAGTTCACCTGGTTCCTGGTGAGAACTAGATTCCTTCTGACATAATGGGCTATGTTCACACAACATGCTTAAGAGGTCACTTCCAAAGAGGCAAGCTGTATTTGCACAACATGCTAAACTTGTTTAGTTTTAATGTTGCTTAGTTATTTTGGGGCTTCACACATTGTTATGAACCTAAGACACCCTGCTTTGTCATTCGCTGTGCTACATAACCCTTCAGAATTGGTTAATTCAGCAAACAGATCAAGTGTATCATGTGAATTACCTAGCCATGTTCTATCCTGATTTCATAGTTTCAAAACCCCATTAGTTGAGAATTGCTTTTTGATAATGGTTTCTTCTATTTGGGCTATGATAGATATAATGCAAGAACTTCAGTGGTATGTATTTAGAATAGTATTTTCCAGCCTTGGCAAATTCCAGATGTGTGGACTTCAAATCCCAAATACCACAGCCAGAATGATCATTACTAAACATTCTGACTCCTGAATTCTGAACATCTGGAAGTTGCAATGAGTTGGGAAACTTTGCTGTAGAATAGGGATGTTGTCAGCATTCCAGGGAAAATCCATTCCTGTCAGTAACTCCAAGTCAAACATAATCTCAAAGTACTTTTATTAGAATAGCACATTCTGTGGAATTCCGAACCTAAAAGTTTTCCCGGCTCCCCCTATAAACCATCCCCTTTCCCCTCATCATCACATCACATAAACCAATCCCAAAGTAGGTTCTAATTCTTTCTGCACCACACTCTTTAACCTTGAATTATCAAAATAATTATATTTTGTCTACTAAGAGCTACTCAATTAACATCAACCCCCTCCCACTTTCTTCAGCTATGTGTCAGCAATGAATCATGATTCCATAGCTGTCAGATGTCTAGAAGAGCAGCCTGCAGGCTGGATGCATCACATGCTCGCAAAGGCAAAAAAAAGTCACAATACGTCACATGACATCATGTGATGCAATTGAGTTTGACATCAATGCTCTGGAACAAAGGTTAGCAGTAGAGCTCCTTCCAGCCTATCAAAGAGATACATCATCTCCTCTCCTCAGAAATGATCATTTCATATGATCTGATGTGCTTTCCTCATTTGGTACACTTGGGAGAAGGGGAATCATGGTGGCCAATGAACCTGTTGATTTTGAAGAAACATAGTTCTTTTTTTTTAAAAAAAGAATAACATTGATGTTAGTGGAAGCAAATTAGCACATTACTTTTAGCAATAGCACTTAAACTTATATAATGCTTCATAGTGCTTTATAGCTCTAAGTGGTTTACAGAGTCAGTCTATTGGTCCCAAGAATCTGGATCCTCATTTTACCAACCTTGGAAGGATGGAAAGCTGAATCAACCTTGACCTGGTCAGGATCAAACTCCTGGCAATGAGCCAAGTCAACCTGCAATACTGCATTTTAACCATTGTGCCACCACACCTCTTTTATTGGATTCTTAGACAGCTTGAATATGTTCCAGTGAATCATCCCATTTTTGTCACCATTATACACACAAAAAATGTTGAGACTCTAGAAAGAATGCAGAGAATAGCAACAAAAATGATTAGGGGGCTGGAGGGTAGAGCATATGATAAACTATTGAGGGAATTGGGTATGTCTAGTCTAACAAAGAGAAGAACTAGGGGTAACATGATAACAGTCTTCCAAAATTTGAAGTGCTATCACAGAGAGAAGGTGGTTGAACTATTCTCCAAAGCACCTGAGGGCAGCCATCCAACTCTATAATTCTGAATTCTATAGTGGACTAATATCCATTCTTCTGTGCTTCCAAATTCTCATTTACCCAGTATATATTTGCAACAGCCATATCACAATTTGGATGCCTCTATTTTAAGAAAAGATGTATTCGAATATCTTGGATTTTCTGAAAGCGTATGTTAATAGCAGGCACCACAAAAACCAGGCATTAAGAAAAATTGCATAAAACTCCATTCATTGTGAGCATATGGGTTTTCAGATTTTCTATTATTTTATTGTCTCCTCTGCTAAACTCCTATACATGCTAAATATATAACATATAAAAGTGTGTGCACATGTTAAGGAAATTTAAATAAGGTTCAGAGGGGAAAAAGAGTAGAGAAAGCTGTAAATTATGAGAGTATTCTCCAATTTTTAAAACATGTATTTAAAAATCTTCACAGTAGCAGCTGACACAATAATTGAATGAGAGTTAGAATGGATTTTAAACTTTTCTTTTTTTTTTTTTAAAGGAAATGACAGTGTTTATCTGTGCTACCAGAACCTTTGCTCCACTTTAGTTAGAGAACTGGAAGGCAGAAGCAAGGAGGTTCTAAAGAAAGCAATTGAGTGATACATTGGCTTCTTGTTATATTTTCACAATTTAAAGGACTAGATTCAGAGCTGCTGAGAGGATTATTAAGTGCTGGAACAAGACTAATATGGGCCCCCTCATCTACACATTAAGTTAGCATGACCCTCACAAAAACATCTCCCCTCCCACTCCCCACCACCCTGTGGATTTCGCGTTACTCCCTGCACCGACCTAACTCCTAACCAACAAGAGGCTCATTAAAAAAAAGAGAGGGGCTGTCAGGGCAGCAAAGAATATCGAGAAGTGGAGTGGTGAGTGAGTGAGGACAAAGTACGGAGAAGCAGAGTTGGAGTCCGCAAAACCCACAAGTAGATTTTTTTTCTAACTTGGAGAAGAACACTCTAGTGTGTACGAATGAAAGAAAAGTGACACTTCCCTCACCCACCCCACCTTTCTTCCTCCGGTTTATCTCCTGCGTTTTAAAGCCACCTCTCTTGCCAGTTGCCCTTTGGCATGGCTGACGTGCACAGATCCTCCGACCTAGCTGACAGTGGCACCTCCTTAACAGAGAACAGATAATCAGAGTTGGAAGGGACCTTGTGGGTCATCTCGTCCAACCCCCCACCCAAGCGGGAAACCCTACACCATTTCTGACAGATGGCAGTCCAATCTTTTCTTGAAGGTCCAAAGTGATGGCACTCCCACAATTTCTGAGGGCAACTTCTGTTCCATGGGTTGATTGTTCTCACTGTCAGAAAGTTTCTCTTTATTTCCAGGTTAAATCTCTCCTTGTACATTTTCGATCCATTATTGCCTGGCCTTCCGGTGCCTTGGAAAATAGCTTGACTGCCTCCTTTCTGTGGCAGCCCCTCAAATATTAGAAGACAACTATCCTGTCACCCCTGGTCCTTCTCTTCACTAGATTAGCCAGGCCTGGTTCCTGTAACTGTTCTTCATATGTTTTAGTCTCCAGTGCCCTAATCATCCTGGTTGCTCTTCTCTGTACTTTTTTCTTCTCCTTCCTTTCGGCGTGAAGGATTTCGACAGGGTGAGAAATGGAAGTTCATTCTTTAAGAACTGGGGAGAAAGGGAGAGAGACAGAGAAGGTGGAGGGGGGGCAATCATTGCTGCCACTGCTACGCAGGAAGGGCACGCCTTCCTTCCTTGGCGCTTGCCCTCTGATGAGTTGATTTGATCCAGCTTTGGAGTGTTTTGCTCCAAGCCATCCCCACCATCCCCACCCCACCCCCACCCAGGCACGTCCGGGTTGACACACCATCCTGCTATTTTTCTTTTTTAAAAACTTTTTTGAACAATTTTTTTTTTAAATGTTCCCCTTCATGGCCCCCCTTTGAGCTCCATGGGCCCCAGAACAATGTACTGGATAAACCTCCCATCTCCTCAGACCTGACTAGACTGGAATCACTAGAGATTTTAAGTAAAGACAGGGCTTCAAAAAGGACAAGAAGTAAACAGGGATGTGATACAACAGGGTTAACTACCAGTTCGGGATTTACAAGCTCCCCTGCACGCTGTGAGCCTCTTGCCTGTAAATCGTCATCAGCATGCTGAGAAGCAGCCTTTGAGGCAGCCCTCTTTTCCTGCTTTTTTAACTGCAGCTGTGCCTCGTTCGGCAGCTGAAGTTGAAAAATCAGGAAATAAAGTTCAGAGCCTGGGTGGGCGGGTGCGCAAAAACATCAGCAGAGATAGAACCAGTTCTATGTCTGCTGCTCTTCAGAGCTACAGGTTCTACAGAGGTGGACAGAACCGGTAAAAACTCACCCCTGTAAGTAATGAGTGGGAGTTTTTTAAAGAGACAGTCAACCTAGAAATAGGGAGAAATGTTCTGATAGTGAGTATAATTAATTAATGGAATAGCTTGGCTCCAGGAGTTGTGGATGCTCCATCACTGGAGGTATTCAAAAATAGATTGCACCAGTGGTGGGATTCAAATTTTTTTACTACCAGTTCTGTGGGCGTGACTTGGTGGGAGTGGAATTGCTTGATGGGTGTGGCTTGGTGGGCATGGCAGCCCTGTTCTCCTGTGCAGGGCAACAAAAGACCCAACTAATCAGCTGGGACTCAATGGGAGGCAGAGAATAGATGGGGTTGGTGGGGCCAGTCAGAGGTGGTATTGGCCAGTTCTCAGAACTATTCAAAATTTCCACTACTGGTTCTCCAGAACTGGTCAGAACCTGCTGAATACTACCTCTGGATTGGATAACTATTTGACTGGTATGGTATAAGATCTCTTGCTTTGAGTAGGGTGTTGGACATAAAGAATTCTGGCTTTTTTCCAATTCTATGTTCTATATACCTCACTGGCTGTGCGATGAACTTTTATTGGGATTTATACTCTACTCCTGTACAGCTTGGTTCTTATGAGTGTGTTGGTGAGTTGCAGTTTTTGCACGGATTGTCGCAAAACTGGCATGATAAAATCAGGTTTGGATGAAGAATGGAAGGGAAGTGGGAGGCAGACCAGGGAATCCATTTTCAGAAGACAAGTGATGAGGCCCCCAAGCGAGATGCAACCTTTTGAATCCACAAACATCCAGCAGCTACTTAAGTGCAGCAAATGCCATTCTTACCATTTCAAACACAGTAATTTTCATCAAATGCCCATTTCTTTAATGGCTAACACCTCTATCCAAACCATTCCATCTCAAACTCTCAATGGGTTACGACAGTTGTTGTTGTTGTTGATTTCAAAATAAATATTCCTTTCCAGTAGACAAAATATCTAATCATGTATTTATCTATAAGTACTTCCAAAAGTCAACATAATTATTCAAGTCCCATTATGTTTAATTTGCAACAAATTATGCATTTAGCTTTAACTTGAGGTTGGTAGGATGGTTAAAAGATGTAGCTTCCTGCTATTTATAAAACTGAGCTTCAGTAGATTCATGGCTTCCATAGGGAACAAATTTAATTTTAAATTTAGCACCCAAGACGGAATCTTTTAAACTACAGCTCAATCCTATCCATATGTATTGGCAAATATGCTCTATTGATTCCAGCAGAAATTAATGAGCAGCTGCATATATATCTAATAAGAAATAAGCCCCATTGATTTCGGTTAGAAATAATGGCAAGTTATTTGACTCAATAATTTTTCTTGTTTAAAAAAAAAAGATGCATTTTATAAGTTGTTCTTGGAAGCAAACTACAATGAAGTGAATAAGATAAAAGTTTGTGCTACACATTAAGAGCAGTGATTTACTTAACAACAGTGGCAAAAAAGTGGTAAAATGAGCCAAAATTCACTTTAGAACTAGCTTGCTTACCGTAGCAACATAAATTTGGGCTCAATTGTGGTTCTAAGTGGAGAACTACTGTATGACTTTTTTCATCCATCCATAGGTATAGAAAACAAAATTTTATTCCATGTGCTTGGAGCAGAAAATTCTTAAATGATTTGCAATGCCTCTTGCCTAGCTCGCTAACTAATTTAGAAAAAAAAAACTTTTCAAAAGTGGTCCTAGCAAATTCACAGATCACTGGCCTTAGCTTTAATCAGAAGTAAGCATCACTAATTTTAGTCCCATTGACTCCTGACAAGAAAGCAGGCTATTTTCTGCTTGGATTCAGTTATTTGCTTGCATGACCAGCAACATCAATCAACCTTGATTTGCTAAGGTAGCTAGGCAAAACCAAATCCCTCCCTCAGATGGAACAGATGGTATCCCTGGACAGATACCATCTGTTTCCACCAAGTATCATTAAGGTCAATGTCTTACCAGAACATCCACCAAGAACCAGCCTTTAGCTTTTAGCTCCAACCCACCTCCATTTTTCAACTCTAATTGATATGTCAGCTGTGAGATTGTAGCCAAGCATGCTGACTCATAATAGTTGGGTTCAAAGTCTCATTTGCTCTGGAACAGGGGTGTCAAACTCATGTCATCATGGCAGCGTCATGTGATATATCAGGACTTCCCCCCCTTCACTAAACGGGGCATGGGCATGGGCATGGGCAGCACATGATGCATTTGGCCCATGGGACAGGAGATTGACAGCCCTGCTCTAGAAAGTCTTCAGATTGGAATGTTATTCAAAAGTGCTTCTTCATGAGCAGCATTCAGCAAAACTGGGGAATAAAACATAACTCCATCTGCATCTCTAAAAGGAATGAAGGACCCAATCATTTGCTCCATCTGAAAATCCTGCCTCTTCATCCAGCTACAGATAGAAAAATACAGTTTGCCTCAGGTTGCCATGAGACATTCAAGACAAACT
This sequence comes from Laticauda colubrina, assembly GCA_015471245.1. Lineage (NCBI taxonomy): Eukaryota > Metazoa > Chordata > Lepidosauria > Squamata > Elapidae > Laticauda > Laticauda colubrina. The sequence goes on from BLBF01000072.1 coordinate 4,875,238, forward strand.
TGAGGTGTCAAAAGATCAGAGTTCTTTCCAAACCTAATGCATGAAATGTTTCCAGAAACTTCCCTCCTGAGTTCCCTACCTTCCTCATATTCATTTTTCTGTTCCTTTCAAAATGCTTGCAGGTTAAAACTACTTGTTGTTCCATTCATACATTTGGCTTAATGTCATTTTTTTTGTTTCATTGATTAGAAGGGATGGATACCAAAATTAACCATATATATATGTATACTTCCATTATTTTTTTTCTCCATCCATTAAGAACAGTGAAAGCTTGTATGATGACCCAGGGTGCAGTACAAAATAAATAGTCACAAAAAACAGGTAAAGCCCCCTTTATTCCTTCACTTTGCTTCCAAGCTCCAAATATCCTTGGCTGGAGACAAAAAACTCCCACACAAGCAGTTACAAGGAGGAAATGCTGTTTAAATTATAAAGAGTAAAAAACAACACAAACCAAGCAAGATAAGGGCTGGAAGATGTACACAGATAACAGAATACACACTGGGAAGGATGCCAAACTTAGAGAGGAACAATAAACTAGAGATATTTCCATGCTTTGTTTCCAGCACTTGCCCATACGCATGTCCGTCCTCTTATGCAATTGTCACAGCTGCAGCCCATGAAGAGGATCAAGGCCCTTTCCTCCCCCATAGACCATGCCATTCACGTCTCTCCCTTATCCTCTCCTCCCTGCATGCCCTAGGATGGAGAGGGGATGGGCCTGGGTCCTTCTCTGACTGCCCAGCCAGCCTCTACCCTTCATCAGCCTCCTCTACAACCTCTGGAGCCACACTTCCACTCCCTGTTGGCTGTTCCTCCTCTCCCTCAGAGTAAGTCTTCACCAGGGGCATGACAGCTTGAGTTTTGTATTGGCTAACATATTGCATTGAGAATTTGTTTGGAAGATTTGTTCTTTTTAAAAATCTAATAATCTGGCTGTGTGTTTATGTGTGTGTTTGTTTATTTAACAACAGATTATAAATGCAAGTGTGAAAAGCACTTATTTATGTCACACCTATCATGAAGCTCCCAATAGCAGATGTGACTCTTCTATCCATATCCATGAACAACTTATATCCAATGAATACGGTTAGAGGGGAAGACAAGAATACCATTTTCCCCAGATATCTAGAAATGCACAAATTTCCACAAAGGACAACAGGCTCAATTAATTCCTCTATAAACAGAGCTCCTGAGTTTAATTTGCATTATTCTCTTTTTATTATTTATTGGCAACATTTAATTATCACACCCTTCACCAAACGTAATTAAAGATTTTAAACAGCCTTGATGACTCAATTAGAGTGTTTTTAAAAAGTTTTATTTTGCCGTGTGCCTCCATTAAATTAAGGTTCAACTTTTAGAGGAAGTCTTTAATATTGCAACACATTAAGCCGAAGGCTTACTCTGTGATGAATGAATCACCTCAGGCAAACGTTGACAAGTTCTCCCACTCAAGTACTCTCATAACCTGTTAAGAATGGCATGTTTTTTAGGTGAGGTTTTAAATCTGTCCTTATGTCTCTATCTCTGTCTCTGTCATGGTCTTTCCGTAGGCCCAGAGGCACAGCCTGAGGCTCTTCTCTTGATTGCGTAAGTGTTGGCTTTGAAAGGATGCATAACAACTCAAGATTGTATCAGAAGAGCACTGTCAGAGATGACCCAGTTGAGCCTGAGGGAGGGGTCAAATAAGTAATCAGTCATGAGTCCCTTTGTGCCCACAAGGATCTAAGTCCAGCCCACCTTGAATTCCTTCTACTCTTATCTCCCGCTAATGTCCCTTGCCTATTAGTTCAGATTCTTGTAGAGAGCTTAAGCTTGCAATAAATCTTCATACCCATTTGAACTGCCTGAATTTTCTGATTTTCCTTGCATTTGTCAAACACCATCATATCAGCTTCAAGACAAGATCTTTGAATCATTCAAAATCCATGGCATGGACTTGCAAACTATTTTGAACCATCCAATTTCTTCGAAAACCAGTATGGTTGCAGGCAGTCTGAGAAATTGCTTCCAACTGAAGATAAAACTTTATCGGACTAATTTATTTATTTTAATCAGCATAGATGAATGTGCAGATGTAAACATCCTAAGACTTCGATAGAAGAGAGTATCTGTAGCTCAGGGTTACAAAACTGTGGGATCCTTGGTGCACTCTAAGCTTAGTGGATTTTTTAGATGTTTCATTACATAAACTAGGTAACATCATCAGTGCACTGGTATCATTGCAAGAAAACCACCAACTCAGAGAGCAACTAGGACCCTGTGTTAATACTTCTTTTGCAGAATAAGGAAATAGTGTTATATTGCCTCGAGACCATTTCTACAGCAAGAATGCGGCAATGTAGTTTTTCAGTTGCTGGTTCTATAGGTCTTCATAAATAAAAAATAATGAAAAATATATTTTACTGCTTTTATGCTTTTGAATCCTGTGGGAAGAAGAGTAGGATAATGAATTAAATCTCCTATTATGACATTTTAATGGAATGAATTACAATCAATAACTTTCAGGATGACTTTGCAAAATATATGCTTTTTTCATATACATTTTGTTGAAATGTATTACTCCATCCTGAATTTTTAATGTACTTTTACTTAGTGCCAAGCTCTCTGCATGATCAAGGAAGCAAGAATAATAACCATTTCAGCGAGGAGTTTTAATGCAAGAATTAAATAAGGGACAGAATCAAGAAAGAATTAGGAAATTACAACCATTTTACTGCCAAGGTAATTATCTAGTATCTTTGAACATTTAATTGTAGTGTGTATTTTTAATTGTATTTTTTGAATTGTAAGCTGCCCAGAATGACTGATTGAGATGAGTAGCTATACAATTTGAATGAATGAATGAATGAAAATTTAAATCTCTTCTTCCTTGATTTTTTACAAACTGATTGACTGAGCCTTCCCTTTAAGAGGGAGGCTCCAAATTAAGCTGCTGTTCCTTCCTTAGTTGTTTATGTCTAGTGATTTTTGCAACTTCCACAGTCTCTTTCATCAAACAAAATTCTAGTTATTAGGCAACTTAAGTTAAAATCTTGGTGTTCTAAGATTAAATAGCACAGGATTGACTGATGCTGGTGGTAGTGATGGTTGTGACTAGATGTCATCTAAGGGTGATTTTCATCTTATCTGTGGCTAAGCATAGACCCATTCTTTGTGAACTACCTAAATATTTGTCTCACCATCTGAGATCACCTAGTTAATTGTATCTATGTTGAACATGAACAAAATTCAGGTATCTCGCAAAGTCCATCCTGTATCTGACAAAGATCATCAGATTCTCACAAGTACATAGTGAGTTTTATAGTTAGTATACTCTTAGTGTTATTTTGGGTTTTTTGTTCTCCCACAGTTGGCCTATTACAGGTAGTCCTTGACTAACAACCACAATTGAGCCCAAAATTTATATTGCTTAGTTAATTAAGTGAATTTTGCCCCATTTTACGACCTTTCTTGCCCCAGTTGTTGAGTGAATCACTGCAGTTGGTTAGTTCCTCAGTTGTTAAGTGAACCTGGCTTCCTCATTGACTTTGCTTGTGAGGTTGCCACAGATGATCACATGACACCAGGGTACTGCAACCGTCATAAATATGAGTCAGCTGTAAAGTGTCTGAATTTTGATCACATGCCTATGGGATGCTGCAAAAATTGTCAAAAACGGTTCTTAAATCACATTTTTTTCTGTACTGTTGTAACTTCAGACAGTCACTAAATGAACTATTGTAACTCAAGGACTACCTGTATTTGAATTTTTGTAACAAGCTTTCGCATATTTTTTTGTTAAGTAACATCACCTTAAGTTTTGTTTGAAAAGGCACAGTGTAAATCTCTAAAAGTACATGATATTGGTTATTACAGGATGCAATATAAAATGCTTTCTTAAAATAATACCAATAATAATAAAATAGCAGTGGAAAGCAACTATAATAATAATAATAGCCTTTGTGGAGTGAAAATACTAAGAATGTAACCAAGGGATTATTTTGATGCACCAATATAAACGATAAAAGCTAGAGGATGATAAAATATCAGCTCGATATTTTCAATTATTCAAAATTCAGGTAAATGTGTGGGAGTTTCCATGGCTTATTGCCCATCTGTGTGAATTTGATACATAGTCCTCCATATAACATATTTAATCCATAATTATTCCCATGGAGTTTCATTGTAACAGCAAAGGATTCGGCAATCCCAAAGATGCTTTTTCAAAGGGCAATTGGACTCTGATTTTCCTTGAAGAAGTTTCACTTCTCATCCAAGAAGCTTCTTCAGTTCATGAACTGAACTGAAGAAGCTTCTTGGAAGAAAAGTGAAACGTCTTCAAGGAAAAACAAAGTCCAGTTGCCTTTTGAAAAAAAAAAAAAAAAACAACTTTGGGACAACCATGACTTGGATGGCTGAGAATCTCCACAGACAAAGGATTCGGCACTTTCACGGGAAGTCTTGCCTTATGTGTATTATATAGTGGAAGACATTCAAAAGTCATGGTCGTTTCCAAACATGTATTTTATTTTATTTTTCAAACATTGCCTTTAAAGATCATTAAAAGAAAAAGAAAGAAAAACAACATACTGCCCCAGAGATGATGGGAAGGGAAGATTGACATCTCCTGTGGAACCCTGTTTCCTATTTTGGACTTCTCTCTTTTCTTCACCTCTCAATGTTGATGGAACAAGGAACTTTGCTCATAAGGCATTTCTAGTGGCTGATGCAGAGCTCGGCCCAAAGTAGGGCCAAAAGACACAAGTCAATGTTAAACCCATCTGCTGCATGGACCTCCTTGCAAGCGTTCATGAAAACCACAGTGAACCAACAACAGACCCCAAAGGATAACATTTATGTTGGCACTTGTCTTCAGTTGAAAATGCTTTATTTCACTGACTTCTTAATAAAAAGGAAGGGGGAGCACCATGGAATTTGTAATACTGATAAATATATACACTGTTATTAATATGGATAATGTTTATCTCTATATACAAAAATTTCTGTCCACATTTATAGACAGGATGAACATTTCGGAGGAAGGTGAAGAGTTGATGCTTTTGAGAGCACTTTGGATTTATTTTTTTAAATGCTTGCCCTTGTTGAGGGAGGGGGAAAAACACTTTTTGAAAAATAAAATGTCCTGCAAAATGAACCTGTCCTGGAATGTAAATATTTTTGATTTTTGACTTTTTCCTTAAGAATGAAAAAAACATTGAATTTTCACATTGCAATGGACGAAAGGATACCACTTTGGAAATACAAGGCGTCTGAACGATGATACAGCAACCGATCCATCAAAAATGAAGGCATATGATATTTATATTCAGACAAAATCAGTTCCGTGTTTTACTCATCCCTGGAAATTCTTTTTTCCCTGCATTTTCACAGGTTACATCAGCCTAACAGAATCACCTGATGGATGAGCTGGTCCCAGCTCCCATTAAATTGATTTCTTTCATCAGTGATCATTTATGAATGAAGCAAATCAACAAGTTACTTAAACAAAGACTCTATCCCATTATTAGTGCATAGTCAATACAAATGGACAATCTTTTATTTCCGTTACATGGCAATTTCTCACATATTTTTTTTATTTAGGATCCTATTCCATGTATGCACTGATTTGCAGGGCTTTTTGTAAAAAAAAAAATCTTCTGAAAATATGTACTTAAATACATGTTTCTTTTCAAAATAGATTTAAAATGTACATTTTCCTTCAAAATACACATTTAAATTTCATAAACAGTGTTGCAACATTTGGTGAAGTGTGATAACTAATCGAAAGCAAAGCTTTGCTCTTTATACAATATTTGAAGGGCATATCAAGTCATTCCATACAGGAATTTGCAAATATCAATTCCATTAAGATGGAAGAAGAAGAGGTCAGAAAATCTTAAAACATTGTGGCCATGATTAGTTGTTCTCTTAAGATGGAAACACAACTTGATTCTTTAGCTGTATATCTGTTGCCATGTTGTTCCTTCCTCAGGAAATAAATCTACTTGATAATGCTGCTTTAACTTATTCATCCATATAACATAAGTGGGGGAGCACCATTCCTGTGTGCACCCATTATTCCAGGGGTCTCCAATAAGACTTGTGGACTTCAATTCCCAGGATTCCCCAGGAAGGCCACAGGTTTTAAAATTGCAAGATTGGAGACCCCTGTGTTATTCTCTAGGGCAGGTGTGTTAAGTTGGAATTTGCAAATTTGCAAACAAATGGGAGTTTTCCCCATTTGATATTATAACATCTGGATCACAGTGCATCTTCAAATCATTTTAGTCAAAGATCATCACCTAGCAGTCCCTTTTCTTGTGCATGTACCGCAACATTTTTGACAACTTTCTGTACAATCCTTCCTTCAATCCTTTAATGGTCTTTGAAACCATATATTCTTGAGAAATCTCATAGGAGCCCTGGTAGCGCAGTAGTTAGAATGCAGTACTGCAAGCACATATTTGCCTTCAAACTGCCCACAGTATAGAATTTGATCCCAATGGGGTCAAGGTTGATCCAGCCTTCCATGCTTCCCAGGTTGATAACATGAGGACCCAGATTGTTTGGGGGCAATATGCTGACGTTGTAAACTGCACAGGGAGTGCTGTAATAAAACATTAAGGAATGGTATGTAAGTTTAAGTGTTACTGTTATTGCTATATCTCCCAGGACATTTCTTCCCAAATCTGCTTCCTTGTCATTCAGTCTCACTGGCATCTGTGTTTTGTAAAGTAACCATTCATAGAATTGTCATATCTTTTATAATCTACCGTTTAGTGTTTATTATTTGGGAGGCATCTAAGTAGAGTATAAGGCCCTTTTTTTTCCTCTTGATCTCTCATCTTGTTTTGTTTTTTTCTCCTTCAGGCTAAATGTAGGCAATTCTTTCAAGCATTCTTCACAGGATTTTTCAAAATACTCCTTCATTCTGGTGAGCATCATCTCCATTTTGGTCAATGCTTATCTAAAAAACTATTGGCCAGGGTCTGCATTATTTATCTGGTTATTTCCAAATCCCAAACTCTCTCATCTCTTGTACTCTGGACAGCTTCCAAAGAGGAAAACTCTGATTTCTTCTGCTTTGTGACTATATTCATTGAAGATTTCACTCTATCTTCTTATACACATCTATCATTTTCAGCTAAGGGACTGGCATTCTAACAGGAACACTTAAATATTTGAAATATATATTTTCCCCCTAAAGTGCAAGAAAACTTGAGCAGAATGGATGATCCATACAGAATGCACACACGCATGCAGGTGGCAGCTGCTTTCTTAAAAGAGGTATTTTCCTGATAATAGCTGAAGAAACAAGAATGGTTCTTACAAAGTGGTATCACCCTTATTCTTTAAAACAAAGTATGTGTTTTCCTTTTAGAACTATTTCCTCCTCTATGCAGAATTGTTTTGTTTCAAGGCAATAGGTCAAACAAATATATCCATAGACCCATCTCATTCCCAATCAATCTTACTTGACTAAATTTGGTGACATCCATCAGGAAAACTTTCTAATGGAATTAGCAACTGGACCATAAATAATTCCTTTGTGGATGTGTCGCTTTGCCATTTAGGAAAATGCAGCAGAGGATGTGGGAACATATCTTGCCATCATGGGCTGTGCTGGCTGGGGTTAATGGGGAATGGTGTCCAATAATGTTTAAAAGAGAGAACCACAAGTTCCTTAATCTTTTATACCGGAACCTATAGAAGAGTTTTGATTTGAACAGCTAAAGACTTTTCCTGTCTTCATCCCATCAGCCTCTCCAAGGTAAAAGAGGGGTGTGCAGAAAAGATGAATTTGAGGACTGCAATATTCTCCCCGAGACTTTAAGTTAAGCCAACAGGGGAAGAAATGACTCATTTAGAAGCTCTTACGGTCTGTATTTTTCAGTCAGGAAATGTAAGCTCGGGTAACACCTCTCAAAATAGCAGCTCAGGTGATGTGATAATGAAAGCAACAGATTCTATGCTCAAAAACCAATATCTTACCCATAGAATAATGTCAGTTTTCTGAATATGAGCAGTAACATAAAAAAGAGCTTTTAAAATACACTCATAAGTGAAATGAGTGCCTCTCTTTCTGTGTTGGACCATACCCCATTTGTAAAGTTAAGCATAGTGTAGGTCAGTTCTTGCACAACAAACAAGTTGTTTGTTAGACTATTTAGTTCAGGGTCTCCAAACTTGGTAATTTTTAAGACTTATGGACTTCAACTCCCAAAATTCCTCAGTCAGCATGTCTGGCTGAGGAATTCTGGGAGTTGAAGTCCATAAAGTCTTAAAAATTACCAAGGTTGGAGAACCCTGGTTTAGTTAGTTATTTCACTGTTGTTGTTTTTTAATGCCTTTCAAAGGTGAAAAGATTTATAACAGCTGAAGAGAAAGCAGAGTATGTTTGATCCTACAGACTTGATACCTCTGCTGTTGTCAGACAGCTGCCAATCTCATTGGCACCATTTCTACAAAACAAAACTTTGTAGTTTTGACCTCTCTCCTGAATACTTATGCCAATTAACCCTGAAGAAGGCCAAATCAATAGTACAAGAGAGAATGAGGGACATAGATCATCAAAATGATATCATCAATGCTCTCTATCGCCAAATTTGAGACAGATGCTAGTCTTCTACTGCAGGGTATATCTATACAATCTAGGTAATTTTCCCCTGCCCAATTTTATCTGACTGTAGGGGCCGGTGCTCATCTCCATTTCTTAGCCAAGGGAGCCAGTGTTGTCTGAAGATCATTTATGTGATCTTCACATGTGAAGATCATGTGGCCAGCATGACTATAAGCTGAGACACAGAGGGCACTCTTACCTTCTCACCAAAAGTGGTACCTATTTATCTACTTGCATTTGCATTCTTTTGAACTGCTAGGGAGGTAGGAGCTGGGGCAAGTAACAAGAGCTCACCCTGTTGTGTGGCACTCTTGTGTTGAATCCAACCTGTCAGTTTTCCAGCTGACAAATTCAGTGTCTTTAACTGCTGAGCGAACACACCCCTCTATATAATATAGCCTAATATAAATACATATGGGCCTTTTCCAGAGCCTGCTTTGATGCCCTCCCATCAGCTCTACTGGTTGGAAGATTTCATGGGTCCTTATTTGAAGAGACTTTGCCCTTGTGGATTCAAGAAGGAAGAACTCTCACCCATGACCTCATTCAGGATGCTTTTTAATGACGTTCTCTGATCACCCCAATCTCTTCCAAATATGCAACGCACACTGATAAATTTTATGCTTATTATTTTTTAAGTGATGCTGACCACATACTCACATTTCAGATGGCCAAATATCTTCACCAAGATGCACAACTGTGCAAAACTTTCAGTTAGATAAGTTGTTTTGTAGTCCTGTTGTTTCTTCCCCTTTCTTAATAATGAATTGTTATGTCAAACTATATTATGTTATTGTAAAAGATGGTCAAAGATTGTATTAAAGATTTGAACTTAAAAATATCTCATGGAATCAGAGAATTAGTCATTTCCAACCGTCAATTTCCAGAGGCATTGAAACTACAGCTCCCAGGACAACCAGCAGTCAGAATTCTAGGCGCTGTAATGCCAACATATCTGAAGGTTGCAAAACTGGGGAATCTTCTGCTCAAAACTGTCTGGCTGTAGCAAAATTGTAAAAGAAGATGTGAAATAGACTTTCCAAATATAACCATTCTTTAAGTGGTTTCCCTTGCTCTATCATCTACAAATAGATTACATATCTTGAAAATAAGCACCACACAGGTTATTCAGCTTCAATCAACCTGAAAACAGCAGCTTGCTTTCTAATAAAATTTATACACATATAAAAACCCCTCACCTTGTTTTCCTTGACAGAATATGATACACAAGAATTGCATCAGAACCTGCCTCTTCAAACCTTTTAAAGGTATTAGCATTAGCATCAACCCCACCAAAAAGAGGGTTTCTCCAATTAGAAGTACATCCCATTACAGTGGTTCCATGGTATTCAATGTTAATTGGTTCTGCGAGGTGGGACAGGTACTAAAAAGTACAAGTGCCAAACAAGTCAGGTGACTTACCACATGAGCTTTGTTTTGCTTGGGAAAAACTTTCTGCCTATCCTTTTTCCTATGTCAGTGACCTTCCCAGCATGGCTGACTTCCTGCCCACTCTCTGTAGCCATCCTCCTTTTCCTTTTGCAGTGTGCTGAATACCAAAGAAACTACAAGTACTGGGACAATGTTTGTGGCACAGTGGTTATAGTGCAGTTCTGCAGGCTACTTCTGCTGATCACCAGCTGCCAGAAATTTGGCAAATTGAATCTCACCAGGCTCAAGGTTGACTCAGCCTTCCATCCTTCCAAGGTGGGTAAAATGAGGACCCAGATTGTTGGGGGCAAGAGGCTGACTCTGTAAACCGCTTAGAGAGGGCTGTAAAGCACAGTGGAGCAGTATATAAGTCTAAGTGCTAGTGACATTTTTGCACCAAAATGCATTGAGTTAATCAAGGAAAGAAGCAACCTAAAACTAAGGAGAAATTTCCTGACAGTGAGAACAATTAATCAGTTGAACAACTTGCCTCCAGAAGATGTGAATGCTCCAACACTGGAAGTTTTTAAGAAGAGATTGAACAACCAGTTGTCTGAAATAGTATAGGGTTTCCTGCCTGAGCAGGGGGGTTGGACTAGAAGACCTCCAAGGTCCCTTCCATCTCTGTTATTCTGTTCTGTTTGGTTCTGAGTACCAACCTCGATGAGTTTTGAAGCAGTTGAATACCGAGGTATCACTATATTGAGAAATTCCCAAAGGTTCACTTCGAGGGGAAACTTCTAAGCCAATGTTTCTCAACCTTGGCAACTTTAAGGTCTTCAACTTCAAAGGTATTTCCAAGTATATCATTTAAAGTTCACCAATCATTCAAGTTAGAACTTCTTTTGTTCTCTTATTTTCGCAATGAAAGAAGTGACTTTCCACAAGCAGAATATTTCTCTGAGCTCCCATATTCTGTATTTATATAAAATTGTATGCCAGGCTTAGCCTTTTTAACGCGCTAGTTGTAAAAACTCTGCAAAAGCGCCCGTGACATCTGTCTTTGCTTTAAACTCCAGACACTACAGGTTGCTAGTCCCATTAATCAATCTTCATCTTCACATTCATATCCACAGGAGGAAGGAAAAGAAAAAGAACAGCCCTTCTGTTTCAGCCTCAGGTCCCCATCTGTACGACCTTTCGATAATTCCATTCTGCTCACTTATTTAAATCTGGAACAACTACATGTTATACCTGGGCCTCTGAGGATTGTCTCTTAACTATACTGAACCAATTCCATTCTTATTTTTCCACACTGGCTTCAGGTGATGAAACATGTAGCATCTGATAATACTTGACTTACCTATGATTTACATACTTGCCTCTGACATTGGGATCAGTAACAAAAGACATCGCACACATCATCATCATCATTGTGCTCGGCTACAAATATCTAGGACTGTCCTCTCAAACTTCCTTGGAGTACTTGGAAAGTAATGTCCTAGGGCTCTTGCTCCATCACCTCTGTCACCTAACTTAGCTCTTGAAAAGAACTTTCTGTCCCATCACCCATTTGGGATTACATTTATGAACACTTTATGTTATTATACACATTCCATCTTCCTTCTGAATGTTTCCATACCTCTTATCACTTTGCCCTACTACATTTAGCTGCTCCTTCTGGAGAGGCATCGTTTCACTTTCCCCAGAATTCACTGTGGAAGAAAAGTCTTTATATCCCCCCCTCCACTTTCTCCTCCAAAAAAAGGAAGAGATTCCAAAATAGCAGGTGCCACTGATGGCCATGGTCCTTCCATTCTCTCCTTCCCAAAAAGTCCTGAGATACGACATTTGGGCATTCTGGAGAGGAAAAAAATCCAGAAAATACAACCTGGTAGATGCATGAAATAATGTAAGCTGCCATGTCATTCCTAAAAGGATCGGCCTGGGTTTCCATTCATATTTATGCTTCGTTCTCCCCATTTTTCCCAGAAGGAATGCATCATCTTTATATCTGTTCTGTGAACCAACAGATCTTCTTTCCCTTGGCTAATTCAATCAATAGCCTGACCTAGAAAAATCTTCTTCCTTTACTGAATCTATCAACACAGTAACTAATGCTCTTTGTTGACAAGACTAAAAGTATTTTGGAAAAAAAACCAGATTCATGGCCTGAAATCCAAATATTTCAGAGGAAAGGGGTCAAAATCACGGGTGCCACCAGGCACCTGAAGCCCCCCTCTCTTTTTTAATGTGTGTTTTATGTCTCTTGTGCAACAAAAAGGAGCAGGGCCTCACTTGAATGGCAACTGCCACTTCAACGCTGTTTACTCCCTCATTATGGCTCCAGATGAAAACCATTCATTTACATCAGTGTGATGCATTTCATAAAGGATACAAAGGCACATTAACAACTTTGCATTTTTTAAAAAACTTTTGCACATGGATTTGTCTACATCTTGTTGCCTGAAAACTGTAGGCTTCAGGCTTTTTAAGTGGAATGGCCAAATGTTTTGAACAGGCAGGTCCTCCACATTTGGTAAAAATTTGCTTAGCCGATCTGGAGTATCTGCGGCTCTTTAAACAAATGAATGGCGCACCTCAATTTTCATGCAGAGCACATCCCCTGCTCTAATGCTATTCTGCATTAAAAACTCCTCTAATAATTATCTCAACAGATACCTTGCACCAAGAGTGGGAGATGTACAAATAATCTGTTTAGCTTGGCTGATGGAGCAAAAGAAAGAAATGTGATCCAAGGTCTTGGATTCTTATAAAACCATACCTGCCCACCCTTCATATTCTTATGTTGGCACCTTTCAACACTAACTCCTGTAAATTCTGACTCCAAGCCAAACTGCACAAAGGCAATATAAAGCTACCTATTCCAGCAAACCCAACCAGCTCACCTTTCCAAGGCATTAACGTCTTCCCACCACATTAGTCATAAGTGCTGAAAACAGCTATCTGTCACTGCATTTTCATTCCAAAACCGCCACCAACACACACAGGAAAGTCTACACTTGACTCTGAAACAGAAATATCTGGATTAATAAGGACCTTTCCTGTTTCCCTCATGCCCCTTTGCTTAAACATTCTTATGAACTGATTCTCTTCCGGCTCACATGCTTGTTGGTGATCTGTGAAGTCTGCATCGGTGCATGAATAGTTATTGTGGCAAAGTTGTTGAAGGGGTTGCACTACTGAGGAAGTTTTATGGGTTAGGTAGCTCTACTTGGAAAGATGCCTGACAGGGGCTGCAGTCTGCAGGCACCATCATTTCTGAAAATTTTCTGACAGGGAGAACAATTAATCAATGGAGTTGTGGGTGCTCCATCACTGGAGTTTTTCAAACATAGACTGGACAACTGTTTGAGATGGTTGGTATAAAGACCAAGGAATGGTATAAGACCTCCTGCCTTCAGCACAGGGTTGGACAAGATTCTATGGTCTAAGTAAGGCTCTTCCAAAGCTTGTTTGGAACAAAACACTCCAGCGTATGGTTATGGTGGTTATGAAGAATATCTGAACACCTTAATTTGAAAGAAAGATACACATGTGCTTTCTTCCTCTTAGATGACTGGGGTTTTGTTCTGTTTTTACAGCAGTTTTCCTGCCACATAGCAATTTATAAACTCTCTTTGGAGGCAGGCACTCATTTGGAGACAAGAAAGAGGTGGTTATAAAGACAGAATGAAAGCTGTACAAGTCCAATGAGCATTTGAGTCCCATGTTGTTTTCCCAAAGAATGACTGCAACTGCAGGCTGATCCTTTTTTTTTTTTTTTTTTGCCCACAAAGCATCTTAAGCTTTCAGAAGAAAATTCCATTGCTTCTTCCAATCTCCTGTGGCCGTGTTGACAGGGGTTGGATTTTGCTTGTGGTCTGCTGCCTGTGGTGCTCGGTTCTTTCCAGCCGATGAGTCTTAGAGTAACAAGGAGACCCACCGGAGATGCCCATTCTGCACACCAGTATCCATATACATAGAAATTAGACTCAGGTATCAAACTCATGGCTGGCATATACACAACACTGTGTACATGGGTTGAGTTTGTATAGGCTCTGCTCTGCTGGCAACTAGAGAAGCAGGAGGAGGAGGAGGAGGAGGAGGGTAGGAACAAAAATGAAGGTAGAGAATGAACAACATAGTCCTTGTATCTTGCCTTTTTTTTTCATTTTTATTCCATTGCATTGCTTTGTTTTCTTTCTCTCTCACTCACTCCAATTCAAAAAAAAAAAAAAAAGTCGGTGCAAAATGCAGGTTTGGCCCAAACCCAATACAAACACTTGCCTTTGGGATGCTTGGACAAGATGCTATCTGGTCTCCAGTGAATCCAGATATTCCAGGGCTATGTCATAGCAGAAGTGGTACTGTTCCTTTAAAGGAAAGGGAAAACAAAAGAGTGAGTACATGCAAACTTTATCCTGCTAAAATTATTGTAGAAAAAGGTGGAAAAGATATGCCTGGATAGAAAATTGGAGATGACCTTGGAAACTGAATGAAATGGGGAGTACAATTATGATTTAAGCTCAGGAAAAGAAGGAAATATTAAAAAGAAACTTGAACTGGCTTATCTTTAGTTCTCTATGTTATAAGAATTAATATTCATCCTTGTGGCCAACAAAAGAATTTTGGCTTCGGTGCTACTGCTGAAATGGCGGTTGGAGTTCTAGTCTTGTCATGGGGTAATGTTAACATGTGCAAAGGACTCTTCTCATGAAGAATATTGGGGAGAGCCAGGTTATTTGGGATCATGGGGGAGGAATGGCTTTGATGTGGGACTCTGGCTTGGAATACCATTCTAATGGAAGCCATATGGGCTTGGAATACCCTTCCAGTGGAAGCC
>BLBF01000072.1:4890069-4912378 GCA_015471245.1 Laticauda colubrina
ATGGGCTTGGAATACCCTTCCAGTGGAAGCCACGGGCTTGGAATACCCTTCCAGTGGAAGTCACAGACTTGGTGACTGTTGGTGACAAATGTTTGGTGACAAATGTTTATCACATGACCACTCCATGGTCATGTGATAAATATTTGGCACTTGACAACTGGCATGTATTTACAATGACTGTAGCATCCCAGGGTCATGTGATCATCATCTGCAGCCTTCCCAGCTGGCTTCCAGCATGCAAAGAAAATGGGGGAATTTGGATTCGTTTAGCGACAGTATAATTGACTTAGTTGCACTGATTCAATTAACAAAAAAAAGGATGCAAAATTGGGAATGACTCAATTAACAACCAGCTTGCTTAACAATGGAAATTTGGGTTCCTATTGTGGTTGTAAATCAATGACTATCTATGTAATCTGATTATGTTTTGTTCTCTACTTCTTGGTTAGCATTGTTTGCTATTTCATATTTTAGCTAACTGCTTGCTACATTTTGTGGCATGGATTGCAACCCACCTCAAGTTCTCTTAGGTAATGAGTTGTTTATAAATGCTTTTAATAAGATAATAACATAATAAATAAAAAGAGCTACCAGAAAGTGGTCCTGGGAGAAGATTATTTAATCTTAGCTATGGTCTTAACTTGAAAACCCTGGTTGACCATTAAGGGAAACAATAATTCAATATTGTACCTACAGATAGCAGGGTTCCTTTCTCTCACTTGATTAAAATTTAATTCAAATTAAATATAATTTTTTAAAAGGGAGGGTGCTGAAACTTCATGTGAGATTTCAACATTATTACATGTCATCTCAAGATGAGCTTGCCAATATTTTTCAACAACTACAACCTAACAAAATAAGATTGCATAATGACACCAGAGATCTGAAAAACTGCCAACCCCTAAGATAAGCCTTTGGTTGATGCAGGAAGTGGCTTTTGGTTTTTGCAGTCCGAAAGGTAGGTGACTTACTCCCTACTTGTCAAAAAGCCTAAATTATATGGGAGCAACAATTTCATGAAAATCCTTTTGATGTTTAGTTTTAAAAAACAACAGGGCAGCAGTTTTCAGCTATGGCAACTAAGTTCTGAAAATAATAAGTCCCTGTCTAGGAAGAATTAAGTTATAGCAAAAAGATTCCAGTGATAAGGTAATTGTGACAAAGATCTAGAGTACAACTGATTAAGTTATTCCCTGTAAATTCTAAAAAATGTTCTATTGCAAAAAGTGATCTATAGATGCCATGAATCCTTTTATTCAAAATCTAATCACATCTCAGAGTGGGTGGTAGGGGAAGAAAAATAAATAGCTCAAGAAGTACTGCATTATTCCAGTTAGGAAAATATTAAAAAATCATGGTCTTGAACTCTCTGAATTTAAAAGCAAGAATGATGTAATCATTGAATTGAGTAAACATGGGGATAGTTGTGTTGAGATACTTCTAACCCAAAAGTATGGAAGAAAGACATTCAATGTTCCATAACATGTTACAAGATAACTCACAATTCACAAACTATTATATGGGTCGGGACACAATTATCTTTTCATTTTCACACTTCTCTGAATATTGTAATACAGCTCCTGTAAAATGCACTTATTTCTCATACCAAGCAAGAGAAAGTATGTTAGGTAAGGCAATATTCAAAACTGCGTAATAGTAGGAAGCCTACACTAATATATGCAAATGGATGTAGAAACCAGTTTAATGTAGCAGATTTATCTTTATGAAAATAAAAAGAATTAGAAACTTGTAGAAACTGAGGTTGGCAGATCTTCTACCTCTAATCTAACCTCAGGCCTTCTATGTCCTATTATATTCAACAGAATAGTTGTGAGGTTGAAATCAGAGGGGGGAAGGAAAATACTTATGCTATTCTGACCTACTTGGAGAAAACAACAAAGTATAAATGTAGGCATAAATAATAACCTAATTCCCATTATTCTTTCTACTCAAAGAAGCTAGAAAAGTATAACAGTATTAGCTACAGTTCTCTACACACCCTACCAAGTTGTGTGTGTAGACATGCCTTTGAGGTAATCCGGACTTTTGAATCTTGACTCTGGAAATGGTTTGCCATTGCCTGCTTCCTCAGATGGAGAGAGAGTGACTGGCCAAAAGTCACACAACTGGCTTTGTGCCTAAACAGGATTAAAAATCTTGGTCTTCCAGTTTGTAATCCGATGCCTTTAATGTCAACTGGTTGAAAAAATATTCCCAGATGTGATTGCTTACTGAGTAATATCTACAGATTTATTGTATGGCTTCTGCCTACTCCACCGGGTTTAATGTAGAAGTTGGAGGGAGGGAAGAGTAAAGATTTCCCCTGTCCAATCATATCCAGTTCTATGGCGCAGGCTCATCTTTGTTTCCTAGCCAAGGAAATAAGCATTGTCTGAAGTTGCTTCCATGGTCATGTGCCCAGCATGACGATAGACCAAGAGACATGGAATGCTGTTATCTTCCCACCAAAGTGATACCTATTTATCTACTTGCACTTGCACTTTTTGAACTGCTAGGGTGGCAGAAGATGGGGCCAGAACAGGAGATCACCTCATCATGTAATACTTGAATTTTTCTGGTTGGTGAGCCAGTGTCATAACCATTAGGTCATTAAAGGTCCCTTCTATTAAACATTGTTGGAGTTGGGTATCACCTGACATAGATAGAACAGAGAGTTGGGTGGCACAGAGGATCTGGCTGTTTTCTAGACATTTAAGTCAGAGTTCTGCTACGATTGATGGTGAGTGGGGTCAACAATTTAATCTTGTGTGTCGGGCAGTTTTATTGGGTTGTTTCATCTGTTTCAATCTTTCAAGCCACCCAGAATCAATCGAATGAGGTAGGTGGCTACAGAAATCATGTGTAGAATAAAATAAATACAGACACTCCATGTATGCGTACACATGTGGCAGGAGCAGCAGACTTTTGCAAATTCAATTAGTTTGTTGGTAACCTGTGAAGCAAAAACACCATAGCTTCATCTGTGGGTGGACATCAGAAAGGAAGAGATCTAAGATATAATACTTTTGGATTGGAGAAAAAAAGATCCTATTCTTTATAGTAATGTAGAGAAATAAAATCCCAGCATCAGAGAAGGATGCATGCAGGGGCCAGATCCTTTAACAGGTGCAAATCAGTAAAGCTCTACTAATAGCAACACTCTCATTTACTCCTGTGGTGAGAGCATTAAGCTAAGTCTCAGGAATCAGATTTTGCAGGTTCAACAGAGGTTGGGGGAAGATTGAGTTCTGGTTGAAAACACTAGTTTGCATATCCTAATACCTTGCAATTTAGCCCAATAGGTTACCCAACTCCATGTCAGTTAACTTTTTAAAAAAATTGCCTTGGCTCCATGCTCCATCCTCTATCTTGCTCAATTGATTTTTTTTTCTTTCTAATGCTATCAGAGCAACCTCTACAGGCATTTCATTTTGCAAGGGAGAAATTTCATAATCCACAATTCAAAATCCAAATCATGTATTTCCCCTCTGAAGCAATGTTTAAGGCACGCCTCTCTTTCTTCTTCTAAAGAACAGAAAATCTGCCCAATATCTTCCCCCATTAGCTGAGGCTGCTGGGAGATATAGTTCATAACAATATAAAAGATCTATTTTGTTTGTACAGGACATTTTGAGAAGGAAGAGATGGGTACTGTACACAGCGAAAACATTTCCTCTGAGATATTTATTGCATATGCAATTTATGCTTCCTGATCTGATTATACAGGTATGTATCACTTCCCTCTTTTGTTCTGATTTGGTTTTAATGATATTGCAATATGGCCAGCCAATTAACCCTGGGGTGTTTTTTTTGAAGGACAGATACTGAAGCTGAACCTCAAATACTTTGGCCATCAAATGAGAAGAGAGGACTCCTTGGAAAAGACCTTGATGTTGGGGAAGATGGAAGGCAAGAAATGAAAGAAGGGGATGGCAGAGGATGAGATAGCTATATAGATTCATCAATGCAAAGAACATAAATTTAGGCAAACTCCAGAGACAGTGGAAGACAGAGTGCCTGGCATGCTATAGCCCATGGAGTTGTGGAGAGAAGGACATGACTTAGCAACTGAAAAACAACAAAAGCAAAATCAAGCAAGGTACTAATACCAGTCTATATAGCCTTAATAAGACCACACCTAGAATATTGCATCCAGTTTTGGTCACCAGACTATAAAAAGATTTTGAGACTCCAGAAAAAGTGCAGAGAAGAGAAACCAGGATCATTAGGAGACTGGAGACTAAAACATATGATGAACAGTTACAGGAACTGGGCATGGCTAGTCTAGCGAAGGATCAGGGAAGACATGATAGCAATCTTCCAATATTTGAGGGGTTGCTACAGAGATGAAGGAGCCAAACTATTTTCTAAAGCACCCAGACAAGGAATAATGGATGGAAATTGATCAAGGAGAGATTCAACCTGGAAATAAGGAAAACATTTCTGACGTTGAGAGCAATCAATCAATGGAACAGAAGTTGCCTTCAGAAGTTGTGGGAGCTTCATCACTGGAGGCTTTCAAGAAGAAGTTGAACTGTCATTTGTCAGAAATGGTGTAGGATCTCCTGCATAGGTGGGTGTGAGGTTGAACTAGATGACCTACAAGGTCCCAAGTTGCCTATCATTTCATCAAACCAAGAAATGTATATCAACTGGCACTAGGGATCAGACTAAACTTCAATCTATGTTAGCTCTTTGTTCTTCCTAAGGGCAACCAATTCCTTCCCAGACATTTCTAAGCATGACACAAATGAAAATGTCAACTGTTTTATTCTCATTTCGTAGCATGCTGAATTCTACCAGCTGTGATGATTCCACAGAATTTCCATATCAAAGGTTCACAGTAATTGGTATAAGCTTCCATGTATGGACATTCTTTTGATAATTGAAAAATGCCCCCAGTCCACCTTCTGTTTTTGTAAGTCATTGCCACCTTTTACAAGAGCAAGTCCCATAATTTCTAGAAGAAATACCATAGCACTTTTTAGAAGAAATAGGTCAGATGAATGCTACTCGCTACTTACAAAGGTCTCGACCATATTTGGCTTATAGTTGCGAAGGGTCTTTGCGGCAAAGAAAACATCCACCAGCTTGTGACATCTGATCATCTCCAGGATCATGGTGCAGGCGCAGAAGGTACCACTCCGTCCACCTCCATTCCTAGAGGAGAAATTAGACACATGAAGAATGCATCTAAAAAGGAGCCCAAGAAGAACTATGGTTTAGCCTAGCATTAGGGAGAGAACAAAAACTAAAAACAAGCAAAGGTACATGTCCAGTTTTCCCATACCATCTTACAGATCACTTGAGAGAGACAACATTAAAAGATGGGTTGATGCTACTCTCATGTAGTTATCCTTCAATGTTCTGACTGGAGAAAATGTTCTGACTGGAGAAAAGATGCAAAATTCATGGCATTCTTGCACACATTTAGTATCTGATCCTTGAAAACCATGTCATTTGGAAGCTTTAACAAAGGGCTCTCGAACATTTACACCATTTGTAAAATGGTGCTTAGTCAAATGCTGGCCAGCTCACAGAGACTTTTATTCATTGAACAGGTAAAGGACTCATTCCTTTATTATTGTCTTCAAAATGTGGAAAACACACAGGAATTACGATAAACCCTTGCTGTCTCTGATTTTAGAAAAAGTAGCAAGATATATCTTTTCTTCTTTTATATTAATTGGTTTAACTGATGACTTTCTACTCAGTGTGGCTGGAGTTATGCTTTCAACTTTTTTTTTAAGTAATCATTTCTTTTTGTATTTGGCATTTTTCTCTTAATCTCCATGCAAGTTATTTACAGGTAAGACAGGCTTGGCTATAAATCTAGTAAATAAGCAAAAGCTTCACAAGCAGCTCTCTTGTCCATTTTGTTTTGCTCAAGAGGAATAATAATGATCTGGTATGGAAATGAACTGGCAATGAACTGGAAATTAGTTTAATATTTATTCTCATGGTTCCCACAAGTGGCAGAATAGACCATCAAACTGCACACTTTTTCAGAAAACGATGTTTTTTTCCCCAAGTGATGCATAATGGAGATACACTTTCAAACATAGCCATTTTGAAAACAAAAGACCCCAGACTGCCTGCTTCTGATAGAATATGATGGCTGGTGGCAATAGCAGAAAAATATCCCTTAGTAAGAGATTAAATTGCTGAGCAAGCTTCAACTGAGTGCTTAAATGCACAGGAGTTTAAAGAGAATAAAAAAACATAGGGGAAGAAAACAGTTACACAGTACTATGAAATGGTGAGCAACTTGTTAATGAAGATAATAACTGCAAGCACTATTACACAGTTGTTGTCATCAGCATATTAACCATTCAGGAAAAGTTCTGCATAAATGCCAACACTGTATTATTATTTGTACCAGGCTAAAATTGTCACCTATTTTAAGTGGATAGGATGGAAACAATCTTCAAATAAGACATTACTGTTTGGGGTATTCCATACACAAGTTGAGATCTCGTGTTTGGGTTATGAAAAGTCTTCGACTTAAAACAGTTCACTTGTCAGGTTTCCAAGTGATGAAATCCATTTAAAAAGAAAAGTACAAAGTCAAAAAACTTTTTAAAAGTTTTATTTTATTTAGGAAAGCATCAAATTGGCAAAGTCCATGGTAATTCCACATCTGACACAACCTGGAATTACCCCACAATATTACAAGTTAGAAACAACCCCCAAAAGTCACATTCTCCAATAGAAATAATTCAACAATGCTTGATGTCATAAATCTCCATCTCAAGAGCCCCAAGCAAGGACAGCTCATTTCCCACGGGAAGGAAGATCACCTAGCCAAAACAGCTCTCTTTATCTCTACTCCTCCCCTCTTAGGAATGTGACGAGCCTGAAACCTTCCCCCATGACTGCCACAGAGAAAGTAAGGAAATATATATATATATATTAAGCCTAACTAAAATGGGTACACATATGTCATTTTCTGGCTTGACACACTTAGTGATCATTCAATGTTACAAAGGCATTGAAAAAAAGTGACTTACAGCCATCCCATGTCATCCCCTTTTTTTAACCTTCTGACAAGCAAAATCAGTGGGGGAGACCAGTGGTGGGGTTCAAATAATTTAACAACTGGTTCTCTCCCCTAATGATTTCTTCCAACATCCAGTTCACTGAACTGCTCAGAAAGTTAACAACTGGTGTGAACTGGCTGAATCCCATCACCGGGGGAAACTCAGATTCACTTAACCAACTGTGTTACTAATTTAACAAGTGCAGTGGTTCAGTGAACAAATGTGGCGAGAAAGGTCATAAAATGGGGCAAAGTTCACTTAACAAATGTCTCAGTTAGCAACAGTTAGCTCATCAGTCTGGAATCCGCATTGTATATCGGACATTAATACAATTGAGCAAGTCCAGAAGTATTTCACGCAAAGAGTACTACACTCCTCTGCTCGCAACAGAATACCCCATACCACCAGACTTGAAATTTTGGGTTTGGACAACCTAGAACTATGCCGCCTATGGTTGGACCTAAGTGTAGCACAAAATTATCTGGTACAATGTCCTACCAGTCAATGACTACTTTACCTTCAACCACAACAATACAAGAGCACACAACAGATACAAAATCAGTATAAACAGCTCCAAACTTGATTGCAGAAAGTATGACTTCAGCAAGAGTGGTCAATGCCTGGAATGCACTACCTGACTCTGTTGTTACATCCTCTAACCCCCACTCCTTTAACCTCAAATTATCCACGATTGACTTCACCCCATTCCTAAGAGGTCTGTAAGGGGTGTGGATAGGTGCACCATTGTGCCTACCGTCCCTGTCCTATTGTCCCCATTTATTCATACCATTTATTCATACCTATTATTCATACCGTCCCTGTCCTCTAACTCATGTTTATACTTATACCTATTATCTTATAAGCAATTGACAAATCAAATAAATAAATAAATAAAATAAACATAAATTTTGAGTGCAATTGTAAGCTGAGGACTACCACTATTTAATATGATCATTTCCAACCTGGGCATTCTTCAGATTCTTTGGTTATCAAACCCCAGAGTTCTCCAGCCAGCAAGACCCTTGCTAAAAATTCTGGGAGTTAAAGTCCACATATACGGAATTCTCTGGATTTGGGGAAGGCTGTGGTAAGTGAAGGTGGTAGGTGGTTTTCTTTTTTTCTTTTGCTTCTTGTAACAAGACTAACTAAACTCTTTGAAGGTTGTTTTCTGAGCTGGAAAACAGGTCAGAAAACATTTTGGCCAGTCTCTCTCCATTGCTATTGCATTTAATCCAATTTTGAAGCTAACCTCAAAAGGAAACTTGTTTGCCTTTTTCTGGATCTGATCACACAGTTTTTCTATTGCAGAATGGGGATTTTTGAAGGGGAAATTTTGAAGGGGAAAAGATGGGCATTTAGAAATGACAACTCCCAAATCAATCAAACCAAACACCTGTGTGTGATATTGTCACTGTCTCAAACTCCCAGTATAAGATTAAGCCACTTCAAGTGTTGCTCCTCAAGCACCTGTTTGGCTTTATGTAAAACTGGTGTGACCCAAGCACAATTAGTTCCTCTCCCAGAAGTATATGGGCATGTTGCCAGCTTACGCTGTAAATTCTTCTGGGCATGGGTTCCCTTCAGAGCTAATAAATCCTTCACACTTGATATAATCAAATTAAGCAGATGTATACAAGATGGCTGTTTATGAGCCAAAGCCTCCTATTCTCTCCTCCTTTCTTTCCTCAATTCCTTTCCCTCTGGAATTTGCAGACATGCTGCCAAATTATCTTTAGACTAATACACAACCTTAATTTGGCTAGTTTCACTGCCGGATGCCCTTGTCAAGTTGGAAGCCTGCTTGTTCTCTTGGAATGTGGATGTTGTTAAACCAAAAATCAACAACTGAAGAGCAACACAGTGAGTGAATTTTTTTTTTCTCTCAGATACCTTTTGAAATTGGTTTTGGCTGCTTTTGATTCCCAGTTGTAGCTCCTTTACTTAAGGCCCTGTCACACTGGCCAACGGATGCAAAATGTTTGTAAAAAGGACACAGCGGACGAGAAAAATGTTCCATCCGTTGTTATCCGCTCTCAAAAGGGGCAAAAATTTGCATAAGCAGAGCGGATAACACGGAAAGGAACAGACGGGGGGAGGACGCAGAGCGGATGGAAAGCGGATGCGGAACGGAAGCCTAGCGGATGGAAGCGGATGCAGAGCGGATGCGTAGAGGATGAGTAGAGGATGCAGAGCGGATGCAGAGCGGATGCGTAGCGGATGACGCGGATGCGTAGCTGCATCCGCTTTCATCCTTTCTCCGTCCGTGCTACTAATGCTGTGCATCCATTCCATTTCCTCCCTGCGTCCGTTTACCGCTGGAACGGATTTGAGTTGCGCAGATGCGCAGCGGATGCCTAGCGGATATAGCAGATGCGTAACGGATGCAGAGCGGATGTCCCCCGTATGCCTAGTGGATGCAGAATGGATGCATTGGATACATTTCCCGTTCAAAAGTTTTGAGCAGCTCAAAACCTTCTGAGCGGATGAAATGTCAATAGACGGATGCTGGACGGATAAAGAGGAAGCAAAACGGAGGCAGTGAGTACAGAACGGAAGCATCGCGTTAACCAACGGATGGCAAGTGTTTTTCTCCGTTTTACATCCTCTTTCCATCCGTTGGTGCAGTGTGACAGGGGCTTTAGCTGAAGTTTGAACCTACTTTTTTTTTTTTTTTTTTTGCACATTGCATTAGCCTTGTGTCTTAAGAGAAGTTTTTTCAGATTTCTGGGCAGAACTTGTGAAATGTTGAGTTAATGAAGTGAATAGGGATACCGAGGAGAAAAGGTTCGAGGCCTAGGGTTACATTTCCATACAATTTAATTGTATCCATGTGCTTAATAAACACTTGCACAGGACACAGGATCCTCTGGTCTGGTTAGACCTAACAAACTTGGCTCATTAAACTATAGCTTAATCATTAATTGGATCATTAAACTATTCAAGAACCTGCCTTAGGCCTATGCAATCTGTTTAACAGAATAACCGTTGGAAAGGAACTTCTTCAGATCGGAAACCTGATACCTTTTCAAACAAGTAGCTGTCCAATTTCTTCTTAAAAGCCTCCAGTGATGGAGAACCCACAACTTCTGAAGGCAAGCCATTCCACTAGTTTCTTATTTATTGTTCTCATTGTCGGGAAATTTTTCCTTATTTTTAGGTTAGTTCTCTTCTTGCTTAGTATCCCATCCATTGTTTCTTGTTTTGCTCTCTGCTGCTTTGTCAAATAGCTTGACTCCCTCCTCTTTGTGGTAGCACCTCAAATATTGGAACACTGCTATCATGTCACCCCTAGTCCTTCTTTTCACTGGATATAATCAATTTATTTATGAACTATTCTTCATATGTTTTAGCCTCTTAATCATCTTTGTTGCTCTTCTCTATACTCTTTTCCAGAGTCTCAATGTCTTTTTTATATCGTGATGAGATCAAAACTGGATGCAGTATTTCAAGTGTGATTTTACCAAGGGATTATAAAGTTTTCTAACACTTCACTTGATCTTGATTCTACCCAGCCTAGGACAGTGTTGCCTTCGCCCTGCTCCTCTTCCATTCTTTCTTGGACAAGCATCCATGCTGAAATCATGGCTTATTTAAACCACAGTTTTCATTATATGCAAATCAAGACGCTTAGGATTAATTTCTGCTTATTGGCCAGGATATAATAGTAGGCTTACAGTAGGGCTTAGTCTTGACAGATCTTAATCTTTCCTATACAAGACTCTGCAGAAACATTGGCATTAGTAATCACAGTCACAGGATTTGCAAAAGGACATTTATTTACAGTACTATTTCAACTACTTCCATGTAGACTCTCTGCCTATGAAGAGTTCCAATCCATAGAACCCCATGATCCTATGTGAATTCTGTTGCTAACAAGGCAGACAACAGTGCGGCATTGACTTGGAGACAAAAATACCACCTCCCTCACTTGAGAAACATTGGTTCTCCATTGGTCTCTTCCTGCTTAATCCCAAGGAATACTTACAAACAATGGACAATGGTCCTGCCATTGCCGCTCTCTCCTTGCCACTTCTCTACTTGGGCTAATAAATTCAGGAAAGACTTTTTTGAATCTGGAACATCTCTGTAAGCTGACCACCGCAGGTACTGAAAATGCCGGACCATCAAGTGTCCTTCCTGTAACTAGAAAAGTCCTGTTATTAGTTCTCTTCTTGTCAAGAGTTTGCTCAAGCCATATTGGTTAAAGATTAAAAAGGTGGTTAGAAGAAATGACAGCACAACAAATAGATCTAAAACCAGAATTGTTGTTATTAGGTATACTACTGGGGAAATACAATACAAGTATTACATACTTCATATTATATGTAATAACAGCAGCTATCCTAGATTACACAAATATCCACATTTACACAAACTGGAAAAATGAAAGTATGCCTATAGGATGAAAAGGTATTTTTTTAAAAAATAGAATGTGCTGAAATGGACAGGTTAACGATGGAAATTACATCATTAAATGGTTAAATCGTTAACCTGCTATTTTAGCATATTCTAATATATTTTTAATACCTTTTCATCCGTAGGTATACTTTCATTTTTCCACTTTTGTGCATATGTGATTCTAGCTGCTGTTATTATTTAACATGGGATCTACTGAGTATAAATAATACAGAGTATTATTTAACCTGGGATCTACTGTACAAATGGTTAGAAAACAGATGCAGAGATTAGTAACTTTATGATGGAAAATATTAACAAAATAGAAAAAAATATGTACGTACATACATATGCTACAAGTAATATTACC
Organism: Laticauda colubrina; assembly: GCA_015471245.1. Classification (NCBI taxonomy): domain Eukaryota; kingdom Metazoa; phylum Chordata; class Lepidosauria; order Squamata; family Elapidae; genus Laticauda; species Laticauda colubrina. Next base: position 4,901,875 of record BLBF01000072.1, read on the forward strand.
AATGGATTGTACTTGACTACAGATTATAGTTTATAGAGTGACTAGAGTTGAAGACTATATGGTATAACTATGAGGAAGATAGTTATAATTATAGTGTAAAATAATATGTTTATTCAAAAGAAATTACATTGTATAATTATGAGAAAAATGGTTACAATCAGTGTGTATAAAACTATCTACACTTAAATGAGATTTGATACAACAGTACACTGGCATTGTAGAAATGGAAACATGATGTATAATAAATGAAAATGTATAATGAAAACATTTTTTTTTTAAGAGTTTGCTAAAGCCAGCTGTTCTCGGATGAAACATAATTTGGAATCTGATAGGTGTATCAGCTGTCCATCTCTTTGCTTTTTCTTCTAGGATAAAAATACACTAAACCTGGGTTGCTCAATCTTGGCAATTTTAAGATGGGTCAGCTAAATTGGCTGGGGAATTCTGTGAGTTGAAGGCCATGTGTGTTAAAGTGCCAAATTTTGGGAAACCTTGCACTAAATCATTCACAGCTCCCCAAATCTTTGAATTTAGTCCCAGAAACCTCATCAAATGGCAAATTTTATTAAGAGGGAATATGCATAATGAGATAATAATCTTATTAACCAGATGTTGGGTTCAATGTTAAAAAATTAAATCAAATTTATTTTTTGTCTCTATTATATTCAGTTGTTTGCTTTTAGAAGAAACACTTAAGAATGTCATTCAAAAACTCTCTGGAGATTGATTGCCCATACTCTTGCTCAGAGTTTCCCAAAGATGTCAATTCCCAGAATTCTTAGAAATGATGAAGCTAGTTACAGAATTCTGGGAAGGGTTCATGATCAGGAAATATTGTTCTAATCTAGGGCAGAGAAACAGGAAAGAGAGCTGAATTTCAACCATTGTATATCTCGGACAAACAGTAAGAGGGAGTAGGTCTTTTCAGACAGTAATAATATTCAAAACTTCACTTCAAAATGAGGTAAACCTACTCAGCTGAACTTCTGCCCTAAAATTCTACCCCTTCATTAAGTTAAGATGAGGTTCCCCTAGTTGTACCCAACTTCATTTACAATATGACTCATTGTTGGGTCTCAATCCTGTAGTTGCTAACCAACTGGCTTACATTATTTTATAGCAGGGAGTCTGTGATTCATGAAAATAGGGAATTACCTACTTAGTACAACGTGAATCACAGGCTATTCTACTTAGACAATACTGCTCAAAAATTTTCAACTGTTTAGCTGTAGAGAAAAAAAACAACTAGATCTAATACATACATAACCAACCAAGTGTACAAGCATATCAAGATTCCTTGTGCTTCTGATGATGCTACATGATGATAATTTAAAAAATAATAATAATAAAGAGATGGAGAAAATTAAAGCCATTAATGTATTCTTTCCAGAATGAATTTTAGAGCATCAGCTGTAAATCAGCTGAGAGGCACAGTACATTTCATGGGGCATGATAGAAGAATAAAATGAGCTACTCTTGTTTGGTTCTGAGTCACTGTTTCTTTGGATTTCTTCCTGAATACAGAAAGTCCTCGACTTATGATCACAATTGAGCCCAAAATTTATGTTTCTGAGTGAGACAGTGGTGGGATTCAAATTTTTTTACGACCAGTTCTGTGGGTGTGGCATGGTGGGCATGGTGTTGCTTGGTGGGCTTGGCTTGTTGGGTGTGGCAGGGGGGAGAAGGTTACTGCAAAATCCCCATTCCCTTCCCCACTCCTGGGGGAAGGTCAAGAGTGATCCCATTCTCTCCCGACCCCACTAACCTGCTTTCTAGCTCTGTTCTCCTGTGCAGGGCAACCAAAGAAGACCCAGCCGATCAGCTGGGACTTAATGGGAGGCAGAGAATAGGTGGGGGCGGGGCCAGTCAGAGACGGGATTTGCCGGTTCTCCAAACTACTCAAAATTTCCGCTACCGGTTCTCCAGAACTGGTCAGAACCTGCTGAATGCCACCTCTGGAGTGAGACATTTGTTAAGTAATTTTGCCCTGTTTTACGACCTTTCTTGCCACAGTTGTTAAGTGAATCACTGCAGTTCTTAAATTAGTAACACTGTTGTTTGGTGAATCTGGCTTCCCCACTGATTTTTCTTGTCAGAATGTTACAAAACATGATCATATGATCCCGGGACCCTGGCAAAGGTCATAAATATGAGTCAGTTGCCAAGTGCCTGAATTTTGATCACATGACCAGGAGATTGTTGCAATGGTGGTAAGTGTGAAAAATGCTCATAGCTCACTTTTTTCAGTGCTGTTGTAACTTTGAACAGTCACTAAGTGAATTCTGTAAGTTGAGGACTACCTGCATGAAGTCCACCACCTTGTACACAGACACACGCATAGTCCCATCTGTAGGTAGAAATAGCCCTTGACTTACAATCACTTGATTAGTTACATTCAAAAGTTACAAAGCCACTGAAATAAGTGACTTATGACTGGTCCTCATACTTACAATCAGTGTATTTATGATGGTTGCAGATTGCCATTTGTGGCCTTCCCAGCTGGCTTCCAACAAAGTCAACCAGAGAGGCCAGAATCGCTTAACAACCTCATGATTCACTTAATAGCTGCAGTGATTCACTTAATAACCTAGCAAAAAAAAAGTTGTAATATCAGGCGTGTCTCATTTAATAGCTGCCTTGCTTAGCAATGGAGATTGTGGACTCATTGTAAGTCAAGGACTACCTGTGTTAGAGCTACACTTGTTTCAAAAATGTTTTGGAAGAGGTGCGTACTGGTGTACGAAAGCCAGAAAAGCACAACCTTTTTATAACACTACTATATTTGCACTCCCAAAAATTCCATATCACCCCTTCCAACCATAGTTGTAAAGAATGCACAGCCCTACTACATTTGCAGCCAGCCAGCCAGCTCCTAGCAGTTAATGGCCATTGGCTGCTTGCATTCATTTGGTATTATCATCATCATCATCATCATCATCATCATCATCATCATCATCATCATCGAGAGAGAGAGAGATTGAAAAGGAAAGAGAAGGGAAGCAGGGATAAGGAAATGAGGCCCTGTAATACTTTCATAATATAGGTAGATTTGCAATATAATGTAGTTAGGATGGAATGGAATGAGGAGGGATTACAGCTAAGCAAGCCTAGAATTTAACAGCACTGGATGGAAAGCTCGATACAAAATCAGTGGAAAGGATGGAAATCCTACAAGGCTCAAAACAGGTTTTCAGACTGATTCTCCATGGATGGCATGATTAATGCCACTGTAATGACTTGGGACAGGAGAAACACTATATTGAAAAAGAGAAAATCAACTACCAGTTTCTGAGCAACCTGCAGTGGAGATTTTCATCTGTGTTTTCCTTTCCTTTCAAACGAAATCTTTCTGAATCAGGGAGCTACCAGGACCACAGTTCCTATAATCCCCAAACAGTATCTACCCTCAAAATAGGGGCTGGAAGTTTGTGGAGATTCTAATCTAATGTATTTGGAGAGCATTTGGTCAAGTTCAATTTTACATTCAGTTTAAAGAGAAGCTTCCAGAAATAGCACTTAGACCAGTGATGGGATTCAAATAATTTAACAACCAGTTCACCCAAACCAGTGCAAACTGGCTGAATCCCACCACTGACTTAGACTTATATAGTGCTTTATATAGTACTCTTTAAAGCCCCTGTCACACTGCACTAACGGATGCAAAGAGGATGTAAAACAGACAAAAAAGCTTGCCATCCGTTGGTTAACGTGATGTACTCACTGCCTCCATTTTGCTTCCTCTCTATCCGTCCAGCATCCGTTGATGGACGTTTCATCCGCTCAGAAAGTTTTGAGCTGCTCAAAATTTTTGCGCAGAAAATGTATCCAATTCGTCCGTTCTGCATCTACTACGCATCCGCTACGCATTCGTTCTGCATCCGTTACGCATCCGCTATATCCGCTAGGCATCCGCTACATATCCGCTCAACTCGCATCCACTCGGACGCAGGGAGGAAGCGGAACAGACGCGGAACAGATGCAGAACGGATGCAGAACGGATGCAGAATGGAAACAAAGCGTTTAAAACGGAAAAAACGTTCGCAGAGGGGACCTATCTCGGATATTAAGGATGTCTAGAGGATGCCTAGAGGATGCCTAGAGGATGAAAAGGGACACCTATACTGCCTATAAAAAGGGGGAGCAACTCGTCTGCATCTCACTTTCAGACCAGCAGCCCAGCTGTGCAGACCTCTGCAGCCTTCATCTGACTCTTGCTCTTCCACAGCATCCAGTCATGTCCACCGTGGATCGTAACACAGTCCTTTTGGCAGCCACCATCCTTCTGCAACAGTGCGAAGCCATCTACAGGCTCTGTGAACTCTACTACAGGAAGAAAAGGAGGCGGCCAAGAAGCGTCTGGGTCCGAAGATGGATCGGGAGAAGAGCAGAGGACGGACTGTACAACAAGCTGATGGTGGAGCTCAGGAATGAAGACACTCGGGCATTCCAGAACTTCATGAGGATGCCTCCAGCCATGTTTGACGAAGTTGTGCAGCGGCTGACACCCAGGTTGACCAAGACAAACACCAACTTCCGGCCCAGCCCGGAACCTGGGCTCAAGGTGGCGCTCACTCTGCGCCACCTGGCCTCAGGGACCACCTACAGGAGCATGCAGTACGGCTGGAGGGTGCCACACAACACCATCAGCATTGTGGTCAGAGAAGTGGTGCAGGCCATCATCGAAGAATACCTGGAGGAGCTCCTCCAGTGCCCCTCCACTGAAGAAGGATGGAAGAAAGTTGCAGAGCAGTGGTATCAGAGGTGGAACTTCCCACACACCGTTGGAGCCATAGATGGCAAGCACGTGGCCTGCAAAGCACCACCCAAGTCGGGCTCCACTTATTTCAACTACAAGGGCTTCTTCAGCATCGTCCTCTTTGCCATGGTCAATGCTGACTGCAAGTTCATGTACATCGATGCTTCAGGCAGCGGCTCATGTTCAGATGCCCAGGTATACAACGCCAGTGACCTCAAGGAGGGGCTGGAAGGCAACCTCATCATGGGCTTCCCAGATCCAGACCCCCTGCCCAACGACACGCAAGATGTGCCCTACTTCATCGTGGGGATGACGCCTTCTCCCTCAGAACCTACCTCATGAAGCCCTACACTTCCAGATTCCTCACCGGTGAAGAGAGGATCTTCAACTACAGGCTGTCCAGGGCAAGGCGGGTGGTGGAGAACGCCTTTGGCATCCTGGCCAACAGGTTCCAGGTACTTCTCACCAGCATGCAGCATCACCCAGAGACCGTGAGGAGGATCGTGGAAGCTTGCTGCATCCTGCACAATCTCATGCGCACCCACTACCCAGTCTTGCAGAACAGGCTCGTGGACCTCCAACAAGGCAATGGGGACATGGAGCCTGGGGAATTGAGGCAAGGGCGAAACCTGATAGACACTCAGGATGTGCAAGGCCCCAACAGAGCCTCACATGAAGGGAAGAAGCAGCGCAACCTCTTGAGACACTGGTGCAACTCCCCAGCTGGAGCAGTGGAGTGGCAAGACAGGATGGTAGATGATTAATGGGTGCTTCCTTCAACCTGTCTCATCACACAGATGAGACTGGGCCATGTATGTTGGGTGGGCCTACAATGAACAGGGCATTTAATAAAGAGATGTGTTTGTGTTGACATGTGTGGATGATTATTACATTATTATTGATAATAAAGGGCCATAGGTGTGGCACCTGGGAGGGTGGACCATACAGTCCCACTATGCTTGCACTGGAGGTTTATCTATCCCACAGCTATTACCCATCCCAAAGGTATCCCTGCCCACCCCACTGCTATCTTAACCCATCCCACAAGCATGCAAAGGCTTAAACCAATTCTAAAAGTTTCCACCAAGACTTTATTACAAAAAAAAGAAATGAAGCAAGTGTGTGAATCAAGTCTCTGGCACTCTTATTGGTCACTCGGAGGTGTGCCCAGTCTCAGGGGTGAAGGGTCCAGGTACTGTGGAGGTGGGTGGTACTGGAGTGCTGGTCTGCATCGTCATTGGGGTGCCTGGCCCCAAGAGGACAACAGGGGATGGTGTTGAGGAAGCTCTCAGACAGCTGGCTCAGACCCGTGATGTTGAGAGGTCCTTCCTCCATGCCATGGGGTGTCAGCCCCAGTACTGATGAGAGATGTACTGAGGCCGGGCTTGGCTGTGGGGTGGAGGAAGGAGTAATGTAGTGGGGCTGTCTGGTCTGCAGCTGGGTGAGGACTGGCGTGGGTGGCATCGCTGTCGTCGGTGGCATCATTTTCATGGGTGGCATCGGTGGCATCAGTGGAACTGGTGGCAACGGTGTCGTCCGATGACTCTGTGCCTGGACTGGGAAGGGCTGCTGCCTGTGCTGCTGGACCTCCTGGTAGCCGTAGCCCTGGTAGGTGAGGGGCTGTGGGAAGCCTTGGAATGGGAGGGACATCACCTGTGGTGGAGGTGGAGGAGCAGACCTGGACTGGGTGGGAGCAGGTTCCTCTGGATCTGGAGGGCTGTAAAGCAGCTCGGTGATCCGGTCCTTCACCACCTGGTACTGGGGTTCCTCCATGTTCTTGAGGGTCTGGTTGACATAGGTGAGAAAGGGCTTGAGGTTGGAGGGTGAGGAGTCGGTGCTGACCAGCTGAGAGAGGAGATCTATACTGGTGCGGATGGTGTCCCTGATCTCCAGCAGGACAGTGTGGCTCTGCTCCTCCTGCTGTCTGGCTCTCTGCCTTTCTGTGGAGGTGGAGCTGGGGGGGGTGAATGCGGCTATGACTGTGGTGGACTCGATGTCTCCTTTCTCCCACCGCACCAGGGAGTCCTCCACGTGCTCCACCATGGTTATAACAGCTCTCCGCGGGTTCTCCGCCGTGGCACACTCCACAGAAACCTGCCTGGAGACAGGGACTGACTCTCGGCCAGAAGAGGACTGGCTCTCAGCAGGCTGCCGGAGAGAGAGGGTTGTGAGAGGTGCTGCTGGTGCTCCTTGGTGGCGGATCTCACCCTTCAGGAAGCTGCACCTGGCCATGACGTAGGTCTCTCTGTCCATCAGCTTAACCGTGGCCTGGCCAGATTTCTTTAGGTGCAGCTTCCCGTACCAGGTGTGCATGTGCTTCCACCAGCTGAGGAGCACCTCCGAAGTGTAACCCATACTCTCCGCCCTCTCTCTCCAAGCAGCCTGCTTCCTTTTGGTATCCCTGTACAGCTGGTGTCCCTTCCGCCACAGATAGTCATTCTCTCTCAGCCACTCCAGCACCTCATCCTCATGTTCCTCTTCAATGAAGTATTGCCTCCTCTCCCGTCCCCACATCCGCCTCTTCCTCCCTTTGGCAGGACCAGATGGGCCCTCATCAGAGGGGCTCCCAGGTGGTAGGGGCTGCTCCTCCACACCACCAGCAGCAGCAGCACCAGCAGGATCATCATCATCATCATCATCACCAGCAGGATCATAATCATCAGCAGTAGCAGCAGCAGCAGCAGCGGCAGCAGCAGCAGGATCATCATCATCATCATCAGCAGCAGCAGCAGCAGCAGCAGGATCAGCAGGACCAGGATCAGCAGCAGCAGAGTGAGCCCCAGGAGCCCCAGCAGCACCAGCACCAGCAGCACCAGCAGGACCAGGAGCACGAGCAGGACCAGGAGCACGAGCAGGACGAGCAGGATGAGCAGGACCAGGAGCACGAGCAGTACGAGCAGTACGAGCAAGTCCAGAAGCACGAGCAGGACCAGCAGGACCAGGAGCAGCTTCAGCAGAGTACGCAGCAGCAGAAGCACCACCGCCAGGAGCAGCTTCAGCAGAAGCTCCAGCACCAGAAGAGCGAGCCCCAGCAGCAGAAGCCCCAGCAGAAGCAGAGTCAGGGCCAGGGGGCGGGAGGGTGGCCCTGTCCCTCTTGCCAGGGATGGCGGCAGGTTGCTGAGACTTTCGCTTCTTCCCCATGGTTGTGGGGTTGCTGGCTGGCAGGGAGGCTGGCAGGCACCAAGGCTGGCAGGAAGGCTGGCACCAAGGCTGGCAGGCAGACTGGCTGGCAGGGAGGCTGGAAGGCAGGCTGGCAGCAAGGCTGGCAGGCAGGCAGAGAGCAAGGCTGGCAGGGAGGCTGGCCAGGAGGCTTGGAGGCAGGCTGGCAGGAAGGCTGGCAGCAAGGCTTGCAGGCAGGCATGCAGGCAGGGCAGGCAAGGACTTGATGTATCCGGCAGCAGGTCTTTCCTCCGAATGCTGGCCACGTGCGAGCTGCTTCCCTTTATATCCGCGTGGCTTACGCAATGCATCCCCCCCGCATGCGCAATTAACGCTCGACATCCATTAGGCTTCCGCTGTGCATCTGCTAGGCTTCCGCTCTGCATCCACTTCATCTGCTGTGCATCTGCTGTGCATCCGCTTCATCCACTCGGCGTCCGCTCTGCATCCGCTCTTTCTGTTCCGCGTCCGCTTTGCTGAGGCCCCCCGGAAGCCCAGCGGATGTACCATCCGCTCTCATCCGCTTCCATCCGCTAGGCTTCTGCTCTGCATCTGTTTTCCATCCGCCCTGCGTCCTCCCCCCGTCCGTGTTATCCGCTCCGGTTATGCAAATTTTTGCCCCTTTTGAGAGCAGATAACAACGGATGGAACATTTTGCTTGTCCGTTGTGTCCGTTTTGCATCCATTGGGCAGTGTGACAGGGCCTTAAAGTACTCTCTAAATGGTTTAAAATATCAGCATATTGCCCTCAACAATCTGGGTCCTCCTCTTATCGGTCTTAGAAGGAGGGAAGGCTGAGTCAACCTTGAGCCAGTCAGGATCAAACTCCTGGCTGTGGGCAGAGTTAGCATGCAATGCTGCATTCTAAGCACTGTGCCACCACAGCTGGTAGTCAAATCTTTCATTCAGTCTCATTCTGAAGCAAACTGCTGAGGTCAGTTTTCTTACTCTAACCCAAGACACAATTCTCTGTCTTTTAAAACAAAAATAAAACGAAATTCACAAAAGACAGGCACGTTCATGTCTTTTGAAAACATCAACATGAGGAGTAATGGACTAATTGAATGTGGATAATTGACATAATAACAAAACAGAGTTAATTTGGGAAGGCCCGGAGGGAAGGTTAGCCCCATAAAGCCCTAAGAAGGGTTGTGCTGGATCACATCAAAGCTTATCTAAGCCAGCATTGTGAATCACACAGCAGTCAATTGGCTGCAATCAAAAGGTTTGTACACCTTGGGAGGAAGACATCTGCCCTCTTTCATGGTTGCTCCCAGCACCTGTATTGGTCATCCTGAGGCCCGCTCATTTACATTGGAGAGATCCTTTTCGAGCTCTTGGTAAAGATCTATCAATGGAGAGAAAATACTGTGCAAACTCCTTCACTCAGCCACGCAGGCCTGCAAATAGTGACTACTCCCTAAAGACAGTGAAATGTTTAGCTAGTCTGCATTGAGTTGACAATCAAATCCTTTTCTTCCCAGGCACTTCTATGTCAGATAGAGTGGAGTGGTGCGATGGCCCAGAAGTGGAGCTCCAGCCTCACAATCAGGAGGTTGTGAGTTCAATCCTAGGTAGAGGCAGGTATTTCTCTCTCAGGGCACAGTGAGAATATATCTGCTGAACAAAACCCCCACATTGGTGACAGGAAGAGCATCCAGCCATTAACTCTGCTTGCTCCATTCAGTTGCCCAGACTCTACCCCACAAGGGATTATGGGGCCATTAAGTGGAGATGACTTCTATGTCAGATAGAGTCTCCTTATCACTGAAATGGGTGGCATATAATATATGTACAATATATACTGAGATAAAGAACTAGCCCCATCTTAACCATGAAAGCCAGTGGAGTGACAGTCCAACCCACCTCACAGGGTTGTTGTGGGGAAAATAGGAGGAGGAAGGCATATTGGATATGTTTGCTACCTTGAGTTATTTGTAAAAATAATAAAGGTAAGATATATATAAATAATAACATAAATATAAATTTAATAAGTAAATAAACAAATAAAATGGTTTCCTCATTTCTTCTATCCATTGCCTCTCCCCTGGAGAGGCTGAGTCTCCTCCATACTCCCAATCTCTCAGTGAGCTCCTGACAATGGTTGCAAACTAGTTTTGATGAGATTGATGGAGGTGTGGTAGTAGCTTGCAATAACTTCCTAATTACAATTTAAAATCCTTTTTTTTTTTACCCTGAACAGCAGTTGGGTTTCATGTAGAAACTTGATGACCTCACCTCTTAACCATACCTCCAATTCTTGTATAAACAAAATTGCCTACTTCTTCCAATATTACCAGATTACATTGATCATTCAATTTTGTTCTGCAGTCAAATTGGGCATGTTTCTCTACTGTCCAATTACAGAACTACAAGTGAAAAAGTCTTAAACTACCAGCCAAGAAACCAAAAAACTATTACATTACAGTTATTGCTGGTCGAAAAAGAAAAGAATTGTCCCAAATGACCACAGTGCAAACCCCTTTCCCCTTTCCATTCCTCTCAGATCAATTTTTTCTTAAATAAATAAATAAAGAAGGAAGGAAGGAAGGAAGGAAGGAAGGAAGGAAGGAAGGAAGGAAGGAAGGA
>BLBF01000072.1:4912388-4925318 GCA_015471245.1 Laticauda colubrina
GGAAGGAAGGAAGGAAGGAAGGAAGGAAGGAAGGAAGGAAGGAAGGATTTAGTTTAAAAACCCAAAACAAAACAGTGCAAACTCACCCGTGTTATATTCTGCACCCGGAAAAGACGGGCTACCACATCTTCATCACTTGACCGAGATATATATTCCACCTGCATCGGTCCATATTGCTGAAGGCCTGGTTCTGGCCAATACTGTAAACAAGGCTTTAAAAAAGAGGAGCAAACAGTAGCATGAATACCTGGCACTGTAGAGATAGATTTACTTAACCTAATAAGGCATAATGTGGTACATTTGGTTTGGAGTTAATATGTTGTGCAAACTCAACCAGGGAGAGCAAAGGTAGAAGGGTGATTTCAAAATTTTAAGGTTGAAGACAAGAGTTGATGCATGCTTCAGTGGATTAAACTTTGCCATTCTCTCTTCCCATTCACCATTAAATCTTTCTTCTCTCCCCTTCCCCTAAACTTCTAAAGTTTGCCTCCACTTTTATGCTCATTGGTTATTTTACTTTGTTATTCTCCTAACAAAGAATAATCCCTGCATGGTAGAATCCCTGCATTGTGGAATTGAGCAATGTTTACAGTATTTTGCTTTTATGTGCAATTGTAAAACTCATCACTCCTTCCTGCACACAACCACTTCTGGTCCCTCTTTCTCTAAACGAATAAATCTCATCTGTTTTTTCCCCCCCTCTCTCTCACAGGGAAGCAATTCAATGTTATCAACCTTCCCTTCAATCAAGGTTTGTTTTCAGCCAATCCCACCTAGGATACATCAGGACAAGGTTTAATATTGCTTGGTATTAAAATGGCACGGAATGATGACTGATAGGAAGGACTCTTGATATTCATTTATCTGGCACAGCCAAACTGATGCATTGTCTACTTGGGGAATTATGAATGAGATTGTTTTCAGACCATGTTCAGCTGTAAATCTTATCCCTGTAAATATATATTGAGAAATAGGCATGACCCAACAAATTGGTCCACTGCAGTAGACAGAAGTCATAGCCATTGAAAAGGTCCTTGTTCCCAGGTTGTAATTCAAGGATTTTCCCTCCCGTTCTTTTGAGTCAACGGATGTTTGCCTCTTCTTCTGATCACTCTGATCTCCATGGATAGAATGAGTCTCTCTCCAGCATGAAAACTGCTATTCCTGCCTCACCAGCTTCAATCCCTACTGCAGAGGTCGGCAACCTTAAACACTCAAAGAGCCACAAAAGTCCTAACCAGAAGCCCCCCATTCAATTCTGGAGCTGACCAGAAGTCCAGTTCCCCCAACATAGAGAGTCCTCCTAGAACAGCTTCCTTTTTCCTTTTACTGACTGGGGACAGGGAATCACAGCAGAGGGATGAAAGAGCCACATGTGGCTCTGGAGCAGCGGGTTGCTGACCCTGCCCTACGGCAACTACCAGGATGGAAATATCAACACAAAAACCACGTGTTTGTCACTAAACTTTAATCCAACATTTAGCGTTTTCAATCCATCTAACAATTCAGGTTACATTGGATAGCAAATGTATGTAAAGAATACAGGTAGTCCTCTACTTATAACAGTTCATTTAGTGATCGTTCAAAGTTGCAACAGCACTGAAAAAAAACATTTATGACCATTTTTTCACACTTACAACCGTTGCAGCATCTCCATGGTCACATGATCAAAGTTCAGACCTAAAAAAAGTTCATCTGTTTAAATAAGCCCATTTTCTGGATCTGAATCATAAACTCATCCAAAAGAATGAATTCACAGAATGTGATAAGCTGTGAAAACGTACATGAAAAGTGAAAAATAACCACACTTAGCATGCTGTACAGACACAAGCTGAAAGTTTTCAATTGACTTGGTTAAATGTGCAACACAACTCTGATTATGAAGACCAAAGAAGAACCAGCGTTTCTTATGTTGGATGAAAATAGTTCTGCCTCTCTTCTCTTTTCCAGTTATCCAGATCGTTCTCTTACAACAGAGTTCACTGCTCGGATTTCCTTCTGTGTCAATTGCTTCCAGAGTTAATTTCACTCCTGAATAAACTCCCTTTGGCCCTGCAGTATTACTAGACCTCCTGATATGGTAGCACTGAGAATAATGTTTATTTTCCTCTTCTGTTTATTAAGCATGCAGTGGTCCCCTTTAACTCAGCCAGCAACACTGGCTGAACAGAACGCTCATCCTGACTCAAAGGGGGGTCCTTTAATTCATTTGTCTCCTTGATTCAGTATCAGCAGTACGACAATAAGTTGGGTCATTGGCCCTGGAAGTGTCTGATCTTGACTCATAAAATCATCCATTTAATGAAGGTGTCCATTAAGAGTCTACAGTATTAATGTTGTGCTTTAAAAAAAAATCAAGCAAATTAACATTATGGACTTGTAATGGGTTTTTAAAACTGCCACGAACCCAACAAGAGTGCTTTGAAGATTTAGGGAGGAAGATTCAAACTTCCCAAATGCTCCACAGTTTGAAGATCTAAATACATGAGCCACAGTGGTGCAGAGTGCAGTACTGCAGGCTACTTCTGCTGACTGCCGGCTGACTGCAATTTGGCAGTTCAAATCTCACCAGGTTCAGGTTTGACTCAGCCTTCCATCCTTCCGAGGTAGGTAAAATGAAGGCCCAAAGATTGTTGTGGGCAATATGCTAACTTTGTATCCTGTAAACCATTTAGAGAGGGCTGTAAAGTGGTATATAAGTCTAAGTGCTATTGCTATTGCTACATAAACCCAAAATTAAATCCATAGGATTTAAAATTAAATCCATATCCCTGCCTTTGCCTAAGCATCAAATTCCAGAATTCCACAGAGAGCATAGGCATGAGTTGATGTTTAGAGGATGGCAAAGGCAAGCATAAACATTCTATGGATTTAGATTTGGAGGATCTATAGATTATGAACCTACATACTGTAAGATACCAGGTTTGGAGAAGGTTGCATTATGCCACTTTATGTCACTTAAAAGCATGGCAGCAGTTCTTCCACCCATTGATTGAATGGTCTCCCAGAATGGTCTTCTCTGGTCATTTAGTTGCCAGCTTCCAGCTCAGTCCACTGTGCAAACCCAATCATCTGTGATTTATTTCAGCAAACCATAATGATCAGAGAAGCAGGTCCCCAAGGCCTCTTCAGCTGACTTATAATGGCCAAATACCCTTTAGCTGCGCGCCTACAAAACTATCTCAACAGTAGCCAATGGCTGGCTGTGTTTTGCCCACTTCCCTCTTTTCTTTTAAAACAATAAATCAAGAGTGACTGGCTGTGACTGTTCTTTGCCATTGAATGCACAACTTCCATTGGCTGGAGGGCAGCAATAGCATCTGCACAGCATGTGGATGGCCATATTCCAAAAATTGCTCAAGCCAGACTCCATTCTTAGCTGTTTAAGGAGTAAAGAAAAAATAGTCTTAAGCCTATGCTGCTTCAAGCATTCTGCCTATAAAAGACCTGAAATCTAAACAAGAAGAGATGGGGGAGAAAGCACAAATGGCAACTAATTTTAAAAATTATGTTGAGAGGATCTTGGGTCAAAGAAAGAGGTGATGACAAATGGCAAGTTTTGCACCCCAAACCAGCAATGACAGATAAACTGATAAAAGGTTGGCTAAAGGGTCCAGGACTTACTACCTCAATGTGTTTGAGTTATTTACTATTCCAATCCTGCTTATCATTTAACTGTTTCATCCCATCTTTTTTTCTTTTTGCTCAAGGTAAAGAACTCAGAGTACCTGCTCAGTGGGCTTATTTGTTATTTATATTTCTGTCTTTTCTCCAGAAACTCAAAGTACTGTAGTGTTTTTAGTACTTTTCTCACAAGAATAACTCAGTAGGGTAGGTTTATTCATTTATTTGTTTAGCATATGGCGATGTTACGTTAGCCAGAAGACAACAAAGCTAATGCAGAGAAATAGCTTGGCTGCCTATGACTGCAAGCCCTGTTTGGTTTACATTTGCGTGCTTCCCAAGATATGCCACAGGGGGTGTGCTAGTTCTACACCAGAAAGAAAGATGAGCAGCTATCCTATAATATCATCCGGGATCCTCTCCCTCCGTCAGCGTTGCATCCCAAAACAGGCATTGCAACTAGGAAGGTCCAGCATCAACAGGATTCTAGCCGTCCACACGAAGCACCAGTATGTCTTCCCACCACAGTGATACTTATTTATCTATTCGCATATAACATACTTTCGAACTGCTTGGTGGGCAGACGGTGAGGCAAATGTGGGATAGGCTGAACTCAGAGTGAGCAATCCCAAATTATCAGCACGGTTTTACACCTGAAGGAGGACCTTGAATATGGGTCCCTCTGTTCCTAGTGCAACACTTTACAGATCTGGAACAAAATTACTAGTACAATAGAGATAGTCATATGACAATCTCTCTCACTTACCCAGGCAGAATTGGACTGGTTGAGCTGGTTTAGCATAATGATGGAGGTGCAGCCATAGTCATATACCAACCTCCAGAAATCTGTTGTGGTGTTTTGTAGGGGGTGCAAGGTTACAATGAAAGCAGCACTCTTGGTGTAGCTCTAGGGGAGAACAAAAAAGATTGGTAAAAGCAGGTAGGAAACAAAAACTGAAGCAATGTTTCAGTGGGTATTGCAGTGTTTATCAACCTCTGCTACTTTAGGTTGCATGGACTTCAACTCTCAGAGTTCTGGGTGAGGTAGATTTTTACACATACTAGCAATACAAACATCTCAGTCCTTCAATACCAAACATCTCAGTCCTTCAATACAATTTTCAAAGGGTTGGAGAAGTACATTATCTGCTCTTGGCTCTCTCTTTTTTAAAAAAATTAGGCTGGCATTAAGATGAACCTTACCCAGTTCCAACAAGGCCATTTTTATATGAAGTCTGCTCACCAATCACAACTGAAACTTAGTTGGTTAAAAGCACTGAACAAAAGAAGCTTTAGATGATGAAATGTTCAGAACGGGATTTCTAATGTTGGCAAGTTTTAAGACCTGAGGACAACAACTCCCAAAATTCCTCGGCCACTTGAAGTCCACACATCTTAAAGTTGCCAGAGTTGAGAAACCCTGTATCTTTATCCTGGAATAAAAATTGAGAAAATGTACATCATTTAGATCAGGGTTTTCCAAACTTTAACAACTTGTGAACTTTGACTCCAAGAAGTCCCCAACCAGCCATGAAAATGGACCTAGAATTTTGGAAAATGAACATTTCTGTGGGTTGGGAAGTACAGTCCTAAAATTGGGCTTGCCCTAATGAAAATCCAGGAAAATAATTAAAGCTGATTTGATCAAATCAAAATGAAATGCTGCTTATATGACTTCTTTATACATTTAATGATAATTGTTTATGTTAATAGCATAAAAAATAGTGTTTCATAAACAGCTTGTAAAGATAGTCAAGCCACTTATTCCTAGATCCAGACTCATAATAATGCTCCATTAAAGTATCCATGAATGGAATGGTTGCCCTTTGCTCAAACACTTTTTGAAAATACTGTTGTTTTTTTTATAAGGATAGAAGAAATAAGGTTTTAAGGTAGACTCTGAAGGACGGCCTTCTTTCACTGAATCAGCCTATGTCAAATCCCAATCAAATCATTTCATGCTGTGATTGTAAAAGAAAAGACCTGGGGGAAAAAAACATACAGATGAAACTTTTCACCCTTGACAATTCATTTTCCTTTGGAGGGTTGCATGGTGGCAGGCTTTCAAAGTGATTGTTCCCCTTCTTACTAGCAAGCTGCCTTTTTCTTGGTTAATTGAAAGAGGTGATTGAATATTTTAGGCAATGTAGTTTTCTTTGGCCCTACTCTTACCTGGAAGCTAGCGTACCGTTTGTTTGAATGACATTTTGGCATAAAATAATATAACTCAATCATATTGTCTAGACAGAAGAATGCCATCAAAATGAACGCAATCTACTGGGGTTTGGGTGGAGGTAATGATGTAATCAGAACTTTCTAACTCAAAAAGAAGACAAAGAAAAGCACAGAAATGGCTTTCTAAATGCTGGACAGCATTACTGACACTTGACTGCATGAGATAATGTTCTGAATTAATGCAAAACTGCTTCCAATGTTCCTCTACATGCCACATTATAAGTGCCAGCAGCACCAACAGCAACAGATGCTAGACCTATGATTGTGCAATATCTAGAGCAGGGACGTCCAACCTTGGCAACTTTTAAGACTTGTTGACTTCAGCTCTCAGAATTCCTCAGCCAGCATGGCTAACTGGGATATTATGGGAGTTGAGCTCCATAAGTCTTAAAATTGCCTAGGTTGGACACCACTGATCTACAGCAGTGTTTCTCAAGCTTGGCAACTGTAAGATGTGTGGAGCTGCATCTGTTGAGGTTGAGGCTTAAAGAGACACAGTTTGTCCAATATACTAAATTAAAGGGAGGTACAAGTGCGGGCTTCTACTGTTCAGCATCAAGACTCAGAAACATACAGAATTAACCAGGAATTAACCAAATACAAGACAAAGGTTGGATCTACATATCAAATCATCATTCATCCATATAAAGACACAACAAAGTATTAATTCAATAGGAGACTATCAAATTCTATCAACTAGTGAGGTTCAGAGAGGTACTGATCAATAGTCAATTTCATTTCAATTAAAAAAGAACTCAAATTATCTAGCTAGGTGGCAGCACTTAATCAACTGTAGCTAAACTGAAAAATTGGGAGCTTGAGGAGATGAGTTTAAATTGGCTAATAAGAGCAACTAAATTACAGTTGACTTTTTTCCCTCCTGCTAGAAGTTTTATAATGATTTTCTAAAACCTTATTTAAAGCTTTGAGCTTTTTATATATTTGTTCCTAAAGTTTTGTCTCCTAAACCTTTGTTGTATCTTATGATTCTTAATGAATGGATTTTTTTTGTACACTGACAGCATATGCACCAAAGACAAATTCCTTGTATGTCCAACTACACTTGGCCAATAAGGAATTATATTCTAACTTCTGTTTTGGATTCTGTTTTCCAAGCATCCAATTTTGGAACCTAACTTTACAGCTTAAAGTTAGTGAAGGAAATGTAGATGGGATTGGCCAATGACTTTCCCATCCAATCCCCGCCATCCAAGAAATGAACTCACATCAGTTAAGGCCGCGTTGATGTAGTTGTTGCTGTCTCCATCCATGGAGATCAAAAAAGGGAGGCACCGGTCTGGAGGCAGCACATCCATACTCCGATTTTTTTCGCGATTGCGTGGTAGAAGGGCAATGCTGCACTCCTCCACATCCAGGTGGGGTGTTACAGAATTCAGAGTCTGCTGAACATGAAGAAACCAGATTAGGCAGCATTTTATAATCTTATTGGCAGATGAAATTTAGCATCACAGCTATCCATTTAAGACTAAGATTAAGGGGCTGCCTAGAAACTGGGACACTGTGAGTTCTAGCCCCGCCTTAGGCATGGAAGCCATCTGGATGACTTTGGGCCAATCAGCAGGAATCTGTGAGTTTTAATCCTGCCTTAGGCATGAAAGATGGCTGGGGACTTGGGCTAGTCATTCTCAGCCAAGACCACTTCACAGGGTTGTTGTGCAGAAACTAAGAGGAGAAAAATGTGCTGGATATGTTTGCCACCCTGAGTTATTTGTAAAAATAATAAAAGCAGGATACAAATGAATAAATAAAATGCTTGCTGCCTTGAGTTATTTATAAAGTAACAAAGACAGGATAAAAATCCAAATAAATACACTTTCTATTTTACAAGAAGAAAATTATTTAAATTCCTATGTGCTCCAGGAAAAGCTGTCATTTAAAATACAAGGATGTGTCTTCCAGGGTTGAACATAAGAACAAGCCTGCTGTATCAAGTCAAGGCCCGTCAAGGCCCAGCATTTGGTTTCTCATCATGATCAACTAGATCAGGGGTCTCCAACCTTGCCACATTACAACTTGTGAACTTCAACTCCCAGAATTCCTCAGCCAACCATGAAGAACTCTGAGAGTTGAAGTCCACAGGTCACAAAGAGTCCAAGATGCTTCTTGGGGATATATGATGTCGACATATCCTTCTCTCACTGTTATTCCCCTATAACTCTTTTGCTGATTTATTTCCCTATAACTGCTGTTTGGAATTATACTTATGGGAACACAGAAACATGGACAAGAGCCCAGGTTTCCAGAAAACCTCCAGTTTTCAATTACTCACCTGAAATTCCTCCCGCAACTGAGATGAATTGCTCTGTGGATCTATCCTAACCATCTCTTTGTATGTTGGTCTGAACTCACTGATGGGAATGCTGGTTTCTCCACAAAGACAGGCTTCCAATATGGCATCATGGATAAAGACATATTGCTCCTTTAGTCGGAATGAAGGTCATGAAGATTTGTTCAGAACATTGGAACTGCATCATTCATGTGACACTTCTCAATCAAATGATCAAAATTGGCTCAAAGCAGACTTGAGATCCATAGTTGGAACTGGGCTGAACAATCCTGAAACCAACTCTGATTGCAACATGTTTCCTTTCCAAAAGATCATTTGGGACCATTCTAGAAGATCTCCTAGGCCTCTTTCAAGCCTATGATTCTATGAACAGTATAAGAACCTGATATATAAGTCATGCTTCTCTTTTCCCTGTTGGATCTTCTTAATCATTAAAATGCCTTTTGGGAGGGGGTATCTGTGTTTCAAAGCTGAACTACTATCCTAGCCCATTTTAAATAATATGTTTATTTGGGAATAACATATCACACAAAAATCCGGCACTTGTTTTTAGTTAACCTGAACTATACCAGATTCTTCGGCTTCTGAGATGTGGCTGGTTAGGATAGGGAGACATTTATACCAGTGACAGAGCAGATACTACATCGGATAAAAGATCCAAAATATATCCAGTTGAAATTGGGAATGGCCCTCATCAAAATTTATAAAGGCCTTTTGTCTAACTCAGTGTTTCTCAACCTTGGCAACTTTAAGTTGTGTTGACTCTTTAACTCCCAGAATTCCCCAGCCTGGGAAATTCTGGGAGTTGAAGCCTACACATCTCAAAATTGCTAAAGCTGAGGAAACGTGAGCTTAACGTGCTGTGGTGCTGACAAGCAAACTATTAAACGTATCGTACAAAGTTTCCCACAATGTGTGTTCTCTGATTCCCTAGAAGATCAGCATGAAGCAACACCAGAGGTGATCATCTGGATAGCTGAATTGGACACCAAGTCATGAGGCCACTGTAGAGGTTTTGTCTATAATTACTTGGATTATGTGTATATGTTTATTTCTCTTCTGTCATGTTCTCATCATACACTGAATAATAATAAATAATTATTTATTATTAGTAAATAATAGTTTTATTCATTATTAATAAAAAATAAAAAAGAATAATAACTGTGTAGCTATGCAGTAAAAATGAAAAGCTACCTGGGCTAAAATAGGAACCAATATAGAGCAAATGAAAGATCTTGAAAAGACAGAATTTTATTTCATTATTCGGCTGCAATGCTCTTGTACCAAAATTCTACACAGTAAAACTGTTCCTGAAATAATTTGGAATCCAGCTGTTCTGATTATGCCACAAAGGATACATACCAACCACAAAGGAGGCTTTCAAACTTGGCCCAAAAGTGTTCTTTCCAAAAGGCAACTAGACTTTCTTTCTCAAGAAAGACCTGGACGACTGAAAATCTCCACAGACTTTCAAACTTACCTTGAACAATATACTTTGCCCTACCCCATCCCGATAAACTCACTTCAGTCTGAATCATGTTGATTCTCCGTGAGCACAGAGTCTTCACACAATTGTAAATGTCTACAACTCCTTCACATTCAGCCATGTCCAGCATCACATCCAGAACAATGTAGCAACCTGTCCGTCCAGTGCCGGCGCTGCAGAGATTGAAGAAGAATGAGAAAAGAAACTGGGTATAAAATGTGGAAATGTCTCCATTTCTGTTTCATGAATTCCTTTGAATTCATACATTTTTGATGCCCTTTTCTAGATATCAGAGTTTGAGAACTTAATACAGTCCAAAAGTTGGACTATATTTTAGATTCATTAGAAGGCTTATGCACTAGTGCTAGATTTAAGGCTAGGTCAATAGAAGAATTTCATTTCAAAATACTGTAGTCCACAAAGGACAGTATGGTAGAGCAGAGGTGTCCAACCTTGGCAACGTAAAGATTTGTGGACCTCAACTGGCTGGGGAATTCTGGGAGTTGAAGTGTACAGATCTTAAAAGTTGCCAAGGTTGGACATCCCTGTGGTAGAAAATTTCCAATCAAGGATGGAGTGAAGAGTTTAAGCCTTCTTTACTGATAAGATAGTGTTCAGAATGTTGCAGCATTAATTCAGCACCAGAAAAATAAACGCAGATGGATGATGCTTCATTTAACATCTTTATAAACGTAATAAGTAGATTTTACAAACCAGTTGTAGATTTCTCCAACATGGAGCAAACTCAGACAGAAAAATGTTGCAAGTAACTTCAGTAGCACCTTAGGAGCTCAGAAACAGACATCAGTTTCACTTTAGTTCAGCAAGCAAGCAAGCTAGTTTCATCTTCAATAGACAGGCTCAGAGCTTAACATAGCTTCAGAGCTGCAGAGCTCAATATAGAGCCACGCCTAGGCTACTTCTAGTTTCGGTTGCCAAACCGTCCTCATTGGCTGACTTAGTTGCTATGCATATTCATTGGCTGACCTTGTTACCATGCTCTATTCCAGTTCATGAATATACTCTTGATAGATAGGCCAACATTTATGTCATAATGTCCAATCTTTCATTCAGCCATGAATTCAACAGCAAGGGTTGGGTGGGAATATGTATCATGACATCATGATATCAACTCTGCCCCTTTTGTAGTGGTAATATGCAGTGTTGCAATGCTCGAATGAAAAAGAGGGAATTTGCATACCCTTTTGTGATATAACAAATATTTCATCCTTGGCCTCTTGTCGTTCTCCATGTGAATATCCCTCCTGCCATTGCATATATTTCCTGGAGCAAATTCAGAGAACTCTCCATCCAGTGGTTCTGCTCAGAGACTTAGTGTGGAAATTCATCCTTAGTATGAGTATGAAGATTCAGTTCTTAGGTTTTTTTATTATGAAAGACAAGGGCTGAAGATAGCTGGCTGCAGAGAACGAGGCTGGCAGCCCTTATATGGACCCTGGCCACACTCAATGCTGATATTCTTCTCCCATTGCCCCTCCAGACAAGGAGCTATCCAGCTGTAGAAATATCCTCAAGCCACAGAAATACCCTGATCCTTGATTCTACAGCAGGTGTCAGCAACCCGCAGCTCTGGAGCCGCATGCGGCTTCTTTGGGCCCTCTTCTGTGGCTCCCTGTTGGGTGATCCCACCACTGGCTGGCCCCGCCCCTCACCCTCCCTGCCTAGTCATTCCTTGCTTGGCCTGAGAAGGTAAAATACAAAAAAAAAAAACAGAAATGAGAGGGAGGGAGGGAGAGAGACCCATTTCCCACAGAAAACACTGGGAGCCACAAAACCTGGGTGGACATGATAAGGGGAAGGTCATGTGACTGGGTGGGAAGTGACATTGACTTGGCCATGCCCACCCAGGTTTTGTGGCTCCCAGTGTTTTCTTTTCTGTGGGAAACAGGTCCAAATGGCTCTTTGAGTGTTTAAGGTTGCAGACCCTGTTCTACAGTATGTGGTGAGCCCAACCAATATTTCTTTCTCCATATACAGCAAACAGAAGTTTTCTCCCCAGGCTAAAACAGGTCTTTGGTATTTACATAAGGAACAAATCACATCTGTTAGAGATTTTTTCTTAAAGAGTCCACTGCAATGCCACTTAAAACACCCTTGCTCTCTCTTAAAGGAAACATGCCTGTAGCATATGATGACCCCAGTTTCTCTGGTTAGAAACCCCACCTGTTCAAGTCATTAGCAAAAGTCCAATTGCTGCATGATGGAGCTCCTTCTCCCCTCTTTTCCAGGTGTGCTTTAAAACCCTCCCAATATACTAATTTCTGGGGCTGATGAATCACTTGCTGTGATTCTCAGTGATTGCAAGTTGAGGAAACTAATTATTTTCGTTGTCCCTGATGAATGAATACTGATGAAGCAATTGGAGGTCAAAATAAAAAAGTGTCTGTGTTTCATAGTGAGAGGAAATTCCCCTGCTTTCATTCATCACTTCGTTCCCGTTATCTGCCCCAGAAAGCACCATGTAGCCAAATCGAACACAGAATGCCTCCGGAGCTCAGAGAAACATTTAGAAAGGAGAGATTCCACATTGTGCATATGGTCAGGAGCTTTGCTCTGCAAGTGAATTTTGAAAAGCAGATGTGATAGTCAGAGGTGGTATTTAGCAGGTTCTCACCAGTTCTGGAGAACCAGTAGCAGAAATTTTGTGTAGTTCGGAGAACCGGCAAATCCCACCTCTGACTGGCCCCACCCCATCTGTTCTCTGCCTCCCATTGAGTCCCAGCTGATTGGCTGAGTCTTCTTTGGTTGCCCTGCACAGGAGAACAGAACTGGAAAACAGGTTAGTGGGATGGGGAGGGAATGGAGATCTTGCAGTAACCTTCCCCTACCATGCCCATCAAGTCACACCCACAGAACCAGTAGTAAAACATTTTTAATCCCACCACTGGCGATGGTGTCCCCTACCATCTCTTGCCCCCCAGAATTATGGGGCAAGTTAAGACGTATATCCTGATTGCTGGTCAATTATAAGACTTTAAAAAAACAGGTAAAGAGAGCCAGTTTCGTCTAGTGGTTAAGGCACCAGGCCAGAAACCAGGAGACTGTGAGTTTAAGCTTGGCCTTAGCCTAAAAAGCCATCCTGGTGATTTTAGGCCAGTCCCTCTCTCTCTGTCCAACTCATCTCACAGGGTTATTGTTGTAGGGAAAAGGAAGATGTAATGGATATGTTCGCTGCCTTATTTGTAAAAATAGTAAAGGTGGGCCAGATGGATAGATAGATAGATAGATAGATAGATAGATAGATAGATAGATAGAT
>BLBF01000072.1:4938859-4956085 GCA_015471245.1 Laticauda colubrina
GAAGGAAGGAAGGAAGGAAGGAAGGAAGGAAGGAAGGAAGGAAGGAAGGAAGGAAGATAGATTTTATCCATTTCTATATGCCCTAAGGTTTGCTACTCTGAAAGCTGAAGCCTCTTGCTTTCTTCCTGCAACAGTTATTCCAAAATCTACACACTTTTAAGGTGTTCAGCCAGGGAAGATAATGTTCCATTTGATTTCTGTTTAAGCAATATACCTCAACCAAAACATCTTCCAAACCCTAAGCACCATTCGTAGCCTCCACGTCCCACCGCAGAACGGGTATTTCCAAACAGCTTCCCCAATGTACACTTTTCATAATTGTTTGTGCTGTTCACATCCAGTATGTATCCACTAGCAGTTCCTTTGCAACCATCTGTCTTTCTCTTTTGTACAGAGGTAGACACTTCCTCCTCCTCACATCACAGTGATAGCCAAGAGCTATTTAACACAGCCAGAATGGGTTGCTGTGAGGTCTAATAAACACCTCATCAACTTCACCCTCGAAAAGCTCGAAGGAAATGCATGTTGCTGTTAGGAAAGCATCGTGGACATCTTTCTTATGGCAGCATTTTCCAGGCTGAGGAGGCTAACTAGAGGTTCTAGAGCCTCTATAAGAAACCACCCTGAAAACCCAGAGCATAAGCCTTCCCTCCCAGAGCTTCTACTACTAAGTAACAACTTGCAATGTGATATGAGGGAGAAATGATTAAATATACAGTCAAAATGTAATTGTGTTAGCTATGTGGAAAGGAGCAACATCAAATCTTTTTTTTATTTTATTTTATCAAATTAGATTCTGCCCATCTCACTCATAATGTATATAAAGATTATTCTGGATCGACTCACTACTTTAATGAATGGGACTACTACTCTGTCATGCCAAATGCAATCTCTGATCCATAGATGCATATCCCTGTCCTAACAAGTACAGAAATATTTTCAAACACAACTATACATGCAGGTCTCCACCAAACACAGGGCTTCAACATATGATACTGAACCAGAAATTATCTCTTGGGAAAATGTACTCATCCATCCCAGAACACACAGGCCATTGGGGTGAGTGACTAAAAGCAGAAGCAAATCACAGCTCAAGAACCCTGCATGTAGCACCATGACACAGAGAAGTCATGACAATTAGTCCTCATTTTACAACCATTCCATTTAGCAACTGTTCAGAGTTACAACATGTCAGAATATATTCATGAACTGGAATAGAGCTTAGTAACAAGGTTAGCCAATGAGAGCTGAATTGAGGGCTGAAACTTAAAGAGAGAATCTGGGTGTGGTTTATCTCTGTTCTGTGCTCAGCTCTAAAGTGAAAGAGAAACTAGCTTGCTTGCTGAAAAGTAGAGTTCTGCTCTGAACCTATAACATGTCTGCTTCTGTTTGAGTTTGCTCCATGTTGGAGAAATCTACAACTGGTATTGTAAAATTTACTTTATATGTTTATAAAGAAGGTAAATGAAGCCTCAGCCATCTGTGTTTACTTTTCTGATGCTGAATTTATGCTGCAATACTCTGAACACAACAGTCCTAGAAAAAAGCGACTTATGACTGGTTCTCTCACATATGACTATCACAGCATTTCCAGAGTCACATGATCAAAATTTGGACACTTGGCAACTGGCATTGATTTATGATGATTGCAAAGCCCCAAGGTGATGTGATTCTATTTGCAACATTCCCAGCTGGATTCCAGCAAGCAAAATCAATTGGGGGGGGGGGGGAGGAGGGAAGTGGATTTGCTTAACAAGCTATACAATTAACTGAACTGCAGTGATCTGCTTAATGACTGTAGTTTAAAAAACAGTTCATAAAATCAGGTGTGAGTCACTTAACAGTGACCTTGCTTAGTAATAGAAATTCTGCCCCCAGTTGTGGTTGCAAGTCAAGGACTACCTCTATGCCCTGAGCAACCACTTCTTCTGAGCCAGAGATCTCCAAACTTGGCAACTTTAATTTATGGACTAATTGGCTGAGGAATTCTGGGAGTTGAAGTCCACAAGTTTTAAAGTTACTAAGTTTGAGACTTTGGTTCTAAGCCATTTAAGGCACGCACACAGCTAACTCCCAAGTGAGATAAAGATGGAAAAGGGCCAATGAACAAGAGCATATCAAGAAGCACTTAGACTCAATAGTAGAGCCTACGATTTCCCATATGGCTTTCAATCTCCCATGTTCTACTGTCTTTGCTAAGATCTGGCCAAGACAAACAGCCAGGTCTCTACTGTTTGCTCTCAGTTGCTATGGAAAAGGAGATATCTTGCTAGGAGGCAGAGGCAGGACCAGAATAAAAGAAAGTGTTTGGATAAATATTATGGAAGCTTCAAGCCAAAAGGGAGCAGAGGGGGCCTACCATTTGGGGTTTAGCATTTCTGAATCGCTAACATCAAGAGCACACAAACATTTTCATCAGTCAATATTAATATTAATTTTGCAAATTGTTACCTTTTAAATTTAGAAGTTTTCACGATCATGAACACCTTTAAGTGCACAATTACTTGGGCTTTTACAAAGTACAAATGAGAGTGTAAGTGTTGTTGAAAGGCATTACAATGGGAACTACAAACATTTCAGTTTGAATTCCTGGTGCGATATTTGTAAAAGGCTGATACCACCTATACGGCATGAGAATTGAGGTTGTTAGTAATATATTGTGAGTAAAATGTATCCAAGCGGGTAAAACTAATCAGTCAATTATCCTTACATTACAAAGCATGGAAAAGAAGGAAGCAGAGCAGCAGCTTAGTTTTTCAAATATCTAGATTTAAGCTCAAGGAGATATATCATGCAAATAGACACTACACAATACAAGACAATGTCCCATGTTGTAGGCAGTGAAGACAAATAGCAGCAAGAGCATGTAGACATAAACCATCTGTAGCATTTTACAGGACTCTCTGGGTGGTTTACAATGTAAGCATTATTTGCATATTCCCCCCAAAAATCAGGGGGGTGGGGATATATCAGTAATAATTTTACTGACAATGGAAGGATGGAAAGCTAAATTAACTTCGAGTCCTATCAGGATCAAACTACAGGCTGGGGGCAGAGTTTCCCTGCAATACTGCACTTTATCTGCTACATCACCAGGACAAAAATGTCCCAAATTTAGTACCTGGAAATCCTTGGATTTACCTGGATTTACTAACTAAAGGTTAGTAATTTCCCAATGGACTTACTCCACCTGGCAGTTGCAAAAAGTCCTGATTTCTCTATGAACTTGTTATAGGACAGCTGGAAAAGATGTTGTAAGGTAAAATCCAGTAACATCTGGAAGACCAGAACCTCACTATTTTAATTATACACCTCTTCTGAGTGAGCTGCATTGGGTACTGGTTTGTTTCCAGGGCCAATTAAAGTTATGACCTGTAAAGCCCAATGTGGCAGAGGACCAGATAATCTGTGGAGCCATCTTTGTTCATTTACATCACCTCATCCCACCCAGTCAGGCAGGTAGAGTATGCTACGTCAGTTCTATTTGGTTAATCTACATTTAGGGTTAAAGGTAAAGGTTCCCCTCGCACATCTGTGCTAGTTGTTTCTGGCTCTAGGGGGCAGTGCTCATCTCTATGACAAAGCTGAAGAGCCGGTACTGTCCAAAGATGTCTCCGTAGTCATGTGGCCGGCATGACTAAATGCCGAAGGTGCACGGAACGCTGTTACCTTCGCATCAAAATGGTCCCTATTTTTCTACTTGCATTTTTTTACATGCTTTCGAACTGCTAGGTTGGCAAAAGCTGGGACAAGTAACAGGAGCTCACTCTGTTACACAGTGCTAGGGATTCGAACCGCCGAAATGCCCATCTTTCTGATTGACAAGCTCAGCATCTTAGCCACTGAGCAACTGAGTCCCTACATTTAAGGTTAGTCATGTCCATAAACTGAGTACAACTTTACCCCAATCATCCTTTGAAATAAATGTCTATGTGTGATGAATGAATTGTAATAGGGGAAAATACAGACTCCCCCCCCCCCCCCCCGTCTAACAGTGTTCTAGGTGTCATATGACTGCATTATCACCTGCTTTATTTTTGAGCTCAGTGGGATGAGACCATATTTCTGGAGAAATCCAGTGTCCTTGCTTTTCTCTCTCTGCATGTTCCAGACCTTGTTCTGCATTACAGACTCCTGGATCCTGATCTCTTACTTTCTGACTTCCAACTACAGACTATAGTAAGACAATGGGACCTAGAGGAAGATCCTCGAAATGGATCATGAAAAGGAATCAGCTTAAAGCAATAACTTTGAAAACGAGAAAGAAAGCTGCTTAAATTGCTTGCTTCCTTGTTTGTATCACTCTACAATAGATGAAATAAACACTACAGACTATCCTGATGTGTTTGTCACTCAAGAATCCAACATCCTACCTCTCATCTATCAGTAATTATTTTTGTCACCTTCTTCATCCATAACGCCTGGCTGGTCTTAAACCCAAGCATCTCTTAGTGCTAGAATTTTGTTCAGGCAATTGTCCTTTCAACAAGGGACACCCATGTCTGCACAATGGTGCCAGACATTTTGAAAAGAGACCTATCAAGTAATAAGACAGACTACTAAGGACCTGCTGTTTCAGAACAGAGAACATAAAACCCACCATCAAAAACAGCCAGGATGTATTTGTTGTGGTGGAGTAAGATGAGGTAGGAAAATCCCTTCCCTCCAAAATGAACAATTATGGAATCTTGATTGGAGGAGAAATGGGAAAGAAGAGAAGGACAAGACATATACTTACTTCTCGGTTTATCCGAATCTTAGCAAGCCCACAGATTTGAGAGAAAAAGAAATCAGAGACAGACAGATTAGTGAGACAAGAGCAAAGGAAGAATAGACCCATTAGTAAAGGGGGTGCATTAAAGAGCAACACTGATGGATGGAGAAGGAGCAGCAGCAACAGGAAAGAATGATGGGTTTACTGAACTTTCTTTCATTGAACTTTCTCATTCAGAAACATTTAAAATGTAGTTTTGAACGTTGTCCCCTTTTGACTATTTGCATTTTGAGTCTGAAATGTGAACGCTCAATGTGACCTTTGGAAACTGAGAACTTTTAAAATATCATCCCTCTTTGATGTCAGCAAACAGGATTTAACACTTGTTTAACAAAACACTATCAAAGAGTAGAAAGGATTGCATCAAGGTAATCAAATGTTTATGGTACATTAATTAACAAAATCAAATAATAATGTAAAGTTTAAAGATTGAACCCAAATGTTATTATATGTCAATTACAGATACCCAAACATTGACAACATCTTCCAATATCCATGGACTTTCCAATATTTTGGACAAGTGATGGCTTTCATCAATCATTTTTTTCCTTATTCTAGTGACAGCTTTATTTCCAAAATCAAATAATTTCTAATGTTAATTCTGGGACACAGGGATTCCATCCATGTGCTTCTGTGACTTGATGTGGTTGTTCATATTATTTCTGTAAA
This sequence comes from Laticauda colubrina, assembly GCA_015471245.1. Classification (NCBI taxonomy): domain Eukaryota; kingdom Metazoa; phylum Chordata; class Lepidosauria; order Squamata; family Elapidae; genus Laticauda; species Laticauda colubrina. The sequence continues at coordinate 4,944,303 of BLBF01000072.1, forward strand.
GTGTTTTTTTAATTATTTCATCAGGAAGAACATTGGGGATGTCCAAGTTAATCTAAGAGTTGCTTCAGAAAACAAGCTCAATTCTTGAGACACATGACTGGTTTAGTTATATACTGCATATACTTTTAGTCTTCTGATTTATTCCTGCCCTATACGATTTAATTCTTGTGCAAATGAACAAAAGAGGATTCCAAAAGTGAACAGGAATAGATAGAACATGAAAAGGAGGAACGAGGAGGAAAATGAGAATTTCTAATGATGCATACAGGGGTGGGCTTCAAAAATTTTAGCAACAAGTTCTTTGCCCGGTTGTTAGGTGGGCATGGCCATGGTGTGGCCTAGTTGGCCTCCTGCACCATGGCGGAGGGGAGGGGGTGTTTTAGCCCTCCTCGATCTCCGGAGGCTTTCTTCAAGCCTCCAGGAGGGTGAAAATGGTGTCCCCGGGCTCAGGAGGCTCTCTGGAGGCTGGAAACGGGCCTGTTTCCAGCCTTCCTGAACTTCCAGGAGGCCCATTTTTCATCCTCCCTGAGCTTTCTACACTCAGTACAACCCCTGGATGGCAATCCCCAGAGCTGCAGGATAGAAGCCTGGTCAAAACATCTATAGGAGAAACCCCATAACCTCTTTTTTGAGCCAAAGGAATCCCTCCCAACAGGTGCCAGTGAGCCATGGCAAAATTGGTGCTGCCTGAATCGCCTTAGAACTGGAGTTGGGAGGTGCAAAGCCCTGATGCAGAAATGGGGATACAACCATGATGGATCCACAGAATGCGACTGTGGGGAGGCTCCCCAGACAATGGAACACCTATTAAACTGCACCCTGCTACCACAACCCTGTACATCACATGATCTCCACGATTACACCCCATGTGCCAGAGCCTGTGTTCTACAGTGGCTGGGAAAAGTGTAGCGACACGAGAGAAAAGATCCTCCCTGAGCCTCCATGTGTGCCTTCCACTTATCTATATCCAAAATGGACCATGGGGACTCCTGGGAGAGGTAGGGCAGAGTGGATGGAGCCAGCTAGGAGTGGGATTTAGGGGTTCTCCGAACTGCACAGAATCTTAGGGTTCTCCCGAACCCCTGTGAACCCCCAGCAGCCCACCCCTGAATGCATATATAAAACAGAGACTTATATAACAGAAGAGATACGAAATTCTGCTTTACACAACCAAATAGGTTTCTACGGCAAAAAATGTCCAACAAAAGCAAGAGAAGCTGACATACTTACATCAATGTAGTTGGCATTGATATAGTCAGAGTTGGGATCACCAAGAAGTGGGTGGAGTTTAACCCGGTGTCGGTCATCTGGAAACAAAATCAGATGTGACTGTTATGGCAGAACAGGTAGAAGGGCATTGAGACACCTTTATATACTCACATATCGAATTCAAATGGTTCCTCCTTCCTCCCTTCAGTAAATTTCCAGAAATTCTAGTTAGGTAGAGAGATGGGATTCATCGACTCCAGGAGTGAAGTTCACTTTCTATATTTTCTAGCAAGATTTGTGAATGTTGGCTTGCCACTCCACAATTCTTCCAAAAACACACAGTGGAAAATTACAAAAATATTCTAATCTGACTTGCAGTCTCACACTTTGTCACTTACTAATCCATGCAATTTGATGTAGAAATCCCTTTAATTATATTTCTTTATTAGATTGATATCTGTCAGGCTTCAAAAAAAACAAGAAAGGCACACACTGTTACTTCAAAACAGTGTCCTTTATTGTTCCTCAAGTATAGGCAGGCAGATATCTTGCCAAATTAAAGCAACTATTTGCACTTTTAAAGATATGCTCTGAGAACTTATGGGAAGGAGCTATCTTGGCCAAATTATCTAAATTTGATCCTGTGGAATGCAAACCCCTCCCTTCCTGGGAATCCAGACTACATTCCACCACAAATATTCTCCCAGGACACAACACTCAGCTTCCATTCCAAAGGTGCTTTTTCAGGAGGCAACTGGACTTTCTTGCTTTTTCTTTTGAAGACGTTTTGCTTCTCATCCAAGAAGCTTCTTCAGCTCAAACAGGATAGAGGGGATGGAAGGACTATCTTTTCAGAGTTGAAGAAACTTCTTGGATGAGAAACAAAACGTCTTCAAAAGAAAAAGCAAGAAAGTCCAGTTGCCTCCTGAAAAAGCACCTTTGGAACAACCATGACCTGGATGACTAAGAGTCTCTACAGGCTTGGCTTCATCTAAAAGCTTAGGTAGCAAGTAAAAACATGTTATCTTACTTGACATTTGGGCTATAATCTGGATCTAGGGTTACATACTGTATTTTTATTGAGTCGTATATCATCATGAGTTTCATCATCATCATCACAATACAACACACAATAGTCCTTCCCTTAGCACTGAGCATATTTTGAGAGAGACCTTAATATTTATGCAGAATTTGAGGAATCCTCCCAGCCAACTGATGGCTTCTTGTTTTTGAATGGTGCCACATTTGGCAACATAAGGATCTCCAGTTGGAGGAGGGGTGTATCAATCACTGAACCTGCAAATGCTAAGGACACAGCAGGATTCTTCTGAAGAAGCTTTCATGACCCCTCAGGCTTTGGAGGGAATGCCTCTTCTGAGCTACCAGTCATACTTGGACTCAGAGGAAGAGTAAGGATGACAACAGGATGTTTTTGCTTCTGCTCTCCTGTAAGGTACTTCCGTCAGATCTTACAGTTACACCGCCTTCAGCCAGCTTCTCTTATCCTGAAGAATCTCTCTTTCTCTCACCCACTAATGTGTTCTGCAAAATCCATATGCTTCACTGTTAGAGCAACACAAACTGAGATGCAATGCAGCATATGTCCCCAAGAATATATACTCCCAACCAGAGAGATTAGATATATGCCAGTTTGCACCATTACTGTGGCAGAGTAGAAGAGAAGAGCAGTGTCAAAATGAGATGCACTGTTTTTGTCCCACACACAGGAGAAAGACAAACACGCTTGTGTTATTAGGTCAACTGCCAATGTGTTCCTTTTAGCCTTTCCTTCCAGAAAAGCTGGCTAGGGAATGGAGTAAAATTGGTGCTTGGCTTTGCCTAAGCTATTTTGAACAATTTTGCTCTCATTTTTTTGCCTCTGTGATAACATGGAATTTCAATTTGGGAAACAGCAGATAGATAGCTATAATTAGGAGCAATGAAAATAGCCAGCGTGGCAAAGAAGAAGCAGCTGTCAGAGGATACATTTCATAGCAGAAATTCACAATAAATTGCATTCATCCTTCCTGTCCCCAGAGAGAGAGGATATCCCTGGCAATTCATTTAACTATTTTTTTAAAAAATGCATTAAATAACCAAACACTATCATCATTTGATGACTCTCTTTGTCTTGCACAAGTTGAGTTATATCATACTAAGCCATAGTTTGCTTTAACCAAGTTGTATTAGACAAGGCACAGCAGCCTAACTTATAAATCATGGCTTAGAATGCATAATGATTAGGTTCAGGCAAGCTACTCTATGGTTTAGCGAAATCTGGAACTTCAACCACCTGCACCCACAAAGAGCATGCCCTATTTAAAGGAGATCATAATGATGGCTTGTTACACAGGGGAATCTTATCATACTCCAGGCCAGCTCCTTTTCTCAAAGAATTCTGCATATTCTGCTTCATCCAGTAGCGAATCCCGATGTAGTTACCCAGTAATGAATTAAAACTCCAAATGAAATCAAGCCCTCAACCATTGTTGGAATTAAGAAGCCAGTATCATTTCAGCCCCATTCTTTCTCCAGGTGACATGCTAGATAGTCATGCTATCTATTCAACACATTGAAATATCTCCAGCTACAAGACCCAGAGCAGGTATGTAGGTCAGAGAAGGCCATAACTAAATCTCTAACTCTTTGCTGCAATTTAGTGTTTTTCTGGATTTTTGCACCTCACATACACTAGAGATAGTCTATCTCAAATTGCCCCTGCATTTTTTATAACAAGACAGATGTGGAATGCAAATCTTTCCCTCCCCATTATTATTATTTCATAGAAATGCCTCCAGGACAGATGAGAAACATAGAATAATCGCTGGAGTAAAAAAGTTTATAGTTGAGGCTAGCCTTTATTTTCTTGCAGCATTCTAGCCTCCTTTTTTCATTCAAAATCCAGTGAAAAAAAAGAAGAGGAGAAATGCAGAGGAGAGGCAAGTGTGTGGACATACTGAGGGCCCAGGATGCACTTATTCAGCTGGAATTTGGGAACAGAGCAAATATGAAGTATGCATTATTGTTAATATCACTTTGTCTGTAAAAAAAAAAAAATCAATTATCTACAAGTATTCCTTGACATATGATCACAATTGAGCCCAAAATTTCCATTGCTAAGGCAAAACAATTGTTAAGTAAGGTTTTGCCCCATTCTGTGACCATTCACACCACAGTTGTTAAGTGAGTTATCGCAAATGTTACTTAGCTTCTCCGTGAACTTTGCTTGTCAGAAGGTCGCAAAAGGTGACCATATGTCCACTGGACACTGCAACCATCATAAATACATGCCAGTTGCCTAGCAACCTGAATTTTGATCACGTGACCAGACGGGGATAAAAAAACCCGGAGTTTATAACCTTGGTAAGACCACACTTGGAGTATTGCATATGAAAAGATGTTCCCTATGTATCCTATGACTATCATTAAGTGTTGTACCTTATGATTCTTGACGAATGTATCTTTTCTTTTTATGTACATTGAGAGCACATGCACCAAGAGAAATTCCTTGTGTGTCTAATCACACTTGGCCAATAAAGAATTAATTAATTAATTCATGTTGAGACATTGCAATGGTAAGTGTGAAAATGATCCTATGGGATTTTCAGAGCTGTTGTAGTTTTGAACTATCACGAAAGGAATGATTGTAAGTTGAGAACTACCGATACAACCTTTTGAACCCTTCTCCGGTTATTATTATTTCTAGATATCTAATGTGTTAAATTTATATTTACTGATGAAGAAATAAAAGGAGATTCGTATAGATTTATTTCAAGCTATTTAGCTTTCAGAGATCATTTCTATAGTAACCAACTAGAGAAATGCACTCAAACACTGGAGGCTTTCAAGAAGAGATTGGACTGCCATCTGTCAGAAATGGTGTAGAGTCTCCTGCTTGGGCAGGAGGTTGGACTAGATGACTTACAAGGTCCCTTCCAACTCTGTTAATCTAAAAGATATCTAAAAAGTGATCAGCCCTCATCAGCTAGCCAAAGCGGAAGCAGTATACTCCGTCCCATATTTGGGTAGACCAGGTTGCCCTGATAGACCAGTCTCACAGGAAAACACTTAGATATCTAATGGTTCTTATCAAATCATTTGGAATTTCCATGATGTACATTTTTTTTAATATAGTCCTTTCCTCTGACAACTGAGAAATAGGCACCTCATCCTATCCCAGTGTCCCACCTTCACTTTAATATTTTCACGTGATTGTTTTTGAAAATGGAATCAATACCAGTTCAAAATCTACCTGCTGCAAATTTGACAGAGCAAGATCAGAGCAAAATCCAAACCAAATCCACATTGTGCAAACTCTGCAGAGTTTCAGGGCATTTCAACTCTCCTAGCATTAAAGGAAGAATTATTGATTTTTTGTTTCTTTCTTTTAGGGGAAGGTTTTTGTCTTAGACACTTACAGGTAGGCATGTGATCTTGTCTCCCTTTGGTCTTTTCTTTCTTCTTTGAAGCATCCCAGCCTTCAAAGAAACTCTAGGAGGAAGAGAAGACTGTTACATGCATCAAATACCCTTAGGAATAAGTACATAGCATTTCCTCAATGGTTTCTCTAGAGCAGGGGTCGCCAACCTTTTGGACCTCAGGGACCACCAAACTCATAATTGTAGATCCCAGGGACCACTAACTGGTTCTGTGGACATGGCCTAATTTGTGGGTGTGCCTTGGTGGTCATGTGACTGGCTGGCATGGCTTGTATGTAAATATTATAAATATTTATATAAATATTGAATTTTTTTATTAAAAAAAGAGCAACTTTTACCCAAAATCAGGCAAAGCAGGCAGGCATATTGAGTTGCTCACAGAATCACATATTCATTCAGAAATCTATCTATCTGCCATTGGCTAGTTCAGTCTATCACATAAAATTTGCTTGCAAGCAAACTCACAAAATTAACTTACAGCACCATGTATGTAAATATTGATTTTTTATATAAAAAAAGCAACTTTTATTCAAAATCAGGCAAAGCAGGCAGATTGAGTTGCTCACAGAATCATTTAGTGATCTATCTATCAGCCATCGGCTAGCTCAGTCTCTCAAATTTGCTTGCCGTGAGTCTGCACTGAATTTGCTTGCAAGCAAACCTTCAGTCCTAAAGGAGGTTTGGCTGTACTTAGATAGAAAGCAAGAAATCCAACCATTTCCTGCTTCCTAGCTAATCTAAATCTCCCAGCAGCACAACAGATGTTGGTTGGAAAAAGGAAAAAGCAGACAAGTTTGTTTTAGCAGACAAGTTTGCTGGATAAGGAGTGGGGGGGGGGGGTAGGGTTCCCATGTGCCATGTGGGCTGAGCAGCCTTGGGTTTTTAAATAGCCTGGATTAATTGCTTTGTGGGGGTGCTCTGGGAGTGAGATTTCTCTGCAGCCCACCAAAATTTTCTCACCACCCACCAGCAGGCTACGGCCCACCGATTGGTGACCGCTGCTCTAGAGGCTAGCTCCATTAGTTCTAATGTTAGACCAAATCTTTATACAGTATATTATAGTAGCAGATGTTTCCCAATCTCAACACTGGGAAGAGAATAGCCCAATTTTTATAGAAGAGAAGGCATGGAGTTTATAACCTTGGTAAGACCACACTTAAGAGTATTGCATATAAAAAAGATACTGAGCTTCTAGAAAGAGTGTGGAGAAGAGAAAACAAAGATGATTAGGGGACTGGAGGCTAAAACATATGAAGAACAGTTGCAGGTACTGGGTATGTCTGGTTTAATGAGAGAAGGACTAGGGGAGACATGATAGCAGTGCTCCAATATCTCAGGGGCTGCTACAAAGAAGAGGGAGTCAATCTATTCTCCAAAGCACCTGAGGGAAGAACAAGAACCAATGCATGGAAACTAATCAAGGAGAGAAGAACTAAGGACAAATTCCTTATAGTTAGAACAATGAATCGGTGGAATGGCTTGCCTTCAGAAGTTGTGGGTGCTCAATCATTGGAGGTTTTTAAGAAGAGATTGGGCAATCATTTGTCTGAAGTGGTGTAGGGTGTCCTGCCTAGGCAGGGGATTGGACTAGAAGACCTCCAAGGTCTCTTCCAACTCTGTTATTCTGCTATTTTTGTGATTTATTTCTACTGCAGACATCTATGAAGGGCTTCATTTTTTGTTTCTGCTTCTACTAGATCTCCTAAAGCTAACCCACACTATTTAAGTTAAGTTGGTAAATTTTGCCACACTGAAGAAGGAATGGCACAAGACATAGCCACTGTATCAAAAATTGCTTGGAACTGATTTAATGGAAGAGAAGCTATGCAAAATTAATCGGGCCTTGCTAAATAGAATTTTTTTTAAAAAAAGAGGAAAAAGCTCTGTAAAATAAATAAGAATGAAACCAGTATCCCATTCTTTTCACATTGTCTGAACCACAGGAAAAATATGTTGTACACTAACAGGAAGTTGCAGTCATTACTGGCTATTCCCCTGGGTACCATTAAGAGAGAAACTTTGGGCATTGTTCCAGAGTCTCATAACCTGGAGGAATTAACAAAGGAACTGCGATGCTCCCAATTTCTCCTTTCCACTATTTGAGCCTCTCTGGAGAAATTAAGATTTCAAGTACAACTAAAGTTTAGCTCTCAGGTGCATTCAAAGTCTTTTACTTGTTATATCAAAAGAAAGGAAAGTGTGCTTGAAGGGCAAATGGGGGTGGGGAAGAGAGACCAGGACATGGGATGCTTGATGAGTACAGAGATGAGACTGGCTCCTGGGGCATCTTTTGCAGGATCCCCTTCAACCCTGGCATTGCTCTGGGATACCTCGCTGAATGAACAAGAGGACAGCAGAGAAATACATTTATCTGAAATTTAAATCATAGGGCACATAACAAGAAACTGTGTCAGGGAGAATTCACACCTCTGTTGTGACCTATTCACACTTAGTTTAAATGTGTGGAATTTCAATCACTCTTTCACAACTTGACTTCTCCCTGGTGGCACTGTATTTCTTTAACAGCACAACTACCGTAACAGTCAGGAATGATGGGAGTGTAGTGCAGTCGCCTCTGGAGGGCTATCACATCCTTATTACTGAACTACAGATTTACCACAATCCCTGAGTCTTTCTTCCTTCCTTCCTTCCTTCCTTCCTTCCTTCCTTCCTTCCTTCCTTCCCTCTCCCTCTTCTTTTCTTTTTTCTAATCACCAACTCAAAGTGGCAAACATGTCCAACATACTTTTCTCCTTCTATTTTCCGCAGTGAGCTTTTGAGGTGAGTTGGGCTGAGAGAAAGTGAGTGACTGGCCCAAGATCACCCAGCTGGCTTTCATGGCGAAGACAGGACTAGAACTCCCTGTCACCCAGCTTCTAGCCTGGTGCCTGAACCTCTAGATCAAACTGGCTTTCTTCAGTAGCCAAAAGATAGACAAAAGAAACATGAACCTTTGTAGAAAATTGATGAAATGTATCCACTCCCATCAACCAAAACATTGTCCATTCTTGGTCATTGTCACAACACAGCTAGGCCCATTGTTTAATTGTCCACAAGGTAGAAGCAGAAACCAACCCTTTAGAAATGTCTGCACCAGGTTTTAAATCTAGATTCCACACACACACCTCCATTTTCTCTTAAATTAAAATTGGGTTATTTACTTCCCAGTCTGAGATTAGGCTGGATTTCTGGGCTTTGGGATATCACCACCACCTATCTCTGCTATATAATGTTTGGATATGCATTCCAGGGTGGTGTTTTTTTTTCATTTTCTTTTATTTCATGAGCAGCTTCCATGGATGTTGGTGTGATATCATAGAAACACCTACTGCTGAAAACAATGTGTTTCATTCCCTGTTTCTTATTTCCAAGTGCTTTTCAAACAACTGGTCTGGGACATGCGTAGCAGCAACCTTTCAAGGTGCCCCAATTATTGTATTTTAACCAGCCCAGGTTTGTCAGACAAGCCCAGACCAGTAATCCTGGAGAAAAAGGTCTCAAACAGTTGGACATGAGTCAGTAATTTTCTGCAATCAAGAAATCCTGCAGAATACCATATTGTTTGTGACAACATCTTGAAATGGTGAAGAATAAAAATGTTCTGTTTGGATACAGCAGAAGAGACAGCACTGGTGGTTTCAGGAGGACACAATATCCTTTTGGCATCATCTAGCCATGAGATATTCTGGGCATCATGTCATGGTGGCTTTGGACTGCTTGTAACTTTTCCAAGTTAGCAATGGGAAACAGAATCCCACAAAAGGAAGATTTCTCCAGAAAAGGCAGATGAAGGAAAAAGAGATTTCACCCAAGAGAGAATGTATTTATGTCATTAACTCTTGCAAGCATGTCAGAAACCTTCTTTCACATTTTTCCACTCTGATCATTTTCATTTCATTGAATGTTTTTTTAAAATTTGTTTTTCCTAAGTTGAACCAAATTTCAGCTACATTATCAGAGGTGGAATGCATGGGAAGTGAAAAGAGAGAAAGGGTGAGCTTTAGATCACTTCTGTGTCCTTTCTCACCTCATATTCTTGCTTGAAGCCATACCCTTCTGCTGTTTTCATTTGATTGATGTGCTGGAGAAGATCGGCCACTCGGACAGCAGGGTGAAGCTGCCCAGTGTGATAGGGGGAGCCTTTGCGTCCACACTGCCTTCGTGGGGACCCCCCTAAAAGACTGCTGGACTCATTGACAATGTTGGAACGTTGTTCACCTGGAAAGGAAAGAACACAACATCACAGAAACACAAAGCAATAGATTCTCAGAAGAATAGGAGAGTGGATAACAATTCATCTATTGAGTGATGAAGTGATGGGTGAGAAATTTGTTTAAATCACCAATGTGTATATTCCAAATTTATGTATAAATCACACTGCAAATTTTCATCAATATCAGCATGCTGCTAGAGTTTGCAGTATCAATTTATCAATAGGAAATGTGTATAATCTATTTACAAAAATGTCTACATTAGCAAAAGGCAAATGTACAATACCTCTACATGAACAAAAACTGGTTATGAGAAATATGCCTATTAGGACAAAAATACACTGTGTGTGTATTATTTGTGTATTATTTCTAGAAATCTGGTTTCTCCGTAATGTTGAAGTTAATAGATGCATTTTGAAAAGAGTGAATTCAAAGTTTTTGTTCTATCAATATTCACCTCTAGCATTATATAAACAAGTGAATCAATATAATGACATAGTTGGAAATTCTTTTAAAAAAAATATTAGAAATAAACAATCTGGGGCACTTTAGGAATTTTTTTTGGTCTCTCATTCCCAGAATTTTTGACCCTTGATTGTTTTGGTTGGAATTGACTAGAAATACCACTCAAAATATCCAGAATACTCCAGATTGCTTAGGTAAAGGTTCCCCTCACACAAACGTGCCAGTCATTTCTGACTCTAGTGGGTGGTGCTCATCTCTGTTACAAAGCCAAAAAGCCAGCGCTGTCCGAAGACATCTCTGTGGTCATGTGGCCAGCATGAGTAAATGCCAAAGGTGCATGGAATGCTGTTACCTTCCCACCAAAGTGGTCCCTATTTTTCTACTTGCATTTTTACATGCTTTTGAACTGCAAGGTTGGCAGAAGCTGGGATAAGTAACAGGAGCTCACTCTGTTATGTGGCGCTAGGGATTTGAACCGTCGAATTGCTGACCTTTCTGATTCACAAGCTCAGTGTCTTAGCCACTGAGCCACCGCATCCAGATTGCTTAGTCCCGTTTTAAATTGTGGCCTCACTGAGATGAAATCACTGCAAAATACTACAGTCATTTTGAAGAAACACCAAATTCTGCAAGTCTATTTAGTTTCTCCTCTAGTCCACCCAGAAAAGCTTGCAGAAATGTTTGCATTAGCAAGAAAACATTTTAATGTCATGTCAGAACATTAACTGAGCTGTCCATAAAAGCAATTTATCCTCTGGGATAAAACCCCAATCACTATTATAATGGCAATAATGTGATGCTACTGACATCTATATGACCCCCTCATCCTGAATGGAATTGTCTTCACAATTTTCTGAGTAGTTTTAGGCTTTTATATCAATTACTCTGAAAGGAATAAGCTCTCCTCATGCCAGGCAGGTAAATTCCTTGGTTCTGCCTGCCCAATTCCTACCTCCAATGAGAAAGAATAACCTCCTTCAACATAATGGGAAAGTGGGTCAAGAATTATAAAAGAAATAAAAATACACATCAAAGGAATTTAATTATGGTCACTGACCAGGAGTGAAGGAAAGTATATTAAAAATGGTGGAGGGGAAAGGAGACTTTTTGCGAAGTTTGGAACTGCTACACAGTTACTTTGTGTGCATGAATCCTTTCCAAACCTACAGTTTGATGCTTGGTAAGATGTGAACTGGGGTACTGCACTTCGGAGTAATGCGTTTCCCATCCCCAGTGCAATGATCAGATGTTTATATTCATATGACCATAACTAATAACTGAGTTTGTATCTTATGATTTATGAGGATTGTATTTTATGATCATGATTTGTCACTTGCTGCTTGTATGTACACTGAGAGCTTAAGAACTGGAGACAAAGTCTTTGTGTGTCCAATTACACTTGTCCAATAAAGTATTCTATTCTATTCTATTCTATTCTATTCTATTCTATTCTATTCTA
>BLBF01000072.1:4956095-4980031 GCA_015471245.1 Laticauda colubrina
TATTCTATTCTATTCTATTCTATTCTATTCTATTCTATTCTATTCTATTCTAATTTTATTCTATTCTACTCCACTCTACTCTATGCCATTCCATCCCACTCCATTCCATATTTTCTATTCTATTCTATTCCATCCCATCCCACCCCACCCCAACTGTATCCATTTTAAGATCTGTGGACTTCAATCTCCAGGATACCCCACCAAGCAAAAACAATTGAAGATGTGGGAGTATAATAGATGAGTTCAAAAGGTGGCTAGGATTTCCTTGGAAGAGAGATATAAGAGAATAACAAGAGTTGGAAGCAACCTTGGAGGATTTCTAGTCCAACCCTCTGCTGAGGAAGGAAACCCCAAACCATTTCAGACAAATGGTTGTCCAATCTCTTTTGAAAAACTTCCAGCATTGGATAAAAATTTATACAGGTTAAATTTTATAATGGAGGACAATTTATTGTGAAAAGAAATGCTGCATACCAAAGAGATAAGCCTGACTTTGGTCACCAAATTGCAGCAATGCAATTTTGAGGTGTTTATCAGGAGACACAGAAAGTGTTGAGGGGAATATGTTGCTAAGAGATGCAGATGTTTGCCCTTAATATCTATATAGAGTTAGAAATTCTATTCAGAATCATGGAAGATTATTTGGGAATTCATCCTCTATCATGTTCTCTTGATAATATTTAACAGTGGTGGCTAACTTTTTTGGGCTTCTGTGCCAAAAATTGTGCGTGCGCTTACACACTCACATGCCAGCACCCAGAAGGCAATGCGCACCCCCCCATGCTCCCTATGCATGTGTGCACAATCCCTCCACCACCCCTTTACCTACAGCTGATTTTAGGTTGGTTTGAGGCATTTTTCAGCCTCCCAAAGGCTTGAGGAAGGCTTCTGCAGGCTCCTGCAGGCCGAAACGTAGCCCCATTTCATCACTTCTGGTACTTTCGGAAAAACAGGAAGTAACAAAACGGGGCTAGTTTTCAGCCTGCAAATCCTGCAGAAGCCTTCCTCAAGCCTTTGGGAGGCCGAAAAAGGCCTCAAACCCACCTAAAATCAGCTGTGAGATGCACACATGCACAATGAGGTAAGTTTGCCTGCAGCTCGCATGCCAGCACAAATGGCATGTGTGCCATAGATTCACCATCACGGATATATAATAAATAATACAATCATTATACTCACTGTTATACTCTTCCTGTTGTATACATTTTTTTTAATCTTCTAGTTTCTGTTTTAGGACACCTCTCGATATGACAGCTTTGTTCATTTCTTGCAGAGGTGTTATTTCTCTTCCTATTGCAGCTCTAGAACTGCTTGCCTTAGCAATACGTAATTAAGGAATGCTTTGGGGTTCAGTCATATAGCTCCACTGTGGATACATCTGCTTGGAAATGCTACCCCTCAACCCATGTCTTTTACCTTATGATTTCCAGGATTGGAAGATAGAGCCACAGATAACAACGGGTACAGAGGGAGTCAGAGAGCAAGCAAAGCCCCAGGGCTTCCTCTGCCATCTTGGAAGTAGCCACAAGAAGATATTGGTAATGGTATGGGGCAAAAACCTTGGGAGATGGAGGAAAAGCCACAGCCATGGCACTGTCAGATAAGCAGCAACCTTTGTGATCTCCATGTTTCTTTCACTCTACATATAGAAAAGATAGTTGTCAGCCTGAGCCACATTTATCACTAAGCATAATGGAGTTGTTTATGTAGTGAAACTAATTGTGTGAGCCCACCTATTTTGGCTTAGTTGGTTAGAACTCCCAAGGAGTTGGCAGTCAGTTGCAATTTTTTTGCCCTTAAAGGTGGGTGGACCTGTCCAAGCAAAATGGTAATGCTGTCCAATTGTGCTCCTGTTTTGACTGGGCAAACTTGTAGAGGGCTTCAGTACAGGTAAAACAACAAGCCAAGACTGAAAGAACTTGAAACAGGCTTCCGCTCATGACTTGTGGAGCCAAAGTGGAAATACTATCAAAATTCATTCTGGCTTTACCAGTGGGCTGGCAACATCTAAGTAGGGAGTGAAGCACAAAGTATATTTTAACAAATAGCTATACCCATCAATCTAGTCATTTCTCAAAGACACCAATCACCATATGTTATTAATGATTTATGTAATTATTATTATTAGGCATACCAATTCATTTATTAATGTAGGGGAGTGCAATATTTCAGAATCCTAGTTAAGAGTTATACATAGGCCAGACTCTTCAACCATGGTTTAAACTCTCTGGATTTTGAAAGAAGAATAAATCAAATTGCAGACTGATTTGAGAGCATGGTGCTAGCATTTTCTCACCAATTGGCGAGGTCTTTTTAATCTATCCATCTGATCCTGAGCCTCAGTTAAGAAGAAAGAACATAAAGGAAATTCTTTGCTTACCTTAGGCTTCATGGTGTCTATTAAAATATCAGATTAAAATTACAGGTAAAAGAATCCCTCAACAAGTTTTCCATATTTATTTTATATGTGTGCAAGCAGTGAGCATTGTCAAGCAGAGTTACTGTAGAAAGCAAACCATACAGAAGCTCAGGATAAACCAAACTATGATGGAAATGGTGAATCCTGCTGGGAAACCTTCTCAAAATCTGGAATGGGGCAACTCACTACAGCCAATTCACCATGGCCAACTCTCTGCAGCCAACTCACTGCAGGACAATTCAACAAACATGAAAATTAAGCTAATTTCAATGGAACCGTGGCCAATAGCAATAGCACTTAAGACTTATATACCACATTATAGTGCTTTACAGCACTCTCTTGAGTAGTTTACTGAGTCAGCATATTGCCCCCAACAATCTGGGTTCTCATTTTACTGACCTTGGAAGGATGGAAGGCTGAGTCAACCTTGAGCCTGGCGAGGATCAAACACCTGTCAGTCAGCAGAATTAGCCTGCAATACTGCATTCTAACCACTGTGCCATTAGGGCTCCAATTATAACAAAATAAAGTCAATCCAGAAATACAAGAGTTACAATAATTTCAGCAAAAGCATGGTCACCAATAATTAAAAAAAACTGAATGACAATTAATACAATGTTGAATTGTCCCATAGTAGGTTTTCCTGCAGTGAGTTGGCCATGGTGGGTTGGCTGCTGCAAGTTAGCTGGGGTGAGTTTGCTATGGAGAGTTGTCCTAGATCCCTCAAAATCTACTGGGTAGAAATCTAGTAAATCAGGTAAATCAGGGGTTTCCCTCTTTGTGGATTAATGGGCAGATTTATAATTGTGAGATCTTACTGTTATCATTTCCATGAATGTATTTTTTGGAAAGCTTCCAAACAAACATTGGGCTGATCTATCATCTTTATGATGGCATATGGAATCATTGAAAGTTGGGTGGAATACGGATTTTGATTATCTACATCATCCTTTTTTTAAAAGTTGGATAAAACTTAGTAAGTAAAGAATGACCTTGGATACCACTAATATGTTCCACACTCTCCCCAGTGAACAAAAAGATATAATTGATTGTATCTGATATCAAATAAGTAGTTGAAAATTAAATGGTACTTGCCCCAGCATCCATCTAAAGCAAGTGAGGTGGTCTGAGCAAATTATCATTTTCATCCTATCACATGCCAAGTCATTACTACTGCAGCAAAAAATATGCCAAGATCTAAATTCCCATTTTGATTAAAAAAAAAAAAAATAGGGACACACCCCTGGTTTCCAATCCAGCACGCAGCAAAAGTGGCCACAGACTTTCTGGCAATACTTTCAAGAAACTACTTTCTCTTACAGGCCTCCCAAGACTAACATTATACTCTCTGCCAAGCAAAGCAGGTGCTGTCATGCTGCCTTCAATACATTACAAATGAATCGGAGCAAAATTAGATTGAAAGCTCTCAGATGCTCAAGATAAGAGAAAGTGCCGGTCTTGTTAAAAGCATGCTGAAAACACACACACATACAAAACCATGAAAACCTCACTGTGTGGCCCAGCCACAAACATAAAATAATAGTCCTGTGTAGATCCATAAAAGAGGGAGATTCACCCTCTGGGCTTCCATTATCCACAAGACAATGGTGGGAGCTATATTAATCTTGTAGTCTGTAGAGAGAAGACGTGAGCAAGGAAGCATCTTGAAGCTCCACTAACAGATGTTATTAGCATATGGCTGAAACCAGGGAACAGAAAGAAATTACTTTACAACTAAATCAGCACAGAAACGCACGCATGGGTGTGAAATTGCTAGTTTCGGCCTAATGCGAACGCTCTGCTTCGTTAACTCTTAAAGGCTCATGAGAGCTCAGGGCACAGTCAAAAGTCAATTACAGAAAAGCAGTCCATGAGGAATACCAGAAACTCACGTTCAATGTTATGTCGGTTGCGTGTATAGGCTGCTTTTCTGCCCACCCGCCAGGCCCTGGGATTGATTTGGTTCATTCTGCTGCCTTGAAAGGTCCCTCCTTTTTTTATTATTTTATTTCTATTTACTCAAAAAGAAATATTGCAAGAGCCTCGGTGGCGCAGTGGTTAGAGTGCACGTACTTTGGCTAACTGCAATTTGGTAGTTCAAATCCCACTAGGCTCAGGGTTGACTCAGCCTTTCATCTTTCCGAGGTAAGTATAATGAGAACCCAGATTATTGGGGGGTGATATGCTGTCTCTGTAAACTGCTTAGAGCAGTGGACTCCAACCAGTGGGCCAGGGACCACTGGTGGTCCATGAGAAAATTTTAGTGGTCCGCAGAGAAATGTCACTCCCAAAGCAATTAATCCAAGCTGCGCGGGAACACAAGGCTGTGCCGCCCACATGGCCCACGGGAACACAAGGCTTGTGTCACTTGCATTGTGAACAACATGAGGTAGTGAGGGGAGGGGGGAAAGGCCGAAGGGGAGAACTTGTCCCACTCGCCCCACGTGCCTGGCCTGGCCACTGGGCTGCTTCTTTCTGCTTCTTTCTTCTGCTGCTTTTGGCTGCATGCAAGGAAAGCAGCAAAAGTCTTTCTTTCTCTCCCCCAAACTCTGCCAGAAATGAGTCTTTGGGACCCTGTAAGACATCCTGCTCCAAAAGGCTGTGCCAGTGCAACAAGTCTCACAAAGACTAATTTCTGGCAGAGTTTGGGGGAGAGAAAGAAAGACTTCTGCTGCTTCTGCTGCTTTCCTTGCATGAAGCCAAAACCCTCTCTCTCTCTCTCCGTCTCTCTCTCTCTCCCTGAAAATGGAACTGAAGACGGTATCCTGTGATCCCAAATAAAGAATGATCGATTGGTAGGAAAATCGGGTGGGGAATTTTCCTGCAGACTTTTTTGGGGATTTTCCCAGGGTCTCTGCTGCTTCTGCTTTTTCTGCTCCAGGATGACCAAAGGACCAGTCTTGTGACTACTGCAGCTGTGGAATATGGAACCGACTTTCCCACCAACGTCATCAAGCTATCGTCAATCAAAATTCATATTAGTGGTCCGTGGGATTTAAAATTATGAGTTTGGTGGTCCCTGAAGTCTAAAAGGTTGGCTTGGAGAGGGCAAGCACTGTAAAGTGGTATATAAATCTAAGTGCTATTGCTATTGTTGCTTCAAGTGGCAGCAATTGCTCTCCTAGGAGAAAATGAAGTGGCACAATTATCAGGAAAGCTAGGTTACTGCTTAAGGAAATAGCAGCTTCTCGTGACTGTAACACAGGGCCTTCAATGTTAAAGATTAGCTGAGGCATGAAAAAACTATACTGCAGCTAAATAAAGTTGTTGTAGGAGATGACCAGCTGAGCCTAAGGGGGGGGGGGTCAAACATGTTATTAGTCTCAAATCTCTTCATGCCCACAAGAGATCTAAAAGTCCAGCCCACTTTGAATTCCTTTGACTCTTATTTACTGCCAATTTTCTTTGGCCATTAGTCGTTCAGATTCTTGTAGAGAGCTTAAGCTTGAGATAAATCTTTATACCAATTTGAACTGCCTGGACCTTCTGATTTCCCTGGTGCTTGACAGTTGTCTCATGCAATTTCTCAAAGTTTTCTTCCCATGTGGAGAACAAAGAAGAAGGGGCTTCTGTTTTTCCATCTTATTCACCCTGTGAATTTATTTTTTTATTCTTGAAAGTGACAGGGGCTCCAACTGCTGATGCTATCACAGATGAATACATATAACTTTCTGTCACTCTACAGATTGCTTGGCTGCCCTTTTTTCTGAGCTGAACCAAAGTGCATGAGAGGAGTCCCCATTTGATGTCTCCTTTGGAACTGAATGAAGGTTGCAGAATGGAAGAGAATTCTTTAATGAAAGGCTAGCCATTCCCATGCAGATCTCACAGCTCTCTGTCCCTACCGCAATCCAATAACTTTCTCCTCTAGCATGAGGTTTTTTCCAAAATTCTCTTCTCTTAGAAAAAAAGTAGAATCATAGAGCTGGAAGAGACCTTGGAGGTCTTCTAGTCCAATACCTACCCAAGGCAGGAGATCTTATGTCATCCCTGATAAATGGTTGTCCAATCTTTTCTTGAAACCTTCCAATGATGGAGCATCAGAGAGACAAGCTGTTTCATTGGCTAACTGCACCCGGAAAATTTCTCCTTCGTTCCAAGTTGGATCACTCTCTAACAAGCTTCCTGTCAGCCCTGGAAGCCATTTTCTTTTCTTAGAAGCTTTGAGGCTGCCACATTTACTACCTGAGAATTTGGGAGGGGGGATTTCATAGTGAGGTAGAAGATTAGACTCAACAACATTCTTTCTCAGAGAGTCAAGGACATGTTACCCTATACCTGAAGAGGAGTGTCTGGAGGAATGTCTCCAGTTGGGACAATGATTTGGTTGGGCCATGTGATGGACGCAGGGGATGGATCTTTGATTTTCTTTTGGGAAGGGAAACCTAGAACTCTCAGATTCAGGTTCTCCCAGATGTGCCAGTAGGACAGCTCTCATAAAATGGAACTTTGTGGAAATGCTTGTCTCGGAGTTTATTGGTTTGGAGTTGGTTAGTTGGAATGCTGACATTTCTACACAGTGCTTCTTCCTGACCTCTGGGGCTTTGAGGAACAAGTCCATCCTCTTTTGCCTCTGAGAGTCCCTCGAGTACTGGAAGACAGCTATCATGTGACTCCTATTTCTTCTCTTTATTAGGCTTAGACATACCTTAATCATTCAGCATAGGATTTAGCCTCCAGACTCCTTAGCATCCATGTTGTTTAACAAGACTCTTTCATCAGCTTAATTTAAGAATCAAAAGAAAAATGTTCTACCCCACAATACCCAAGAATCCAGTTTTGGGGAACTGTTTGTATTATATCCTCAAGCTGCCCAAAGTTGTAAATATAGGCAAATAAAGAAATGGTTAAATATAGAAACAGATATAAGAATGTGGATTTTTTTTTGAATATATAAACAGATATAAGAATATATCTAGAACTCATGTTTGAAAACCAATTTGTACTTTCAAGATACTCTTTATCATTGTATCTTATAAAAAATGTATTTGTGTAAGATTTGTATGTTAAGCCATTCAAACTGATTTATTAATAAAACACCACTGTGACCAACTTTCATCAAGACCACCTTACTGATAAGAAATTGGGCACACAAAGGTGAAAGATATGAATAAGAGTTGCAGGAATAGAAAGCAATTAGTGAGTCTAGCAAGGCATATCTTTGTCAAGCTAGAGAATCTTTGCTATCCAAAGATCAAAGGGCAAAGAGACTAGAATGAAAAGAGGGAAGAGGAGATGAAAGGAAGGGATGAGCTTAAAATAGACATTGTGAAAGAAATCCAGAAGAAGCAGTTGAAGAAATGACATCTGATTCCAACCACCAGTCCCTTGGAAGCAACTTGCAAAGACTGAAGTTAGCCAAATATAAATGTGATTGACAAACAGATCAATAAATGAGCCCCATGACAACTGGGATGGCTGGCATTATCGCACAACTTTATGGGATGCCTGAATGAGGAACCCATGATTCACCAAATCTTAATGGAGTGGAACTCTAAGGAGCCCCCAGCTAGCATGACCAGAGATGAGAGATGATGGAGCTGTAGTACTGCAACATCTCAAAGGCCAGTCACAAGTTCCCCTGCCACTGATGAAAAACTACTAAGGTAGCCGACAGCTAGGAAAGTAGTTTCATTGCAGAGCACTGTGGTATGTGAGCCTAGATGTGGTAGTATTACCAATTATCAGGACTGCTAGGGAAAGGAAAGAGCATGACTTTCATCATGATCAACAATCACATTCCTTGACTTGTGAGCCAGGGATGATTATTGTTGTTTAAGGTTCTGAGCAACTTGCAACATCTGAATGTGCAAATATTGAAACAGTTAAAAACATAGCAATGAAGTGTGACAGCCTGGGCTAAAAAAACACCAAAAACAACAACAACAACAACAACAACAACAACAACAACAACAACAACAACAACAAAACCACAACAAGGGCTCCACAGAGATACCAAACCCAAACCCGGGAATAAAGCCAGGCCTTAAGAGTAAGTGAGTGCCAGTATATCTCAGTAGCGGGGGAAGGATGCTATTCCAGAGGGGCAGGTGCGGTGATACAGAAGGTAGACTTCCTTGGTCCTATAAGATGACATCATTTGAGGGGATCTGGAATGCATCCACTCTGCCTGGATAGACTAGACAGGCAGAAACAATTGGAAACATTATAGGGTGGGTAGGACGCATCGTATCGTGAGCTGCAGAATTGCCCAGCAAGCCTTCTTGATGCAAATACCCATTGTCACACAATAAAAGAAACAAAATAGTATAAAACCATAAAGGAAATAAAGCCACTCCAGACATCAAATAGTAACCTAAGAGTAGATAAAAAGAAAGCAAAGCTTGGGGCATTGGGAAGGCAGCAGGAGAGAAACATCCTATAAGTCATTTACGGGAAGGGCTAGCATAAGATAAATAGCTGTAGATACTTCCTCCTGGACTATATCCATAATTCACTTCTTTTAAGTCTGTTTTGCTAAACACTGACATTTCTAGGTTGACTGGGTTTCTCTTATCCCATAGTGCTTTGCTCCAACCTGCATTGTGACATTTTTTTTCTTTAAGCAAGGTACGATAGAGGAGACTTGAGAGCATGCTTTACCACAGCAAAGACTCCTGTTTTAAAATTACTAAATT
This sequence comes from Laticauda colubrina, assembly GCA_015471245.1. NCBI lineage: Eukaryota > Metazoa > Chordata > Lepidosauria > Squamata > Elapidae > Laticauda > Laticauda colubrina. The sequence goes on from BLBF01000072.1 coordinate 4,965,153, forward strand.
TTCTTGGCAAACTATTATTTCATAAGGCAAGGGCCACCCATTTCAGAAAGCCTTTCAGAGTGCAACCAGTCACATGTGTTGAAAACAACTTGAGGGTTCCCTGAGATAATGCCAGGATAACCAGATCCACCAGCCAAGTTATAATATGCTCCAGGAAGTGCAGTCCAAAAGCCAAACATTTGATAAGATTGGCCAGATCACACCAATTGCCACCCTTCAAACAACAGCATTTCCAATATGAAAACCATCAGCTTGGTTTTCTGCTTAAAAAAAAGGTAAGCACCAGAAGTAGTATCCTAAAAGAATGCATCTGAAGAGGTTACAGAAGAAAAGAAAAATGGCAAAAGTAAGAACACATGTAAAGAAAACATGTGGCCTCACCCCCTGTCATTTCTGAAAGAAAGTAGTATTAGCACTCTAGATTAGATTAGAAAGGAAGCAAGGGGTAAAGAGAATCTGAACAATGTTCAGGAGAGCATTTTCTCAGGTGCCCAGACTATTCCTAAGCATGCAAAGAAAGAGAAGTCAAAGTGCCATAGAAATCAGAAGCAGATTTACAAAAATCTTCATGAATACAAGTAGACTTGCTCCACCATGATCTTTTCCATGAAGATTTTGAGTTTTGAACTGAATGTGCTTTGCAGAACACAGATTTCAGGTCATGAGGAGCCTCTGCGGTGCAGTGGTTAGAGTACAGTACTACAAGCGACTTCTTCTGCAGCTTCCAATTTGGCAGATTGAATCTCACCAGGCTCAAGGCTGACTCAGCCTTCCATCCTTCTGAGGCGAGTAAAATGAGGGCCTAGATTGTTGGGGGCAATAGGCTGACTCTGGAAACTGTTTAGAGAGGGCTGTAAAGCATGGTGAAGTGGTATATTAGTCTGAGTGCTATTACTATTTTTGCACCAAAATGCATCGAATTAAGGAGAGAAGCAACATAGAACTAAGGAGAAATTTCCTGACAGTTAGGACAATTAATTAGTGGAACAACTTGTCTCCAGAAGATATGAATGCTCTAACACTGCAAGTTTTTAAAAAGAGATTGACAACCATTTGTCTGAAATGGTATAGGTTTCCTGCCTAAGCAGGGGGTTGTTGTTAGGGAAAATATGCTGACTCTGTAAACCACTTAGAGAGGACTGTAAAGTGGTATGTAAGTCTCAGTGCTATTGCTATAATGATCTCCAAACATTCTCTACCTACCCTACCCTATCCTACTCTACCTTACCAAAGGCTATAGGTTCTCAATTTCTAGATCTTTAACAGAGAATGCATGGCCATATCTCATAAATGGTTTCACTGTGTTCTTTTTTCTTCTTCTCACATTGCAAGGAATTGGACTAGATCAGTGTGCCCCAATCAGTGGGGACTTTAAGATGTGTGGACTTAACCTTATGCTGTCTGGAGAATTCTGGGAGTTGAAGTCCACAATTTTTAAAGTTCCAAGGTTGGGAAACATTGGACAGATAATCCTTGTAATCCCTTCCAATTCTATAATTCTATGATACTGGCACATTTTTTATTATTCCTGCCGATGTTGGTATTGGAATTTTTTTTGTCTTAAATCCTCTGTTGTTTGCTAGAAGAAGGTTAGGTAAACATTACAGGTTGAATGCTGCATTATAGTATATGCGATGCCTGCTCACAATTCCTAATGCAGATTAGATTTTAAGTGGAAGACAGAAAATACTGTGAAGTTTTAACCAAATGAGCAACTGAATTAAATCAAATACAATGCAAATTGTTCTCCCCAAGAAAATCAGTAGGATAATGAAGATTATCTATTTCATTTCTAGACTTACGAATACTTTACCTAACTATATTTTTAAGAAGTTATTTCATGATTTAAATAAAGATACAGACACAATGAAATCCATCTGTGATGCTATCAGCAGAAAACAGTGCTAAGCGTGCCCACGTTAAATAGCACATATTATTTTTAGGGAAAAGGTAGACAGTGTGAGTTGTATGTGTACCAAGAGGAAATAAACCTACAGCATTCACTGGGTTTAATCTCAGGAACAAAATAATTTATTTAACCCTATAAAGCAAGACTCTAGAATTAAAAGGGAAAAACAATTCAAGAGTGCCATTCGAAGATCCATTCATTTTCCATTTGCACCCCACCCTTTTCCATGCTCTTAAATTTCAATTATATGTACCTCATATATTAGGGAAGATAGTGAAATGTACTGAGTGATAAATTATGCACTTGCTTACTTTCCCTGCTGCTCCTGGGGCCAGATTTTGATAAATTTTTACCCATTTGCATAAACAAAAAGCAAACTCAACCTCTCTGCAGAGATAAGTAGGTCTTGATCATCATATCATATACCGTTGGCTGCAGGCTGCTACCCCAAACCAGGAGAATTTACCCAGAATTCTAAATAATATTCACTATCATGAATGAAGGCAAATACTCATGTCCCAGGATAATGTTGCAAGATCCAATCTGGGTCGGTCACTGGGACCGGAAGTTTACTCTTCCAAGCTTTCGGATTCATGCTGGAGTCCATCCTCAGGGAATTTCTCTCTCCTGGGATATGTGCTTTGGTCTCTTCTATGAGACATATTTATGTTGTGCCTTCCTATTGGTTGATTGGTGTGTTGTTGGCCAGCGTTTGGCTGTTATTTCCTTGTGATGCCAAGTCCTCAGCTCCTAAGCATCTCATAAGCTGATAGTAAATAAGCACTCCTGTTGACAGACTAGGAGCCTGTTTCCCAGGCTTCAATCATTTCCCTGGCTATCTTTGTACTTGCTCGGCCAACAATCTTAGTAGCTGCGAAATTGAATCGTATTGACTGTCAAAGTGAATCAGGATCCCATGGGCAAGCTATATTCAAACAATGTATCCTGAAGTAAACTCTGCTATTCGCTATGGAGCAAGCCAAAACTCACGGCATATACTCAGTTAACCTTTTAAAACAATGTTTCTCAACCAATTTTAAGATGAATAGACTTCAATTCCAGGAATTCCCCAGCCAGCTTCAAAAGCACTGTTTCAAAGTACGCGTGGTTCAGTTTGTTACTTAGAACCACTATACAGTTCAGAATCATATCCATTTTTCCTTACCATCTTGATCATCAACAGAAAGAAGCAAACTGCCATGGTATGTATAAAGCCTAAGTATATATGAGCAAGAAAAGGTAAAGGTTACCTGGTCCCTATCCCAAGGTAATCAGAGGGTTCCAGATAATCCCCTAATTCTCACTGGAGTTGTTCACCTGCAGCAGCACTTCTGCAGACTTGTTCACCCCACCTAATCCAGGAAAGTTCAAGGCAGGGGTTGCTAGATTATCTACCTTCCTTTCCTTTCCCAGTGAGAATCACCTATTAGCAAGAAAAGCCACTGACAGCAGAATATTTGACATGGCAGGGTTGGGGTCTGAAACCTTATTTTTGCTTCATTTTATTTATTTAGCATTAAGTTTTATTATTTACCACGTGCTTCCTCTAACACGACTTATCGATCTCCCCAAAGTTCAATAGAACTGTCAGAGAAATAGAAGATCAATATGCTTATGTCAAACAATCCCACTCTCAAAAGTCTGCCTGAGTGATTGGAGGAGCTAAATACAATGCTGGGAAGCCTGAACCAGAATCTTTCTAGATTGTGCCTCCCCCTGGCTCTTTCTTTCTTTTCCCCCATTTAAGACCCAATTTTCACCCCAAACTGGCTTTGAGTGTGGACAGAGGAGCTGTTCTGAAATTATCAAGGTCACAATATTTTTCTCTGCAGTGGTCTGTCAGCTGCCCAGTTTAGGTACATAGGCATCTGCAGAGAAAGGAAGGGAAATGTTGTAAGCTCTTTAGAAGGTCCTGCAGATGGGCATGTAAAGTTCAAAAAAAAGAAAAAAAGAAATATAATAGAAGCCAGAGCAAGTAGTCAGGAAGAGAAGGGTTCGCTCCCCGCCCCCCCACAAGGTTGGCAGGAGATGTTGCTAGAATGAGATGGGAGTAGACAAGCTGTGGAGCAGAGAAGGCCAGGACTGGGAGAATCAAAAGCCAGAAGATCTGGAGAAGATCCAGGAAAGGGCCTGAGATAATTCAAACCCAAAGAAGAACATGCAGAAAAGAATCAAGAGAAAAGAAAACACAACCCTGGACTCTCCATGGGGAGAGCGCAAACTCCAACTGGTTCAGATACCAATTAATTAAGCAAGCGTGTATTAAGGGGAGAAGCTGTTAGCATTGCTAAACCTGCAGATAAAGTAGAATGGGAAGAGGAAGAAACTAGCAGAAAAAGCCATTTGCATTATAAGCAAAGTGATAGAAATAGATAGTCATATGCTAAACATTTTTTGGTATGTATTTCTTTTTCTCTCCATTCCCACCATCAAACAAAGTACTTCTTCCCTCTCCTATCTCCATTCTACTGTATATTGGTGGTGTGTGTTGTGTGTGTGTACAAGTGTATTGATGCACTTCATTCACCGATGTTCCTGACTATCACCCTGCACTGGTGTAGAGAAGATAAACATCCATCAAACAGCAGCATTCCTGGCTGACTGAGCTACCAGTTTCCCAGGAATTCCACATCCCAGGATACAAAAATGACAAAAGACCAGATGTCCAGTCACACTCATTGTCCATACCAAAATAGTTATGGAGACATAATGCCCAGCAAACAGGCAGTTAGAGGGGCATGTAAACCAGATGAGCTAAGCCAACTGGAGCTAAACACTTTTTTTCTTATTTGAAAGAAATGCCAAAAATGTTTTTTTTTTCATCAGACTGAAGTAGCATTTCAAAAAAGACAATTGTTTTTTGTTTCTTTCTGCAACGCATTATGGCCGATGGCTTTTTTCATCTCCTGACAAATGAATTGTGTGAAAATGTCTTCTTATACCAGGGGTCTTCAAACTTGGAGATTTTACAGTATCCTTCCCCTGCTACACCCACCAAACCACGCCCACAGAACCGGTAGTCAACAATTTTGAATCCCACCCTGCTTCTGAGGTGGGTAAAATGAGGACCCAGATTGTTGGGTCCAATTGGGGCAAGAGACTGACTTTAAACTGCTTAGAGAGGGCTGGAAAGCACTGTGAAGCGGTATATAAGTGCTATTGCTATTCATATTTGCTAGGTCAAAAGTCCATTTTAGTATCGCGGTCAAGACACCAAGCTGGAAACCAGAAGACTGTGAACTCTAGTCTCACTTGAAACACAAAGCAGCTGGATGACCTTGAGGCAGTTCTCTCTTAGCCCCAAGGAGGAGGCAATGGACACAAATAAACAGAAGGTAGTCATATGCTAAACATTTTTACGACCTTTCGTGCCACAGCTGTTAAGTAAATCACTGCAGTTGTTAAGTGAGTAACATGGTTGTTAAATGAATCTAGCTTCCCCATTGACTTTGCTTGCAAGAAGGTTACCAAAAGGTGATCATGTTACACCAGGACACTGCCACTGCCACTGAATCAGTTGCCCAGCATCCAAATTTTGACAATGTGACTATGGGAATATTGCAATGGTTGTAAGCAGAAGTGGTATTCAGGAGGTTCTGACCGGTTCTGGAGAACCAGTAGCAGAAATTTTAAGTAGCTTGAAGAACCAGCAAATCCCTCCTCTGATTGGTCCCGCTCCCATCTATTCTCTGCCTCCCGAGTCCCAACTGATTGGCTGGGTCTTCTTTTGTTGCCCTGCACAGGAGAACAGAGCTGGAAAGCAGGTTAGTGGGGTGGGGAGGGAATGGGGATTTTGCAGTATCCTTCCCTAGCCATGGCCAGCAAGCCACATCCACCAAGCCACCTCACACCCACCAAACCACGCCCACAGAACCAGTAGTAAAAAAAAATTGAATCCCACTCCTGGTTGTAAGTGTAAAAAACAGTCATAAGACCCTTTTTTTCAGTGCTGTTGTAACATTGTACAGTCACTAAATGAACTATTGTAAGTCAAGGATTACCTTTGCTCAATATAAGCAATTCTTAATATACAAATACAAGATGGACACAAATTAAATAATGAGGAAGTTTTTCCACTTTCATAAAGATCCTGGAAAAAGAAGCCTTTTAAATCTTTTAACAATTTCTAAAGATTGGACCACAGGCCTAACTCAAAGAAGAGTTGAAGCCAGAGAACTAAATGGGGGGGAGGGGGGTAGCCTTAAAAAAATGTGAGGTGGCAATTTTAAGATAAAGGATCGACTGATTGCACAAGTGAGCTGAGAGCACAAGAGTATGAATTGTAATCAGGCTTATCAGATAACACAGTGTGCACAGCCCAGAAGATTAGTACTGACAATTTGAACTGATAACACTTCCAAAGAGCCAACCAATGTTAAAATTCATGAAAATGTAGGTAGGAGTGTACTGGAAGAGATCCAGGACCAATAAATCTGCACTGAATTTTTCCCCCCCTTTAACCTAACTCTCACAGTAAATTGAATCTACTGTCAGTTGAAATTTTGCCCTAAAATTAGCAGCAATGGAATCAGAGAGGCGTCAAGACAAACAGGTAGCCAAAACCATGCATGATGAAATATTATATGGTCTATGATCTATGATCTAAAATGTGTATGAAGGAGTAATGGGGCAGAATTTTAGAGAAACCAATTTTTTCCAGAGAGAGGCCAGATTAGGAGACTGCGTATAGTCCCAAACTGGATGGTGGAGGAGGAAAGAGGTTTATGATAGCCACACATCCTAGAATCTCTCAGAAATATATTAAGTCGGGTATAAGATTATAGCTTTAGTTTGGCAAGATTCTATCAGGTGTAAACAAATCAAGGAATGGATTTGATTGGATTTCACTGGGTCGTCTCATGTAATCAAAGCTCTGTTCCTTTTTTACGTATGTTGCAATTCACATAAAAAAGGCTTTGAATGCATTCATTGTAGCTTTAATTCTGACTTTTTGGATACCCCTGCCTAGCAGGCAATCCCTCTTATAACACTTAAGGCCTCAGGCTAGAAACCTGGAGACTGTGTGTTCTTGTCATACTTTAGGCAGGAAAGCCAGCTGGATGACTTTGAGCCATTCATCAGAAGATGGGGAGTTCTAGTCTCACCTTAGTTTTGAACTTTAGGTCAGTCCCACCCCCCATCCCCTCTCTCTTAGACCAACTCATCTCACAATATTGTGGAGAAAATAGGAAGAGGGAAGAGTATTATATATATTTGCTGCCTTGAGTTATTTTCAAAAATAACAAAATCAGGATATAAATAACTAAATAAATATAATAAATAAATAAACCCACATACAAAATTCAAGTGCAGAGCCCAAAGAATCTTAACTCTAGCTCTAATCCTAGCTTCATTGTGCTACCAGCAGAAGAACCAATGAAATCTATTTTGTTCGGCAATATAAATTTCACTGCTCCACTTTGGAATCAGGACAGCATTTGAAACTGACCTCTGTTGTTGTAATTGTGAGTGTCCATGAAAGATAATCCCAGCCTCTCATCTTCCTGAAGGGTACTCTGGTCTGTGAAGCTCTGGTCAATTGCACTCATCATGTGTGTTTTCTCATTGCGGTAGTTGATTGTGGCTTTGGTCATGTTGACAGGTTTCCTAGTGGAAGATTACAAAGAAGGAAAGTAGGCAAATGTTACTCTGTGCAATCCCCTTTGAATGATCGCTATAAGCAGATTCCTGAAGGACAAAAAGAAGAGGGGGGAAAAAGAGAGGACAAAAGAGTTGGGGTTAATCTTATAATAGAAGCAATTTCTGAAGTTGGGATTGAGGCATACCTTAGAAAAGTCAAGAGGCTGAGCTCCTTGACCGCTTTGAAATTTTATCAATAACAGAACCACCTTCAGAATTAACAGAATTCCCACCCAATTCATGCCCTGATACTATGTTTATGGGTCTAATCACTTTAAACTGAAGCCATATTAATTTTTCCCAAATTGGGTTCCTCCCCAGGCATGTTTTCCCAATTACTACCAGAATTCCAAGCCCGGTAATTTATTATTTATATATTCATTCCATTTCTCTCCTGTTCCCCCCATTTTACAACAATCCAATGAGATAGGTAATGGGGGGGAGAGATAACAACTGCCCATTTACACCATGAACCAATGTTGTTGTCAGTCTAGATCAGGGGTCTGCAATCTGTGGCTCTGGAGCCACATGCAGCTCTTTTGGCCCTCTGCTGCGTCTCCCTATCAGCTGATCACACCACTGGCTGGCCCCTCCCTTCCCTGTCACCCCTTGCCTGGCCTGAGAAGGTAAGGGAGATGGCGGGGGATGGAGACTCGCTCCATATTCCAGAGCAGGAGGTGACTGGGTGGAAGTGAGTGACATTGAGTTGGCCGCGCCCACCCAGTCACACCCGTTGTTAAATTATTGGCTCCTGGTGTTTTCTTTTCTGTGGGAAACGGGTCCAAGTGGCTCTTTGAATGATTAAGGTTGCAGGCCCCTGGTGTAGGTTTTGATGGTTCTATAGGCTGAATCTCCAATTGATCTTTGACCTTGAACACAAGGACAGCTTGGGCAATCTGAACTAGTAATCTCACACTACAAAACAGGGGTAGATGTAGGCAGCTTTACTCATACATCTGTAGAAAAGGTGGATTTATACCTCCTCTAGATAAGGTAGGCCTCCTGTGGTCTCTGGATGTCAATTTCTCTCTAATAGAGTTTCATCCTCATCAGTAAGGGTATAGCTAACTCATCACAACTACAAGCTGGCTCTTTCTCAGTAATCTGCCTAGAATACTCCAATTACTTTTTTAAGCCTTTCATGTGGCCAAAGTTTTCAAATTATGTAATGACATATGGGAATGACCTTGAGGGACAGGGCAAAGAAACTGCAGCCAAGGGAATGGACAGATAAAAAGCAGATGAGTGGGGAATGTGAGCAGAGGTGGGATGCTGGGGTTTCGCAGGGTTCAAGACAGCCCCTAGCTAAGATTTTGTGCAGTTCGGAGAACCCCCAAGTCCCACTCCTGGATGGCCGTGCCCACCCCACTCTGCCCAGGAGTCCCCATGCCTCTGTTTTGGATGCAGGTGAGTTCAGGGCGCATGTGGAGGCTCGAGGAGCATGAAAAACTGGCCTCCTGGAAGTTCGGGAAGGCTGGAAATGGGCCTATTTCCAGCTTCCAGAGAGCCTCCGGGGCCCAAAGAGGCCCTTTTTGCCCCCCTGGAGGCTCGAGAAAAGCCTCCGGAGCCTGAGGAGGGCAAAAACGCTCCACCCCACCCTGGTGCAGGAGACCGACTAGGCCACACCCACCCAGCAACTGGGCAGAAAATCCTCTGCTAAAATTTTTAAGACTCACTAGTTTTTGGAATATAAAGGGGACAAGGGAGAGAAGCACTTTCAGACTGGCAAGAGTTTGTTAATGTAGCTTTACAATAAAGTAAAATTAACTCATATGGTCTGGTTTCCAGTAAGGGTGACAAAACTAACATTAGCTTCCAATACATATGGAATATATTAACAAGTCATTGTTTTTGTGTGTATTCCACAGTTCACAATAAGAACTATGCCGCATGTTTTGCATTCACGCCCAGGATCTAATTTTAAAAATCGACACACTTGGTTTGGTCTTATCCTATCACTGTTACATTTGGGTTGAAATTTATCTGTCTTGACAGTCAGGGTTGAGGTTGATTGTTGCTTGATCAAAACAATTGCTATCAAGTGCGTAATCTTTTAAACTAGTTTTCTTCAACCTGGCTGCCCTCCATATGTGTGGCTGTTGCTGAGATGCCTAAGAAATCAAATGTACACATCTGGAGAGCAGCCATATTGGAAAGAGCTAATCTAGTTTGTATCTCTAGCATATGGTTGTGATTAATATACTGAGAGTTATGGGTATTTCACACAAGCAATATAGCCAAAAGTACTAGTATTTCAATATTGGAAAGATACATTTGCCCTGATTGGTAGCATTGGATTTTTGATCTGTGTTCTTCGTCAATATTTGAACATGTTCTGTTTCAATAGTGGCACAAGGAACAAATGTCAGAACAATTAGATCAACAATTCTTATTTTGTGCATGATTATGTATTGTGTAATACATCTATTTCTCTGTATTATGTTTTGGGTCTACCCTGATTATCTTACAGATTTAAATGTTAAGTTCTGATATCTAAAATCTGAAAGAGTCCTTTGTTTTGTGAGTATTCCTATACACAATGAAGTGAATTAACAGCAATTTGTCAAGATTAAGGGACATGTCTCTGGATCAAGAGGTATTACAAGATAAGTAGGGCAATTTATATACTCATAGTTATATAAATCAAAATATTTACAAGGTGACAAAACCTGCATGTTTTCCTCCAAGCTAACATTCATTCTGCAGTTAGTTTCTTTCAGAATTCCATATCAAGATTCCCACCCTTAAAATTTCAGTCTTCAAAGACGTGGATGGAGGAAGAATTATGAATAAGACTACATTAAGGACTAAGTAATAAGAAGCCAATTGATAAACATGGCATGTAGATTATCTCCTCATTTCTGTACTCTTCCCAAAGGCATCAGCCCAGTTAAATTACACTATTAATGTAAAACAATATTTCTCATATTCTCTCTCTGTTTTTCACTGAAGATTTATCAAGGAATCTTGGTTCGCATGTCCATAAAACCATGACATAATTAGATTATTTTGGCCATATAATGCACCAAAAGCCCAAGAAAAAACAAGTCATGGTTCTAAACTGTGATGGATGGATCTGCACATCATGCTAAACCAGTGATGGGATTCAAGCAGTGTAACAACTGGTTCAGTGAGCAGGCAGCATTTGAAAATTGTCCATTTTCAGCTCTAAAACTTATCTTCTACTGCAGCCCTGGTGAGTAAAACAGCTGATTCGTGCGGCAATCTGCTGTGCCATGCGAATCAGCTGAGCTGCAAAACACAGAAATATAGGGCTGGGACAAGAGGCGGGTGGGTGGAGCCAACTGATAGCCAGAACTGCTGGTTCATCTGAACCAGTCTAAATCGACTGAATTCCACCCCTATGCTAAATCAAAACAGCATGATTTCTGAATGAAACCATATTCCTTTCCTTAAAAGCTCCAGTGGAAGAGAACAATACCCCACGGAATGAGAGCGCTAAGAATATATCTCTTTGGTGCATTAAAAAACTATTTTAATGAAGCTCTCTTTCCCTTGGGTTCTTAAAAACATATTGACAGACAATATGCTGAATGAATCTGAGGATTGAGGCCACTTATCAAAAAACGTAATAAATTTCTCAATCAAAGGCAAGACTCGTATACACCAACTAAGTCTTTTGTAAGTGCAATCACCCACTTTTATGGCTGTAAAAATATTCTAGAGCCTATAACATTGCCTCATCTTGAAATACAGCACTTATGTCTGTTCAATACTATTGATTCTGCTCCCAATGTGATTTTAAGCATGGACAAGTTTTTTGGCTACTTACATTCAAAGAGTCAACTTTACATAATTTGCTTTTCATGGCTCCCAGCTGTATTAAAACTTTTGCTTCAATTCTTACAGAGAATTTTCAGTCTGAACATCAGTCAGTTAAAAGCCAAAATTCAGGGCTCACAAAGCTTTATTCTTTAGTTTAAGCCATGTACCTTGAGATTTTTATTGTTTAGCTGCAATTTCTCTCTCTCTCTTTGAATTTCTGGTGCAGGGAAAGAATGGGGAGAAACGATGCAGATCTTATTGCAACCCTACAGAAACATCCTATTCAAGTATTATCTATTTGAGTTTGGGTGTTCAGGCTAACATGGGAATGCTCGGTCCAAGAAGTCCTGCTGGTAGTGTCAGTAAAAAGAGTTAGCTTACAGTATAATTATTCCTAACAAGAGGCTTTCTACATGCAAATACTTTTATGTCAGCTAAAATTGTTTACTCTCAGGAGTCCATATAAAAGCAAAATATAGAGTTAGGTATCACACTGATTTCATGCAACCCTTGAAGTTATTTTAATTACCAGCAGCAGCTCAGAAAGCCTCATGTTCTTTGAAATTTATGGAAGTTCTCACCATCCAGGTCATAGTTGTCCCGAAGGTGCTTTTCCTCATGGTACCTGGACTTTCTTGAGTTTTTTTCTTTGAAAATGTTTTCCTTTTCATCCAAGAATCTTCTTCAGTTAGAATCTGGATGGTAAGTGAAATTTTTCAAAGAAAAAAAAACCCAAGAAAGTCCAGGTGTCTTTTGGAAATGCACCTTTGGCTCCTAAAAATTCGATTCTTGAAAATGTGGAACAGGGGTGTCAAACTTGATTCATTGAGGGCCACATCATTGGGGAGGCCGGGAGAGGCATGGCCAGCTCAACTCATGTCGGGGTGCCTGTAGTGGCCCAAGAGTTCTACCAATGAAAATGGGCTCCCAAGCTCCATTTCCTCCTGCAACCCTCTACCAGCAAAAACAGCTTGGGAGTGCCACTTGTGGCCCTTGCAACTCCAATTTTGGCTGCAATGGCCTCTTGTATCCCTGTGCCAGTGAAAATGGAACTCAAGAGGGCCACCCTCCCCAGCTCCATTTTCGCCAGCAGAGGCACTGCAGGCCAGTCCTTTACTGTTTCCAGGGCAGCCCTGCATCCAGCCCTCCACCCCAAGCAGACTCAAAGAATTTCCCAGTTTCCCACACATCTAGAGATGACAATGAACTTGGCCAAACTCAGGATTGGAAAAGAATGCAAAGACCTCGTGACAACCGGTTTGAAATAAAGAGTTTAAGGCCCCCCAAAGATTCTCCCTCTTGGAACAGAAATGAAGGGGCCTTTTCCAGTTCCCACTGTCACCTGCTCAGATTCACTGTCAGTCCCTTTAGCTTAGAAACACCCAGAGGCCCTAGTATTTAGGAAGAGGAAAAGAATTGCGTCAGAGATCAGATGGTTGGGAAGATATTCTCTTCTGTTTGAGAGCCTGGTGGTGTTGATCAGAATTATGGTGATCCAGGTGTTTGCACTGAAATCGCTGAATTAAAGAGAATAAATGAGTTGTAATAACATGTAGCAGTCCATAACTCAGGAGAGATATGACAGGAAACGCCAAGGCAGGGTGCAAGAGGTTTGCTAAAAATGCTTCTTTCTAAACATGTTTCTAAATTATGACCTTGAAGCAGCTTCTGCTTTTTGTCTACTTTTATGCAAATGGCTATTTTCCTGCTTGTGTAATCAAATACATATAAAGGTATGCTGAATTAAATCATCTGGGGCCCTTCAGCTTCCTGGGAGGACCCACCTGTGCCAATTCTGAGCAAACATGTGACTTAGAGAGAATTGAACTCTGCCTCTTTGTTCGTGTTGAGTGAGACCTAGATTGCCTGCTTGATATGTCCAGGGACCTGCTACAATCTCTAATTCAGGGCTGTCAAGCTCCTGGCCCACGGGCTGGATGCATCACTCACTAGCCATGCTCACACCCAGTTTAGTGAAGGGGGAAAAATCCCAATGTGCCATAACAACATGAGTTTGACACCCCTGCTCTAATTGATTTGCTACCTTGGTTCTAGCGAGAGAGGTTATGGTGGTTTTCTTGCAGACGTTTCATTACCACATTGGACAACATAATCAATGCTAGTAGTGACGATATTACCTAATTTGGTAATGAAATCCACCAAGCTCAGAGAGCGCCAAGGACTCCAAAGTTCAACGCTTTCAAACGAAGAGAATATTTGTGCGGCAGGGATCGGAACAGGACGAAAATGGGGCATGCAGAGGCCAAAATAGGGCGTGTGGAGGCAGCAATAGGCGATGCTGATCCCTGCAACCTGAAACAGCTGATAGTTAGGAGGCTGATCCAACCGACAATCAGCTGCTTGTGCTAAATCTGTGCTGAAGTTGACCAGGCTGTTTGCTTTTTTCTGCAAGGAGGCAAATTGCTGGGAGGTAGAGGCCAAAGCTGCAACATTCGCTGTATAAGACACTGACATTTCCACCCACGTTTTTGGAGTGTGTGTGTGTGTGTGTGTGTGTCAAAAAGTCTTAGGGTAAATGGGGAAGGGGAGAAATTGGGGAATGCAGAGGATTTTTTTCTAGGTCTTTATTTCCTTTTAACAACTTTTAAAGTAGGCAGGGTCACACTGAAGTATGCCATTTAAGGATTTAGGAGATACATGTGAGATCTACTGTGACTACAATTACATTGATTTGGGAAGGGAGCACCATTTCTTTTGGAAGAAATCAGACTGTTTCCAAAACTTGGCTTTCATCCTGTGCAAAACAGGTTCAGTGGAAGTGGAACGCATTATGCATCCTGGACCTATCTAGCTTTCTAATGGGAATCTTGATTCCCTCCTGTTGCAAATACATCCCCATCCCTCTTCTGAAGCATTTCCATTATATTTAAGTAACATTCAACATCACCATTTCAGTACCTACCACCCCCTAAAGGGGTGGGTGGGTGTCTTTAAACATTCATGTGACAAAGAAAGAAAATAGTTGGCAGCAGCAAGCAATGGAGCAAGGAGAACTGAATGAGAGAATTACTTACGGGTAATAGGAATAAGAATAGTAGTTCCTCCTGGCAAGCGTGCAAACAAAGAGAAAAGCAGATATTGCATAAGCAGCTTTTTTTTCTTGGCAGATAATAAAAGAAAAGATGGGTTATTTGGACCAAGCCATTGCCCATGCAAAGAGGTAGAGGAAGGGGTGCTAGGGGAGACAGAGGGGGGGGAGAGGGAAGAAATATTGAGAGAGGGGATGGATAGAGATGGCAAGACAGCTCATAGGTCCTTGATGTCAGACAGCAAGCAAGATTCCCAGTCAAAGCTTTAGATAACAACTTATCACCCTAATTAAAAAAAACAAACCTTATGAGAATTAATGTGGATCTTTTGTAAGAGTGATGGGTGCCTTTTCCAGATGCCCACTGGGGTCGGGGAGGAGAAAGACAGAAAGATGGAAAGAAGGATGGAAGGAAGGAAGGAAGGAAGGAAGGAAGGAAGGAAGGAAGGAAAGAAAGAAAGAAAGAAAGAAAGAAAGAAAGAAAGAAAGAAAGAA
>BLBF01000072.1:4980041-5011821 GCA_015471245.1 Laticauda colubrina
AAAGAAAGAAAGAAAGAAAGAAAGAAAGAAAGAAAGAAAGAAAGAAAATAGATCATTCCTCCTTTATCTTGAGGAAGGAAAGAAGGAAGTGAGGGAGGGAGGAAGGAAGAAGGAAGGAAGGAGAGAAAGAAAGAGCACAGATCATTCCTCCTTTATTTTGAGGAAGGAAAGAAGGAAGGAAGGGAAGGAGGGAGGGAGGAAGGAAGAGGGAGGGGCAGGGAGAAGCCTGCCTATCACTGCTTTAACCTCAATCACTTCAGACAGCTCTGAAGTGACGACAACACCACCCTTGACCAGCTAATCAGATTCCTTATTCCCCAAGAAGCTTTCCATCTTCTCTATTGCCCTAAAATTCTAGGAAGCCATCTTATGACAAGCTTAGCCCATCAAGCAACAATAAAAAAAATCAGGTGACCTGCAATGTCAGAGATATGTAATGCCTTAGAGCAGCATTTCCCAACTTTGGCAACTTTAAGAATGGCTGGCTGTAGAATCCTGGGAGTTGAAGTCCACTCATCTTAAAGTTGCCAAAAGTTGGGAAACACTGACTTAGAAACTGAATGGAAATCATCCCCCTCTGACCTGGAAATATTTTCTGTTCGTTGCATTCAGGTAATCCATACTTAACAGATTAACAGAGTCGGAAGGGACCTTGCAGGTCACCTAGTCCAATTCCCTGCCCAAGCAGGAGACCCTACACCATTTCTGACAAACGGCAGTCCAACCTCTTATTGAAAGCTTCCAGTGATGAAGCTCCCACAACTTCCAAAGGCAACTTCTCTTCCATGGGTTGATTGTTCTCACTATCAGAACGTTTCTCTTTATTTCCAGGTTAAATCTCTTCTTCTTACCTTTAAAAAAGCTGGAACTGTGAATCAAGATGTACCTGGACATGGCAACAAATAAGTCCCTGGAACTCTCCTTAGCAGCACCCCTGAATTTTGGGGGCTTAATACTGCTTCCACTGACTACATAATAGGAAACATGAAAACGGCAATCTAAATCTTCATATAGATTTAGCAGGGGTAGGGAAAACACAGCCAGCCAGGAAGCCCAAATGGAAAATAATTCTATCTGTATGATGCAGGCAGGATCACCCTAGGCACAGTAACCTTTTCTGCCCTTTGCAAGAAAATTAAGTATAGCTACAGGCATCCAAAAGATTGATCGCCCTGCTCTAAGGTATAGTAAAATAACTATAAGTGGCAGTTTTTGCACCAGATGCAACCCTCCCAATTAATTAACCTAGAACATGAATATTTCAACCTTCTCAACTTCTTTAGCATACCTAGTTTAAAAAGTAGTAGTAGTAGTATTGGAGAAATTGACAGAAACCAGCCAAATTTGCCACGTGGAGAAGATGTGATTTCTAGAAATCTGTACAAACAAAAAGCAAAAGCACATGCCTTTGCTTATGATTATTCAGAACCCAGAAACAGCTAGAACATCCTCATTTCCTTCCCACAACAATTTCATAAATATCCTTCTTTTGTTGAAAAATAAGCAGCAATTCAGCTCTTGAATTGCTAGTAATACTTGGTTCATTCTATCAAATAAATACCTAGAAATAAAGTATAAGGTGCAAACTAGATATAAAATTATTTAAGCTGATTATCTGTCTCTCTTTCTCTCTACTAAACAAGTGGCATATCTCAAGTGCTGGTAAAAGGGTTGGTAAGATATCCACTTGAAGGCCTTGAATTCAAGAACAGTGCATAAAAGCAACTTCATATTTTCCCGTATCATATGGGAAAAAACTGATGGAGGAAAACAAAACCTTCTTATCAGTAGTATAATCATCATTTTTGGTAGATGCTTTTGTCCACAACAAAAAATGGGAAAGCAGACATGCAAAATAATAGTCACTTTCTCATTGGCATTATTTATTGCCAATAGCAATAGCACTTAAGACTTATATACCACTTCACAGTGTTTTAGAGTCCCCTCTAAGTAGTTTATAAAGTCAACATATTGCCTCCAACAATCTGGGTCCTCATTTTACCCACCTCGGAAGGATGGAAGGCTGAGTCAACCTTGAGCCAGTCAGGATTGAGCTGCCAAACTGCTGGCAGTCAGCAGTGAGCAGAATTAGCCTACAATACTGCATTCTAACTACTGTGCCACCACAGCTCAATACACAATATTCAGTTGTCCTTGTTGAACACTGTGGCTAATTTGACCTTTCACACGGATGATAGAATCCCACTACTACCCGAATACACATATGTAGGTTTGGACAAAATGATGCTGTCTTGGTTCACACTTCTTTCTCCTCCAACCCTTAGTTGCAAATTTTCCTATTTTCCAGAATGCCATGCAGCATCCAACATAGCATCAGTTCACCTGGGCACTATGGGTGATTAAAATATCTGTGTTTGTTCGCAAAATCCATAACTGGGAATGGAGATTTCAATATTACATTCAAAACACAAATATGGGCTCAGTTCCAGACCATATTAGAAAACTAATATTTTTTTTAAAAAAAATGAATGAAATCTCTTCTGAATTGGTACATGTACCTCTACAGAAGACACATGCCATATGATTTGATGCAGCACCAAGCCAAAAGGAACAAAGAGACATGTCTCGTTCACACAATGTTGAGCCTTTGGATTTAGACTCTACTCTGTGAAATCTCATCAGATGCCTTTTTCCCCTTCCCTTTCTCTGTGTCAAACATTTATATTAAGACTTAAATGGTGGCATCATTCTGGGAATGGCAAAAGAAGCACACCAAATATTTATTGACAGTTTGGCAGACAATCCCAACACATTCCAAGCATGTAATTGTTCCTCATCAAGAGAAACAAACCAAAACGTATTAATGTTCCTCTACTACATGAAATGTCATCTGGTTTCTATGCTTCTATATAATCACTCTCTGTGCAATATGACTAGAGCAGCTGTTCCCATTTAGTCACCCTTAAACCCAGGAGACCCAGTTTTGTTTTTTAAAATAAACGTAAAACTCTGTTTTACTTCTCTTTCTATTCCTCTCTTTGGTCTTTCCCTGGTCTTCCCAGCCATATTTAGCTACATAAAAATAACAAACATTTTTATATTTATTTCAGTCTTTCTCACACTGGATCTCCTCAGGTATTCTGGCCAATAGTTCCCACTGTCCTTGGACACTGGATATCCTGTGTTACATTGAGACCTTAAGTATTTGAAGAACTAAACCACCACAGAGATGTAATTCAAAGGAGACTGATCTAACAGAACTTTCCCTGGGAATATTAATCTTTTTTCTTTTGATTATCCAGCCTAGGTATGTAGACTGAGAAGCTTATGGACTTCTTAATTCAGGTATTTCAACAAGATGTTAAACATAAAACACATTCAAACAGTTGAGCCTATTGAAATGCATCTGAGATGAAATGAATCAAATTGGAAATTGGATATGCAGACAAAGAGTTCATGTATACATATAAACAGCAACTTTTTCACTAACATCTATTTAGTAGCCTTGATGGTGTTGGTGTTCCCTGCTATAACAAATAGTATACTACTACTATCTGGTTTTCTTCAGTCATTAGTTGACATTTGTGGGATGTTCAATCAAAGTGGACATGAAAGGAGGACAGCTGAGTTGATTTATGGTGGCAAGGAATCAGGAGCATGATAGTACATTTTCTGACTAACAAATTGCATTAAAAGACATAAGCTTTCATGTTAGTTAGACATGGTGCTACCAGAATCCTAATTTTTAGTCAAAGTAAGAGTGTGCTTGTTACTCTCACTCCAGAATCTTGTGGATATACAAGACCACTGTTCTGATTGAGAAAGGCCACTGTTCTGACCAAGGCTTCCTGAGAGCATAATTAAGCACATGCTTAGTTAAAACAACTCTTGTTTTATTTCAACGCTGGGAATTATGTTCAATCCCAGATGGTAATGAGTCCCAAATAGTCCCGTCGAGATAAGCACCCACCTTTCTTTCCTTTGAATTGCTGTCAACAACTAGAGTGCCAAATGAATTATAGAAAACCAACCTAAGTACAAATTCCACACAGAGTTTCAAGAATTAATCCAAACAGAACGAATGAGTGCTTCCTGCAAAGGTTTCTTTACCTTTGCCTGTCCTTTATACCTTATGGGAGGGGCAATCACCTCCCAGCCTTACTTAGCTGCTCTTGCCTTTTAGCAGCTCTGTGCATAAGTGCACTAGAAACAGGCTCCCCTTGTTCCTCGGCCTTGCTGCTGTCAGATTCTGAAGGCTCCAGAGTCAGCACATAACTCCCAGATGGTCCTGGCCCCATCTCTGTGATGCAGGACCCTCATCCGAGTCCTCTCCAGATTCCCAGACTGGTCCTCGTTCTTCCCCACTGTCCGATTCTGCTGCCGTCTACACAGGCTGCCAGCGAACCACAACAGCCACAACATAATCAGTCCCATTACATTTGAGTTTCATACTGCATCATATTTTCCATTTAAGATTAAATCTTGATCTTCTGGTCAGTTCCAAGATAAATGGTCCAAAATAACAAATGTTCAAGGTCCAAGAGTATGATCCAGTTCCATTCCATTCTATTGTTTTGTGCACACATTTATTTAGAAGGAAAAAGACTGAATTCAATCCATCACATCCAACATAATATACAGCAGAGAGCAATCCATAGGACCTTTATGCGTATGCAACTCTGCTCCACTTCTGCATCCTGCTAAGAGATTTCCAACAACCTGAACAATTGGTTTTATCAACAACTGATGGGCATCTGACCAACTTTCCTGTCAGACTTTGATCAACCCACTCTGAGCCTTATGCAAGATCCACAGTAAGAAGGTTTTAATTTGGTAGCAACCCAAAGTAGCATCAGGGAAGTATCTTGATGACACTAGCAGCTGTATCCAGGACAGCTCTCCCATATCTCAGCAAAAAGCTGACACTGGTCTCTTACCACTCTCACTGCTCAAAGCCTTCTGGATTCATTAGAATCAGAAATAGCTTGCCTGCAATACTGATGGTTCCAAAAAAGCTCATTTATGAAGTACACATACACCGTAGAATTAAACTACGAAACTCCGCTCTAATTATTAATGTCTAGCTTACAACTACCAGATGTAGTTTCTGGCTACAGGAGTTAACAAATGCATGAATTCATCCTTTTTTTCTTGGACTCAAATGAAATTCTTGTTCCCAGAGTTACGATAGGCATTATGCAAATGTAAATGATGAAATGGTCAATAAATACTTTAGGACCCAGTTATTATGTCCAATAATCCTGGATACTGCTTCTTCTTATTGCAGGCCCAAATATAAGATAGCCTTTGCCAATGTTGTGCCTTCCAGATGTGTTAGGGACGAGAAAAACATTCTAAAGAATTTGGCCCATAATTCTTGCTGCCTACATTAACAGAATAACACAATTGTAAGGGACCTTGGAGGTCTTCTAGTCCAACCCCATGCACAAGCAGAAGACCCTATACCATTCTGGACAAATGGCTGTCCTATCTCTTCTTAAAAGCCTCCAGTGATGGAGCATCTGCAACTTTTGAAGGCAAACCATTCCATTGATTAATTGTTTTCACTGACAGGAAATTTCTCCTCAGTTCTAGACTTGTCTCTCTTTGATTAGTTTCCATCCATTATTTCTTGTCTTGTCTTCTGGTGCTTTGGAAATTAGGTTGACCCCCCTCTTCTGAGGCAGGAAACTCATAAAAATGGCGTGCACAGATTTAACATAGTTTTTATAGAAAACTCCCCAATATTCCCCCAACAGAGGGGGGGGAAATCAAATGCCATCCTTGTGGCCACCAAAAGATTGCCAGGAACACCAAAAAGGAGTCATGATAACATGGCTCTCCATGTTATCTTAAGCTCTCCTTGGTACTTATTTCTAATTTCAAATCACCTCAGCTTCGTTCTCATTCATGTAATATCTAATTTCCCATGGTGAATACTATCAACTGATAATGCTCTTGTTCTGGGCCCCTTCAAATTTTTATGATTATGTCTAAGCCCTACACCTAAGAAAGACAAGTAGGGAAGAGCATGCTAGCTGGAGCCCTCTCTACCATTCTCAGTTTGTTACTCTCTATACATAGACAATGACAGCTCCGTTCTGCATTGTGCATGAACATTTAGTCTTTTGATTTTCTCAATGAAACAATCTCTCTTCCTTCTCCCACTCCCTGGAGATCCCCACACTTTCAATTTTCAGCCAACAACAAACTGATGAGACAAAATGGGCTGATAAGGAGTGACTGACTGAAAATTATCCAGGGATCCTCCATAGATGAAAGTCCTATGCTGCTTTTCGCTTTCAACTTCATGCATATGAAGAATTACGGTATTATGGAGATTCTTCTCTTTTGATGGAGATTTTGCCTGCAATTTCATCTTTAATTTTCCATCTTTTCTAATTGTAGATAAAACTTACTTAATTATGAAAATCAAAAGGATTACAGATTAGACCCACCTAGTCCTTTCTTGAATTAGTTTAAGGAATGCTTTGAGACTCTTTCCATGCTTCTTTTAATATAAATGCACAGGCAGAAATATGGAGCCCTGTTTTATATACATGTTTGCCTCATAGTGTTGAAGGGTTTTCTCTCCATGGTTGAAGCACCATGACACTGTTGGCAAAAAGTCATTATCAGTGGGAGACTCCCAGGTCAATTCTCTCCCAGGTCAAATTGGGAAACACATCCAAATTCCCATTCCCTGTCAAAAAAAAACCTGTCTACAACTTCCATACTACACAAAGAAAAGATGTGTGATCTCTTATGTACATAGAAGATCACCATATTATCTCTCTGATGCACATCTCTTTGGGTGTATGTATCAAACCTGGGCAAAATGGCGTTTTGGAATTCTCCATTCAACTGATTGGTGGGAACAGAAATGTGATGAATGTTCTCCTCAACCTCTCCTTTTAGGAGAGGAGAATATCTCCAAACATTTCTCAAAGACAGAATCCACCCTTTGCAGCTATGGAAAACACTCCAGGGAGAATTCACTCTTGATGTCTTGGGATTTAATGAAAAAGAGAGAGAGCCATAGAAGCAGTGGATTTCTATACAGGAAAGACTGTAAAAAAAGTTTGCCTTACTTACCCCTTAGCAATCTCCTACTGAAATAAATGCAAGAACTCCACAAGGATTTCTCTGAGATTCCTTTCCCCCCCTCTGAAATTATTTTTTAAAATTTATTTATTTATTTATTTTGATTTGTCAATCATTTACAAGATAATAGATATAAGTATATACATAGTTATGAATACATGAGTACATAAAAGAAAAATAAAAGAAACAATAGGTAATATCACACTACTAACTTGACATACAAAACATTTGCTAGACCAATACTCAAATACAGCTCATCAGTCTGGAACCCATACTACGTATCTGATATTAGCACAGTTGAGAAAGTCCAGAAATATTTCACAAGAAGAGTTCTCCACTCCTAAGGTATTATAGAATACCTTATGCCACCAGACTTGAAATTCTAGACCTAGAAAACCTTGAACCTTGAACGAAGCCGTCTTCATTCTGATCTAAGTATGGTATATAAAATCATACATTGCAATGACTTACCTATCAATGAATACTTCAGCTTCAACCATAACAACACAAGAGCAAACAATAGATACAAACTCAAGGTTAACCGCACCAAACTTGATTGCAGGAAATACGACTTCAGCAACAGAGTGGTCAATGTCTCAAATATTCTACCTGACTCTGTGGTTTCTTCCCCAAACCCCAAAAACTTTAACCTCAGACTGTCTACTATTGACCTCACCCCTTTCCTAAGAGGTCTGTAGGGGGCATGCATAAACGCACCAATGTGCCGACTGTCCCTGTCCTATTGTTTAAAAGGAAATTTCTTTTTTCATCAGAATGGAGAGCTTGCTACAAAAGAACTTCTTGTTCAACACTAGTGCACATCACAAATATTGCCGTAGAGGCAAATCAGAACAATGGAACCTCTAAGTTGACCGATATGATATGAGACTATCCAACACAATCTAACATTTCCAAGTACTGATCACAAGACCGTTTACATGCCAAATACTGTATGCCACTGAGTCTCTCCCTTTGCCAATCTAGGCTGCTGCTGCTCCTGTTTGAATGAATGCATGAAAACTGATCTTATTAAAAACCGGCATAAAATAATACGCTACATCACATTTGATTCTAAATTACTAGCTGGGAGTGACAATCCTGCAACATGCCTCCACGATTTTAAAAAAAAACTTGAAATTCTACGAGACACCAGAGATGGAACTTGGCATACTGATGAAGATATATAGTGAAAGAAAAAGAGTGATTACCAAATGGCAATGGAAAATAAAGCTGGTTAAATCCATTGATTAGTTAAACACAACAATATCTGTTCCATGGGATAATCCAATGTGCCCCTTTTCCATTCTAAGCCACTTTTGACATCAGCAGGATGGCAGCTCCACCCAGCCCCAATTTAATTTCTGGAATGTTCCCATCAGTACTTAAATTTAGCCTTTCTTGTTAGAAATTCTAGGGCTTGCAATCCCAGGAGATTTACAACTGGGGCAGCTTGACTTTTTGGTCAGGTAAAAAGAGGCTGGAGCTGGAGATAAAATGTAGGGGAAGGAGTGGCAGAGTTAAAAGAGGGTTTAGCCTAGAATCCCTACATAGCCACAAGTGGACTAAATTCAACCCTCTTAAATTTCCTTGAGCCTTATCTGACCCCAAGTAAGTGAAAACTTTGGGAAAATTCTTGTACATAAGCATGACTAGAAATACATCAATTTAATTGGGCCTTTATGTGTGGACCTGATCTTTTACTCCTAACATAAAATGACTCATAGAGTATGAAAAGGAGCAAAACAACAAGGAGAGGGACAGGAGTATAAGCATGGAAGAGATGGGGAAAAGATTAAGAGTGAGGGAGGCAATGCTTACTTGACTTGTGTATCTGTTTGTGATTGTATGGTTCGGGGAAAATAGGAGGGAAGAGAGGGAGTTTACTCATATGCTTTGAAAGAGGATCTGTAGTTGCAGGGAAGTAGGAATTGCAGAGAACTGTTGTAGTACAGGGGAGGTATTACAACAATAATACCACAATTCCTACCTTTTCATGGAAAATGAGAAAGAAGCATTCATTCATCATTCAATTTATATGGCTACCCATGTGATACACATGACTCTAGGAAGCTAACAATTGAAACAAAAACAGAATAAAAACACAACAAATGAAAATTCTTGAACAAGGCATTAAGTTTTTAATGCCCTGTAAATCTGGCAAATTTGGAAGTATGTCCAAATCAGCTTCCTCTATGAAAAAGAGAACTTCCCTATCTTCCCACTCCATTTAGGGCTCAGTCTCACTTTATTTTCATTGATTAAAAATACTTTCCCACCTAGTCTTTAGTACTAGTAGTCTAGCTCTGCCTCTAAATGAGCTGTTAGTGTATAGGCCAGGGTGTCAAACTCAAGTTCAATGATAGCTGCATCAGGGTTGTATTTGACCTTAGGGAGGCCGGGAGGCATGGCCAGCTTGATGTCACTCCTGTCAAGGGTGCCTGGGATGGCCCGAGCACTCTCCCAGCAAAAATGAGCTTGCAAGGTCTACACACGGCCCTGCTGACCTCCATTTTTGCTGACAGAGGGCTGCAGGAGGCCGTCACAGCTGAAAACAGAGCTTGGGAGGGCCATGTACGGCTCCATTTTTGCTGGCAGAGGCACCATGGGCCAATCCTTCTGTTTCCAGGAAGGCCCCACAGGCCAGATCTAAGCACCCCATGAGCCAGATCTGATCCACGGGCCTTGAGTTTGACACCCCTGATACACTATAGGAGTGTTTCTTGACCTCAGCAACTTTAAGATATGTTAACTGCAAGTCCCAGAATTCCCCAGTTACCATTCTGGCTGCAGAACTCTGGGATTTGAAGTTCACATATGTTACAGTTGCTGAGGTTGGCAACCACCGTGCTATATCTTTAACAATGATTATTCCCTATCAAGTAACATTATTAAACAGTTTGCATTTATATTCTGCCATAGTCTACTGACTATAATTCTGAAGATAGAAATTTAAAATAATTCTACCTAGATGTATTTTGGGATCTGATTTTGGATTTGAACCACAGAGGAAATCTTGGTGGGCCATTGAATACTAGCATTTAAAAAGATTAATTTAAAAACCTATCTTGGTAACAGCAGCTCTATTTCTCTTTCACCTCTCCAATGTTTGTGAGAAACTGATATGAAAAAGCAAGCAGCTCTCTCCAATCACTGGAGACCGGTATTATCAAGGCAAGCTTTTAATTTTTTTTTTAAATGCTGCAAAAAAAAATCACTCAGACACTTTGGGCGTTAAACAAAACTAAGGATCTATTCTGTTGAATGCTTTTGGGGGAATTAAAAAAATAATTTCTCCTGAAAAAATGGCAAGACCTCAGAAGTGGCCTTTCAAAGCAGCAGGAAGAATGAAAAATGTCTTAAGATGCATGAAATGGCTGCTGGAAAGAGAAAGCTTCAATTAGACCAGGATTAAAAATTGCACTAAAGATACGAAAGGAAGAACAGAAAAGAAGATAGTCAGACCTCCATGGACCTTCAAATGGGCATATGAGAGAGATTTTGCCATAAGAGTGAAGAAAACACACTTTCATTCTGGAACAGCTTTAAACCAGCTTCAGCTTGCTTGAATAACAAGCTGCCATTGAGATAAAGGTTATGTTATGAGGACATGTCTTCAAGAAACAGTGACATACTTTCATGCTGTGACAAATAAGCCCTGCTCTGATCAAACAGAATAACAGAATTGAAAGGGACCTTGGAGGTCTTCCAGTCCACCCCCATGGTCAAACAGGAAACCCGATACCAATTCAGATAAACGATTGTCCAGTCTCTTCTTAAAGTAAGAATAAAGAATCTGGCAAGAATGAAGTGAATGTACTATTAAATTTTATTAAAATGTAGGGCTATGCAATGCCTCACATCAAATTCAGAAGAATTACGTTGAAAACCCCTGGAAACACAAACACAGCACCTTCCTGGGATATTGTAAAGCAGCCGTATCTGCTTCCATAATCACACAGCACCTCTAAAGTGTTGTATACAGAGTGCTGGGTTCGTGTTCCTGGGTTCGTGTTCCTCAGATTTCACAGCCTTTCTTCTGAGTTCAATCCGAAGCATGGCACAGATCTACTAAGAAAATTTGTCCAAGTCCCTATAGATGACCTGATTGCAGTGGTGGGATTCAACATTTTTTCCTACCTGTTCTATGAGAAGAGCACTTTGCGCTTTGCATTGCGTGCGCAGCACTCAAAAACCGCCCTCTATGTCAGCGCTGCTGAGGTAAGCTGTTTTTTTAGCTCAGCTGAGGAGTAGCAATCTGCTCTGCTGCACGAATCAGCTGAGTTAAAAAACAAAGGAATATAGGACAGGAAAAGGCAGGGTTGGGTGAGTAGGGCCAGCCAGAGGTAGTATATGCCAGTTCTCTGAACTACTCAAAATTTTCGCTACCAGTCCGCCAGAACTGGTCTGAACAGGCTGAATACCATCTCTGCCTGGTTGCCTCTTCTCTGAGCATTTACTTTCTTCCATTAGACCGACCTGCTAATCTCTAAGAGGAAGCTGAGATTTGGCTACGAAGAGAGAGAGGTTTGTTGGAAAGGGAGAGCAGCTGCCTGCATGACTGCGAGAACAAAGTCCTCAACATGCTTCCTTACCCTTTCCGAATGACAACGATGATTGCCCCAAGGAGGATGATCAATACCACCAGTCCTCCAGCACAGATGCCCAGGATGAGACCCATCTCCTCCGAGTGCTGGGAAACTTCCAAGGGACGCTTGCTTTCTTTACAGGCAGCTGTAGGGGATAGACAGCAAACAGGTGGGTCAAGAGAATCTGAAAATAAGAGATTATTCATGGAGCTTACAGAGATATGGTGTTCTTATCAGTTTAAATTAAATAAAAATACATAAAAATGGGGAATTCTTATCACTTAACTAGAATTAGTAGGAGACACTTGGGCAATTGAAGCAAGCTCTGTTTCACTATGGAATTCCAATTATACCAGAGGTGGACTTCAAAAATTTTAGCAAAGGGTTCTCTGCCTGGTTGCTGGGTGGCGTGGGCATGGTGGGCATGGTCTAGTTGGCCTCCTGCACCACAATGGAGGGTTGTTTTTGCCCTCCCCGGGCTCTGGAGGCTCTCTGGAAGCCAAAAACGGGCCCATTTCCGGCCTCCTGGAACTTCCGGGAGGCCCATTTTTTGCCCTCCCCAAGCCTCAACGCACACCTTGCACTGACCTGCATCCAAAACGGGCCGTGTGGGGACTCCTGGGAGGGGAGGGGCAGGGAGGCTGGGGCCAGCCAGGAGTGGGATTTGGGGGTTCTCTGAACTGTGCAGAATCTTAGCTAGGGGCTCTCCCGTACCCCTGCAAACCCCTAGCAGCCCCACCCCTGAATTATACCCTCCTTAAGAGATGGCTTTTCAGTTTCTCCTTGATTACATTTACTGGAGGAAAACCCACACCTGTTCCTCATCAAACTTTCCCACAATTAAGAAACTTTCAACTAAACCCTGGAGTCTGATGTTCTGCTCTCTGGAGAGATAAAGAACGAGAGAACCGTGTGAATGCTCATCTTGCCTCAAAGAAACATCCTCTTTCAGTTCTGTCTTCTTGAAGCTAAAGGTTTACCCCTGGATTTTAGGGATAAAATCCAAGGGGCTCTGGAACCATTAGAAGAATGCTTAAGGGTTGTATGCAATCTTCAGACCACCCAAGAAATTGTAGATAAAGGAAGCTCTGTATTAAATAAGTGTGTCATCAGTTTTAAAACTGATACTTCCTTCCGCAGCAACTTTTCATTTTCTTAACCATGATACAGCTGTTGAGTATATTGCTAGACTTGCATATAGTTACAAATGCTTCTCTGATTACTTCTGTTGATAATAGAAGTTATGCTTTACCAAACTGGAATTATCCTCCAATTATATACATGACTGTCCTCCCATAACACGATTCTCAAAATGTCAAATTACCTCCTTGTAACACTGTAGTTGTTATTTCTGTAGTTCTCGGAGCCAAAGAAGGATAAAAGTGCCACATTCTGAATTATTTCTTATTTATTTATAGAACTGACTGCTTACTCCAACAACCAAATCTGAACCATGCATCGTTGATGCATGACAAGGAGATGTTTGACATGGATAATACATACATCACTTGTATGGTTGACATTTGAAGAGCCATAATGTTTTCCAACCTAATCAAAATTTGCCTAGAGATTCTTGGGTTTTCAGTTAAGTCACAGGCAATGGTCTTCTGAATTGACATGGTGAATTATTTAGTACTTGATGTCATTGTTTTGATGATACTTTGCACTGCCCTTGTGGAAATTCAGCAGCGATCATCCATCTGTGTCTCTTTTGCAATAAAAAGCAAGACACACAAAACCTCCAGCCATTGCCCCTGAACAAACCTGGCTTGTAATATGCCTTTAAATGAGTTGAATCATCATCAAGAGGAATGTGTCATTTCAAAGTTTCTGATGAGCAGATTGAGTTCATAGTAATAGTGTTTAAGGTACATCTTCTGCATAGATGTTGATAAGAAATGGCTTTTATTTTAAAGTGGGATTGAATACAAAACTAAAAATCAACCATTTTCATATCCTGAATCAAAGGAACAATACATCAACAAACAACACTGAGGAAATGCTATGCAATCCTCAAGGGCAGCCCCATGTAGAGCACATTAAAAGTTATGGTAAAGGTTCCCCTCACACATACGTGCTAGTCGTTTCTGGCTCTAGGGGGTGGTGCTCATCTCCGTTACAAAGCCGAAGAGCCAGTGCTATCTGAAGAAGTCTTCATGGTCATGTTGTTGGCATGACAAAACGCTGAAGGTGCACGGAACGCTGTTACCTTCCCACCAAAATGGTTCCTATTTTTCTACTTACATTTTTTACATGTTTTCAAACTGCTAGGTTGGCAGAAGCTGGGACAAGTAACGGGAGTTCACTCCATTAGGTAATGCTAGGGATTCGAACCGCCGAACTGCTGACCTTTCTGATTGACAAGCTCAGAGTCTTAGTCATTGAGCCACTACATCCATTATGTAGAGCACATTACAGCAATCCAAATGGAAGGTGACTAAGTCACCATGAACCAGACTTCCGAATCCAGGAATAGATGTGATTAGCACAACCTACAGTAGCCATGACTCCTCTTCAACAAGGACCCATAAGAACCCTCAGATTGTGTCCCAGCTGTGATGTGTACCCATAGGCAGAGATAAAGATGGAACATCCAGGTCACTAAGGATTATATGCCTAAATATCTTGTCTTCCATCATATAAGTTCTCTGTCACTCAGTCTACACTATAGCCTTCCTGGCATCCCTAACTTCCTTTCCATTCTACAGGACATGATCCTTTCGTTCAGGTTGAAAAATATGGAGAAAGGCCAGCAAGCAGCATCCTCTCCCCCTTCCACCAAGAAAACCCAAAGTTGCTACCAGAAAATATCAGAAAGAATATTTGTGAGGGCGATGGGTTGTTCAAAAATGTGATAAAATAAAATAAATAGATTTTTTTAAAAAAACAAATCCTCAAGGACCCTGAGAATAAGATTGAAAAAGAGAAAACATTTCACCCCAACATTAAAACTACGTATCACAAAGACAATTGCCCATCACAACATCTTTCAGTGAATTTGGGGATTTCTCCATTCACTTTGTCCAGATTGTTCTCTTTCTACTCTTATTTTCTGCTGGCATTTGGATAGCAAATTCTTTGTAGGCATGGACCTAATCCTGTAGTATATGGTGATCTATAAAGAACCCTGTATACCAGGAATCAGCAATCAAAATTTTAGAAATCGGTGGGAGTCCTGAATCTCTTTTCTGCAGCTTTTGGGTGTCTCTTTCCCCATTGTCCTATCAGTTCTGTTGAAAATTTTCTCCAAAATTTAGAGAACCACCACCAGAAAATACTGCCTCTACAACATGTACAACATAGTTTTGCTCATCTTGCATTACGGTGTGGTGTTGGGGGTTTCAATTCAGTATGCAGAGTGTGAAAGATGTGTGTTTGTGTTTATTTTCATGGTCATGATGTGCACTGAAGATGGTGTTTGATTTTGTTGTACAAGGTGCAATGACAATAAAGTAAACTAAACCAAACTAAATTATCACGCAACCATTGCCTCATCCTTGATGCAGATTGTTATTATAGATTTCTTTTAACAGCTGAATTTTAGAGTACAGTAATTTCTCCAAAGGCTGCCTTTTATGTAGAATAAAAATAACCCTGCAAAAAAGTCTTTGTTCTTCCAGTGTCCCTGAAGAGCCATTCAGATGACTGCTGGGATGTTTTGGATTATGTCTGGGGAAATGAGTTTTGTACAATTCAGACTTCAGGAGGGGAAAGAAGGAAAGGAAGATGCAACTGAGTGTGTGATGAAAGCAATCATCCTACACATCTAAAAGACAGCAAAAGACTTTTTAGAAAAGGAGGGATTTCACAAAGTATAAGGGGGAGGAGGAAGAGGGGGACAGTTTAATGTAGTGGTAAAGGTATCTGCCTAAAAACCAGGAGCCTGTGAGTTCTAGTCTTTCTTTCATCATGAAAATTATGTGGGTGATTTTGGGCCAGTCTTTCTCTCTCTCAGTCTAGAAAGAAGGCATGGACCAACCACTTTCAAAAACCAGAGCAAATTTTATCTAGTGGTGAAGGGACTAGGCTAGAAACCAGGAGCCTGTGAGTTCTAGTCCTTCCTTAGCCAGCTGGGTGAGTCTCTCTCAGCCCAACCCATCTCACAGAATTGTTGATATGACGGAAATAAGAAGTGGTAGCATCGCCTTGAATTTACCAAATTTAAAGGCAGGATTAAAAAAAATATCAAATAAACAAATATATCAGAATATTTACCTTTCCGAGCTATTCGGATACAATTCAGCCTAGTTTCCTACAAAAGAAGAAAAAGATAAGTAAGGTTTTATCACATCTATGATCCCTTTGACCTGCAATTGGAAGTGAAAGATATCAAATTTGTTATAGCCATAGACCAACATGTGAGGAAGATCATAATACTCAGAAGCCTATTTCATTTTTTCTTTTTTGAGGAAGGGATGAACATGCTGGATATTGTACAATTCTCCAGGGTGGCTGCAAACTACTGAATATAGGTATTCTTTTCTAACTATCAATGGTACATGTATCTCATACATGACAATTGGTGCTGCCTTTCCCTTTTAGACCAAGTGAAATTAATTTGGGGGGTGGGGTGGGTAGGGAAGATTGCAAAAAACAAAACAAAACCATTTAGGACTTCACTACTTCCTGGCAACTTGAAGTAAAAATCATTCTCAGATATTTTCCTCAATGTTTTGAAGACCCATCACTGATGCTGTGCTGGATTTACCAGTGGCCTGGCTTGGTATAAGGTGTGTGTGCGCGGTGGGATGTTGGTGAGCAAATCCTGTCAAGCCTGAAATTGACATATGCGTAGCTATTTTATTTAGCCTTATTATATATTTCTTTTCTTTCTTTCTTTCTCTTTGCTGGTTATGAGGGGAAGGGTTCCAGGCTTGCCACATTCCTAAGGTGGGAGGAGTGGAGATAGAGAGAGTTGTTTAGGTTTGGTGGTTCTCCTTCCCGTGGGAACAAATACTGACCCTGATGAGACCTGGGGGTGGAGATTGATGACACCAGGCAACGTTGATTTACTTCTATTGGGGAATGTGACTGTTGGGGGCTGTTTTTAATTTCCAATATTATGTGGTGTGATTCTGAGTTGTGTCAGATCTGGAATTATAACAGTCTTTGTCAATTTGATGCTTACTCAAATAAAAGGAATTGTTTTGGAAGATGGACTTTGCTCTTTTTTTTTAAATGGGTTTCATCACTTGGAAACCTTATCCAAAGTATCTAAACAGTGGTCCCCAACCTTTCTGGCTCCATGGACCAGCAGCAGAAATGGGGGGGGGGGAGAAGGAATGGCATGTAATCTAGCTCCCGCGCATGCACAAATGAAGCTTTGCATGCTTGCCCACTGTTTGTATGACCCATTTCCCAATGGACCATGGACCAGTACGCGACCCAGAGGTTGGGGACTCCTGACCTAGAGCTAAAGAGAAATTTCCTGACTGTGAGAACAGATAAGCAGTGGGATGGTTTGCCTCCAGACATTGTGGATGCTCCCTCACTGGAGGTTTTAAAGAAGAGATTGGACAGTCCTTTGTCCAGAATGGTAGAAGGTCTCCTGCTTGAGCAATGGGTTGGACTAGAAGACCTCCAAAGTCCCTTCCAACTCCATTATCTCTGTCCTTCTTCATCTGCAGACTTCAGATTTCAGGCATCTCCCAGAAAGGGACGGAAATGATGTCACTTTAGTCACAATTCTGTAATCTCAGATACATTTGAAGGAAGATATGCCATTTGACACTGAATTTCCACTCACCACCACTACCACACATTGCAGCCTGCGGGTAGGAAACAACATGATTACACTGGTGGTTTTCCTTGGCAAGGACTGACAATAAGGTATTGAACAGACGGGGCAGAGGCTCAGGCACCAAAGCAGGGAAATCCACTTGTCCTCTGCTTTCTCTCCTCCATTGTCCAGATCCTCCCTCAAAATCTTTCCCTGGTGCAAAAACATTATTTTCTTTGTCTGGCTGCCTGCCTCCCTCCCTGTTTGCCTGCCAAATGCCACTACTGCAGATGGAAGTGAAGGAAATTAAACCAATCGTCATTATTTGGCTTAATGTTCCTTTTATCAACTCAGGGTGTTAAAATTCTATGTTGGACCGTTGGGGAATATTTCGATGCCAACTGCAAGAGAACCAGACTGCATTTGCAAGGAAGAAACTAGAAAGAATCCTAAGCAAAGTTGAAGTCTTTCAAAAACAGCCTGTAGCTTCTCTGTTCCTCCTAAAGCTGGGCCATGAAATGAGTGCGGTCTTCCAGTAACTACCATCTAGGGCTTGGAAGAGACCACATGAATCCCAAGGATAATCTCCTGAAACCAAACAAGGGTTAAGAACAAGCTTTTGGTATCTTTTTAGTTTAAACGAGGCACAGGCACATCTGAATATACTCCAAATGGCTCACAACTCGCATGGCATCTGAAGAATGCAAATAGGGTGATGTGGGGTCCAGTGAAGGACATTGAGAAAACAGAGAAGGTTTGGAAACAAAAGTTGACCATCTGCCCAGGCTGCTGAATTTCCCTTTTTTTTGTCCTTTTGCCTAAGCAAGGAAATGGTATTTTTAGTATTTATTTGATTTGTCAATCGCTTACAAGATACAGGTATAAGAATAAATATAGTTTTGAATAGATGAGATAGATACTTATAAGAAAAGTAAAAAACAATAGGTTTAAGTTACAACCATAAGTAAAATCCAGAGTGTATCCATTTGGTTAAGTTAGTGGTTAAGGCATCAAACTAGAAACTGGGAGACTGTGAGTTCTAGTTCTACCTTAGATCACTCTTTTTCAGCCATGGGAAGCAGGTAATTGCAAACTTCTTCTGAAATCTTGCCCAAAAAATCCCTGCATGGACTTGTCCAGGCAGACACCAAGAATTAAAAAAAATACTGACTTGAAGGCACAAAAGGAAGGGAAAAAAACCACTCTAAATCACGTTGCTCCATCGTCAGATGGCTTTCTTCCCTTAGATAGTTTTGTGATCTGTTGTGTCCTCATATCTTATTTCAATATTGATCTTACTTGCCATCAGAGAGTTATACAAAACCTGCATAGTACAATGCTGAACCATGATTAATTGATTGATGGATAAATAGATAGAGATAAATCTGATTCGACAGGAAAAGAAAAGAATGTGATCATATTTGATATCTTTAAAACAAAGCTGAGGATAAGAATATGGGCCATACATCATGCCAAATGTTGTCTAGTCTAATAAACAGTAACAGCTTTCCCCATCATTCCTGATGTTTTTAACTGGAGAGGGTATGTTTAGAGATGTTGCTTCTGCATATAAATTCTGTGCTCAGCCAGAGATCCTGCAGCTTAAAAAAGATTTAAAAACAATTTAACTGAATCTTTAAATGTGTTCAACTTGTGAAATTAGAATTCAATCATTCCATTTCATACTGAATGAGAGTCGACCACAGAGTCCTATTGCCAATCTTGGACATCTAAATGTGACGAAGTCTGGTGAGCCGCTTTTTGATTTTCATTTAAGCTCCTCCAATTTGCACACTGCCTGCACATGTGTACATACATATGTTCCTACACAGGCAGCCCAGATCATGTATAAATAATATGTATGATTCACCCATATAGATGGGACCCTTGCATGACAAGCATACGAGGCTGCTAAGTTATTTATCCATTTAGCTAGATTGTCTGGCAAGTGCTTCTCCAAGTCTGGAGATTAAAAATGTGCAAGTCTTTTTAAACTGAAAATGGAAGCAACTCAATTTAGGATGCTCTCCATTCAAAGAAAGTGTTCCTCCTCTTAATTATAGTCCTAAATGTTAGGAAACTATCTCATGGTTCAATTAGTGGTGGAAACACCTACTGCAAAAAGATTGTTGAACTTTGACTGTTGGGTATTTCACCATGATAGGAAATCACAGTCAGCTTTTGGAAAACAGTCATAAAGACAAATATATTTTAAAGATGGAGTTGTACCAATCAACACCCAGAGCTCGCTACTTACCCCTTTGAGATTGCTCATAGCCTGGAAGTAGATGAGATAGGCTTTCTTGGGTTCCAGTGGAGGATTCCAGTAACCATTATAGGTTTGATTGTCCCCTACAATGAAGGGTTTGGCTTCTGTGAGGCTGCCAGGGGATAGTTCTGCTCCAAAGTAGTGAACCAAGCCACGGGACATGGCGTCATCAAAAGTGAGCGGCACAGGAAAGCATTCTGGGCCACTTAACTCCCGCTTGATTTTCTTAGGTCTGTCTTCTTCCACAATTACTTGATATGTGCTAAGAACCCAGGAAGCAGAGAAGGTGGGGAAGAGAGAGCAAAAACAAGAGGCCATGTTAAATGAAGCCCATCCTAAACTAATGTATTTTTAGTTAGTTGTTTTTCATACTTCTTAACCATTCATCTCCTTCAGAGAGGGGCTGTTGGTTCCCCTACACTGCCCTTTCTAAATCCACATTGTCTATCTGCTGACTTATCTATTTGTTGTGGATAATAAATCTCTTGATCTAAGGGTATCATCACTCCACTGTTGGTAAATGAATTGCCTTTAGTAAAGTTTCCAGGAGGAAGAAAGAAACAGATACACTTTTGATTCTCAAATGACCCATTAGTCCAATGCTGGAGGAAGTGCCTGTAACTTCCTGCTAAGAGATTGCAGAACATGCTATGAATTAAGCATAGTCGTGCTTGGCTGAGATCTCCAAGAAGTTCCCCATCAGCAAAAGAATTAAAGTCAAATGGAAGAAGGAATGCTCACACTATTATCTAAAAGGCTCCTCCTGAAAACTTCACAAATAATTTTGGCTTCCCATAGAAGCATTCCCTGTAAATGGAACATTAACAGCAGGGTTTCCCCCCTCAATTCTACATTGTAATAGTCAATCACCCAGCACCATAATAGTCAATGATAAGTATTGTCAACTTGGGGCCCTTAATTTAATTTTATACAACTCTTGACTAATTGCAAATGCTTCCTGTAAGCCGTAAATTTTGTCAAGAGCAATCTGTAGTGAGGAAGAAATAGGGTGGAAAGGGGGGTTTCAGATCCAAGAACCAAGAATGGCATGTGGAGATTCTTCCGAGCTGAGTTCTGTGTTGTTTCCCCACTTGTAGACAGAATCTTGCCAGACTAAACACTCTGACTATCTGTATCGATCGTATGCTCTGGGACTGTCTTCATCCCCTTTCTCTCACATAAAATATCTGGATGAGTTGTCTCTTATTCATCTGAAATGGGAATCTGGGCTACTAGATTCCATCACAAGACAGTATCAACAAGAAAAAAAAAAGATGGCTTCATCTACTTTTTGTTTCTAGCTGTACTCTCATTTAAACTCCACCTATTATTTCCAATTAGGACGTATGGACTCTCTTATTCTCAAGAGAGAAATAGAGAAAAGGTTCTCCTGCATTATGTGAATGTAGTAGAGGATAACATATATTCAGGGAGCGTCTGGGTTCCTGCAGTTTGCCACAGTTTGGGCCAGCTAGTAACAAAGCAGGGATCTGGCCAAAAGCATTTTCATTATGGAGGCATCTCTGATCTGTTTCAATGACTTACCAAAGCAGATGCACTGTCATCCGTTCTCCATCTTTGAAATTACCAAAATAGCTCCCCAAAGAAGACAGATACAGGCTTTGGCCAACCAATCTGATAGGAAGGCAGCTGCTAAATTTGGATCTTGTTGACTGCCGTTTCCTGACTGCCAAAAGCTAAAGGGAAGGAAGCTCCGAACTCGAAATACACAGCACATTCAAAGAAACCTATGCTGGTCCTTCCTCCAAACAACAGCCCCAGGAAACCCACTAAGGAAGTTATCACTCTTCCATTGCCCATCAACACAACACACAATTATTCTATTCTGTCTTTGGAAGGGTCTCACTAAAGATCTCAAAACAGAAGCTTTGGCAACCTTACTCCACCATCAAAATAGCTATTAGCCATGTGTCTAAAGATATCCGCTTAAATACCTGACAAAGTCTCACACACTGAAACAGGTTTTGTTAACAACTACCTGGTCAAAAAAAAGCAAACCAAATGTTTCCCTCCCTGCAACAGACAAATGGATAGAGAAGACTACACAGGATGAGCTGAATTCTGCCTTATTCTTCCACATGCACAGGGACACAAAAACTGTTAACTGAAGAGCCTAAAACAAATTAATCTGACAGTCACATCCCTCAGTTTTGTCTGGAAGTAAAAGCTCCTGACAAAATCCCAGCAGTATAATTCAGCTGTTAACCTAATGAGGGCTTCAAAGCCAACTAGTTACATTTGTGCACTTCAAAGAACAAAGCGGATGCAGGAGTGCGACACAAAGCTGTCAGTTTAGCACCCACACATCCTCTCAGCAATCACAGGCATTGATATAGGAAAGTGCTCTAATATGGAGATCTCCAACCTCCGCAACTTTAAGACTTGTGACTTTCAACTCCCAAAATTTCTCAGTATGGCTGACTGAGGAATTCTGAGAGTTGAAGCCCACAAGTCTTAAAGTTGCAGAGATTGGAGGTCCCTGCTCTAAAAGACCTGGAGGAAAAATTTAAACTTTCTCTTTCTTAGGGGTGTATTTCTCTTTCCAAGGAAGTCGACAGTTCAATCAGTGGGAAGGGGGAAAGGAATTCCAAATACTGGAATAGTTCATCGGATTACATTTTAATAGGTTATTTAAAACAAAAAGTACCAGCCCTATGTTATTATCTGGAACAGGATAAACATGCTGCATTGGTGAAGGCTAGAACAACTGTGTGCCCCATAGAAAGGCAACTAAAATAAAGAAAATTATTATTTCTGGGTGGAAGTATTCAGTTGATGGATAGCACAAGTAGGACCAACGGTTCTCAGTGCTAATCCTCTTGCAAAACAAAAAAAGTCAATGACTTTGTTTTAATGCTTTTTAAAACAATCACCATACTTAATTATAGGATATCCCTTTATTTATCTTGTTCACTAAATTAACCAGATCCTAGATGTGGATAGACATCTACTGAACATCCATTGAAATCTTATATATGTTAAATTATAGGATATTCCTTTATTTATCTTGATCACTAAATTTACCAGATCCTAGTTGTGGATAGGCATCTACTGAACATCCACCGAAATCTTATGTATTAAATTATAGTATATCTCTTTATTTATCTTGATCACTAAATTAACCGGATCCTAGTTAACATCCACTGAAATCTTATATATTAAATTATATTAGACCATGCCAAATCATCTAAAATCTTAGAATTATCCCATAGAAATCAGTCTTCCAAGAACTGAGAACTGGATATGCAGAAAAATCTTCCACACGTTCAAAACTTGTAGATATACAGACTTCTAAAATGGAGGGCAAAGTAGAGAAAGTAGAAGTAGAGGAAGCAAAATAGAGGAATGCTTAAGTTCCCAAAACATTTCCTTAAACTGAGTACAGATAGTCTTTGGCTTGCAACTATTTGTTAAGTAATGTTTCAAATTTACAACAGCATTGAAAAAAGGGATTTGTGACCAATCTTCGCACTTACAACCATCGTAGTATCCATCACAGTCACACGATCAAAATTTGGGCACTTTGGCAACCATTTATATGGTTGCACCATCCCAGGGTCATGTGATCACATTTGCAACCTTCCCAGCTGCTTTCTGACTAGCAAGTCAAGTGTGGGAAGTTGGATTCTCTCAACAACTGCAATAATTTGTTTAACAACTGTGGCAAAGCAAAGGTTGTAAAATTGGCTGCAACTTGTTTAACAGCCACTTGCTAAGCAACAGAAATTATCTTCCAAACTGTGTTTGTTAAGTCAACAACTATCTGTATCAAGAGTATTATATATTTAATCTCCACTGCTTTCCCCAATGAATCCCTTTCCTATAAGTTATTGGAAATAACTATCAATATTTTTATTGAAGTATCTCAATAAAAAGGGTGTTTCAGCCTTGCAGGATAAGCATGACCTTGCAGTTAGCATTTTTAGAAAGGGAAGAAAGATAAAAGGGGGAAAAGAAAAGAGGAGGCAGTGGAATGCAATGCATCCACTTGATAAAAGGAAATAGCCTTATTTCAAAATTCAAATAAAATTCATGATCCATTGCATCGGACTGGCTGTCCTATACAGATAGGCCAACCTGTCAATTTTGGTTAGTCTCTGTTTCTTATTTCAGCAAATATGTCAGGCTCCATTTGTCAAACTACAGAAGTCTGTACTGAAATGCTCCATATTTCTTTCAACTAAAGAGACTTTTTTCTGCTATGTTTCTCAGTGCAGAATTTTGTAAACAACTCTCCCTAATATAATGCGGGCTTTTTTACATTTTTACATTCCTTTCAAAACTATATCCATACTGTGTGTTGTATTCCATAATACCTTTTCTTAGGACTTGGAGAATCATGCATTTCAAATAATAATGGCTTGCCAAGCTAACCTCGCTAGTATTTCAAAGCAATTTTTATTCCAGCATGCATTCAATTATTAGTTTAGTTTAAAGAGCCCCTGTTATTGTTGACTCTTTAAAATAAAATTATTTTGTGTACAGAGCTTTCCCTTTTGTTTCCTTTGACTTTATTAACAACTCCTCCGCACCTCTCCCCCGAACCTGCTAGGAATGGCATGGGCTGCAAATATTGTGAAATAAATAACAATGGCATTGTTAAAAATATGAAATTCAATCATCATTCATTTATCCTTATCACTACCTGATTGGGGCACCCCTGCCCTGTGCTGGTCGTAGGAGAACAGTGATGGTGCTATCCGACTCTTCCAGTGGTGAAGGAATGTCACCATAATCAAAACTAGGTGCTGAAACAAAGCAAAAGGCAACAATCAAACGGGACTACATTTCACTCATTTTCCAGGTGCATTGTGGCGCTTCAAGCACATCACTGCAGCCACCTTCTTGAATTTTTTTTAGCACATATAATGGACACCAATTGTAAGTTACAGTTGTAGTAAGCAGGACTAGTCATAACAGCAAGTATCATTATCATGATCATGATAAATGCAACCAAATGCAACTGTAGTTATGGACTGTGGTTTGTCACACAATCAGCCAAATGTTCATACAGGATTTCAGGTTTTTAATCCACCCATCGATTCCTTCCCAAGGACCTGGGATAGACAGAGGCGGATGTTTGATTGGTATTAAAAGTATGGTCACAGAATGTAAGTTGTTCCAAGTATAGGTGATTTTGTCACTGCTCATAGTGCTCAAGGGGTGTTGCAATTCTTTGGGGATTGCACCAGAGGTGGTATTCAGCAGGTTCTGACCAGTTCTGGAGAACCAGTTGTAGAAATTTTGAGTACTTCGGAGAACCGGCAAATACCACTTCTGACTGGCTCCGACCCCATCTATTCTCTGCCTCCCATTGAGTCCCAGCTGGGTCTTCTTTGGTTTCCCTGCACAGGAGAACAGAGCTGAAAAGCAGGTTAGTGGGGTGGGGAGGGAATGGGGATTCTGCAGTATCTTTCCACTGCCATGCCCACTAAGGCACGGTCACCAAGGCATGCCACAAACGTTGGATGTTTCTGCATACAAGTCTATTGTGTGCCATCAAGATAGAATCAACCTTTAGAACCACATAGGTAGAATTTTTATCCAGGTTGATCTGTTCCCAACCTCCAGAGGTTCCATGGTGCACCCTTCACTGTAATTAAGTCCCTTCATCATGCTGCTGATCCTCTCATCTCTTTATAACTCATTGGAAGAGTTAAAACTTTCTAACACTGGCAATACCAGAGCTGGTATTCAGCAGGTTCTGACCGGTTCTACAGAACCAGTAGTAGAAATTTTGAGTAGTTCGGAGAACCGGCAAATACCATCTCTTACTGGCCCCACCCCCATCTATTCTCTGCCTCCTGAGTCCCAGCTGATTGAGTGGGTCTTCTTTGGTTGCCATGCACAGGAGAACGGAGCTGGAAAGCAGGTTAGTGGGATGGGCAGGTTAGTGGGGGAAGGAATGGGGATTTTGCAGTAACCTTCCCCCAGGAGTGGGAAAGGAATGGAGAATTTGCATATCTTTTCCCTGCCATGCCCACCAAGCCTTGCCCACAGAACTGGTAGTAAAAAAAATTGAATCCCATCACTGGTTGCACCCATTACTATTAGTGCTCACTTTGCTTTGTTTTGCCACAACCATTCTATTTCTATTTGCGGGTCTTTGAATTTTGTGATCTTCTCCAGTTTATTCTCTTCTCTTCTGTTGTCTCCAGGTATTGCCGCTGTTTTCATTATTGCAATTATTTGTACCTTTGTACCTTTTTATTATTTTGGTTTTGTGAATAACTCAAGGCAGTGACCAACACAATGCTATATATCCTCTTCCTATTTTCCCCAAAACAACAATCCTGTGAAGGGAGTTGGGCTGAGAGAAATTAATTGGCCCAAAGTTACCCAGCCAGCTCTCATGCCTAAATCAGATGTAAGGACTTGTCTCAGCTAATCCCTCAGGAAAGCATGACTCTCGAAACAAGTAGTTATCAAAAGGAACTTTTACTGAGAGAAAGTGATTGCAGAGAAGTCAGGTGGAATGGTGGAGTCCCTGCACAATGCTAAAGCTAGTCTTCCCAATTAAAACCCCACCCTTCACCAGTCCACTGGCAGCCAATGCAATGCCACATAGGTGTTTTGAGAACTCTGAGGTGTATGCTTGACAGCAGTTCATTCCCAGGATACAGCGACCTTGTTGTCAGGCTAGAACCAGCTGGGAGAAAGTCCATCTGTGTTCAAGATTATCCCCCTCTGTAAATCCCATGCGGTTACATCAAAATCAAAAGTGTGCTGAGAATGCAACCCTGATAGCCTCCTTTCCCCCTCCCCCATCGGAATGGCAGCATCCCAGAAGGGGACCTGAGAGTGTCACAGTCTCATGGTGATTGGTCCAAAGTTATCTAGCCAGCTTTCATTCCTAAGGCAGAAGTAGAAGTCATCGTCTCCTGGCTTCTAGCTTCCCCTCCCACCATCCTGGCTGTTGTGGTTCGCTGGCAGCCTGTGCAGACAGCAGTGGAATCGGACAGTGGGGAAGGACAGGGACCAGTCTGAGAGTCTGGAGAGGACTTGGACAAGGGTCCTGCGTCTGATGCAGAGATGGGGCCAGGACCATCTGCCTCGGGAGCCTCTGGAGTCTGGCAGCAGCGAGGCAGAGGAACAAGGGGAGCCTGTTCCCAGGAGCCTGTTACTGGGTACGGCTGAGTTAAGTAGAACAGGTAATCCTTTGCTTACAGGAAGTCCTTGACTTACAACTAGGATTAGAGACTTGCATCACTGAGCGGAGTGATCGTTAAGTGAGTCGCTCTTGATTTTGTGACCTTTTTGGTTGTGGTCACTCAGCAAATCCAACTTCCTCCATTGACTTTGCTTGTCAGAAGTAAACTGTGAAGGGCACAAATGGAGATCCGATGAACCCTGGACAGCACAACTGTAATAAATGCATGCTGGATGCCAAGCACCCAAATTTTGATCCTGTGATTGCAAGGGATACTATGACAGTCATAAGTGCAATGACTGGTCCTAAATCATCTTTCCCAACATCATCATAATTTCAAAGGGAAGCTAAATGATTGTTCATAAGTTGAGAACTACTTGTACAGAAACATCGACCCCAACTTTTTAGTCTCCTCCAATCAGCAAGGCAGGCAGGCAAATCTTGAGTTGCACACATTCTGAGAAATCAATTTGAAATTAAGCTGAGGGCTGCATGTGACCCTAAAGGTCACTCCCAATCCACTTCTGCATTAAATCCCACTCAAAATACTTATGAGAGAAAGGTTTTTAAAAAAAGAAATAGAAAAAAGGGGAGGGCTTGTAGCTACTTCTTTTTCCCATCTTTACATCAGAGAATAAAAAGTATCACAAGGAGACAAGCCTGCAGATCAAGCCAGACGCTCCTGCCAGTAGCAAAATCATTCTGTATATCTAAGGAGCTTTGAAGGAAATTGAAACGCCTATTCAGAAGTGCTGTATTAAAAAAAAAAAAAACTAAGTTGTGAGAAGTACACAATACTGTACAATAGTGATTCAATGCAATAGGTGAATTCAATAGAGATTCAGTGAAATTGCCCAAACTTGACCTTTCTCAAATCAAAATGAACTGTACAATCAGACAGGTTCTAATAAGTGGCACATAAATAATTGCAAAGGCGTTACTATTTGTTTCCAAAATTCACCAGGTCAATATCTGCTCACTTAGGATTGTGCAAAAATTTGACTGAGATCCAATCAAACTTCTCCATCTACCCCACCTTTCTTCACTGAACTAAGGTTTTTTTTTTAAAAAAAGTAAAATCTGATAATTCCAAACAGATAGGGACAATTCAAAAGCTTCTATGTTGTTTCTAACAGCTGTTTCTGAAATCTAGATTGCATGACATTCAACCACTCCACTAGATCGATTTTCTAAACCAGTTCAAATTGGTCAGTTGGACTGATTTCCTACATCAAAAATTGCCTATTTGGATGTGGCAATTCAACTGAGATTCTGCCTGATTTGCATTAGGCCAAGTGCTCTCCAAAAGATCAGTACAGTAGTGCCCTATTCCAAAACTGTACTATATGCTGTGTCTGTAGTAAATGAAGTAATTCCTTTTTTGGACATGTAACTGTTAATCTCTGAGGGTTGTTTAAGGGAAAAGGGGGGAAGAGTGCATGGTACATATAAATGGAACATTTTCCCAATGATTCCATCTCTTGTTTTTATTAACGGTCACAGGCTCATGTCCTTAGCTCACAGCAAGAGAAACTACTGCATATTTTTTTTTTAATATGCATTGCACTATGTTGATTATTCCAAAAGCAGCTGTTACTGCATGGCCCTCTCTTCCAATGCAAGGGGAAAAAAGGAAAGAAAGATAAAGGACACATTAATTAGACCTGCTTTTGACAGAGTAGGACAAATGGAAAACGTGGCCAGAAACAACATTCTAGACTAATAGATGAACAAAATGCAGGAGAAATGTACCTGCTTCACATGAGCTGACCTCAATTTACACTCCCCTCAATTTCTGAATCTGAATCTAGTCTTTTCCTTGTTTTTCCATTTCTCAACACTTTGCGATGAAATGCTCCCATTAAAAGTTGAATGAGAAAGTCTGCTTTGAGAGACATCAACACCATGGCTCAATGGCTAGAAGGTACCCAAATTT
This sequence comes from Laticauda colubrina, assembly GCA_015471245.1. Lineage (NCBI taxonomy): Eukaryota > Metazoa > Chordata > Lepidosauria > Squamata > Elapidae > Laticauda > Laticauda colubrina. The sequence goes on from BLBF01000072.1 coordinate 5,008,788, forward strand.
TCAGTCTCCTGGCCATTGCAGGAGATGACCAGGCTGAGCCCAAACAAGAGTACAATCGCACGCATCATAAGCCACAGATCTCTGCATGCCACAACAGATCTAAGTCCAGCCCACCTTGAATGTCTTTCTTAATCTCCCGCTCATTTTCCTTGACAGTTAGTTGGTCAGATTCTTGTAGAGAGCTTAATCTTGCAATACATCTTTTATACTCATTTGAAGGGCCTGATTTCCCCAGTGCTTGATAGCCATGGTGTTTTTGTCCACAAGGGCAAGACATCCATCATCAACAGCATTCACCGTAGGGAAAAGGAAGCCAACCAACTGTGGTAGAATCTCCAGCTAGAGTGGATGGAGAAGTGAAGAGACTGGCAAGCTTAGAGGCCTTGCAAAGCAAGACATGACACAGACCTCCCCCAAATCCCTTAAACTCTTATCTGGTTGTCCCCAAGAGAATGCAGCCAGTCTGGCAAGATTCTTGTAAACAGGCAAGCAGCAATAAAGAAGCTGCTCTGATCAATTCAGGGTGTTGCTTTGGTTTCTTGCCAAAGAATTTGACATCAGCAAATTCTAGTGTAGATATTCCCTTAGTTGGACTACAGGTAGTGCTCAACATAATTCACTAACTTGGAAAGCTCAAGGAGCCCAAGGAGCTTCTGGTACAGTTCTACAGAGGAATGATTGAGTCTGTCATCTGCGCCTCTATAACTGTCTGGTTTGGTTCCACAACCCAACAAGACAGACACAGACTTCAAAGGATAATTGGAACTGCAGAAAAAACAATTACTACCCACCTGCCTTCAATTGAGGACTTGTATAATGCTCAAGTCAAAAAGAGGGCTGTGAAAATATTTACAGATCCCTCACATCCCAGACACAAACTGTTTCAACTCCTACCCTCAAAACGACGCTACAGAGCCCTGCACACCAGAACAACTAGACATAAGGGCAGTTTTTCCTGAATGCCATCACTCTGCTAAACAAATAATTCCCTTAACACTGTCAAACTATTTACTAAGTCTGTATTACTATTACTATTCATCTTCTCATCCTTCCTTCCACCCATCTCCTCCCACTTATGACTGCATAAATGTAACTTTGTTGCTTGTGTCCTTATGACTTTTTATTGATTATTTACTAAAATGATTTGATTTGATCGTTCATTATGGTTCCTAGTATGATTTGACTGCTTATTTGTGCCCTTTGACTACTATTAAGTGCTATACCTATGATTCTTGATGAATGTATTTCTTTTTCTTTTTATGAACACTTTGTACCAAAACAAATTCCTTGTGTATCCAATCACACTTGGCTAATAAAGAATTCTATGCTTTCCATATGACCAAAATGAAACTTACCATTACAAGCATAAGTTGTAAGGTTGTAAATAACCAGTTTTAGGGGTTTTTTTTGTGGTGATCATTAAGTAAATACAAAGTTTTTAAATAGCCACCACATTCTTTTAAGTGAATGTAAGTGGTTGTTAAGTTCATTCTAGGGCAATTTTGCTGAAACTGGGAGTAAATGCTGGTTTTCAGGAAAATTGTCATAAAACACAGTCATATAACTGTGGAACATTGTAAGCGGCCATGTTGCCAAGCACCTAAATTCAACCACAGGATCACAGAGGGGACCTATTATCACTTTGAATCAGAGTCAAAAGTTGTGCGTATTTAAGTCCATCATAACTTTGAATGGATGCCAAGTGACCAGTCGGACTACCTGTGTTTTTGACCCAGGGCTGTCCTTCCATGGAGAGGCAGCAAAACAATTCATTGACAAACATCCTCTGCCCTTCCATTCTCTTTCTAAAGAGCCTGCAGGCCCTGATTAATAAGAAATCGCTCTGGCCCACCTCCTGCTGCCTCGCAATTCCTCTGCTCCCCATTAAGAAACATTGCAGCCCATTCAGCTATGGTTAATAGCTATACCACGGGCATTAACAAACAACTCTAAGTAGTATATGGCTTGTTAATAAAGCCCAATTAATCCTAATTTTGTGCCTTGGTGAAGCAATCTATTTTGTTTCTTTCCTGTAATTCCTCCCATGATATGGGACTTTGTGGGGAGGGGAAGTGGGAGGAAATCTTATTTCTGCAATACTGGTCTAAATTATCTCAGTTTTGCTTCTTCCCATGAGATACTGGCTTTCCTCAGCTCACAGCCCCCTTTCTCCCAGGAGACATCTGAATATGCAGTACAGAAAGTCCTCCACATACAATCATTCATTTAACGACCAAAGTAACAATGGCATTGAAAAAAGTAACTTATGATCATTTTTCACACTTATAATCATTGCAGCATCCCCATGGTCACGTGATCAAAAGGCAGATGCTTGGCAACTGGCATGTGTTTATGATGGTTACAGTATCCCAGGGTCATATGATCCCCATTTGAGACCTTCTGACAAGCAAAGTCAATGAGGAAGCCAGATCCACTTAATACCTATGTTATGGAGGTAACTGCAGTGATTCACTTAAAAACAATTACAACCAATCTGTCTTCCATCAAGGACCTTTATACTTCATGAGTCAAAAAGAGGGATGTGAAAATATTTACAACCCCCTCACATCCCAGACATAAACTGTTTCAATTCCTACCCTCAAAACAATACTATAGAGCACTGCACACCAGAACAACTAGACACAAGGACAGTTTTTCCCCGAAAAACTCTGCTAAACAAATAAGTCCCTCAACACTGTCAAACTATTTACTAAGTCTATTACTATTTACTAAGTCTATTACTATTAATCCTCCCCTCCTTCCTTTCATCCATCTCCTCCCACTTATGACTATATGACTGTAACCTTGTTGCTTGTATCCTAATGATTTTTATTGACTGTTTCCTAGTATGATTTGATTGCTATGATTATTATTAGGTGTTGGTACCTTATGATTCTTGACACTTGATGAATGTATTTTTTATGTATACTGAGAGTATTTGCACCAAGACAAATTCCTTGTGTTTCCAATCACACTTGGCCAATAAAGTCTTGTCTTGTCTTGTCTTGTCTTGTCTTGTCTTGTCTTGTCTTGT
>BLBF01000072.1:5011831-5048818 GCA_015471245.1 Laticauda colubrina
TTGTCTTGTCTTGTCTTGTCTTGTCTTGTCTTGTCTTGTCTTGTCTTCTCTTCTCTTCTCTTCTCTTCTCTTCTCTTCTCTTCTCTTCTCTTCTCTTCTCTTCTCTTCTCTTCTCTTCTCTTCTTTTCTCTTCTATCCTTAAGTCTGCATCCGCTTTATAAAAATGCTCTCACTTACAAAATGATCATATGCTATGGGTCAACATTGCTAGGAAAGTTTAGAAAACTGTCTCTTGCCTTCGGTCATCAAGTAAACTCACTGCAGAGGTGAGAGTCAAAGGAGAACTGCTTGATTCATAAGAGACTCATTAAAATCCATCATTTCTCTGAGATTTCTCTGCAGCCCACCAAAATTTTCTTGTGGCCCACCAGTAGGCCGTGGCCCATTGGTTGACAACCGCTGGACTAGAAGGCCTCCAAGGCCCCTTCCAACTCTGTTTATTCTATTCTATTCTAACTGTGGCAAGAAAGATCATAAAATAGAACAAATCTATGAGAATTCGTCACAGCCAGCTTAGCATGAACAACCTACCACAGCCAATTCATGACAGCCACCTCACCATGGCCACCTTGCTAAAGAACAACTCACTGCGGGACAAGAGTTACACTAATATCAAAGAAATGGTGAAATAGAATCATTAAAGAAAGGATGCAAAAGAAGGGACAGAATGAAATGTGAATTGTAAAACTTGCAAGTATTTTTTAATTTATTTTAAATAATTAAATAGAATTGTAAAATTGTCCTACAATGAGTTGTCTTGCAACGAGTTGACTGTGGTGAGTTCACCCACTGCAAGTTGGCTGTGGTGAGTTGGCCATGGCAAGTTGGCCACAATGAGTTTGCTGCAGCCAGTTTGCTGTGGCAAGTTGTCCTATTCCTTTCTTCTTTTTTTTCTTTTGAAGACGTTTCACTTCTCATCCAAGAAGCTTCTTCAGCTCTAATTGGATAGTGGGAAATGGAAGGATTTCAAGAAAGCCCAGTTGCCTCCTGAAAAAGCACCTTTGGGACAACCATGACCTGGATAACTGAGAATCTCTACAGACTTCCTCTGCTCAGCAAAGCCACCTGACCTATGGTACCTCGAGACAAGATTTCCCACCAGTGATGGGATTCAGCCAGTTTGCATCACTTTGGTAGAGCCAGTTAACTTTCTGAGCAGTTTGGCAAACTGGTTGTTGGAAGAAATCATTAGGGCAGAGAACCGGTTGTTACATTTTTTGAATCCCACCTCTGCCCAAAATGGGGGGTGCTGCACGACCCCTGCAGGCTCTGGTTTTTTTCTTCCTGAGCCCCAGGGAAGCCTTCTGAGGCCCAGATGGCCCAAAAATGGGGGAGAGGGCTGTGCTGTCACAAAAAAGCCATGCCTACCCAGTCACATGACCATGCCCACCTAGCCACACCCCAGAACCAGTGGTTACAAAATTTGAATCCCACTCGTTTCCCACCCATGCATATAATCATCATTTCTCTAAGACTCTTTGTAGCAAGACCCAGAGATGGCAGTTTATCCTCAGTTTCTCCTCTCCCAGATCCCCCCTGCTCATAGATCCTATCAAAAACCACTCCACTGAGTTCAGAAATGTGTTCTAGCACTGAAAACTATGTAGTGTAAACAAGACAGCTTTTGGATCGTCATGCAAGTAAATTATCCAGCAGGGTTGTAATGCATACTGTTTTCCATTTGAATTCAGACAGCAGGTTATTGAGGAAAAAGCAGGAGTTTTGGAGCATGGAGAATCTATTTTAGGAAGAGACATGTTTAAGGAGATCTGCATAGTGGGATAAAAGGTGACCCCATCAGCTCAAGCAAAACACACCAAATTCGAATGTCGAAATATCTGCTCGACACTGCAGTGTGAAATCCAGAATATCAATTCCACGAGACTGCTAGTGAATCTGGTGGGGCCTGAGAGGCTGGGGACTCAGCTGAACAAGAGACATGAAAGAATTTCACTACCGTTTTCAGAGGGAGCAGATTTGAAAGAGTTGTCAAAAAGGACCACATCCATATCACAGAGATTGGTGTTAAAAGCAACACCCGAGTATGTATCTTTCGCTGAATAAAATGGGACTTTTTTAAAAAGAAAGTGTTTGTGAAAGTATTACCTGGAATAAAAATATGTACTTTTAGCATTTCCTAGGAAAAGTAGAACTGAGAAAAATAAATGCTATTTTGAGAAGATATTCAGCTATCCAATACATTCATCTTTTTTTCCCACCACCAGAGCCATTTCTCCAATCCCCACTGCTCTCTCTCAAAAATGTTGTAGAACAGTGAGGGTTGCAAATAAAACAAAAATCTACCAAATACCTAGCAGACTGAAAGACTGCACTATTCATAGAGAACTGCAAAATGGAACAGATTTATTGTGAACCGCTCACCCTTAATCCCTGATTAGTTGCATTCATTGGTTCCAGATTATTGCACCAGCCAAAATAGATCATAGGAGTAAATCCAAAGAAACCCAAGACATTCCACGTGGCTGATAGCACGAGATCACTAGAGAAGGAATCTTGAATCCTAAGCTTCCTTTGGAGCAATCAAGAGAATTGGCTTTCTGGTAAAACTACTCTTTCTCTAGATGGATGTTGTTGGAATAACATTCTCTTTTGGGCAATGAAACAGACCTTCTGCATGCCCTGTTATAGAATTACAGAATAATGAAGTTGGAAGGAACCTTGGACCTCCCTTCCCCTGCTGAAGGAGGAGACCCCCATACCATTCCAGACAAAATGACTGTCCAGTCTCTTCTTGAACACCTCCACTGAAAGAGCACCCACAATTTCTGGAGGCAACCCATTCCACTGATTAATTGTTCTCATTGTCAGGAAGTTTTTTTTCCTTAGTTTTAGATTAGATTTCTCTTTGATAAGTTTCCATCCATTATTTCTTGTTTTAACCTCAGGTGCTCTGATGATCAGGTTATCTGCCTCTTCTTTCTGACAGCCCCTCAAATATTGGAAGACAGATATCATGTCACCCCTAGTTCTTCTCTTCATTCGACTCATATACCCAGTTCCAGTAACCATTTTCATAAGTTTTAGCCTCCAGCCCCCTAAATCATCTTCAATGCTTTTCTCTGCACTCTTTCTTTTTGTATATTGTGGTGACCAAAACTGGATGCAGTATTCTGGGTGTGGTCTTACCAGTGCAGTATAAAGCTGTACTAACACCTTACATGATCCTGATACTAAACGTATCAACGTGAAACATACATAAATATATATGTGTGATGTTAACAGATGTAGAAATTTCCAATTTTTTTCACCTTGAAACCTATGTCTTCACTATTAAATTACTGTTTATGGTGCTCTCACGAAGTTTTAGTGTTGCTGTTTAAGAACAGTGCTTCAAAAAAGTTCACTATCCATTGTGGTCTGCCAGGGTGGGCTGCTACCGGTTCTCCCCAGTTCAGGTGAACCAGTACTGAACCGGTGGCTAATTTTATGGACGGTTCACCAAATTGGCAAATCCCACCCCTGGCTGGCCCCACTCTGCCCACCCTACCCCACCCCTCCCAGGAGTCCTCATGTGGCCCATTTTGGATCCCAAGTAGGTACAGGGTCCACATGAAGGCTTGGGGAAGGTGAAAAATGGGCCTCCCCAAGGCTCTGGAGAGCCTCCGGAGCCCAGGGGGGCTGATTTCGCCCTCCTGGAGGCTCAAGGGAAGCCTACAAAGCCTGGCAAGGGTGAAAAATAGGCCTCCTGAAGGTTCCAGAAGGTCAGAAATGGGCCCATTTCTAGCTTTCAGATCCCAGGGAGACTGTTTTCACCCTCCTGGAGGCTTGAGGAAAGCCTCCGGAGCCCAAGGAGGGCAAAAAACAGGCCTCCTGCACCACAGCTAGAAACCACAGTTAGATCACGCTGACCCAGCAACCCGGGCAGAGAACTGGTTTCTAAAATTTTTGAAGCCCATCCCTCTCTTCCACACAGTTTTAAGTCTGTCCCCCAACCCATCCCCTGCTTCCTTATTTCTAGAGAAGAGTCTTATGTGTGCTAGTCTCACTCTGAAAATTCATTCTGACAGGGATAAAACTGAACACTGAAAAATAACAAGCTTAGAAGAGATAATGAATCTCTCCCATCTCTCAACCCACTCTTTCACATCTCAGTGCTGAAATGCATTGTTTAACTACAATCAGGGAAAGTGTAAATGGCATCCAAGAGAGGAAGAGCTATCTGAAACTATTTTAGCTACTTGGAAAGGTATTAAGGGCAGTAAAAATGAGGAAGAGGCTTTGAGTGTTGGCTTAGATGGGCATCTGAGAGGACTACATGGAGCCATTTGGTGGGTGGAATTTTAGCAGGCTCCAGATTGGAGCCTAAACAGTTAACATTTAACAATAGCCAGAACTCACAGTGAAACTGCTCAGGATCTCAACCCTGAGCAAAATGAGCCAAAACACAGGAATTATATCACATCTGTAGCTTTTTTTTTTTTTGCATGCAACATAATATGCTCATAATATATTTCCAAACCATGGCAACTTTAAGATATGTGGACTTCAACTCCCAGAATTCCCCAGCCGGTCATGTTGCCTGGGGATTCTGGGAGTTGAAGTCCACATGTCCTAAAAGTTGCCAATGTTGGGAAACCCTTGTATAGAACATATAGTGTCAAAATATTTCAATTTTTTTCAACACAGTCCTTACTAGAATGCCAAGTATCATATGGTGAGGCACCAGTATTACAAGAACACATCAAAATACTATATCCTGATGACAAATTTCTTCTCAATTTTTAAAAATAATTTACCTTTAACTTGAAGGGGGAAAAAAAAGATTATTTTGTATTTTTTCCTCCACCGCACATCCCACCCCCTAAGGGAAGAATATCTTGTTAGAATTCTTATGGGAGAATTAGTACTTATTTGGGATGAGAAGTCCAAGGATGGGTCTCAATGTTGTACTTTAACAGTGTCTTTGCTGTACTCTATAGCCAGTCTGGCTCTCATACTTCATACATCCTAAGCCAAGGGTCTTCAAACTTGGCAAGTTTAAGACTTGTGGACTTCAATTCCCAGAATTCCTGAGCTAACATGACTGGAGGAGGAATTCTGGGAGTTGAAGTCCACAAGTCTTAAAGCTGTCACATTTGAAGACCCTATGCTAAGCGAACACTTCCCATGGCTTTTTTTTCCAAATTAGAAGTGAGAGCAACCATGGAGGATGTTGAGTGTTGATGTTGAGTATTATTAGGAGAGTAAGAATACAAATGCTTTCCTCCGAAAACTTTAACTGGAAATCCTATTTCCTACCTTTGAAACCCTTCCTGATCATCATAAGGAATATTTCTATTACTGAGCAATTACAAACTACAATTAATTGTTTCCCATATGAATTACAATACCAAACTTGCAAGAACAAGGGTGAGAACTGCACAAATGCCCTAAGAAGGAAATGATACTCTACAGATGATAGCATCCAAACAACCTGGTCTGAGCCCAGAAGCTAACCAAGTTCAGGACAGGTGAGTGCCTAGTTGAAAGAGCATCCAGGAATTAAAGGGCTGGAGATTAGATTGGGAAATTGAAAAATAAAAAATACTAGAGGGAGACAAGCCACTTTTTGGACTGTTGCCAAGAACCCCAATGCATGTCTGCATGGATGCACTCATGAAGCCATCAGGAGTCAAGCTTGATTTAAAGATTTCTCCTTAATTCCAAAGAACAAAAAGGAAGGGATATAAGGAAAGGGCAAAAAAAAAGAAAAAAAAAAGAACAGCCAAAATTGAGAAGCAAAGCGGAAAGTGCAAATGAATTAATCCAAGTGCAACTGCAAGGGGAAGAAAAAATGATGGAGTTAATTTCCTCTATTTCATAAGTGTTGTGGAACTATAAAATAAAGCTGCTCTGAAAAACGGATTTTGTTTTTCAGCAGAAAATCATCATCCATTTATAAGAGAAAATAAAGAACAATCCAAAGCAACCATCTGCAAAGTAGAGAAATCAGGCACCCAAACTCTCCTCAATTCAGAACTAGACCAACATGTTGCACAAAACAGATGCATTTCTTCTACCAACCTACCTGAGATGTTGGTGGTGATCTCAGTCAGAGCAGTTTGACCAAAGCCCTTGCCAGTTCGTGCTCTTACTGAAAAAAGGTAGGTTGTCCCAGGATGAAGGTTGGAGAAAACATGGTAAGTTTCATTTCGGAGCTTGGAGACGGTGCGTCGTGGGCCAGGCACATTGACTGCTGGGTCAAAGGATTCAATGCTCTGGTAGCTGATCTAGGATAAAGGGATATGCTTTAAGATTTGCTTGTTGAATATATATAGCCTCCCCCTTATATAAACTATATATTCCAAGAAGTTGCTTCAACAAGGACCAGATATTGCAATAACGTATGAACAATTTTTTTTAAATCTTTGTGTCAACTCATAAAATATTTCTATGTTCTTTTTAGAGTTGCCAACAGAAAGGGGGGGGAGAGCAGTGGTCAGCTTGCATTCCATAAATGTTTTCAAAGATAGTTTCTAGGTGATCGAAGTTTCTGCCGTGCAAAATTCTAACTGGAGAGCATGACTGATGACTCTTGGTTATGGATCTGTCCATTGGAGAATATGAATTATGATATACCCAGTGGGTGGGGGGAAAACCAGAGTCAAGGATGACAAGGAATGAAGCGTCTCAGAGTCGGCTACACCCAGGCAGTGATGGCATATTTACTCCTAATAAATCTTCTTTAAGTTTTGGAAGTCCGGCAAGGGACTCATGATTTAAAGGGTGGTAACTGCCGGAGCCCTGACACTTTGTACACAGAAAATGAGCAAGACCAGGGCAAAATTACCCTAGCATTCTTCTTCCTGATGTTGATTTTCTATGGGCAGAGTATTATTTGGAAGAGAGAAATATTCCATCAAAGGCAAGAATCTGCACAGGACCAAGAGTGGCTCTTGGCCAAGCGAACTGATCATCACAGCAAGAGATGGAGAGAACTTTTGGATACAGCCAGGAAAACAGCTTGCATTCTGCCGAGACAATAGACTTGGAAGGAATTATAAAAGTTGTCCTTAATCTTCAAGACTATTAAAGAAAGAAGGGGGGGGGGGGGAAACGGCTTCCTGAATTACAGTAGAGCCTATGTCAGTTCTCCAAGAGGCAGCCTTCAACCTGGCAGGGAAGGGCTATTCAGATAAGCATCAAGCTTTCTCAGTCGGCAGTTTCCGTGCTCCAATAATTTTTGTTGATGCCAGAGTGGGCAAAGGCATGGGATAAAAAGTCAAATGAGGGAAGGGAGGTTTTGCCTGGCTGCGTTTGCGAGAAGCCAAAACACACGCAGAGACAGGCCTATTCAAAAACTATCTGACGATAATAATGAAGCAAAGCAAAGCAAAGACTCTCCGTTCAGCACCTGGCTGAGAATAACAGAAAAGCTAATCAATTATTGCGGTGCTTGTCTGACAGACAAATCCCACCCCAATCATTGTGCAAATCTTTGAAACTGAAAGTCAGTTTCTGCCCACCTTCCCAGGTCTTTACCTGGCATTGCTGCTTAAGGGATCCCTTTTATGAGAAGGAACGGCAAAATCTAGGGCTGGTATGAAAAGGCCTAGAATTCCTAAGTTCCCACAAGAGAATTAAGTCCGACCTCCCTTGAGTGCCATTGACCCTTAACCTAACTCTAACTAGGAGCCAACAATTAGTTGAAATCATTCCTGTGCATAGGATTTATTATTTTAGCAAATCTTTTGCACCTGTTGTGGTCTGCTGGCAGCCTGGGAGATGGCAGCAGAGTCAGACAGCGGGCTGGAAAATGGGCCAGTCCGGGATTCTGCGGAGGACTCGGACGAGGGTTCTGCACCTGATACAGAGATGGGACCAGGGCCATCTGAGAATTATGTACCGACTCCAGAGCCTCCAGAATCTGGCATCAGCAAGGCAGAGGAACAAGGAAAGCCTGTTCCCAGTGCGCGCATGCACAGAGCTGCCAGACGGCAAGAACAGTTAAGATAAAAGGAGCGACTTGGGAGTAAGGCTTGGAAGTGATTGGCCCTCCCATAAGACATAAAGGAGGAGCAGAACCTTTGCAGGAAGCAACTCTGTTAGTATTGGTCGGTTTGAAACCTGAAGCTCTGTATTGAATTTCTGCTCCATTTGGCCTTGTATAACTAAATGGAAATTTAGTTGTTGGCAGCATTTCAAGGAAGAGAAAGGTGCGTGCTTATCAGACTTATCCTGGATGACTTTGGCAGACTTCTATGGGACTATTTACAAACTGTTGGAGACTCATGATCTGTGAATGAATAAAATTCACAGCCGTTGAAATAAAGAAAAAGGGGTTTTGGGACTAATGTGTGTTTGTTAGTGTCTCAATAAGCCTTGGTCAGAACAGCACCTGACATTTCTGGAATTCAACATTCAGGAAAGACTCATCATTATTGGCTCCTCCCATTTAAAGCCTGCCCAGACTGACATGCTACAGGTACATGGGAACTACAACTACTGTTGTTGTTGTTGTTTTAATAGGCTCAAGTGAGCAATGACAACTGCTGAAAGGAAAACTTATGAAGCATTGCTTCTGATCACAAATTGGTTCACAATTCTTCAGAAAGACAGCTTGATAAAAGAACAAGAGAAAGAGGGCTGCAATATTTTGTTTGTCTACCCATTAACACAAAATAAAATATTTAACTAAACTGGTACCCTAATATGCAGACATTTTTTAATAATGTAAATTCTATTCAAGCTTGACATCTGATGGTATGTAAATATGTCTAGGGAGTATTCTGGGCCACAATACAAAAGTACTCTATTGTTGACTTCCTCCAATATCTTTCTTCAGCTTCCCTGAGATTTTTTGTCAATTGGCCATTCATGTAGTGACCACATCCAACTTGACTTAGCTTTATAAGACCAGGCAAGATCAGTCTGTACTTTACTTAACTGGAATGAAAGATAAATGATATGTATATGTACCCAAGGTAGTAGCATCTTATTAAAACTGGCATTCTCTCTTACCTTTCATTTAGAATAGAGTGTCTCTCACGAGATCACTATTGTTATAGCATATGCATGTGACATCTCTAAGCAAGAATTCACTTATACTTCCAAGCTATTGTTCATCCTCATAGAAAATGTTAATTAATGCATTAACAAGAACCTTCTTTTTCTGACTTTGGCAGAAGGATAAGTGAGATAAGACACAATATCCATTTCCCCAAAATGATCTTATGGCATACCTCATATTGTGTAATGAGACCATTGGGTTCCACTGGCTCCTCCCATTTCAGAAAAATCATGTCTTCCAGAGGAGTGAATGTGAGGGATTCTGAAGCTATGCCTCCAGGAACTTGAATGAGTACGTGGAAGAAAGAGAGAGAGAGAGAGAGAGAGAGAGAGGGGGGGGGAGAGGGGGGGGGGGAGGGAGGGAGGGAGAGAGAGAGAGAGAGAGAGAGAGAGAGAATCAGAACACATTTCTTGTTCCTAAAATCATCAAGCAATGAAGGCACATCAAATGGAACTAAAACTGGGAACATCCAATATACAATAGAATAACAGAGTTGGAAGAAACCTTGAAGGTCTTCTAGTCCAACCCCCTGCCTAGGCAGGAAACCAGACACCACTTCAGACAAATGGTTATCCAACCTCTTTTTGAAAACTTCCAGTGCTGGAGCATTTTCACAACTTCTGGAGACAAGTTATTCCATCGATTAATTGTTCTAACTGTCAGGAAATTTCTCCTTAGTTCTAAGTTGCTTCTCTCCTTGATTAGTTTCTACCCATTGCCTCTTGTTCTGCCCTCAGATGCTTTGGAGAATGGCTTGACTCCCTCTTCTTTGTGGCAGCCCCTGAGATGTTGGAACACTGGTCTCATATCATCCCCTAGTCCCTCTCTTCACTAGACTAGATAATCCCAGTTACTGCAATTGTTCTTCATATGTTTTAGCCTCCAGTCCAGTCCACTAATCATCTTGGTTGCTCTTCTCTGCACTCTTTCTGCAGTCTCAACATCTTTTTTACATTGTGGCGACCAAAAATGGATGCAGTATTCCAAGTGTGGCCTTACCAAGGCATTATAAAGTGGTATTAACACTTCACGTGATCTTGATTCTATCCCTCTGTTTATGCAGCCTTAAGCAACATCACGAAAAGATCCTTAAGCCAATCCTAGGGATATTCAAAATTGCATCCCAGTTCACCTAAGTGAGGGCTATTTATTAGTCTTGAATCCAAGCTTCCAAATCTACAACTTTTTGTATTTTTCGTGAACAGGCAGAATATGAATTTTGGAAATGTGTTTGCTGTGTTCAACTTATGCATTATATCAATTTATATAGCCACCCATCTCAAATATATGATTCTGAGCCACACAAGCAATTAAAAGCAATATAAAAACAGCAAAACAATACAAAAATTCTCATTTAAAAACAATAAAGATTCTTAAAACATAAAAAAGCAGGCAAAAAAATCAAGTGTAGACAAGGAGAGTGAATTTTCAACTTCATTGTACAGAATTGAGCATATAACACTTTTTTCACATTTAGATACTGTTATGTCTTCAGCCACACATTTTACAAAGTTTGAGATACAGAAAGATATGCATATCAATTTAGCACTGATGACTGTCTAAAAAATCATGTGCATTCAATTTTCCATTCCATTGTTTTTAATGTCTTCAAAAAATAAGTAAAATTGCACATACTTTTTTGTGATGCCTCCCATGAGAGGTATAGCTTTAATATACCATTGAATTTTCATCCCAAAGGTGGTTTTTCAAAAGGCAACTGGACTTTCTTTGTTTTCTTTAAAGACATTTCGCTTCTCGCTCCTTCAGTTGAATTCTTCAGTCAGAATTGAAAAAGCTTCTTGGATGAGAAGTGAAACATCTTCAAGAAAACCAAGGAAGTCCAGTTGTCTTTTGAAAAAGCATATTTGGGACAACCACAATTTGGATGACTGAGAATTTCCATGGTCAAACTTTCCCAATGTTTACTGATTCTTCATTCAGTTGTTTTTCTAGCACATACAGGTAATTCTCTACATATGACCACAATTGAGCCCAATTTTTTCATTGCTTAAACAAGACAGTTAAGTGACTTTTGCCTTGTTTTACAACCTTTGTTGCCACAGTCGTTAAGTGACTTACTGCAGTTGCTAAATTAGTCACATGGTTATTAAGTGAATCTGGCTTCCCCATTGATTTTGCTGATCAGAGGGTCACAAAACATGGTCCCATGATCCCAAGACATTTGAATCATCATAAATACATGCCAGTTACCAAATATCCAAGTTTTCACCACATAACCATGGGGATAATGCAATGGTCGTTAAGTGTGAAAAAGAGTCCGAAGTCACTTTTTCAGTGTCACTGTAACCTTAAACGGTCACTAAATGGATGGTTATAAGTTGAGCACTACCTGTACATATTGAGAGGTGATGAGCTTCCTTTCAGGGTTCTGGCAGTTACTCCAATTTAATCATGAGCCTTGAGCCACACTCCCAAAACTAAAGAGGATTTATTTGAAAGTAACATTCTACGTCCGGCACTAATCTGGGTGTAGCCAACTCTGAGCTACATAATTCACTGTCATCCTTGATCCTGCTTCCCCCCCCCCCCCCGGGTGTATCATCCAACAAAAAAACATCCATAGTCAAGAATCATGTTCTCCAATTAGATTTTTTCAGGGCAGAAGCTTCAGCCATCTAATCAGTCTTAGAAGAAAATATGAATGGAATATACTTTCAATTTCACACTGATGCCTGCTCTTTGAAACTCCCCCCCTTCTTCTCCTTTCTGTTGTCAACTATAAAACAAGTATACAAAATATTTTATGAGTTGACATTTGGCTCCCCTCACTTCTTGAAGGTGTCCTATACAATACCCACAAAATCAATTTGATTGCAGATATGGAAGCTTATGCTCATGAAACACCCTGCAGGCTTGGTTGGATTACTGCATGGAACCTTGCTACAAGGCGATCGGCTTGGACATTCCTACCCTTTACCCATGATGCCTCTAATAAGGGGTAGCCCTTCCACTTGATTAAATATTGGAGTTGTCTCCCAGTGATCGTTCTTAAAGAGGAAGAGATCCATCCTCTCCTTAAGAAACCAGCACTAAGTCAAACTCTGCTGGATGATTTTCACCATTCTTTTTTTTAAAGAAGATTGTTGAGGAAATCGTCACATCGCAACGTGTCCTCATTCATATTCTGTTTCTGTGTTTTTATGTTTATTTCAATATTTTTGCTTTGTGCTTTCAATCCTAGTTAGCCACCTAAAGTCACAATTTGTGAATTACATCATCTTGCAAACCGCATCCATCCATCCAGTTCCATGCAACGCATAACATTGTTGTATACAACTTTCCTGAATTCACACATACAGGTAGTCCTGCACCTATGACCCCAATCGAGCCCAGAATTGATGTTGCTAAGCAAGAAATTTCTTAAGTGAGCTTTCAGCCCATTTTATGACTTTTCTTGCCACATTTGTTCTGGGAATCACTGCAGTTGTTAAATTAACAAGACAGTTGTTAAGTGGATCTGACTTCTCCATTGACTTAGCTTGTCAGAAAGTCACAAAAGATGGTCACATGAACAGAAGTGGTAATTCAGCAGATTCTGACCAGTTCTGGAGAATCGATAGCGGAAATTTTGAGTAGTTCGGAGAATCTGAAAATACCACCTCTGACTGACCCAGCCCCCATCTATTCTCTGCTTCCTGAGTCCCAGCTGATTGGCTGGGTCTTCTTTTGTTGCCCTGCACAGGAGAACGGAGCTGGAAAGCAGGTTAGTGGGGTGGGGAGGGAATGGGCATTTTGCATAACCTTCCCCTAACATGCCCACCAAGCTACGCCCACAGAACCAGTAGAAACTGTACATGATCCTTGGACACTGCAACCCTTATAAATATGAACCTGTTGTCAAGCATCCAAATGTAAATCAAGTGACCCATGGGGATGCTGCAACGGTCATAAGTGTGAAAAATGCTCATAAGTCACTTTTTTTTAGTGCCATTGTAACTTCGACCAATCACTAAACAAACTGTTGCGAGTTAACAACTACTTGTATTTTTAGTTTGCTTCTTTTCCAAGTACCATCTCTTTGTGTATTACTTTGGAGTTTAGTTCTTATGGTAACGTGCTCGGGGCATTATGATTATTGCAATGGAATATCAGGCGTATTTTGCCATTTCAACCTAGCAGAAACTCTATGGCAATTTTCTTTTCATATCATTAAATCAAGTGGAGCCCAGGCACTGCTTAGGGTATAATAGGAAAGTTTGCATCCTCCAAACAGATGGCTTGTGTTAAGCCTGGGTTCCCCAACCAGGGTTAGGTAGACAAGCTAAACAGAATGTGCAGCGTTAGTCAGATAGGCACACAGATAAATGAGTGAGCTAAGCTTGTATGTTTATTAACATACAGTAAGAATAACAGATACGCTTGTGCTATCAAGAATATATTTTATTCCAGTATAAGGTTATGGCATAGTCAAATAACAGTCCAATATTCATTTACCATATAGTCAGTCCATTCAGGGATATTCGGTTAGCAAAGTCCATGTAGAATATCCGATATCAGTTCACTTACAAATTCAGTCCTTTGTTGTCTCTCCCGTTCGAGCAATGCAGTCTTGATTCCAAGCAGTAATCAGGGATCATCAAAGCCAGAGAGAGAGAGAGCAAGCTGTAGACTTGCTACTTTTAAATGGTTTTCATAACCACTCCCACAATTGCTATTTCACAGTTAAAGCTGCATACACTAACTATGATTCATAGTTATTATTTCACCTAAACCAGTTAGGGTAAACAATGTTATCCCTAACAGCTTGTTCACCCCTCCGTTTCTCTTACTGGACTTTTGAGATCCCCTGAACAAAAGATCATTTTTAAACTATGCATGGATCATTGGTTTATTTAATACATGTTTGGAATGCCTCCTGAAGGTGATGTTCATATAAAAATAATATGAGTAATTATACATCAGCATATGAAAAACAAAATTGGAACTTAGCCAGGCGAGCAAAGCTATATGCTAAACATATAAAAGCAACATTAACCATCAAAAATTCAATGGCATCTCTTCAGCTGAAAAAAAGAAGAGAAATAACTTCTCTAGGGAAAGAGTACCAGAATCCCCATGCTTGTACTCAAAATATAAGTGGTTCATAAACTGGAAATTAAAAGAAGGATGTAACCTTATAGTGGTCTTACTCGAAAATTAATTCAATCAAAATCAATAGAACTTACTTCAAAAAGAGCATGTTTAAACTGTAAACATTTATGGGAAATAAACTGATAAAAAAACAGTGAGAAGAACGTCTTGAGGATCTTTGAGCTTTTTTTTTACTATTTAGTTACCTTAGGGCTGCGCCAAACAATACATTGGATGAGGGGAGTTTCCCCTATTAATCTCATTCGGTTTCATTCAAAATAACCTATTTATTTAATCAATCAATCAATTTGTATAACTGTCCATCTTAACAATGACTCCAGGTCCTCTAATAATATTTCAGGTAGGGATCCCTGGTGTTCTCTGACCTTAATTGTTTTCTTGCAGACATTTTATTACTAAACTATGCAAGATAACATCATCAGGTACAGCACTGATGATGTTAGTTTGGTAATGAAATGTCTGCAAGAAAAGCACCAGGCTCAGGGAGCACCAAGGACTCCTCAGTTCAAGCCAGAGTTTTAGAAATTCTTTTCTATCAATATTTCAGGTCCCACCCCCACAAATGGTGAATATGTTGGTGAAATTTTCATGGTGAGCTATGATATTCTTGGACTCCCTTTCTAAAAGGTAACCGAACACAGATCGTCTTCTGGGAATTAGGAGTCTCCCTGACTTCATACAGTTTCAACTATATCCAATGGGTGGTTACCATGACAGAATAGCTCCTGTAGGGTTTCTTCAGATAGAGAAGAAGACAATGCTAGGAAATTGAAAGAGGATAGATCACAAGAAAAGAAAAACCTTTGTTTCCATCTCAGTAAAACAACTTTTTCTACAACTTTATAAACTCTTAATTCAGCCTAGAGTCAGGGCAACTGGAAGAAGCTGAGCATTTACTGGCCAGATGCCCTTCCCAATGCCACAAAGAGTTCACAACAGGTTCCCCAGGAAAGAAACATCTGCCACTACCTAGGACTGAACTCTCAACCTTCCAAGTTTGAGCCCAGTTTCTTCACCCAAGAGCCCAGCAGTTCCCAATCTTTCTGGTACCAGGGACCAATTGCGTGGAAGATAATTTTTCCATGAACTGGGGGAGGGGGAAGGGGGAAGGGGGATGGTTTCACATGCAACCTAGATCCTGTGCATGTGCAGATGAAGCTTCACTGGCTTGCCTGCATGGGCCAGTTCCTAACAGGCCATGGACCAGGGGTTGGGGACCCCTGCACTAGGCCCCAATACTGTTCTAGACGTTTCCATCTCAATACATTTCAAAAAAGGTCACCAAAATACATCAAAAATGTATGCTTGCAAGAACATGAGAAAAGATAACATTGGCTGCATTTAGGATACCAGAAGGTGTATTTTTTAATCACAGTTTTCTTCCTTCATCCATTCTTGCTAACAAGGCCCTAAAAGAAAAAAGTCAGCTCTCTTTTTGACCCAAAAAGTTTTTTTCTCCAAGTTCCTTCTCCTGCTCAAGTTGTTGTTAAGAATTTGCCCAAGAAAATCTTGTGAACATCAATGCTCAGAAATGTCAAGGCCTTTCTGATCTCTCTTAACATTCTAAGAACTGTAACACATCCAACTTCGGAATATTCATCTTGAAGTGAAGAATGGAACTTTCACATCAAATTAGAAGGAACATGTTGAGAACAGAAATGTTAATAGCCAAAGGGAAAAAAAATCACACCATTCCATTACCTGAATGTGTTTGCATAATCCTGAGCACTTTGGGCTGATTACGCCAGATAGAAACCCCTCTATCCTCCGCAAATTAGCACTCAAGACAAATATATGTCTGGTGGATCTGCAGGCAATTCTTGCTCATGTATATTTTATAGGAACTGCTTAATTCCATTTTGCATATACCAAGGCAACCCACCTACTAACTGAAAGCAAAAGAGAAGCTATGGAAGATTGAGAGGGAAGATAACAGATCTTTTCAATCACTGAAAAATAATATATTTCTAATGCTCAATCTCCGGTCCTGCTATTCCCATTGGATGATCTATGATGATGATGAATAGCATGATGTAGTGTTATGGTCAAAAGGTATGCTTAAATAATTGGTAGACCACCAAGACATGAGCAACAGCAAAATATTTCTCCCCAAATTGGTAGACCTTGGAGCTTTTAATTAAATGAGGCATGTATATTAGATCCTGAAGTATGTATATTTTATGCTTCATCTCTATTCAACATTTTAAAAAGGTTTTGGGTCCTACAAGAAGGAACTAGGAAAGTGTGTGCTACAGAGTGGTTTTAATCCTTCCAGATTACACTGAAGCTGGGTTTTTCCCCCCTCCCTTTTATTTACTATTCTCAGAAGTTACAGGCAAAGAACTTCAATTGGTTAATATTATGGAAGTCAGCCCTAAAGATTGTGCATTATTATTTATATACAATACAATGCTAGAAATAAGCTTATGTACTGGAGAAATTCCTTGTGTGTCCAATCACACTTGGCCAATAAAGAACTGTTCTGTTCTATTCTATTCTATTCTAATCTAATCTAATCTAATCTAATTCTATTCTATTTTCTTTCCGGCATGCTAACTTCCTTATTTACTTGTTTATGTATGTTTAATTAAAAGAGCTTTTAAATAAAATATGGATTGCAAAAACACACCAAATGTAGCTTTGGGAATTTTTCCAACTTCCTTTACTGGACATGGCCACTGGGGTCATCATTATTTTCTTCTGTACAGCCAGCTGCTATATTGCATCTCTGTATTTCTGTTCATCCCTTGAGCTGTGTATTTGTGCACTGAGAAACTCAGAGCAGGCTGCATCCAAACTGTTGTGGGCTTTGAATGGAGCAATTGGCAACATTCAGCATTTCTGCCCAGTTGCCTCTCTTGTATATTGATCTTTCAAGTCCCTTCCTTCCTCCCTCCCTCCCTCCTTCCTTCCCCCCTTCTCTTCCCACCCCCTCCCAGCTCCAAACCAGATCTGTTCAATTCTGAATCTCAATCTTTTACTAGGTTCTTCAACATCATCAAATCTGGTTCAAAGATGTTTGATTTTAGAAGGATTATCCTGTCAATGGACAGGCAGAGTCATCAGCCCTTGGTATATACATTTTTTTTCTAACATCCACTGTATTGTGAAGAATAAAAAATCAGATGGATGTAAAACTGAGCACCAAGGGGGATGTCTGTGAAAACAGTGAAACCATGAACATTGTTGCTTCTCTGTACTGGGGACTTTAAGCCAAGCAGTGATTTCAAGGGACATTAACCAAGTTGTTATCTCCTCTTTCGAATTTCTTTTTGATATTATGTACCAGCACTTGGCTTTATGACTGCACAAACAAGCCAGACTCCATCAGGTAGGCCAGCCACTTACCATTTCCCTGGGAATGTTTGCAACTAGCTATTCTGATTCTCTGAATGGGGTCCCAGTGTAAATAAGCAATCTTGGGCAATTTGGCTGGATTATTAAAGCACCTTGCCCCCTCCCCTCCCTTATTATTGACAGGCCACAATAATAATCATAACTGACAGCATCTCAGACAACAGAAAGAAGATATGCATTTATTGATTTAACAGAGAGTCTCTCCCTCTCAACCCCCAATTTCAAAGATGTCATTAAAGACAAACGGAGCAGGCAATCATTTTGCAGAGAAAGCTCTGCATGAAAAATATCATCTGCCAGGCAAGCTTTACTGCACCCTCTAATTTTAGGCAGAACTTGGTATTTACGTTCACCTTAGAAGGGGAAAGCAACCCTATTACCCTTCACACAGAAGGAACAAAGTATCTGAACTAAAAAAACAACAACAGCAGAATGTGGAAATCAAAAGACATAATTTACTGCTCTTAGCAGCACCTTTCTGGATCTATAGTTTGGAGTTGGTGCGGGGAAGGTGGCAAGGTCATAGGGATAATAGTATTCTCATTAAAGCTATTCTTCTCTTCATATTGTAATCATTAGCAAGGCATCAAGCTCCCGGGGCCAAGCTGACATCTGTAATTTGCCTACCACAAGCAAGCAGAAGGTTAGCTAGGTATAAACTGTAATTTCTAATGTAAGGAAAGGGTTATTTGTTTTTGTTTTGTTTGTTTACGTTTCTAGGCTTTAAAGATTTAAAGTTTAGTACAAGCCACGAGAATGCCATTTGCACAAATTAATTGGCTGAGGACCAACCTCATTTTATCTTAAGGACATTGCTCAAAGTTAAATTTTCTGTTTTTTTTAATCTAGGAGGAGCAATCATGACTCTAGCATGAATTTTTCCCCTGCTTCAACCCCAATTCAAGGTTCTCCCATCAGAAATACATCTTTCTCAAAAGTAAACTATTGCAACAAATGGATCAACAAATGGAACAAATGGATTTTTCTTTTTCATTTTAATTCAAATCAGGCTTGCAGATGGAAACCCCTATAAGATACATCTTGGTCAATTATGTTTTTTGCATTTATTCTGAAGGAAGGACAGAAGGGAAAAGATGGAATGTCTAAGAGGGAACAGAGAGGAGCAGAACATTACTTAAGAGAGGAAAGAGGGTCATTACAGAAGAATCTTTCACCCAGGGTGGGAGAAGTATGAGAAAGAGACTCAGAGTACCTCCACCTTGATACCATTAAGTATAGGTTCTGTGGGGAAATTGTTTCCTAAGCTTTAAAGATTGTTATATTACCCTACAATAATAAACTTATTTCTAGAATTCCAGTAGTAGTTCCCAGAATTTGCAAGTCATAAAACAAAGAAGGGGAAAGGAAAGGAGGAAGGGAGAGGGGAAAAGAGAAAATATCCTTTTGCCTTTGGACAGGAGTGGGCAACTTGGAATCAGATTCCACACTTGGAAAAAGATAGAGAAAGCATGCACAGAATGTCTGCTGGCACTCTTCCTAAACCTTTCATAATAGGCTGGCTCTGGGTCATGTAATTGGGAGGAATGAAGGAGGGGTCTTTGGAATGGAGGAGTCAACTGTTCTCCAATTGCTTTTCCCATAGGAATGTATTGGGCGATTGGAGGAGTCTGGATTGTTTTTCCCTTGAGCCCTTGCTGAACCTGACCCATTTTCAAACTCTTCCAGCACCAGATTTGATCCCATTCTGTTCAGCTTGCAGATTTACCCTTCTGGGAGAAGGGAGGGAGGGAGGGCGCAAGAGCGAGGCTTCTGAAATTCTTTTCATCCCCTTTACTAGCAACAGCCACAAGAGGCATTTGTATTGTCTTGTCTGTGCTGTAATGGTGTCATGTGTTGAGTCTCTCTCTTAGCATGGATGCCTGCACTTTCTCCCCAAGGACTAGCCAGGGCATGTGTAAGCATGGATGGATAGAGAGGCACACAGACAGAACAAGGGCCAAAACCCTTTGCATATTTTCTCCCAACATTCTGTTGGGTTGGAAAGAATAAAAAATGAGAGAATGTTTAGGTCATCCAACAGATACAATGATCCTTTTTCTGATTGAAAAAGGTGTTTTCAGTCAGAAAAAACTAAAACGTCCTCTCTTAGTTTTTGTGGTCTGAAAAAAAAGTAAGCCTAACAGAAAGCTATTTTGCTTTTTAAAAAGATCAGCTAAAGAAACCAACCCTAAACTGCATTCTAAATTTCCAAATGTTGTCACTGAATTTTAACAATATAACCTTGGAGGCATAACATGAGGTCTGAAAGGGGTACATATACTGCGGATAATTCACCTTTGTATTGAAAAGGCATGAAGTTTTGTTTCTTTTTTTGTGGTAGATTCTCTCCACTGTCAATTTCTCCCTGGGATCTTTAGTACACAACTCTTTTCAACAAGCACAAGATGCATCTTGACTATTGTTCATCTGTCCCCCTCTTGCTTTTCAAATGCCTGTATATAAGACCGGGGAAATCACGTACAGCCTGCTATTTCACATCAGGCAACTGCTGGGAAATATTTTGAACTGTTGATAACTATTTGCAAGATAATTGGGTTTTTTCTAGAAGCTCACTAATCAAAAGAACATCCCACTGGCCTTTAAATCAGTGGAAGAAACCTGGGTGCAGAATAAATGAATAATAGATACAAGAGATGGAATGAAGCAGTAGCCAATACCGTGAAACATGGGAACATGGGCAGTAAACTTAATTGTGAAAATTAAGATGTTATAAGCATATATTTCTGTTTTCTTAGGGCAGGGGTGTTAAACTCAATTTCACTGAGGGCCACATTGGGTTGTGTTTGACTTCGGGGGGCCAGGGGGAACATGGCCAGGGTGGGCATGGCCAGCTCAAGATCATTCGTGTTAGTTATAGGTATACCTTTGGTGCAGTGGTGAGATTCAAAAAGTTTTACTCGCAGTTCTGTGGGCATTGCTTGGTGGGCATGGCAAGGGAAGGATAGTGCAAAATCCCCATTCCCTCCCCACCCCATAAACCTGCTTTCCAGCTCCGTTCTCCTGTGCAGGGCAACCAAAGAAGACCCAGCCAATCCGCTGGGACTCGGGAGGCAGAGAATAGATGCGGGCGGGGCCAGTCAGTGGTGGTATTTGCTGGTTCTCCAAACTACTCCAAATTTCTGCTACCGGTTCTCCAGAACCTGCTGAATACCACATCTGCTTTGGTGGCCCAAGCACTCTGCCAGCAAAAACGGACTCCCGAGCTCTATTTCCGACTGCAACAGCCTCCTGCAAACCTCTGCCAATGAAAACAGAGCCTTGTGAGCTCTGTTTTCAGCTGTGATGATCTCCTGCAATCCTCTGCCAGGAAAAATGGATCTCGGGAGGGTCGCACATGGACCTCCCAAGCTCCGTTTTCACTGGCAGAGGCACCACACGCCATTCCTTCGCTGTTTCCAAGGAGTCCTTGTGGGCTTGATCTTTGATCCGGTCCCTGGGCCCTGAGTTTTGACACCCCTGTCTTAGGGAAGATACCCTATGGTTCAGAATTGCTTCTTGAAGCTGTTGAGATGTTAGGAAATTGGGAGAAAGGTATGGGTGAAAAATTGAGAGTTTGCATTTGTCTTAGTCCTTGGAGAAACTATTCACTTTCCACTCTAAATACCTATAACTAATCTCTATTATTTGGTGAGAAAAATTAGGGGAGGACAATCTGATTTGCTGTAAAATCCATGCAAATAAAATATTTCCGCTTGATTTACAAACTAATTTCACCAGAAGCACAAACCACTTATTAAATTATGGAAACCTTTGGGGCAGATATATGTATTTGGGCAAGGAAACAGATGTACAGTCTTCATCTGTTCTTAGCGCTATGCAAATGCTCTATTTTATTACAAGTCTTTGTGATGCACTTGAGATATCAAAAGCAGGAAGATACAAAGGAACCAATTTTTTACAATATTCTGTCTGGTTTGTATTACTCAGCTAGGAGACCACAATACACTTCAACCATTACACTACTCCGGCTTTTAAATGATAGTTATTTTAAACCTTAACAAGATCATATGGTATTCCCAAATTAAGCTCTCAGCAACATAATCCCTACAAAGCAATTCAAATGTCTAAGAAACTCCCCAGTGGTAATTACATACTCCGTGCTACTAAAAAGCAGCCCCTGTTCTGCAGAAGATGGAGAAGAGCATTGTGATGTACAGTATTTTATCACATTCATATAGAAATCCAACATTTAGAAAAGGAACCATTGCACATTTATTCCATGACTAGCTCGATACTCGTGCTTCACTACTGTATGTGGTTGGGCTTGTTTTGGGGGAGGAAAATAAGGGGGGAAAATCTGCCTCTGCCTACCAGCATCCATCAATATTCATCTGGCTGGTGTCTTGTCAGTGTGTGAGAGAATTGAGGGCTGTTTGGAAACTGAAACAATATTTGTTGTGTGAGCAAGAAGGAGACAGCAAGGAGCCTGAGCATGGCTTAGCTCTGTTCTGTACCAAAAGATGTTTGTGGCTGTGAAAGTAAAACTGAAACTGAAACTCCTCTCCTCTGCTTGTGTTTTGCATTTGGAACAGATTTCTTTTCAGATGGGGAGGGACAGTAGAACTCCTTAGCATCCGAGCATGTGTTAATAATAATATAGGAAAGACTAATACTCTGATGGTCATTTCAAAAAATCTTTTCTTCGTGAATACCAAGAAGCCAAGAGGAACATATGTGCCAAGTTTGTAGGCTTTATGATTCTATAAATTTTGTGATGATATGTAAGTGATATTTAGTTTTTATATATATAGCAGATTATTCCATGAGCATTAATCAAGAAGTAGCTGAGGTCATGGCAGAAAGTGGATAGTTCAATCTAGTGGTCAAGGCACCAGACTAGAAGCTGGGAGATTGAGTTCTGTTTTAGCCATGAAAGCCAATTGGATGACTTTGGGCTATTCACCAGAAAGCTGTGAATCCTAATCCCACCTTAGGTACAAAAGTCAGCTGGATGATTTTGTGCCAATCACCAGGAGGCTGTGAGTTGTAGTCCTACCTCAAGCATGAAAGCCATCCAATAAGTAAGTAAGTAAAAGTAAATAAGTAAATTCTCTCTTTCAGCATTGTCTTTCTCTTTACTCTTTACTTTTGTCTCACATTCCCCTTTTATTTCCTTTTGTCTTGTTCTCTGTAGCAGGCTAGGGTACCTGCTCTTGCCAATTGGTCTGAATTTAAAATTCTGTAGTAGGATATCAAAGTTAAATTTGCCAGTGTAGTCCTTGGGTCAGTCTGCATGCATGAGCATGTGGTAAAAATAAGAACCAACATTCCACACCCTCAACAGTTAAAAACAACAACAATTCAGCAAATTTTGCTCCTTGAGGAAAATGTAAGAGCATCAAAGCAATCCTGGGCATGGCTATTTATAAATCCAAATTGGTAAATGCAAATGAATGAGCATCATTTCCCTCTGGAAAACCTCCAGTTGTTTTTGGGAGGCTAAGGCCGAGCAGGGCATTGGAGGAGGGTTTACTAATGAGCCATTCCATTTCTTAATAGAAAATGCTTCCGTTATTTAATGTTTTGGAACAACCTTTGAAGGATCAAATGACTTTTCTCCATATCATTGATCTCAGTGGGAAGTGAATAAACTAGGAATGGGGATGGCCTCTGAGCAACCCAGCTTTTGAGTTGCTCAGCTAGTACCCAAAAAATTGACAAAGTTTCCTGCAGTTAGCAGCCAGTTTGATGATGAAAGGGGCAGCCAAATGGGGGAAAAGAGCTCAGAGGAGCTTGTATGTACTGGGATGAAGAGACCAGATTTTACTGGCACCCCACAAGGCCTTCCCTTCTTCATCTATAGCAATATCTTATTGCTCGTATTATTGCTGAAAGAATACTGTTCCCATTTCTGTGGTTCCATCCAGAGGCTGGGAAAGTTAGGAAAACATTCTTCAATATCTAATGAAAGGGTTAATTTTATTCTGAGGAGTTGTGGGTTTTTTTAAAAAAAATTACATTCTGTTTTAATGGTTCAACTTGTCTAAGTTATCCTTGACTACATTTAGAAAGCCAGAGTTTGAATCAAAGAAATAAATTCTGGTGACACTAGAGAGACTTGTGAAAGCTAGTTTGGTATAGTGGTTAAAAGCACAGACTAGACAGCTGGAGATCGTAAGCTCCAGTCTTGCCTTTGGCAAAAAGGCAGCTGGACTTTGGACAAATTGCTGTTTTTCAAACTTAGGAAGACAGAAATGGGAAACCACTTCTGAAAATCTTGCTCAGAAAATTGCATGAAGTTGTTCAGGCAGTCACCAGAAATCAAGAATGTCTCAAAGGCACACAAAGAGAGGAGGGGGAAGGAGAAAAAAGAAGGAGGGAATGGGGAGGGGAGAAGAAGGGGGGGAAGAGCATGGGAGGGAAACGGGTGGGCTGCTGGGGGTCCGCAAGAGCCCCTAGTTAAGATTCTGTGCAGTTCGGAGAACCTCCAAATCCCACTCCTCACTGGCCCCACCCAGGAGTCTCCATGCGGGCCGTTTTGCACGCAGGTAAGTGCAGGGTACCTGAGGAGGCTCAGCAAGGGCAAAAAACAGGCTTCCAGGAAGTTCGGGAAGGCCAGAAATGGGCCCATTTCCGGCTTCCAAAGAGCTTTCGGAGCCTGGAGAGGGCAAAAACGCCCCTCCCCCGGCCGTGGAGCAGGAGGCCAACTAGGCCACGCCCACCATGGCCACACCCACCCAGCAACTGGGCAGAGAACCCTTTGCTAAACTTTTTGAAGCCCACTCCTGGAGGGAAGGGAAGAGCTTATTATGTTCAAAACAGCCTTATGTACACCTAAGTGTATCTGTATATGTTAGCCTTTGTGATTGACAAAAAGAGAAAGAATTCAGGAAGGGAGAGAGAAAGAAAATTTAGCACTTGCAGGAGGATTTTTTTAATGTAATAGATCATCAAAAAGAGGGCACTCTGTCTTTCTATTTGCTTCTGCCTTTCCGATCAAAGCAACTTTTCTAACCAATTACTTTTTATTTATACATGAAAGAGGACTCAACAGTTTCTCAAAAGCATAAATTTCTAATGAGTTCCCTTGGACAGTAACAATATATGAGAAATGAAGTTTCATAAGCCAGTCTTGGACAGGTTGAGATTGCCACATTAAATAAATTGGATAGGCAGATAATTGAAACAGACATGTACAATTTACAGAATCACCCTGTTCAGACAAAGATGTATTGATCCCTGGAGAAACACAGACAGCACAGTAGATTAGACATCATATTCAACTCAAAGGCTAAGACGAAAGCCTTGTTAATAAGAAAAACAGCTGGAGGCCTTACAGTAGAGCGAAAGCACAGCTGGAGCTACTGTAAAAGGAAACAAGATAGAAACAGCTGGAACAATTATGGCATGGTTAAAAACAGCAGGCAAAATTAATAGTTGAGGGGAAAAAATAGGTTAGGAATGTAGAGCTGGACACAGCAAAGGCTGGCTAAATTCAAGCTCTGGATCTCAAAAAAAAAGTATTTTCAAGGCCACTTGCTAACATTAAGTAAGGTTAGATAGCTGCTTCCTAAAGTTAGGTAGGGCGGAGGGTACCCAAAGGGATGGCAGCCAGGTGCTCCAGAAGAGAGGGAACTGAGTGCTTCATGGCCAGACTCAAGCCTTTTAAACTTTAAACTAGATTCTGGCCTTCAAGGACAATGAAGGATGCTGTTTAAGAGTTCCTGTTGATTCATTAGAGGAACAGAAGGCTGGTGCCAACCAGCTCCACACATGTCTGTGAAGATTCTCAGTCATCCAGGTCAAGAAGCAGTGTGTGGAAACTAATCAAGGAGAGAAGCAAGGTTGAACTAAGGAGACATTTTCTGACAGTACAATTAATCAGTGGAACAACTTGACTCCAGAAGTTGTAAATGCTCCAACTTCTGGAAGTTTTTAAAAAGATGTTGGATAACCATTTGTCTGAAGTGATATAGGGTTTCCTGCCTAAGCAGGAGGTCAGACTAGAAGACCTCCAAGGTCCCTTCCAACTCTCTTATTCTATTCTATAGTTGTCTCAAAGGTGCTTTTTCAAAAGGCAACTGGGCTATTTTTCCCTTGAGGAAAAAGAAAGAAGATGTTTTGCTTCTCCTCCAAGAAGTTTCATCACTTCTGGCAGGATGGTGGGAGCTATGGAGGGATTCATTTTGATAGAATGGGGCGCGTGGTTTGATAGGATCATATTTCTTTGCAGTCATCTGTTCTTAGTACAGTCTGGATAGAGAGGCCCATTGGTTCAAAAGAGGGGTTAAAAAGGCCATTTATGTTAACATTGAGCAGCAATCTCTCAACAGAGAGGGAGGGATAAGACACCTCCTATCTCCTATCTACAATATTCTTTCAGCAGTTCCAAGAAGATTCCATCCCCATGTGCACTCTGCTACAGGGAAGCGGTGGCTCAGTGGCTAAGATGCTGAGCTTGTTGATCAGAAAGGTTGGCAGTTCGATGGTTCGAATCCCTAACGTAATGGAGTGAGTTCCCGTTACTTGTCCCGGCTTCTGTCAACCGAGCAGTTCGAAAGCATGTAAAAATGCAAGTAGAAAAATAGGGACCAATTTTGGTAGGAAGGGAACGGTGTTCCGTGCACCTTCAGCATTTAGTCATGCCAGCCACATGACCACGGAGACGTCTTCAGACAGCGCTAGTTATTCGGCTTTGTAACAGAGATGAGCACCATTCCTTCGTGCCAGAAACGACTAGCATGTATGTGCAAGGGGAACATTTACATTTACTTTTTACAGGTGACTCTGGGGGCACAGAGCCCCCAAGTGGCCTGAAGGAGTTCCTGGGGAAAGTGCCAAGATGATTGCAAAATGACCAGATGATTGCAAAACAAGATGATCCTTCCAATTCTTCCCTCCCATCCTGTCAGAACTGGTGAAGCTTCTTGGATGAGAAGCAAATTGTCTTCTTCTTCCTGAAGGAGAAAACAGTCCAGCTGCTTTTGAAAAAACACCTTTGAAATAGATCTACACGTATAGAATTTAAGCTATTTTATTGTATTCTGCCTATACTACAGGAATTTCCCAATAATGCTTGCCTTCCCTTGGGAACGGATAGATCAGGTTCCATTGAGCTTAGGAGAAGGAGCGGTCAGTCCTGGATCTCCTTGAAACTATGCAATGATTCAAGGCTAATTCCCTGTTTGAATCCTCCTCCCTGCCTAGCTGGGTATTTCTCAGCAAATAGATATGCCTTAAGCAGCAAAATTGCTGAAACCAGGTCTGTGTAGTATCTTTCTTCATGTGGACAGTTATTCATGCATCACTTGACATTTGAATAACTACCTAATTAGTTCCATTTCAGCTGAGGAACACTATCAGTTAAATCTTCTATTGGCTAATACAGTATAACAAACTGTTTGTTTAAACAGCACATAATAGGTTTGTTCGTAGTGCAAGTAAGAGATGAAACTGATCTGGAAATCTTTTTAATCCTTCTGGATGAGAGGAAGCTGATGGCTATGGACTGCTTGAATGGCAGAGATCCTACGATTGCCCAGTTATTAACCTACTCTACAGTCTCAATAGCTCACCAAATGGATCAGCAAAACAATATTTTTTTTAATTGTTCAAAACCTGGTGCCTCTCAAAAAAGATTGACTAGAGTGACCTATTCATGGCAGAGATGCTTCACTCACAGTGACGGCAGCAGAACACAACCTCCAGCCTCAGTGTGTCATTTCCAATTCCAATGGCATTTGACCATGCCCACTGACAACCTCTGAGCCTGCTCATGCTCTGTGCATGAGTGTTATGAACTAACTATAGTTCCAGAGAAATGTGGGCATTATTAAAATTAAGCCCACTAATATCCTCTCTCCAATTGGGTCTTTAGCAGTAACAAGCTCTTCCAGGTTAATTGCTAATACTTAAAGCTGAAACAGAAATGTGGAGATTAATTACAATGTAACCTGGAATTGTAAAGTCTTATGATAAGGCTCTGAATGAAAACCTAAACAATTCCCCTGTGATTAATGTTGGCATTTACTCTGAACTTTTAAAGTGGAGTTAATTGCAAATGATGGGAGAAACACACAAGGTCTCTGCTCAACCACCACCCTAAAGTCTATGAACAATGTTGCAGTAACATCCTTTCACCAGACAAACGGGACCTACTTCCAAATAAGGATGCTGAAATATTCAATAGTAGCAACAGATGCTTCACACTGTGCTAAGCAGAAGAGAAACAGAGGTTTAGACTAAATAGTGTCATAGTTCTCCAACATCATACTACGGCATCTCCATATATAATATGGGTGAAGCGGGGCATAATACAGAGATATAGAGATAGAGCCTCAGAGATTTAATCCTTCCACTTTCCAATTCAGCTTTCTAAGTAACCAAGACAAGGTCAGCTGAGGGAGGGAAGAAAGTAAACTCACAATGCAATGCATAAAAATACATATTTTAGATTAAATGCTTTCAATTTAAATGCTAATTCTGGCACTTTTTTTCTTACTTTAGTGCACAGTGATTCAGAAATTGGATGGAAATTATTTTGGAAGGTGTGCAATGTCAAAATGACACGAAATCAACTAGCCTATTCATTGAAAGAATCATTCTAGTCAGGATCTCAACTACTTGGTGGCATCAAAATACGGAGACACCAAAAAACGTTCGAGCTTTATTTCATGAGTAATCATCATTGAAGCTTTTCCAGGAATGGCATTCATTAAGTCCATGTCTTTTGCTCTCTAAAGAATGATTTCCTAGATGAGATCCATTGATGATCCTCAACAGAAACAACCAAACAACTATTGAATGGTTGACTTACAACCATCCATTTAGCAGCCATTTAAAGTTACAATGGCACTGGGGGGAAAATGACTTATGACGGGCTTTCACATTTACATGAATCCCTGTGGTCATGTAATCAAAATGTGAATGCTTGGCAACTGGCATGTACTTAGGACAGTTGCAGCGTCCTGGAATCATGTGATCATCATTTTTAACCTTCTATTCTGACCCAAACCCTTTCCCAATAAAACAAACACGAACCAAAGGGAACAGAAACCTTTTAATGATTCTTACAAATCCCTGGTTAAAAGGCTGCTGCAAACTAATTAACTTTGATAAGCACAAGCCTCAACAAAACTGTGCGAGGCTGCCAAGAATAACAGATAAGAAATATTTCATAACATAAGAGTCTTCTAATACCAACTTAAGATACTGCAATGTCCATGAGGCTGAGTTTCAAAACAGCTTTGCTTCCTACAAAGAGCGTTCGCTTCACAGCTGGCTTTTATCTTCTTGAAGGAGGGGCCATTACCTTGCAGCCTTACTCCCAAGTCACCCGTGCTGTTGCAGCTGCTCTTTCCTACAAGCAACCCTGTGCGCACACGCACTTGGCACAGGCTCCTTGGGAACCTCCTCATCACTGCTGCCAGTCCCCACAATCTCTGAAGGCAGCAGTCCAGTCCCTAATGGTCCTGGCCCCTCATCTGAGTCCTCACTCTCCTCAGCCATCCGCACCTGCTGCTGGCTAACCACAACTTCTTACCAGTCTGCTTCTGACAAGCAAAGTCAACGGGGGATGCCAGATTCACTTAACAACTGCATGATTTACTAGTGGCTTGCTTAACGACTGCAGCAGAAAAGATCGTAAAATGCGGCAAAACTCACTTAACAACAGCCTAGCTTAGTAATGGAAATTTGGGCTCAACTGTGGTCATAAATTGAGGATTATCAGTATACAGGGGATCACCAATGTAGCTGCCTCGAAAGTACCACTACAAGAATGCCAATCAATGGCCATGCCCCATCTATTAATATAAATATCATTTGCAACAAGAAATGATGCTTATTCAGGCCAGAAGTAATAAATAACCTGACTACAGAAGAGGCCTCAGAGAGACTGACATGAAGGCTTTGGGTCATCATTAGTATCTACATTGGAGAGTTGTGTTTAATTAATTGGTATAAAGCCCGTGAATAAAAATCAGTAGCTGTGATGATAACAGAATTAGAATAATTGCTATTGTTGTTAAATCTTCAGTCTGTGTTGCCAAAGAATGAGAAATAAACAGTATTCTCTGAGGAGAAGTACCTGGACTCTCTCAAAATAGAACAGCCAAGGAAGGAGTTTGTTCTTATAATTCTTAAATGGTTTTAATGTTTTTATATCCTGGTTTTATGGTATTGAAATCCACCCAAAATCACCTGAAAGGGAGACGAGCAATGTATAAATTTAATAAATAAATAAACAAATGAGTAAATTGTCCATTCTTCTGACTTTCATTTCTAGGAGGTATCTATAGAGAAGAATTTTTGGCTGAAGATGTCTACTTCAGGGTAAATAGAATTTCTTAATATTCAGTGCTATGTTCAAATGTATTCCTTACAGCACTAGGCTTCTACTTGCAGAAGGAAGGAAGACTGAGGTTTTTTTCCCCTCATCATAAAGGAAGCATTCAAAATTGTTCACTTCCCCCATCGTGCAGCATGAAATGGTTTGACATGTCTTTTCTTCCTTGTTCTCTTCCTGCACTGGTTTGCTATACTTTATCATAATCCCCTTTTTCACATCCATTCCTATCTGAGGGCAACGATTTGTCAAGCTCAGATCCTTCAATTCAAGTAACCAAAGGAGAATTAAGCAGCTGCCATTTCCTCCGGTCTCTCCACCGTTCCGATCTTGTTCTTTCTTCCACACTGCCTCACAATTGATGCTTACATTTCAAATTGCCTCTTGTCTTTGGGTGCTCACCATGAGATCAATCAAAGAAACAGAACCGAGAGGAGAAAAGAACAATAATCAGCCATTTTCATGCATGTCTAAATAAGGCCTAGTGGTAACCATGGTAACAGCAATGAAATGCTATCCTGTATCGCAGTATGATCTCTTGTTTCTGCCACTTCTCATCCACAAGGTTGCCTGGAATGAACAGACTCATTCAATGTAAAAGCATGAAATTCAGAAGAAGGGATGTTTTAAACCCTAAATGCTGATAAGATATCCACACAAAATCCTCTGGTTGTTGAAAAGGACCATAGGACTACTCAACATTTAAAAATAGCTTCCCAAAGATCTATTGTATTGTTCTGAACTCCCGTCTGATTTCCTTCCTTCCCAGCCGTCCATCTCAAAATATTTATATTTTGCTTCATCAATAATGTTGACAAAATAAAATCATCATCTCTCCATTTAAAAAAATTGTCAAGGAAGTATAAGGTGGTAAGACAAAGGACAGACATGAGGGAAGGAAAAATTCCTCATTTCTATTTTCTCCACTATTCATGTTCTTTCCTCTGTTAATGAAGAAACTCACAACTCTGGATATCTTCCAAATAGAAACAAGCTAGACAAAAGTCTCACACATTCATTTAAGTCTAATTTAGCAGGTATCGTTTTCTCCCAGAATGGAGCAGATCTTGTTGCACCTGTTTTACCACCTCTCTAATTTAGCATTACTATTATAGTTGAATGTACTGTGATAGAACCTCAGACCACCCAAATCTTTCTGTTCAGTGATAGGTTAACTGGATCTTTGTTTGCTCCAAATGAACAGTCAGGTGCTTACATTCACAGATATCACATAAAACTACACATCCCAGTTCTTCCTCTCTCCACACTAAAGAAATGTGCAAATATTTTGCTCATGTAACTAAAATTTATATATACATGCATATTCACAGAGAGAGACAAACGAGAGGGAGGGAGAGAGGGAGGAGAGACAGACAGAGACAGATGAGAGGGACAGAGAGGGAGAGGAAAGGAGGGAGAGGGAGACAGAGTCAGAGAGACAGAGACAGACAGATGAAATGGAGGGAGGGAGAGGGAGAGAAAAAGAGAGAGAGAGAATTTCATTTCACTCTACCAACTGCCCAAATAATTTGATGAGAATGCTCAGAAGATGTTCTTCCTGGAAGCTCAGATACCTAGAAAGGTATTTATGTCAGGTGCTGACTAAGATACAAAACTCACCATCTTCATCAGTCTGAAATATCATCTCTTTGCCTTCTTTCCGGCCTTCAGGATTGGACAAGATGAGCTTGACATGGACATTTTTATAAGGCAGAAGGTTCTTGATGGTGTAATGGTTGGTACCATGCTCCATCTTCACACATTCACGAAAGGTCTGGTTGTGGCCAGTGCCTACAGCATAGCGATAGCAGAGTGTGACAGTGTATGTGTGACAGCGGGTCAGGTTGTAACCCAGAGGCTCCCACTGAAGGATCAGCTGCCTGGATTGGATCTCTGCAAAGGCCAGGCCCTTGGGGGCCCTCATGGGTTCTGCAGAAAGAGAGGGAGAAAGAATGGGAGGGAAAGCAAAATCAGTAACTATCGGGACACTAGGAAAGGACAATACTTTGTCAGCTTCTGGTGGTGAAGAATGCTGAGAATGAAAAGATGTTACCATCTTTTCATGCAGCAGAAAATTAGATCAGCTGGAGGAAGATATAATAAACATAAGAGAATGGTCTGT
Organism: Laticauda colubrina; assembly: GCA_015471245.1. NCBI lineage: Eukaryota > Metazoa > Chordata > Lepidosauria > Squamata > Elapidae > Laticauda > Laticauda colubrina. The sequence goes on from BLBF01000072.1 coordinate 5,043,740, forward strand.
ATCTGTTTACAGGTAGTCCGATAGCATTTCAGACAAATGGCTCTCCAATCTCTTCTTAAACATCTCCTGTGTTGGAGCATTGGCAACTTTTGGAGGCAAGTCATTCCACTGATGAATTGTTCTAAGTGTAGAATTTTTTATTTAGAATAGAATTCTTTATTGGCCAAGTGTGATTGGACACACAAGGAATTTGTTTTGGTGCAAATGCTTTCAGTGTACATAAAAAAAAGATACATTCATCAAGAGTCAAGAATCATCAAGTGCAACACTTAATAATAATCATAGGGTACAATAAGCAATCAAATCATACTAGGAAACAATCAATACAAATCATAAGGATAAAAGCAACAAAGTTACAGTCATACTGTCACAAATGGGAGGGGATGAGTAATAAGGAATGATGAAAAGATTAATAGCAATAGTAATGCATACTTTGTAAATAGTTGGACAGTGTTGAGGGAATTATTTGTTTGGCAGAGTGATGGAGTTTAGGAAAAAACCGTCCTTATGTCTAGGACTGCACTGGTGTGCAGTGCTCTAGAGCATCGTTTTGAGGGTAGGAGTTGAAACAGTTTATGTCCTGGATGTGAGGGGTCAGTAAATATTGTGTAAGAAAATTTCTTTTACAACCTTAGGACAGTTCAAACAATTAATGTGTTATTCCCACTATAGACTCTCCAACACTGATCTGATAACTCCCTATTATCCAATAGACCTGGTAGAACACAGAACTTTACATGAGTCATGCTATTGTACCAATACCCTGAGAAGACAAGGAAAGTCCTAGAATTGTTATGTATCACAAATTGCATTGTGTCATAACCTATGAGAACAAACCCCATGCCAAGGTTTATTTAAGCATGATGTACTTCTCTTTGAATGTTTTAATCTTATTTTTTAGAAATAAACGATTTCCCTGTATGATCTGATCCCCAATCATAATAAATAAAACAACAGTAAACCAGAGAGCCAGACAACAACAGAAGAACAGTCATTAATCTTATATGGCAAGATTGCTGAAGGTAGAACTCTGACACCAGAGCAGAATATCCTGCAGGAAGGAAGCTCCTTAAGAGGGAAGAAATCTCCCACTGCTTTTAAAAATCACCCTATTCTAAAACAGGGCAACATCCTATGACTCGAAAGTTTATGTTCATCCAGCTCTCAAATTAATTTTAAAGCTCTTTGCAAAGCAAACAAGCGATTTAGGTCTCTGGCAAAAGTAATATATCCCTTCCTTGGCATATTGTATGTAAGGAGGGAGGGAAGAGTGCCAGAGAAATATAAATGCCTCAAAATATACAAAAAAGGGTGCCACATCCTTCTTTGGCATTGGTTGCACCAGTGGTGGGATTCAATTTTTTTTACTACCGGTTCTGTGGGTGTGGCTTGGTATGGGTAGCAGGGGAAGGATACTGTAAAATCTCCAGTCAGAGGTGGTATTTGCCGGTTCTCCAAACTACTCAAAATGTCCGCCACCAGTTCTCCAGAACTGGCCAGAACCTGCTGAATACCATCTCTGAGTTGCACCCATCCTTATTATGAGATCTTTCCTCAAAGGATGATCCTATGGAAATTCAGATGGAAAAGTGTGAACTTCCTCTCAACAGACAATGAAATGACAAAGACAGCCTTACAACATGGCCAAGAGAGACTCTTCCATATATAGAAGCAACATGTGTTACCCATCATCAAAGGAACCCTCATGGGTTCTGCAGAAGAGTTGGAGACAGAATGAAAAACAACAAACTCACCAACTAATTGGGAGGAAAAAAACATGCTTGTAGGAAGAACTGCATTCTATCTCGATGCTCAGCTTTATAGGGAGTCTTTGACTTACAACTATTTGTTTAGCAACTGTTCAAAGCTATTTGCAATTTTCCCAGCTGGCTTCTGACAAGCAAAGTCGATGGAGAAAGTCAGATTCATTTAATGATCAAATGATTTATTTAACAATTGCAGTGATTCACTTAAGAACCATGGCAAAAAAATAAAAGTTGTAAAATTAGGGGTGACTCGCTTAACAATTGTTTCGCTTAGCAATGGAAATTCTGGTCCCAAGTCCATCAAGGACTACTTGTACATGGTTAGTAAAGGCAGCTTTTACACTCAGTGGTTGCATTAATTACAGCATACTCATTTTATTCACTGAATTACTTTATTTTCTAAACTGCAGAACAAACCAACCTCAAAGGCTAAATTCATACTAAATAATCTACAAAATAATCCACTAACCAACAGACCAAGTTTAACCAGAATTAAGAAAAATGATTCATCTTGGAATGTTCTGAAAGCAAAATAAGCCATTCCAATCTCAGATCAAGACATCTCAAGTCTTCTGGAAGTGATTCCTCTGGGAAAATCAGTAGTGCTGAAACACTCAGAACATCTCTGCTTTGAGAATGGGCCATTTCCAAAAACACCGAATGACCCATTTTGGTTTTGGAAGGTTCCATCATGAATTATTTTGTACACCATAGAAGATTAGCATATTGGGTGGATGCATCTGTTAGGCTCATAATTCACCTGGTGAAGAACAAATGATCAAGTTATGAGTATTGGGTGAACAAACCACTGTATGTAAAGAGCAGTTCCCAAAACACCAGAAGAATCCAGTAAGAAAGTTTCTTCACATTAAATAAACTAAGGTCAGCTCCCCAGTTATTAAACTGGATTATGTTTAATGAACATTACTTGGGCCACAAGTTAATGAACTTGGGACACAGCAAAGCTAAGGGACCCAAGAAAAGATAAATTGCCCTTCAACATTGCTATCCAATAATTTTGGAACATCTATAATCATTTGTGCATCTCTTTCACTGAATGTTGTACAGAAATAACTTTTCACATTTATTTACTTTATTTGTTTGTCAAACATGTACAAGATAACAAGGATAGGTATGAACATAAACAGGAACAAAGGAAGTAAATACAGATAAATGGGGACAGTAAGTTAGGGATGATAGGCATGCTAGTGTGCATATGCACGCTCCCTTTAAGGACCTCTTAAGAATTGGGTGAGATCCACAGTAGAGAGTTTGAGATTGAAGCAGTGAGGGTTTGAGGCTGTAACAACAGAGTTAGGTAGAGAGAGAGAAAAAAATATGACTGGAGAGAGAAAAATGACACAACCTAGCACCATACTCAAAAGAGTCCAAGTAATGGCTTCGGAAGCAATTTTAAGTACTGGGTCATCTGAACTGTATACCTCTTGTGTCTATGCATAGGAAATAGCCCTGAACAATATTATCCAGTCCAGTTTTGAATCTGCTGCAGCCTTCAGAGATACAAGATATTTTACATATCTCTAAAATAAGCTTATCAACTTATTCATAAGTAGGTGAAGCAAAAGCACACGGAACAGCAACTTCAAACGCCGTAGGAACAGAGAGCAAAAGTTGATGGTGCTGCAAAAATTCAGGTTTTAAAGCCATGACAAGTTCCTTTCCCTTGTACCTCTCTAGGTATTCCTGCCTTGTTAGATTTTTGGAATTTTTTTCATTAACATCATGCACAAACGTGTGTGCATGCACGCACACACACACAGACAACTTTAGATGAAGAAAAAACAAGACCTAAGCAAAATGCAGACATCACTTTTCCTGGGTGGGATTTTTAGAAATGTACTCATTCCAATTGATCTAATCATTTTGCCTTTTTCCTCTCCTGCTCCTCTAATGAGAAAAATCTATCACTTTTATGAGAGTTGTTTTTCTGCTGTTGTTCTTTTTAAAGCATTTTAGTTGTCCATGTAGTCTAAAGTTGTGACAGAACTCTAAGTGGGGATACATTTCAGTAAAATTACCATCTATATTTTAGCTTTTGTTGTTAAAAGGAGAACTTGTGTCCTGCTGGATTTAATTTCCATATTCAAAGACTGACTTGCAGAAACTATATGCCTGAATGTCCTCAGAGCTCTGAAGTGCTTTGAGCCTTTTGAACTCTTAAGAAAGTGGATTTATAGTCTTTTTTTCTACTGATTTACATCTCATGTTTGTGAGGCCTATTTAAAAAATTGATTTATTCATGTAGGTATTTCATACTATGCTCCTTGAGGATGCACATATGCATACTCAAATAATTCTAATAAAACACCCAGATATTAAAGTCAGGGCAACAACAGGCAAAACAAAAGAGCAACCAAAATATATTTTTTAAAAAATTAAGAGAAGAAATATAAAAATCAACCAAGGTGCTGGTAGTATAATGTGATATGCTTGGTTTGTTAAAAATGATTTGTCATTTCTCTCCCCTCGCTTGGTTCTGTACACACTATTCCCAATTAAGCCATCTCAAAGATGCAATTCTAACTCCCACTCTCACAGGAGCAAATTTTCTTGTGAATGGTCAACAAGAACAATGGGATGATTTCAAATTTGGAATAAAAAGCAAACCTGAAAACTGGATAATAATCATCTCCGATACAGTTTGGTCCAAAAAAAAATGTATAAGTGTGATAAGGTTTCCAATGGCTGTATTGAAAAGGCATCATGCTTGATGCAGCATCAATTAGGCAAATAAATTAAAACCAATGTGGACTTTTTTGGGATCAAATTTCTGAAATCCCCTGAAAGATGCACCAGCATATAGCCCAGATGCCAGGACTGAATAAAGTTTGCAAACATCCAACTTTCTCCAGCTAAAAATGTGCTCCCTTCCAAACAGAGTATTTCTGCTGAAAATAAATTATGCTGAACAAAATAAAAAGAGCAATTTCAAAAGAAAATCAAATATTGGAGAGATTTACATTTTTAAAACAATGCTCTGCAGAAGTTCATATTTTTAAAAAAAATCAGGGAAAAGTGCATTGATGTAAAGAAATATCTTAAAAATAACTATATGCAATAGGTTGTGCACAAAATCTTGTTCTGTTGACACGAGTTATGGGTTTTGGTTTTGGGGTTTTTTTTAAAGAAAGGTTTGTTTTCATGCTTTTCATTTTATTTGCCTTGCTTTGCTTAGAACTTCACCAAATCTGAATCCATCCTAAATCCTGTTTGGTTTATCTGTTTGCTGTTCAGTTTATTCATTTTCATGTGTGTGTGTGTGTGTGTGTGTGTGTGTGTGTGTGTGTGTGTG
>BLBF01000072.1:5048828-5092803 GCA_015471245.1 Laticauda colubrina
TGTGTGTGTGTGTGTGTGTGTGTGTGTGTGTGTGTGTGTGTGTGCCTGTGAGTTAGTGTTAACCCCTAGCAACTGCCTGGACATGTCCTGGAAGTTTCCTTGACAAGATTACAAAAATGGTTTGCCATTGCTAAAAGAGAGTGACTGGTCCAAGGTTACCCAACTGCTTTTTTTTTTTTTTTAATGCATTAGGTGGGACTAGAATTCACAGTCTCCCAGTTCCCAGCCTGGTGCCTTAACCCCCAAAATGTATCAGAATGACTCTCTTCCAAGCTCTAGTCAAAGCCTCTCCCTCAGTTGTTGGTGCAAAATATGCAACTCACATTGTAGTGTTCCCAATACACCATGGAACAGAGCCCCCACAGAATACTCTCAATGCAGGATTTTTTCTCTGTACAATCGCTTCTTATGTGATTTATAAAATATAGTACTGTGAGCACCTAAAGAGCAAATATAGCCATAATTAAACACAGCAAGACAGATCACTTTAGTTAAAGCAAAATGATAAAGGACACAACAGCTGAAGAGAAAAAACACACTCGATATCTTAAAACACTTAAATTAACTATAAAGAAAGGAACGGGTTTTGAACATAAAAAGAATAAAAAGGAACACCTGGCAGGGTTGAGAGGATTTCCTGTCTTGAGTTCCTTTACTGTTCCCTCCTCTTGCCTTTCTTCCAGTTTAACTAGAAGAATTGCTAAAATTAACTCAGGGCTATGTGTAATTGCTTTCAAATCCATCCATTGGTTGGATTTTTTTTGTCCTCTGACCACATTTCTACATAAACATCTGTTGGCAGTTGCTGGATCTGTGTTCACTTGTCTGATGTGATGAACTCCACAGCTAGAATCTACAATTTTTCGATCAAGTGCTTGCATTTATTGGATCATCCTGGAAAGGAAGCAGAGATGGTATTCAGCAGATTCTGACCAGTTCTGGAGAACCGATAGCAGAAATTTAGAGTAGTTCAGAGAACCGGCAAATCCCACCTCTGACTGGAGATTTTACAGTATCCTTCCCCTGCCACGCCCACCAAGCCACGCCCACAGAACCAGTTATAAAAATTTGAACACCACCACTGAAAGGAAGGTGTGTACATAACTTTTTTGCATAGATGGACTTCACTTGAGAACAAGGCCTTCTTGTGTTTGAGCTGATATCTGAACCTTCAGTTAACCATCTGTCTCAGTTTATGGCTTACTCCTCAGTCTTTCTGTTGACTTTCACTCCTGACTCCATTTCATCTTTACTGGTAGCCTATCGAGAGTCCTTAATTGAGTGCACCAATAAAACCCTGCAATAAAATCATATTGATGCAACTGTGTTCATGACTGCATCAAGATTCAGATTCCAGAATCATTGCCAAGTTTCTCTTCCTGTTTACCACATAAAATTATTACATGTGGAGGCTCTTTTGCAAACTCTTTTAGCCTGCCTGGTTATAACTCAGCAAACTGACATGTTCATATGAACTGAGGATCTTCAAACTTGGCAAATTTAAGATTTGTGGACTTCAACTCCCAGAATTCCTCATCCAGTCATGTTAGCTCAGGAATTCTGGGAGTTGAAGTCCACAAGCCAAGTTTGAAGACCCTTGATATGGACAAATGAGCTTCTCCAGATGATCAGTTTATACAGTATCACTCAGAACAAGTGTTCTGAATGTTTCTACAACTCCCAGCCTTCTTAATTATAGCCCATATCCCCAGGGCCATCCAAAAGTTGTCGTTTCACAATATCCAAACAGCTTTCCATTCCTTATTTAGAGGCTTATATGTCAACCCCTCAACACTGTCAGAAATCATGTGATCTTCAAAATAGCTCTGCTAAGTAATGCAATTTGCTATCATAGCTGTCGTGTTAGCAATCAACTTGAATGGCTTGGAAAGGGATTAGACAAGACTTCTTGGAGGAAAAAAAGCTAACAATGCTCATCGAGGAAAGTGGAGGAAAGTGTTAGCCTGTATGACCTGCTTTGGAGCTTCCCACAGATATCAGTTTTTCAATTATGAAAACCAGGATGTTGATCTTGTTAGGCATTTTTAAATTACACAAACAAGACTTCCTTTGTTTTTAAGATACTCCAGCTTTTTTTCATCAGGCCAGGAAACAGCCCTGAGATTTCTATATGTACTCTCCTGAATCCCATAATGGAAAAGAGAGAGATAAATGTAATAAGATCAAGAAAAAAAACAAATAAATATGAGCACTCTGAATTGGACACCAAACAGGAAGCTTATGAAAATCTTTAGGCTCTATATGATATCATAAAAGGTTAATCAGAATCTGTTCTGGGATCTGTTTAAGGTTTGTTATCTTCCAGTGGCCTTTGATATAGCTGACTATCATCTTCAGACATTAGGATAATCAGTCAATTTTCAAGCTTGCCTTCTCCAAATGGAATGGTGCAGTCTTCTCAAGAAAGACTAGTGGTTTTCTATTTGCAGAGTTTAGGGGGCTGGGTCCATCAACGGTATGTCAGCATTCTGGGAGCTGCTTAAAACCAAACTATTCCAGAAAACCTTTGGAGAGCAGCAAGTTTGCACCACTGGAGGTTAAACAGTAGAACTGTGTTTTTATTATGTTTTTATGTTTATGTTTTACAGTATGCTTATGTTATTTTAATGTTGTTAATGCATACCTCTGGGAGTCTTTGTTGATTACAGTACACAAAACTAATAAACATCATTTGTTTGTAGGCATAAAGGGAATGGTTCTGCCTGCCTTAAAAGAAACAATAGTACACCACCTTCTCAAGAAGCCACTGCTGGACCCAAAAGTCTTGGAGAAAGACTTGTTTGTTTGAGAAAGGCTGTGAAAAAGTTAGTTGGGTTGCAGTTTCAGGGGGCCTGGAGATAGTGGTTTGTCTGGACTTTTCCTAACCAGGTTTCAAGCTGGGACACAATACACAGACATCCTTTATCATACTTGTTGATGACCCCCTGGAGTAATCAGGATAAAGGTGATATCAGTGTCTTGGTTGTCCTTGATCTCACATCAGATTTTGATTACCATCAATCATGGTATCTTTTAGGACCAACTACATGGTTTGGTAGTGGGTGGCATGGTGTCATATTTCTCCTTTCTCCAAGTGGGAGAGTCTGGATCTGGTGCCCCCGATCTATGGGGTGGTACAGAGCTTATTCCTCTATTTTAACATCTGTATGAAGTCTCCAAACAACATAATCACAAGGGCAGATGTTAGACTGATACTCGGGTGCACATCTCAAGCTCAGACTAACCAAGTGATGCTCTCAAGATCTTACCCCAGTACCTTGAGGTAGCTGGGGTCTTGGTTTAGTTTAGTTTAGTTTAATTTAGTTTAGTTTTATTATCATTGCACCTCGTACAACGAAACAACAAAATCAAACATCATCTTCAGTGCACATCATGACCATGACCATGAAAATAAACACCAACACACATCCTTCACCCTTCACACATTGAACCGAAAATCCTCGACACTACACCAACAACACTGCCCTGGGATAGAAGCTGCTTTTCAGCTTATTTGTCCTTGGCTTTATAATCCTGTACCATCTGCCAGATGGTAAAAGTTCAAAAAAAGGGTGCCCAGGATGAGATGGATCTTTGAGAATGTTTTGAACTTTCTTAAGGCAGCAGGAGCTATAAAGCTCTTCCAAAGAGGGGAGAGGGCAACCAATGATCTTCTGGGCAATGACATTAACCCTCTGGAGTGCTGAATGATGCGGAGGAACAAATGTAAATGATGAAGTGGCTGTGACTTCATAGTTCTCCCAATATCACATATTTCCTATCTTTAGTTCTGGAGTTGCACTTTGCAATCTGGGTTTTTTTTCCCAGGTCTTACAGTTCCTGCTCAAAGAGTAGGTGATAGTTCTGACCAGAGAGACTTTTGCACAAATCTCTCTGAGCTATCTTCTCACAAACACTCATGTCTTAGTCATCCTGTAGATGGGTTACTACTGCGTGCTCAATATGTGGATATCCTTGAAGACCTCTTGGAAGTCTCCACTGGTCTAGGATGCAATGTCATGAACCATTAGAGGCATTTCTCAGCACGCTCCATTTCATGCGACCTCTGCTATATGAGCTACACTGACTGCCAGGAAATTTCCAGGTGCATTCAAAGTGCTAGCATGTGAGGAAATGCAAAAGATGTCTTGATCTTGATAACAACGTATAAAGTTTTGTTTTATGTTTTTAAAATTTGAAAATTTAATAAAATTTATTTTTTAAAAAAGAAAAAAAGTGCTAGCATTAATTTCATAGCACAGTACCTGGCTATCAGAAGAATTACATTTCTCCTTCTATGTCTGTTCATCCCATAAGACCCACAGTGTTTGTTAAGCAATTGCATCTGATACACTTTAAGAAGCATGTCTTCTCTGTTGTAGTGTTCTTTGTCTTCAGATCTTTTTAATTAGCACAATGTATTGAGATTTTTGTGTGTGGGGTTTTATATGCATGCCACTCAGAATTGCTTTCAATTTGGCAGCTTTATAAATCTAAATTATATTTTTTAATAGCTCAAGATCAGTATGATTATTTCCCAAGAAATAAAACTAAACATTTGGACAATTTCTATTTGCAAGCACGTTAAAACAGACATGCTGAAACTTAGCTTCAGATAACCTACACACACAAACCTAAAAACCCTCACAAGATTTGCTGCTAATGGAAATGCAATGTTATTTTGCTTACACAGGAAAGTTATAATCGCTTCTTGCCTAATAGCAAGAACTTGCAAACTGTTCTCCTGATACACAAAGCTGAAATCACTGTCTAACAGAGTGATTTTGATACACTGGAGGCCTATTTCCCCTAGGTTATTTTTCAAGACATTGTATAAGCCGTAAGTGATGTATATGATTCTGTACAACTGTGGGTATATTCAATTGGCTGTCGTGTTGGAAAACAGCGTTAAAAATAATTGCACACTTAAGTTCTTGGATCGTTTTCAAGATCAGAAAACTACCGATTACATCACGCGTTAATGTCATATCCAAAGCAGAACCCAAATTTTCAAGCACTCGTAGAATAATTTAAATTCTCCAGCTGGCTTAGTCCTCCTACAGGAGTTGGATTATTATTGATAGAAGCAAGCCCGTAACCTGTAAAACAAGAAGAAATCAAATTCCAAAAGTCCATCAATACTTTGTCTTTCACTGGTATGACAAAAACATGCAGAGCTATTTTTTCCCAAAGGATATTCCTACCCAGATTTTCCTTTGGTATTTGGACGGAGAGGCCTATTTAAACTTCATTTTCTTCCAGGCATTTAAAAGCTCTTGATTACTTTCAATGGTAGGGAGCTGTGTTGACAGTGGTTCTGCATTGGGTCCAAATCTTCTTTTAATGACCCCCATCATCCCTTGCAGGGTGGTGTCTGGGCAACTGAATGGAACTAGCAGAGTGTTTTAATGGCTAGATGCCCTTCCTGTCACCAATGCAGAGTTTTGTTCAGCAAATATATTCTCAGTGTGTCCAGAGAGAGAAATATGTGCCTCTACCTAGGATCGAACTCACAGCCTCCTGATTGTGAGGCAAGAGCTCCACATCTAGGCCACCATGCCACTCCACAATTGGGTCCAAATACAGGGGTTTAAATGAACTCTGGCATATAAAATGTTAACTTTCTCGTAATCCTGACTGTAGAAGAAGAGGGATATGAATGAACTTTCATCTGTTTCTCTCATACTTCAGAGTTGGATTTTTGAGTCCAGAGATTTATTAATACACATTTATTAATATACATTTATTAATATACAGACTATTTTTGTCGGCAAATGTAGGTGAAATGTAGTGTACATGCAATCTGTAGGATCTCCTTTCCTGATGTAAACAGTATTGAATTAGATTTTTATTTTATTTTATTTTTTGCTCTTGAGTCAGAAGCACTGAGGTGCTTCTGGGTTGAAAGGATTCAATTCACTTCAAACCTTTATTGTCAGAGTACAACATGTGTACAATGAGATTGGCTGAGCCTTCCTTCATGTGCCCCCCAACACAATACAACTCACAACAGAGACAGAAAATCCCTAACCCAGTGAATCCTACTAACAAATACACAATCTTATTGCACCATGTAAACTTATTGCACATTAAGTCTTGAACACGGGCTTCTAACCTTTTGCCCAGCATTCCAACCACTCAAGCCATCATGCTCCTTCATTGAATTAGGTAGATCAAATTATTTGATCTGATCTGAGGCAGTGACGGATGTCAAACTACAGCAGAAAGAAATATGAAATATACTTTCTAGAGGTTCCCTAAAACTTGTCAGCAGTCCTGTGCATTTCTTATCAGACCTTTACCTTTGACATGAACTCATTAAGAAAGGCCTAAGAGAGAACACTGATTAGCTTTATTTAGCCAAACGAAGAAGGCTTTCCAGTGAGCTCCAAGTGGCAATTATAGTAGGGTGAATATCCTCATCTTTTTAACACATTCAAGGGGCTTTGAAAGAGATATATTCTTAAAAAATATTATTGAGGATATCAGAACTGACATAAATAATGGCCATCTGCTTTAATAAGAGGTCTGCCTTTGTTACCACTATTTGTTTTCATGATGAAAAGGTTATTCATCTCTATCATGAAGAATCAACTCAAGATTCCTAGAAGGTGTAAGGGTCCAAGGGCAGAAAACTGTAGAGGAAATCTATGAAAGAACATCACTGAGTGAATTTTTTTCAAGAGGTGGAGGTGACTCAATGGCTTAATGATGCTGGAGATGATCTCGTTCCAGCAGTTCAAACCCTGGTGCTATGTGGCAAGGTGAGCTCCTGTCACTTGCCTCAGCTTCTGTCTACCTAACAATTCAAAAGCATGCTCTATGCCAGTAGATAGATAGGTACCACTTCGATGGAGAGATGAGCTGGTGCTCTGTGCAGGCAGTCAGATTCTGAAGGCTCTGAAACTCCCCAGTTGCGGTGCCCACTTGCAAGGCAGCTCCAGGAAAGGAGGCAGCCTTGGGTGAAGCTACAGGAAGACACTTGTCTTCTCTCTGATGTGAAGCCAGTTCATCCTCCTGTGGCACATCTTGGGAAGCACACAATCATGCCCCATAATAGGGCCAGCACCTTGGCAAACCAAGCTGCTACTCTACAATTGCATTGTGTCTCTTGGCTACTGTAACACCATTGTACACTAATAATAATAGCGGGATGTCCACTTTGGATGCTAGCCACCAACTGTAACTTTTTTCAGAACATTCCATTCTGTGTCTCCATTCCACTTTCATTGTTTGGAGTTCTCCAAAATTTCAATCTTTTTTTCACTTGGAATTGAACCTGAAGCCTGCTACGTGTGAAGCATGTGCTTTGATATTAGCATGACTAGGACAAATCAGGAGCCATGTCCTTCTGGCATGAGAAAGACAATTGAAAAAGAAATGATGGCACTAGAATAATTTAAAGAGAGGAAATCAACACAGCATGACAGGGACAATGAAAAACTGCTTTCCTTTGCCTGACATTGGAAGAACCCCTTCATTTTCTGCTCATGGTCTTCAGAATCGATTCACCTCAGTCTCTTGGGAGCAGCCCAGACCAGAAGTGGGAATGCCAGAATTCAAATTTCAGGATTGTTTTTTAAAATTATTATTTTAATGAATGTCATTTAAAGGCCCTGTCATACTGCCCAAAATGTTTGTAAAAAGGACACAGCGGACGAGAAAAATGTTCCATCCCTTGTTATCCGCTCTCAAAAGGGGCAAAAATTTGCATAACCAGAGCAGATAACACGGAAAGGAACGGACGGGGGAAGGACGCAGGGCAGATGGAAGCGGATGAGAGCGGATGGCACATCCGCAAGGCTTCCGGGGGACCTCAGCAAAGCGGACGCGGAACGGATGAAGCGGATGCAGAGCGGACGTGGAACGGATGAAGCGGATGCACAGTGGATGCACAGCGGATGCACAGTGGATGAAGCGGATGCACAGCGGAAGCCTAGCGGAAGCCTAGTGGATGTCTAGCGTTAATTGCGCATGCGGGGGGATTTATTGCATCAGCCCCGCGGATATAAAGGGAAGCAGCTCGGAAGCAGGTCACCATTCAGAGGAAAGACCTGCTGCAAGATGCATTGAGTGCCTTGCCTGCCTGCCTGCCTGCCAGCCTTGCTGCCTGCCTTGCTGTCTGCCATCCTGCCAGCCTTGCTGCCTGCCTTGCTGCCTGCCATCCTGTCAGCCTTGCTGCCTGCCAGCCTTCCTGCCAGCCTTGGTGCCTGCCAGCCTTGGTGCCTGCCTGCCTGCCAGCCTCCCTGCCAGCCTCCCTGCCAGCCAGCAACCCCACAACCATGGGGAAAAAGAGGAAGCTTCAGCCATCTGCTGCCAGCCCTGGCAAGAGGGACAGGGCCACCCTCACACCCCCTGGCCCTCACTCTGCTTCTGCTGGGGCTTCTGTAGCACAGGCTCGCTCTTCTGTGGCTGGGGCTTCTGCTGCTTCTGGAGGAGCTGATGATGCTGCTTATGGCAGTGGTGCTTCTGCTCGTGCTTACTCTGCTGATGCTGCTCCTGGCGGTGGTGCTTTTGCTCGTGCTTACTCTGCTGAGGCTGCTCCTGGCGGTGGTGCTTCTGCTGGTGCTGACTCTGCTGAAGCTGCTCCTCATCCTGCTGGTGCTGCTCATGCTCATGGACTTGCTCGTCCTGCTCATGCTCCTGGTCTTGCTCGTCCTGCTGGTCCTGCTCGTGCTCCTGGTCCTGCTGGTCCTGCTCGTGCTCCTGGTCCTGCTGGTCCTGCTCGTGCTGCTGCTGCTGCTGCTGCTGCTGCTGCTGATGATGATCCTGCTGCTGCTGCTGCTGCTGCTGATGATGATGATGATGATTATGATCCTGCTGGTGATGCTGCTGCTGCTGCTGCTGATGATGATGATCCTGCTGCTGCTGCTGCTGCTGCTGCTGGTGTGGAGGAGCAGCCCCTACAAACTGGAAGCCCCTCTGATGAGGACCCATCTGGTCCTGCCAAAGGGAAGAAGAGGCATATGCGGGAACGGGAGAGGAGGCAATACTCCATTGAGGAGGAACACGAGGATGAGGTGCTGGAGTGGCTGAGAGAGAATGACTATCTGTGGCAGAAGGGACACCGGCTCTACAGGGACACCAAAAGGAAGCAGGCTGCTTGGAGAGAAGGCGGAGAGTCTGGGCTACACATCGGATGTGCTCCTCGGCTGGTGGAAGCACATGCACACCTGGTACGGGAAGCTGTACCTCAAGAAATCTGGCCAGGCCACGGTTAAGCTGGCGGACAGAGAGACCTACGTCATGGCCAGGTGCAGCTTCCTGGAGGGTGAGATCCGCCACCGAGGAGTAGAAGCACCCCCTCTCACGAACCTCTCTCTCCGGCAGCCTGCTGAGAGCCAGTCCTCTTCCGGCCGAGAGTCAGCTCCTGTCTCCAGGCAGGTTTCTGTGGAGCGTGCCACGGCGGAGAACCCACGGACAGGTGTTTTAACCGTGGTGGAGCACGTGGAGGACTCCCTGGTGCAGTGGGAGAAAGGAGATGGCACTTCCACCACAGCCCTACCCGCATCCACCCCCAGCTCCACCTCCACAGAAAGGCAGAGAGCCAGACAGGAGGGGCAGAGCCACACTGTCCTGCTGGAGATCAGGGACACCATCCGGAGCAGCATAGATCTCCTCTCTCAGCTGGTCCCCATCGACTCCTCCTCCTCCAACCGCAAGCCCTTCCTCAATTATGTCAACCAGACCCTCACGGACATGGCGGAACCCCAGTACCAGGTGGTGAAGGACCGGATCACTGAGCTGCTTCCCTCCAGATCCAGAGGAACCTGCTCCCACCCAGTCCAGGTCTGCTCCTCCACCCCAGGTGATGTCCCTCCCATTCCAAGGCTTTCCAAAGGTCCTCACCTACCAGGGCTACGGCTACCAGGAGGTCCAGCAGCACAGGCAGCAGCCTTTCCCAGTCCAGGCACAGAGTCATCGGATGACACCATTGCCACCGGTTCCACTGATGCCACCGATGCCACCCACGCCAATGATGCCACCGACGACACCAATACCATCCACGCCACAGATGCCACCAACACCAGTCCTCCCCAAGCTACAGATCAGACAGCCCCACTACACTGCTCCTTCCTCCACCCCACAGCCAAGCCCGGCCTCAGTACATCTGTCCTTGGTACTGGGGCTGACACCACATGTCATGGAGGAAGGGGCTCTCAACATCACGGGGCTGAGCCAGCTGTCTGAGAGCTTCCTCAACACACCGTCACCTGTTGTCCTCTCGGGGCCAGGCACCCCTATGACGCCGCAGACCAGCACTCCAGCAGCAGCCACCTCCACAGCACCTGGACCCTTCACCCCTGAGACTGGGCACACCTCCGAGTGACCAAGAGGAGTGCCAGAGACTGGGTGGCTACCTGTAGTCTTTATTTGGACACTTCACTTGGGTCATTTTTCTTTTACAGCTTGTGATTAAGAAAGTTTATCTTTGCTTCACACACTTGCTTCATTTATTTATGTCAATAAAGTCTTGGTGGAAACTTTTAGAAATGGTTTAAGCCTTTGCATGCTTGTGGGATGGGTTAAGATAGCAGTGGGATGGGCAGGGATACCTGTGGGATGGGTAATAGCTGTGGGATGGGCAGGGATACTGTGGGATGGGTTAAGATAGCTGTGGGATAGATAAACCTCCAGTGCAAGCATAGTGGGACTGTATGGTCCACCCTCCCAGGTGCCACACCTTTGGCCCTTCATTATCAATAACAATGTAAGCATTGATCCACACATTTGAACATAAACACAACTCTTTATTAAATGCCCTGTTCATTGTAGGCCCACCCAACATACATGGCCCAATCTCATCAGTGTGATGAGACAGGCTGAAGGAAGCATCCATTAATCATCTACCATCCTGTCTTGCCACTCCACTGCTTCAGCTGGGGAGTTGCACCAATGTTTCAGGAGGTTGCGCTGTTTCTTCCCTTCACGTGAGGCTCTGTTGGGGCCTTGCACATCCTGAGTGTCTATCAGGTTTCGCCCTTGCCTCCATTCCCCAAGCTCCATGTCCCCATTGCCTTGCTGGAGGTCCATGAGCCTGTTCTGCAAGACTGGGTAGCGGGTGCGCATGAGATTGTGCAGGATGCAGCAAGCTTCCACGATCCTCCTCACGGTCTGTGGGCGATGCTGCATGGTGGTGAGAAATACCTGGAACCTGTTGGCCAGGATGCCAAAGGCGTTCTCCACCACCCGCCTTGCCCTGGACAGCCTGTAGTTGAAGATCCTCTCTTCACGGGTGAGGAGTCTGGAAGTGTAGGGCTTCATGAGGTAGGTTCTGAGGGAGAAGGCGTCATCCCCCACGATGAAGTAGGGCACATCTTGCATGTCATTGGGCAGGGGGTCTGGATCTGGGAAGCCCATGATGAGGTTGCGTTCCAGCCCCTCCTTGAGGTCACTGGCGTTGTATACCTGGGCATCTGAACATTACCCGTTGCCAGAAGCATCGATGTAGATGAACTTGTAGTCAGCATCGACCATGGCGAAGAGGACGATGCTGAAGAAGCCCTTGGAGTTGAAATAAGTGGACCCCGACTTGACTGGTGCTTTGCAGGCCATGTGCTTCCCATGTATGGCTCCAACGGTGTGGGGGAAGTTCCACTTCTGATACCACTGCTCTGCAACTTTCTTCCAGCCTTCTTCAGTGGAGGGGCACTGGAGGAGCTCCTCCAGGTATTCTTCGATCATGGCCTGCACCACTTCTCTGACCACAATGCTGATGGTGTTGTGTGGCACCCTCCAGCTGTACTGCATGCTCCTGTAGGTGGTCCCTGAGGCCAGGTGGCGCAGAGTCAGTGCCACCTTCAGCCCAGGGTCCAGGCTGGGCTGGAAGTTGGTGCTCTGCTTGATCAACCTGGGTGTCAGCCACTGCACAACTTCGTCAAACATGGCTGGAGGCATCCTCATGAAGTTCTGGAGTGCACGAGTGTCTTCATTCCTGAGCTCCACCATCAGCTTGTTGTACAGTCCGAACTCTGCTCTTCTCCCGATCCATCTTCGGACCCAGATGCTTCTTGGCCACCTCCTTTTCTTCCCGTAGAACAGTTGAAAGAGCCTGTAGATGGCTTCGCACTGTTGCAGAACGATGGTGGCTACCAAAAGGACTGTGTTACGATCCATGGTGGAGATGACTGGATGCTGTGGAAGAGCAAGAGCCAGATGAAGGCTGCAGAGGTCTGCACAGCAGGACTGCTGGACTGAAAGTGAGATCCAGGTGAGTTGCTCCCCCTTTTTATAGGCAATATAGGTTTTCCCCTATGTGTCCCTTTGCATCCTCTAGGCATCCTCTATACATCCTTAATATCCGAGATAGGTCCCCTCTGCGAACGTTTTTTCCGTTTTAAATGCTTTCTTTGCATGCTGCATCCGCTTTCATCCTTTCTCCGTTCGTGCTACTAACGCTGCGCGTCCGTTCCGCATCCGTTCCGCGTCCGTTCCGCTTCCTCCCTGCGTCTGTTTACTGCTGGAGCGGATTGAGTTGCGCGGATGCGGAACGGATGCCTAGCGGATATAGCGGATGTGTAACGGATGCAGAACGAATGTCCCCCGTATGCCTAGCGGATGCAGAATGGATGCTTTGGATACATTTTCTGCTCAAAAGTTTTGAGCAGCTCAAAACCCTCTGAGCGGATGAAACATCAATAGACGGATGCTGGACGGATAGAGAGAAAGCAAAACGGAGGCAGTGAGTACAGAACGGAAGCATCGCGTTAACCAATGGATGGCAAGTGTTTTTCTCCGTTTTACATCCTCTTTCCATCCGTTGGTGCAGTGTGACAGGGGCTTAAATGATCAACACAAAAAGGCCAGTTGACATCCCTGGACCTATGAAAGCAGACTTTCAAGCACTTTAATCAAGTAACAAAAGTGTCTGAACGCATTAATATTGCTGAATACATCCATACAATTAGTGCCATTACAAAGCTGCCTACGGTTATTGCAGCCATTATAACTGTAATGTACCGAGGTATGGCAGCCTAGTCTATGTCAATCACAACTAGAAGCATACGAAAGAGAACTCTCTGTGCCCCAGGCTGCCTCTGGGAAAAAAAGCTGGAAAAGTTATGTGATCAGAAAAAGGTTGTCATATGTACAGAGCCACACACACACACACACACATCATTTCAGCCAAACTCAGGTTTGGATCCCTATACAAGGCAGGAAGGGAAGAGACCAATTAGGAATGAAGCCTTGCGATCAAAGGCTTTAATGAAACTGACTCCAATTAATAAATGAACAAAATTGTGCTCTGTATGTTCCAAGCATGTTTAGTACCCAAGTTCTTTTACAACTAGCCAACTAGTTCTCCCAAGCTCAGATAAAAGAAAAGAATTCTTTATCAAAACAGACCTGTACCAAGTAACAACTGTATCCCTAAAAGTCATGGCCAAGAACAAAACTCCTGCTTTTAATATTAGTAGTCTTCATATAAGTAGTCCTCAATTTATAACCATAATTGGAATCAGAATTTGTTTTCCTAAGCAAGCTGGTTGTTAAATTACATGCATCTGATTTTATGACCTTTTTGGGGAGGGAAGAGGCCCAAGATCTGTTCTCTGGGACTTATCAATGTACTGTATTAATTGCATGAACTGAATTAGGTTTTGTTTTTAATCTTATTATATCATTATCTTAAGGAGCTCAGACTCAACAGCATTAATTGAGTTAATTAATATCTGATTGATTGATATAATATAGATTTTTTGGATTAATACTTTCCTTTAGTGGCTTGCTTAAGACTAAGAATCATTTAGATCAGATCCAAGATCCAACTTCTTCCGCATCCTGATGTCCCCATAAGAATCTTACAAACATAGCAGGAAGGATGGTTAACCACAATTGAGAGCAGGAAGCTGACCTTATTTTAAAGGCTACACCCTTACTTTAAAGGCCACAGGAAGTCCATGCATTTCGCTCTAAAACAGAACAGGCTATTCAGCTCTCCCACAAGAGCAGAGCAGAGAATGATAATGTTCCTTGACTTATATAAGGGAACTTTTCATGAAGTCAAAACTAGCATGTTGAACAAGCCATTTGACAGAATGAATGTACCAGCAAAAGCAAGATTAGGGAACCAGTGTGGTATCATGATGAAGATGCTGGAGCAGGAAAACCCCAGTTCTAGTCCACCCTCCATCAGGGAAACTCAATGTACTGTATATCACTCTCAGCCCATAGTCTCTTGTTGTGAGAAAAATAGGAAATGTATGCTACTTGTACAAAGAAGACAGGATATAAATCAAATAAAAGAAGTTTCAGGGACATTTTTAGTCCTTAACCAACCTTTGGGAAGATATAAGTCGATAATTCCAGCATTTTCATTCCCTCTCATTTCATTTTCTGTATTCAGTCAAGGCTCTGAGAAGAAAATTCTGATGCTCTGCAATCAATTATTTGTATTGGAACATGAAAAATTGACGTACTCAATTGGACTAGCTGCCTACCTAGTTCAGTGTGATTGATGGCAGTTCTCCAAAAAGCTCAGAAAAAAAGTTCCACTCACCTAAGACTGTCAACATCTTTTTTTAATTGAATGTACTGAGAACTACAATGCTGATCTTCTGAATGGGCCAATCAGCGACTGTTATGTGTCTTCAACATCTAAAATGGGGACTTTGGGATTGAAAAGTCATTGGGTGACATTCACTACATTTCCCTAACTTTGGACACCATCTAGAACAGTAGCCTAAAGGATTGGTTTGGATTTTGAGTCTTCTGTCAGCATAGCTGGTCCAAGACTGCTCCTTGAAGAACAGCAGCAAAGAGCAAGCTGCAGAATATCCTAAACCAGGGGTGTCAAACTCAAAGCCCGCATGCTTAAATCCAGCCCATGGGGTCGGCCTGGAAATATCAAAAGACTGGCCCATAGTGCCTCTGGGGCCCATGGGGGACTCTGCGCACTCTACCAGCTGAAACTGGGCCAAAACTGAGCTGAAAAACAAGCCGAAAATGGGCAAAAAACAGCCAGAAAATGGACCACGCAGTGCTGCAGTCCTGCATGGAGGGCAAAAATGAGGCACAGGGGGGGTGCATGCAGACCCCCCCGTGCCCTGTTTTGGTTGGCCTCCACAGCCGCTGGCACCCCGTCGCCATCCCCCGCCACCCACCCACCCACCCCACCACTGGCTTGCAGAGGAAAACTGCAATGCTGATCCAATCCTGAAAGAAATTCAGTTTGACACTCCTGTCCTAAACCAATTTATGTTATTTTGGTGCACAAAGTAGAAAACACCAGCAGAACCTCCTCCTACCTCTGAGATTTAACACAATGCTAACAATAAGGAATACTTTGGATTCTCGTCAAGCTTCCAGCCTGATTCAGCTTCTCTTATTCTGCCCCTTGATCCCAGTGTGGGCTGGAGTCAACATGCTATTGCTGTAGATTGGTCTTGATGGGGAAAAGCAGAACACTGTTATCCTCCAGATTTGGCTGGAAGTCAAGAAAGCATCTTTTCTTTCTCCAACTACTTCATTCCAGCTCAAGAAGACCAGAAAAGCACAAAATCAAAGAAGAAGAAGCCAAAACAGTGTCCTTAAACTCTAAAGAGCCAATGAGTGTTGGCGGATGCAATCTGAGTTGGCCTTCGGGATCAGAAGTGTCTTCAGGATGTGACACATCCTGAAGATTCAGAATTTGCTTGGGATCCAAAGCACAAGTACAAAAGCTTGGAAGAAGAAACCTCTGGTTCCAGTGGTTGGATCCTGCAACATTATCCTGGGACACGTATTTTGTGCCTACATTCTCAAGCCAATTGATGTGATTGCAGGATAGCAGATGCTGCTACTACTATGCTTAGCTCTCTTCACACAGCACTGGTGCTACAAGGCAACTTGCCACATCAAGAAACTCCCCGCACAGTTGGCAACGTCAGGAAACCAAATGACCCCTAAACTCCCTTACAAGTCAGACACACTTCCTCAAAGGCCCCAAAAGGAGAGCAGAGTGACAGAAACAAAGCAAGCCAATTCCTCTCCAAGTCTCCCTTCCCTGGCTTTGATTTCCTTAACATTTCCACCTGTGCCCCAGGGTACCGAGAGAAGTTCAGGCATTTTCTGCTTCATTCCTGTCTGCCAGAGCTTTGCATGAGAAATGCTGGGTATCAGCCAAGATGCTGTCCCCTTCCCTTGCTAATCAAATGCAAATAAGCATTTCCATAAAGGAGAAAGAGTGGCAGGTGCAGGCACTCATGAACTACATAAACATATGGCAGGGTTCTGTCCGGAAAGGGGGGGGGGGAAAGGAAATGTCAAAGGAGAACAGAAGGAAAGAGAGGAGAATGGTTTTATGATAACACAAAAAGAATCCATCACGAATCTGGAAGAAAAACATACTTGGGGCGAGCTACTTCCACATCCTGGAAAGATGTCAGATGCTTCAAGTCAACTTATAGCCAACTGTGATGGGCAGGTGTAGGGAAGCACTATTATCTTGCAGGGGGAAGGCAAATAAGATACAAAATGTTTCAGCTTCTTCATTTTAAGACTTTAAAATGGTTAAAGGGGAACTTAATTCTATATAAGGCTTTATCCTGCCTTATAACCTCTTTGCTTTAAAAAATGAAAACTAAGAATGTAACGTAGAATAACATGGAATAACAGGATTGGAGCTCCTTAAATTTCTAAACAAATGGTTGTCTAATCTCTTCTTGAAAACCTCCAGTGATGGAGCACCCACAACTTCCAGAGATACTGTAAACCATTCTACTGATTAATTGTTACCACTGTTAGGAAATTTCTCCTTAGTTCTAGATTGGATCTCTCTTTAATGATCTTCCATCCATTATTTCTTCTGCCTTCGGGTGTTTTCAAAAATAGGTCAACTCCTCTTCTCTCTCCTTCCCTTTTCAGGAGAGTGCTTAAGACAAGAAAAGGATCACTTGCAATTAGAAAGCCACCATCTTATTCAAGTCCCCAAACTAGCCAGAATTAGACATAGGACAGCGTAAGAGAACCCTAAATTCCTACATCAGGGGTGTCAAACACAAGGCCCACAGGCTGGATTCAACTCGTGATGCAGCCAGATCCAGCCCGTGGGCCTTGTGGAAAATGTAAGAGGCTGGCCCGTGTTGCTTTGGCTTGGTCTACCCAATGCAAAGAGGAAACATCAGGCCAGTGTGGCTTTGGCCCAGTCTACCCAATGCAAAGAGGTGTTGTAGCCCACCAGCAGTCAGCAGAGCTGGCAACAGACTTGGACAGTGAGGAGGTTGGGAAGGAACAAGGGCCAGTCCTGGAGTCTGGGGAAGGCTCTGATGAACATTCTGTGTCGGAGGCAGAAATGGGTCAGGGCCATCTGACAGTTATCCACTGCCTTTGGAGTTGAAGATCAGTAGGGCAGAAGAACAGCTGGAGCCTTTTTCTGAAGTGTGCATGCACAGAATTGCCTGGAGAAGAGAACAGTTAAGGAACAAAGGTCGACTCCATAGTAAAGGCACAGGTGGACAATGAATGACCCCTCCCATAGGGAATAAAGAGGAGTGAGAGTGATGCTTGCAGGAGACAATTAGTTCATTTAATTAGGATGAAGATTTGTTCGTGAGTCCTTGCCAAGTATTTTCTTGTACAGTGTGGCGCTTGGAAGCTATCAGCCTGGCAACTCTCCAAGCCTAATAAGGTCTGTGGTTATAAATCACTCTTGAAAGACTGTTTGCCAGGACTTTGCTGGATGTGAATGATAGGAATTCACATTAACCTAATAAAAAGGGATTTTGTCAGGACGAGAGTCTGCTTCGTGATTTTGGTGAAGCCTAGGTCAGAACAAGAGGAAAAATGCCAGCAATTTAGGGAGTGGTGGCTCAATTTCATTGAGCTTGACACTTCAGTCCTACATGTATGCACAACAAAAAGTGGAAACCATAGGAGTTGGGGACAGGAAAAAGGACTCCTTGCAACCTCTGGCAATGGTGGACTGGACTTGCACCAGTGGTGGTATATTCAATTTTTTTTACCACTGGTTCTTAATGTAGCTTGTTGGGTGTGGCTTGGTGGTCGTGGCTTGGTGGGCATGACAGGAGAAAGATACTGCAAAATCTCCATTCCCTCCCCACCCCACCAACCTGCTTTCTGGCTCCATTCTCCTGTGCAGGCCAACAAAAGAACTGGCAAATGCCACCCCTGATCACCTGGGACTCAATGGGAGGCAGAGAAGAGATGGGGGCAGAGCCAGTCAGAGGTGGCATTTGCCGGTTCTCCGAACTACTCAAAATGTCCAATACCGGTTGTCCAGAACTGATCAGAACTAGCTGAATACTATCTCTGACTTGCACATTCTTCTTCCATAATTAAAACACAGCCAAGAAGAGAACCTATTTTCCTTCCCTATGAGGAAAAAAAGAGCCCTTTTGGAGTCATAAAGAAATATTATTCCACAATATTGTCTAGTGTGGGGGGAAAAAAATAATAGAAAACGAGATCTAAAACACACCATTGGTTATCAACTGCAGGGTCAATCTTCAATCTGCTCGCTAAGGCCGTTTAATTTCAAAGACTTTACTGAGCAAAAGATCACAGGACCTTCTCTTTAAAAAGTCACAGAGAATTTAGACTAAACGCAGGCCCTCCAGGAGACATTATTCCACCCTATGATGTTAACCTTTATCATCGGATAGGCTTTGTTCCTAATAGGCACAAATCTCAAGTTCACAAAATAGGTCATCACGAGCTGGGCCTGAGGAGCAGGTGTTAAACTAACCGGGTATAGGGCTACATTTTAAATAACAAGCTCGGTGAAATTTATTTGATTCTTTGGAAAGAAATCTGCTGATACAGAACCAGATCGTAAGAGGTCTAAGACAGGAGTCTCCAACCATGGCAACTTTAAGACCTTGTGGACTTTACTGCATATATTGACAGGAACAAGGATAGCATTCACACAATGTTGGAAACAAAATAACACGCCCTCAGAGGAATTCATAATTCAAAAAAATTCAGATTGTGCTGAAATGGATAAACTTCCGTTAAAATTAAAGGATAAAGAAGAGTTGGAATATTACCAAGTTTGGGACAATTGGTATAAATCCGTGTTGGCGAACCTATGGCATGTGTGCCAAAAGTGGCATGCAGAGCCGCTTCTGCCAGCACGCAAGAGCTTGCCCAGAAGAGCCCTACTGCGCATGTGTGCACGGTACCCAACAGCTGATTGTCACATATCTGGCACACATGCGTGGGGGCAGAGATGCACGGGAGATGCACATGCATGCACAGATATGCACAGCGCATGGGGGGATCGTGTGCATATGCAGACATATGGCGTGTGTGGAGGGATCATGCATGCATGCGCAGAGATGCACGTCATGCCTGGAATTTGTGCACGCATGTGCAACAGGCGTGAGGGGCCACCCTGCATTGCCTTCTGAGTGCTGACAAGAGAACATGTGCGTGCAAGTGCATGCACAATTATCAGCATGGCAGCCAAAAAAGGTTAGCCACCACTGGTATAAATGGTTGAACAACAGAAATAAGGATAACAGAGATAAGAAAATTATAGATAAATGTATATGAATGTATATAAATGTATATATTTATATGAGATTGCTACATGTAATAATGATGTCACTGTACCGTTAATATTAAGATTTGTAAAATGTGAAAAAGAATAATAAAACATATTTTTAAAAAAGACTTGTGGACTTCAACTCCCAGAATTCCTCAACCAGGCTGAAGTCCACAAGTCTTAAAGTTGCCAAAGTTGGAGATCCCTTGGTCTAAGATGTCATCCTACATCAGAAACCTAGAGTTAGCCCATCCTGGTAGTCCTCGACTTACATCCACAACTGAGCCCAAAATTTCTGCTGCTAAGCAAGACATTTGTGAAGTGAGTTTTGCCCCGCCTCATGACCTTGCATGCCACAGTTGTTAAGTGAATCACTGCAGTTGAGTGGCTTCCCCGCTGATTTTGCTTGTCAGAAGGTTCCCAAAGCCACATGATCCCAGGACACTGCAACCATCATAAATATTAATCAGTTGCCAAGCAGTTGAATTTTAATCACGCGCCCATCGGGATCCTGCAACAGTTATTAAAAGTGAATGGTCAGATCATAAGAGGCATCATAGCCCACAACTGCATAATGGGTGGAGCAAGAAGCTAAGAAGGGACCTTTTCTTCTTTTTTTCTTTTTCTTTTCAAATTTACACATCTCTATTTACGTTGTTAACAGTATTGTGTCATCAATATTCCATATATTTACATTTATTCCTATACATTATTCTTTATTCCTTATTCCATTTATACCATCTATACCATACCGCATGGTAATCTGATTCTTCTTTGCCTTTTAATTCTATTGTAAGTGTGTTCATCTCAGCACATTCTAATATTGTTTGTATTAACATCTCTTTGCACAGTACATTTTCTAGTTTCCAACCCTGGGAAAAAACTGTCCTCGCTGCTGTAATTATATGCAATATGATGTGTTGGATTTGTTTACTAAATGTCCCTTTCATTATTCCCAGAAGAAATAGTTCGGGTTTAAATTCTATTTGATGTTCTGTTATCTCCTGTAACCATCTTTGTATTTTCATCCAAAATTTTCTGGCTTTGGGGCATTGCCACCACATATGAAAGAACGTTCCATCTTTCTGTTTACATTTCCAACAGTCAGATTTTGTATCTGGGTACATTTTTGCCAATCTCGCTGGGACTAAATGCCATCTATAAAACATTTTATACTGATTTTCTTTATATGCTGTTGACAATGTTAGTTGTAGTTTTTGGTCCATATTCTTTCCCAGTCCTCTAATTCTATACTATGACCTATATTCTTTGCCCAAGGTATCATTAGAAGGGACCTTTTCTAAGCTCTTTGCCTATAAAGGTCATGGCAGGAGAATTTTACTTTCAGATTTGCAAGATTCTGCAAAGGTAGCTGCTTCACAATAACGCAGGATTAGCTTATCTGATTGTGTTTCCTGTCTGGTTTACCTGGCACAAATTCAGCAGTATTCCCCTTAAGGATAATTGCTGTACAAGCTTCTCTTAAGATATTTGCTGAGAATGGTTGGTCCTATCTCATAAATAGTGGTGCTGCAGGATCAAGTGAGGATCTCTGTCAACATAACAAGGATGCCAAGTTTACTTGAGAACAAAGCCAGTGTCGCGATCAAGCTCGGTGCTCAAAATCCCCGCTGAGATCGCTGCAACACAATGCCCTGGATTCTCCCTAGAGATTCCAATTTTCTATCCGCCAAATCAGCCACTTCGCTCCTGCAAATATGCGTACGGAATCACATAGCAGACAAGGCAGAGAATCAATTAGCAGCATAGCCTCACTCTTCTCTAGCACGATTCAGGGCAGTTGGTGTTCTGTAGCCATTGCAAGCAGTCAACGGGTTCTGAACTCCCACCGATATGGCTTCTTCTGTGGAGGTCCTTTTTGTATAAAAGCAATTGTACCAGGGGAGGGAAAGAACATGTCTATCATAATTAACTTAAAGAATTCTATTATTAATCACCATCACCGAGGCTGCAGTTCCTAGAGCAGGACAGGATATGGATAGCAGCGAGTCACAAATACAGAGCTTTAAGGTTTTCAGGCAGAAAACCTTGATGTTTCTTTCTTTCTTTTTTAATGGAAGAAATGAGAGACATTTCCCACTTGTCAACAACATGTTTTTAGCCAGGAGGGTGAAGATGGATGGCTTAGCATTTTAAGAGAAAGGTTGGTTTGGAATCAGCTGGGAGACAGAAGAGCAATCAAGATGGGAGGGCAACAGAAAAAACAGGAGGCCTGACTGAAAAACAAGATTGAATACAAACAACATCAGGCGAAGTTGAAAGAACATTCTTTTTTTTGTCTTTCAGTTTTTATAGCAAAGCAAAAGCAGGATTTGCACCGCATAGTTACCCATGGCTAATTAATTATCGTGGATTAGGCAATTAACCCATTTTTTCTGGGTTCACATGACATGCGAACCCAAGGGGCTGCACTCCAAAATGCAATGGTGAAGCCAAGATAAAAATATAAGTTTCAGTTCACCACATTTGCACTGAATTTAATTTAATTTAAATGTATATTTAATATGATAATCCTCCAATTATGTTTCTAATCAAAATCCCTTTCTATCATGTTCCAAATTTCAGTTTGAGAATAGTATTTGAAGGTCTCTGCGGGTTGCACCCATCTTTAAATGCCCACATACAGTATTTGGGCCTTTGACTCGACAACTCTTTAATGCACATACAGTATCTTCGAACTGATAATACAGGTAATCTTCGACCTACGATGACAGTTAGGACTGGAATTTCCCCTGTTAAACTAAGTGGTTGTTAAGTAAGTCATGCCTGATTTTTTTACATCCTTTTTGCCACAGTTGTTAAACAAAGGATTAAGGTCTATTTATACAATGCAGGTATAGTCCTTGACTTACAGCAGTTCACTTAGTGACCATTTGAACTTAGAACAGAACTGAAAAAAAGAGACTTATGACCATTTCTCACACTTATGGTCACATGATCTACATTCAGATACTTGACAACTGATTCACACTTATGACAGTTGCAATGTCCCAGAGTCATTCAATTATCTTTTGCAACTTTCTGACAAGAAAAATCAATGGGGAAACTCAGACTGACTTCATGACTGTGTTACTAATTTAACAACTGTGGTGATTCACTTAACACATGTGACAAGAAAAGCCCTAAAATGAGGCAAAACTCACTTAACTGACATTTTGGGCTTAGTTATGGTCATACATTGAGGACTATGGTATGTCCTTTATCCTTGAATTTCAGACACATAAGATCATGTACCAAACCTATAGAAGGAATGCTGCAGTAATAGTGTTGTTTTTCTAAGGTAAAGGTTCCCCTCACGCATATGTGCTCTAGGGGGCGGTGCTCATCTCTGTTTCAAAGCTGAACAGCCAGCGCTGTCAGAAGACGTCTTCGTGGTCAAATGACCAGCACGACTAATACCGAAGGCGCATGGAATGCTGTTACCTTCCCACCAAAGGGGTCCCTATTTTTCTACTTGCATTTTTACATACTTTCCAACTGCTAGGTTGGCAGAAGCTGGGACAAGTAACGGGAGCTCACTCCGTTATGCGACTCTAGGGATTTGAACCACTGAACTGCTGACCTTTCTGATCGGCAAGCTTAATGCCTTAGCCACTGAACCACCGCTTCCTTTTCTGCTTTTCAAAAGCTCCCTCTTTTCTGCCCTCTCAACCCGAGGCAGCACCAATCTTAAACATCTCCCACTTTTCACTCTTTCACCCACTTTTACTCACTCTTAATCATGAATCATGGACATCCTCCACAGCTAAGCCACACTGACCCTGGCTTTTCTCAATCCACCTGCTGCCACCAACTCTGGCTGTCCTTTTGCTCAGCTGCCGATGCAGTGATCATTCGTCATCTTAACACAATCCCTATAGGTGAGTGAAACTGTAAATCTGGTTCATGAGAGCTGGCTTTTGTCGGAAAGAGGCATTTCATCAGCATGCATTTGCACTCTCAAGTTGGTCGTTAGTGCTCATCTAATTGCAAGCACAGTAAACACCCCCACCTAGAAGTCAGCCAGGTACTTAAGGAATCTGTCATAACATCCTAACTAGGCAGACTAACAGGTACAGGTAATATTTAATTTACAACCATTCATTTACTGACTGAGGTACAAGAATGTTGAAAAAAAAAGTGAATTATGACCGTTTTTCACACTTACAACCATTGCAAGTGATCGAAATTTGGATGCTTGGCAACTGGCATGTATTTATGATGGTTGCAGTTTGCCAGGGTTGTTGTCATCATCTTTTGGGAAGCCTGGTTCACTTAACAACCCTGTTACTAACTTAACAACTGCAATGATTCACTTACGACTGGGCTACCTATACTTACACTGGTGTCTTTTTAATCTCTCCACCATGTCCCATCTAGGCTAGTTTGAATCACAGCTTTTGTAAAACTCAACTATTGATGGTCAAGTGTTGAGGAAATACAGCACTAAGATTCCCCACCTCTCTTCATTATCTGTGTCCAGAATATTCTTGAACAACTGCCTTTTGTTGTTGTTGTTTGGAGGGAGTTGCCTTTGAGTGAGTCCACCCTGATAGTTTGTTTTACTTTGTCAATATTTTGAGGTGGTTTTTTTTTAAGTTCTATTAAAAACTCACTTGCAATTCCCCCCCCTGCTATTTAGATATTTTTCCCTGTTTCTTTTAATATGTGTTAACTGTTAATTCATGTCTCATTGAACAAACCACATTTTGTCATACAAATATCTCTAATGTCATGTTGCTCATTAATGTTACATTTCCCCAATGTGCAGTTCATTTATGTGCATTTCCTGGACATAAGCATCTTTTTAGGTACTGTTCATTTATGTGCAGAATTTCTAGAAATATGCACTCCTTTTTCACAGGCATCTTTTACCTTTAAAAAAATGGCAATAGCACTTAGATTTATATGCTGCTTTACAGTGCTTTACAGCCCTCTCTAAGAGGTTTATTGCCCCAAACAATCTAGGTCCTCATTTTTCCCACCCCGGATGGAAGGCTGAGTCAACCTTGAGCCTGGTGAGATTCGAACTGCCAGCAGTCAGCAAAAGTAGCCTGCAATACTGCACTCTAACCACTGTGCCACTGTGGCTCATGCAGATCATTGTCCAGTAAAAGATGGACACAAATGTATTTCACAGAATGCCACACTCCATGCTTTAGCTGAGTTTGTTTGGATAAATTTTAAAAACCAGTTCTCAGAGATACCTTAAATAGCCATGGCAATTTTATTCCTCCTTCAGTTATCAATGTGCAACCTGTTATTTTAGGATCAGATTAAAAGCATGGTAAGCAATATCAGATATACACTGGCACAAATAAATAAATAAGTCTGGATATTGTTGCAGCCTTCATGTTGTAATCCCTACAAGCAGGAAAATACTGCCCTATGGCCAAAACATTACCGATTTGTTCTCAGTGGTTTTCTTGATATACAAAGGAATGAAAACTCCTACCTGCACACTTTGTCCTACTGATGAGTGGAGGTCCAGGTTTGCCAGTCCCACCATCTCCTGGCCGGGTCAGCAGGACACTGATTTCATACTCTGTGTCAGGATCGAGATGCCATAATTTATAGGTCTGCATGTTCACAGCGTGTACTTCAGACCAAGGTCCAGAAGTCATCCGGTACTCAATCTCTTTTCTTACAATAGGACCATCTCCAATGATTGAGTTGGTGTTGAGCTGGATGATTAAGTATGTTGAACCTGCTCTCAAAAGTTGTGGGGGTGCGATGGGCGTTGGGGGCTCTGTTAAGAGGACAAAGTAATAAATAATAAGTTCATCTATTCTTCTGGACACCATCAGACAGCTGTCCTGAGGTAGATGGCATCATTCATTCATTCATTCATTCACTCATTCATTCTCTCAAAGGCGCTTTTTCAAGAGGCAACTAAACTGAAGAAGCTTCTTGGATGAGAAGCGAAAAGTCTTCAAAGAAAAAACAGAAAGTCCAGTTGCCTCTTGGAAAAATACCTTTGGAACAACCATGACCTGGATGACTGAGAATCTCCATAGACATTCATTGATTCATTTAATCAATGAATCAATGAATCAATCAATTTCTATGCACACCCATCTCAATCAATGATTCTGGGTGGCTTAGAATTTAAAAAAATATTACAATGAAAAATACTAGAAACATTTTAAAACAATAAAAACTTCCAAATTAAATATACACAGGAGCAAGATACCTGAACAGATTAGCAATACAGGTAATATTCAACATATAACAGTTCATTTAGTGACCATTCAAACTTACAACGCCACTGAAAAAGTTACTTATGACCCTTTTTCACACTTAAGACTGTTGCACCATCCTCTATGGTCACATGATCAAAATTCAGATGTTTGGCAACTGGTTCATATTTATGACAGCAATGACTTGGGCTCATGCAATCTCCTTTTGTGACCTTCTGACAAGCAATGGGGAAGCCAGATTCACTTAACAACTGTTACTAACTTAACAACTGCAGTGATTCACTGAACAACCATGTGGCAGGAAACATTGTAAAATGGAGCGAAACATTTAACAAATGTTTCACTTAGCAACATAAATTTGGGATTCAATTGTGGTCTTAAATCAAGGACTACCTGTATAGACAGAAAATGGGACCCTTGACACATTCAGCATCCCAGGCTTTGGAACATAGCCAGCGTCAGGGTTCCCACAATTGACCTAATTAAATCATGAGACTCGAGCCAAGCTTCAAAAGAATCCAAAAGATTTATTAGGAGCAACATGTTGGCATTAACCCATATGAAGCCAAGTCTTGACACATGTAATTTACTATCACCTATGACCCTGTTTCCCCCCACCCCCTTGGGTGTGTCATAAATCAGATTCTCCAACAAAACACATTCATGGGCTGGGTGTCATCAATCACATTCTCCACTGAAGGATTTTGGGGAGCAGAAGATCCAGCAGCCTAGGCTACAATCTTTATAAGATAAGCATGGAAGATGCTTCTGATTTTAATTGTCGTACTGTTCCTTCAGGTTTCCCCCCCCCCCCATCTTATGGCAACTCAGAAACAGGCATAGGAATGCTTTACGAGTTGACAGCCAGGTGTTTTAGAGTTTATAGGCTTATAGATAGACAACTCTATTGGGATGATGGAAGAACAAGAAAGAGTAGGGCTGCATTCAGACAACCTGATGGATCAAGTTCCTGAATTAATCAATTTTCTAACTGCAGCCATTGGAACTTCAGCAGCCAAGTTAAGTGTTTTGTGTGTGCTTATCCTCAGATTTCCCTTATCTCTTCAGTCATTCATCTATTTTTTTTTTATTTGTAAGTTTAACGTTACCAGAAGATTATACTCTTACAGCTTTCATTTCATGATTGCTGTTTTGTACTAAAAGCCACCTTCAAGACACTTAATGTCTAAAGGCAGCTTGCAATTTCTGAAGGACGCAAACACTTAATTGAATCAAGCTGATATCAGCCAATTTGTATACTACAGGTAGGCACTCTGTAGCCCTTGGGCTAATTTTATGTTGCTTTAATTTCAAAAACACTTATGCACATTCGGCTTAGTCCTTTTATAAAAACTGTCTGCCCTTATTTGCAAGGTGCTGTTTAGAAAAGAGGAAGGAGGATTGCCAGGAAA
Source organism: Laticauda colubrina (assembly GCA_015471245.1). Taxonomy (NCBI): domain Eukaryota; kingdom Metazoa; phylum Chordata; class Lepidosauria; order Squamata; family Elapidae; genus Laticauda; species Laticauda colubrina. The sequence goes on from BLBF01000072.1 coordinate 5,075,927, forward strand.
AGAGAAAAGCAAATCATATGAGAGAGAGACAGAGATAGACAGAGGGGAGGGAGGGAGGGGGGAGAGAGAGAATCCTGTATTTTCTCTTTTTTAATTTAAATTGGGCACTCCCTTTTTTTAAACTCAAATTGCACCCTCCATATGGCTTCCAATGGGTTCATATAATGAGAACAGGGCCTGGAGTACAAATAGGATTCTCCAGCCATGCGTACATGAGACAAGTCTTGCTCCATCAATTCAATACAGGAAGCACAGTTCCACGATGAATATCCTCAAACGCTGGGCTACCTTCCCGTATTAGCTCACTCCAAGTCAAACAGATGCAGAACAGAGGCCTTCTCCCTCTCCCCTCTCCCAGAAGGGTTCACTATCAGAGGCAGATGGCATGTTTCTGTGCTGCTAAAGCCTCTTTATAAATAAGTAACATGGAACAACATCCGCCCACAGCGATGAACAAAAGATATGCAAGGAAAGCATTATCCTTCTCTCTCTCTCTCTCCTACCTCTCTCTCTTCTCCTTCCCCCTCTCTCTCTTCTCCCCCTCTTTCTTCTCCTCCCTCTCGATCCTTCCTTCTCTTTCTCCTCCTCCCTCTCCTCTCTTCTCCTCCCTCTCTTCTCCTCTCTCTCCCTCCCTCCCCCTCTCTTCTCCCACCTCTCTCCTTCTCTTTCTTCTCCTCCCTCCCTCCCTCTCCCTCTTTCTCTCTCTCTCCTCCTCCTCCCTCTCTCTCTCTCTCCATCTTTCTCTCTCTTTTCTTCTCTTCCTCCCTCCCTCCCTCCCTCTCTCTTTCTTCCCCAACCTGAAAAATGCACCCAACTTTAAATGCTGTGTGGTTCATCAGCTCTGGTGGAATCTCCAGCTAGACCAGAGGGAGGTGTGAAGAGAGGCCCAAGTTTGGAGTCTTTGCACTACAAGAAGCAGCACAGACCTGACCTCCACCAGAATCCTGGAGGACTGCTCTTGCCATTCTCAAGAGAATGCAGTCAGCCTGGTGAGATCCTTGTAACATAGGTGACCACCAATCAAACTCCTATTGAGGCATTTCACAAATGGTTCCGGTTGCTTTCGCCTGACATCATAATTGATCTCTCCCTAGAGGTAGTCCTCGACTTACAACAATTCATTTAGTGACAAAGTCACAACAGCACTGAAAAAAAGTGACTTATGACCATTTTTCCACATTTACAACTGTTGTGGCATCCCCATGGTCATGTGATTAAAAACTCAGATGCTTGGCAAAACTGACTCATACTTAGGACAGTTGCAATGTCCCAAGGGGTCACATGATTCCCTTTTGCAACCTTCTGACAAGCAAGGTCAACAGGGAAAACCAGGTTGGCTTAACAACTGTATTACTAAATTAAGAATGCAGTGATTTGCTTAACAACCATGGCAAGGAAAGTCATAACATGGTGCAAAACTCACTTGACAAATGTCTCACTTAGCAACAGAAATTTGGGGCTTGGTTGTGGACATAAGTTGAGGAATACCTCTATTGAAAAATAGGATTCCCATGATTCTTCAGGTTTCCAATGTCTGCCTTTGACCAAGGTGACTAGATAAGGCAATCCCAACACCCATGGATACATACCTTTGACTATCAGCTCAGCAAAGTTACTGACACCAGAGCCCCTGCTAGACTGAGTCACACAGCGGTACAAGTCCTGGTCTCCTTTCAATACTTGATCCAGTTGAAATGTAGCCAAAAATCTTCTGTGACTGATGTGCTTGACTGAGATGGTGGGAATGACAACCCCATTCTGCTTCTACCATTCAGAAAAACAAGAGTACCATCAACCCTGCTCTGAAGATATGGGTGATTGCAGCCTATGTAAGCATCATAGCAATAGCACTTAGACTTATGTACTGCTTCATAGTGCTTTACAGCCAGGGGTGGGATCCTACTGGCAAAACAACTGGTTTGGTGAGCGTACGCTTTGCACGTGCATGCACAGTACTTGTAAAACAACTACTCCTGAAAGCAATCACCATCTCCTGCTGATGCGTGGCATTAAGCTGTGCCATGCAAAGCAACTAAGATAAGAATAAAGAACAGCCTAGAGCCCGGGTGTGTGGGTGGACCCAACTGAAGAAAAGAAGATCTTCAGATAGAACCAGTTTGGTCAGCTGCTCTTCAGAGTTACCAATTCTATAGAACTGGGCCGAACCGGTAGAATCCCATCCCTGTTTACAACCCTCTCTAAGCAGTTTACAGAGTCAGCCTCTGAGTCCTCATTTTACTGACCTCAGAAGGATGGAAGGCTGAGTCAAGGCTTGTGTCAGGTTCCAAGAAATGCAATTGTTATAAAGCAAACTCTGAGGCATTTCAATTCCTCAAAGAACAAGTTTATTAAGATACACCATCTTGGTTCTAACCGGTGGAAAGCTGGTACTAAAAGTTTCCCAGCTTTCCATGTCACTATAACCAGAATTTTCTCAATTTTCCAAAACAATATGTCACATTGTCCAACCAGGATGTGAAACGGTTTCCTTCTTCCTCTGGCCAAGCAGCCATTGTAACATGGCTGACTCATTGTCCAGCTATGTTGTTTTGGCTGGAGCTCCATTCACCTAAGCTCTCCCACCTTCCAGTTCTCAAGTGTGTCTGAATTCACATGAATAATCTAGATATAAACCAGTCCACCACTGAACTGAATTCAGGCTTGACACCTTGAGCCTGGTGTGATTTGAACTGGCAAATCGCAAGCAGCCGGCACTCAGCAGAAATAGCCTGCAGTACTGCATTCTAACCACTGCGCCACCTTGGATCATGTTTTATAGGAAGAAATGGTGGCTAAAAAGGTCTGCCTTTTTAGAATTTGCTACCCTTTCTATTTAAAAATACAAGGAAAGTTTACTCCTCTGGAGCAAATTAAACAAAAACATAGACAATCACCTTCTTCTGAAAAAAGTGTTTCTCTAAGACTGCAAAAGAGAGATTGAGTTATGAGTGGAAGAACCTGCCAGCAACAATCAATTCTGGAAAAGGGGAAAACTCAGGGATTCTGGTAAACTGCAGATTAGCAATCTGCATGGAAAGCTTATTTCAGCCTACCCTCAAGTCTATCAAATGCAACCTCCCATATAGAGGGTATTATTTCAGGCAATGGTGGAACACAAAGGACAGGTTGAACTCACCCCTCAAGGAAGGAAACAAAAGCAAACAGGAAGAGATAAATAGTGCAAGGAGAGTAAATTGGGCAAAACTTATTCCCGCTTACCTGCATGAGGAATCTCTCTGTTTCCGAAGCCTTGCCAGCAGCTACACACTGAAAAGTGGCATTCTGTCCAGCATTTACCTCCACATCACCCAGGCGGGAAAAATGAGGTGCTTTGGCTGCCAAAAGAAAGATAAACAGACAAAAAGATCTGTAGAAAAAACTTCTACAGTTAATGCCCTCCTGCATAAATGATATAGCTCAAAAAAATGAGTATAAAACAGGTCAAAGGTGGGTGGATTAATTTAACTCTAAAACAGACTTTAAGTAGAGAGTAACTGCCAGAATATCTTTGGGGCACTAGCTCACTCCACTTACTCGCTCCTCAACTTTATTACATCTTTATTTATTTACTTCATAAAGGGACTTTATAAAGATGAGAATATAGTGCCTCTCTGCAACTTATTAAAGCAACTGTGTCTTTTCTAGGAATTGGAAACCCAAAATGTGGGGGCTAGGGGGCTTTGCTGTGAAGAATTGCAGGCAGGTGCTATTTTCATGCCCTTGGACAGACAGAAAACCTTTTTGGAATAAACCCAAATAGTAGCAAAGCCCTAGTATTTATTACCCCTAGTATGATTGTAAATTTCACTGTGAAATCATCTTCCTCACTGCATCATCTGTCATCTTCCCAAGGACCAAGTTTTTAGACAAAAGCTAGCCATAAGGGACCTGGAACAAGTCTTTGCTACTAATGGAATGGAAAAATTGATCACTTACAGCAGGGATAATTCAAGAGCAGGATGTCATCCAATCCCAAGTAGCCGTGTCTTTCATTGGAAACGACTGCTTCAAACAATACCTATGGATAAATAAGAGGCATTCTGGTGTTACAGCTGGAATGTTGGAGTAGAACAGGGGAGACCTTATTTCAGCTCTGATTCTGAAATTCACTGGGTGGCTCTGGGTTGGGCACCACCTTAATCCAACCCAGGGGTCCCCAAACTTGGCAACTTTAAGATTTGTGGACTTCAACTCTCAGAATTCTCCTGCCAGCTATGCCTGCTTTTTTTCTCTCTTAATCTCCTAAAGAGGAGAGAGATTGCAGAGGAATGGATTACAAAACAGTAAGCTTTGCTGGCTGGAGAATTCTGGGAGTTGAAGTCCACAAGTCTTAAAGTTGCCTAGTTTGGAGACCTCTGATCTAACCCATTAACTAATCTGTCTAAATAACATTGTGTAAAGAAGGAAAACATAAATACAGGTAGTCCTTGACTTACAATAGTTCATTTAGTGATCATTCGAAGTTATAACATCACTGAAAAAAGTCACTTATGACTATTTGTCACACTCACAACAATTACAGCATCCCCATAATCATGGGATCAAAATTCAGATGCTTGGCAATTGACTCATATTTATGACAGTTTGCAGTGTCCTGGGGTCATGTGATCCCCTTTGGCAATCTTCTAAAAAGCAAAGTCAATAGGGAAGCCAGATCCACTTAACAACTGTTACGAATTTAACAAGTGCAGTGATTCCCTTAACAACTGTGGCAAAAAAAGGTAAAATGGGGGCAAAACTCACTTTATAAGTGTCTCACTTAGCAACAGAAATTTTGGGCTCAACTGTGGTCGTAAGTCAAGGAGTACCTGTATCAACTTGAACTTTTAGAGGATAGAAATCTAACACATATTTTCACAAATTATTTTCATAATAGTTTGGTTTTGGTTGTGCCTTTGTTATTTTTTTTTTAAATGTAAGGAATCCAAGAAAATAAAATAAGGACCTTGTTTGCACAACTTGATTTACTGCCCCATATAATTGGCTGAAGTTTTGGCATCCCTGATAATCTACAACATTTTGGGCAACTTTGAGCACAAAGGAGCTGTCAAGCCAGTTAATATTCTGTTGCTGCCCAAGGCTAATTTTTTCCCCCTCAATAAATTCTCTTTCAATTTGCAGGGTTATTGAAGAACTGCAAAGAATGCCATAAAGGGGATCATGAATTTTCAGCTACCTAGATTGAGGGGAAGACTATCTGAAGCTGATGATCAACTTCCTTTGGGGGAAGTGTGATAATAAATCTCATCTGATCATAAAGCAGAAATTAGCACAGATCAGTCAGATTATACAGTGACAAGCATCCATCCCAGGAGGATAAGAAGAATGGGCTAAGTGACAATTAATTAATTATTAGACAATTACTATTGACAATCCAGTGAAATCCTCTTGCTTTGCACGTTCATTTTTCTCATAATTGAAGAGCTGGATTTCCGTAGCATATTAAAATCAAGTGCACTTCCATTCAAGCTCAACTTCTGTTGATTTCTGTTGATTTCATGCAATATCCATGCGGCTTTTGGAACAACTGGAAGTGGTGTACCATTATATTTTTCTGGGACTTTCTTGTGAATCTACATCTGGGATTTATTGGCATTCACCCAAGCCAAGAACTAAAAAAAAATACTGCTTAGCTTTTTCAGATCTTTAAAAGGAGAGCTAGGTGCTGCCACCTAGTTGGGCATGTAACAAGTAGAGTAGACTATAAGTGTTCACACCTTGTAGTAGGTAGAAGACAGGAAATCTAGTAATTATCTCAGCCCATTGCATTAAGACACAGTACACTTTATTACTTTGGATTTGGCATGTTCAGTGAACATGGTAAACATGTTTTGCTAATCCATGGTATGGTTTAGGGTTCTGTATGTAAATTCAGCCACACACTTCCCTTTTCAGTTGATGATTTCCTTCAAGCATCAGAATTTATCCCAAATCTCCCACAAGGTTTCTCCAGAAAGGTAACTGTATGAGACGACCAAGCTGAGTCTGAGGGAGGAGTCAAGCATGTCATCAGCCTCGAGTCCCTTCATGCCAACAAGAGAGCTAAGTCCAGCCCCCCTTGAATTCCATTGATTCATCAATTTGCTTTGACCATTAGTAGCTCAGATTCTTGTAAACAGCGTTAGCGTGCAATGAACCTATGGTCATTTGAACTGCTTTGCTTCCTGTTTTTTTGTACCTGACAACAACTCTCCTCTCACCTGGTACTCATTGGGCCAAAACATGCTGACAGCAAGTTCCACTTGATGCCATTGCCGCCCATGGGAGCCAGAGACATTCCACACCACACTTCCCAATGGCCCTCCATTCATCTTGACAAAGACATTCAAAGTCCCAGGACTGTGCCCATCCCGACTGTACATGAAGTAGCTGAACTGGAGGCAGTGAGTGTCATTTTCACTCAATGTCTGGAAGAGGATCTGTGCTTTCTGCCCTGGATTGTGCTGGGAGGAATTTACCATCAGGTAAGAACCTGTAATGGAAAGAGAGGAGAACAACACAATTTGTTTAACCAGCAATATTTAAATCTGAGGTTCTGTATATCTGATAATGCTGTCATAAACTCATAATGGCATAAGAAACATGCACACGGATCCATAGTAACTCTTGCTCTTCCCATCCTTTGTAATCCAATCAACCTTACAAATCCAATTTACAGCCTAGCAAAAGACATGTAAGAGACCAGGTGGGGGCAGAGTTAAGTGTATCATCAGCATAGAATCTTTATATTGCCATCAATGGTCCAAATCCAACCTTTCTTAAATTCCATTGGCCTTATCTAGCACCAGTTTACTACTGAACTTTTAGTTCACTAGATTATTGTGTATAGACTGAAGCAATAAATCTCTGAAGTATAACCAAAGGTTTCATCCAATCCTTTGCACTTGACAAAATATGACAAACTCCAGAGTTGCAAGATTTTTTATGCTGGTCCAAATCTCCAAGCCCATCAACTGGACCTCAGGGCAAAACACTGACTGGAATGGACAGAACATAGATTAAGGCTCCCACTCCCGTCTTGAAACCCCCATAACAACAACAATGTTAAGTAGTGCAGTTGGTCTTGGTTCATTTTTGGTAGAATTTGGGTGAATTGTAAAGCAGTCCAAAATTAGTTTTAGTTTTAAATTTAAATTTAGTTTTTTTTATAGTTTTGCCTTGTGGAATTGCCTTTGTCTTGTGGAATTTCAAGGGTGGAAATGCTCTCTCCGTCTTAACATTTTGTGTGTGTGTGTGTTTAACATTATATATGTGTATGGCAATCTCCCGTTGGTCATTATGTCTCTTTTCTGCTCAGTTTAGAAAATTATGAGTATTCGAATCATAGCAATGTTCTTGGTGATAGCTATAACTGGTATCTATTGCATAAAGAGCTCAACATACTTCCCACCTTAAAACTCTGGTTACCTCCAAAGAGACTGCATTTTTACACATGCACGCAAACAAAGTGCCATGCCAACCTGATCACTGCTTGTATTATAGTCAAGGAGACCATGAGAATTATTTACCATTCCTCTAGAATTCCTTCAGTCTTTATTGCTCTGAAACTCCACCTGGATCAAGCCATTTAATTTCCATTCTGCTTTCTTGAATCATTTAACATTAGTTGCTTCTGACTAAACTGCACTCTGTTGGTTGTTACAATACCCAGAGGCCATCAGTGTAATAAACCTCAATGCTTCTTGGCAGCAGAACAGAGCAGCTACCTGTCTTTCCATAATCATGGATCAAAATTTGTAGAATTTTTACATCCCATTATTCCATGGTACTTCCAGAAATATCAGAAAACAAGGAGTGACTCAATATATATTACTACTTGGGGTTCCTTGGTGAGAACTGATACCAGGTCAGAGGTCCTTTCAAGCAATTCCTTCAATGGGAATAGTACTGTGGTGGAATCACTGGCCAGGAGCCAGTCTTTACCAATGAAAATCTTTCCAGAGATGAGGAGAGATCTTTGAGATCCTCTATTTGTACTCTACAAGAGCTGCTCCTCACAAGGAAACCTTCAAGTCCTCACAAGGAAACCTTCAAGTCAGGGTTTATCTCCTGGTGATTGCTTGGACTTGTCCCTGCCACCCTTTCCCTTCCCAGAATCCATCACATGCAATGTCTTTGCTTTGCTGGATCAGCCCTGAGTTGTCCATATTAACAACTCTGGTACAAAGGCATAAAGTCAATGAAGATGATCCAAGTGGTAAATTATTATTGCATGTGCTAGAGATATCCTGCTGTCCAGCTGAAGCAGCACTTATTCATTCATCCATTCATTAATTTGTTCATCCATCTGTCCATCCATTCAATTTCTGTACCTGCCCATTTCAAACAAATGATTATGGGTGATGAACAATCACAAAAGCAATTACATCCATGTACAACTGTAACAGGGAAATAAATATAGCAACCGAGAAAAATTGTAAAAATAAATATTAATACAAGCAACAAAAGTGGCCCTTAGCACATTGAGACCCCAAGCCCATGTGCATAACTAGGTCTTCAAGGTATTATAAAAGGCCAATGTCAGCATTCCAGCCCTAATTAAATTATAATTCTTGAGTCAAACTTCAAAAAACTTCACAAGATTTATTAGAGGCGACATTTTGGCATTGCACTGTTATGAAGCCAACTCTGGCATATGTAATTTACAGTCACCTGTGACTCTGTTTCTCCTCTCCCCACTGGATATCTCATAAACCAGATTCTGCAATTAAGCACGTTCATGAGTTTGGAGTTATCATTCACGTTCTCCAATTAAATATATTTGTGGGCAAAAGCTCTGGTAGTTTAGTTACAATCTTTTAAAGGTAAGAGTTGGCATGTACTTTTGATTTCAAACTGCTGCACTGCTCTTCCAGATTTCCCCCCCCCTTTTTTTTTTAATGGCAACTATTAAAACAGGCATAGGAATGTTTTATGAGTTGATAGTCAAGAGGGTTGGTGCCATTCTAATCTCTGGGGGAAGAATGTTCCAAAAGGCAGGGTCTATGGCCGAGAAGTGACTTTTTCAACAACATGGAAAAATGTGATGTAAAATTGATGTGCTGCCCGACTTCCAATGACAATGGACATACAAAAGAGCTTATGTTGCAATGCTCCACCTGTTCCTTAAGGCCCGGTCCCACTGCACTTATGGATGCAAAGAGGATGTAAAACGTTAAAAAAAGCTTGCCATCCGTTGGAAAACGGTATGCATCCGTTCTGTACTCACTGCATACGTGTTTCATACGCTCTATCCGTCAAGCATCCGTCCACTGCAATTTCATCCGCGCAAGAAGTTTTGAGCTGCACAAAACTTTGTGAACGGATGAACTTTCTGCCGCATACGATGTACATCCGCGACATATACGGGCAACAAATGTTCTATGTCCGTTATCATCCGTTAAAAGTCCACTGTATCCTCTCTGCATCCTCTGGCCATTCCCTCAACTCACATCCGCTGCAGCTGAAAACGTAAAGAGGGAGGAAACAAAAGGTACACGGAACGTCCACACAGTGTTAGTAGCACGGAAATAGAAAGGATGGAAGAGGATGCATCTCGTATATAAAGGATTAAAAATGGACAAAACATTTGTATCTGGGATGTATCTTGTATATTTAGGATGTCTGGAGTATGTCTAGAGTATGTAGAAGGACATCTAGCGGACAACCGATATTTTCTATAAAAAAGGGGAGAAAATCATCTGGATCTCAGTATGAGTCCAGCAGCTGTGGTGTACAGACCTCTTCACCCTTGGTCTTGGTCTTCAACATCATCAATTGTTCTCCACCATGGATGATGACACAGTCCGTATGATAGCTGCACTCATTCATCCCCAGAACCCAAACCTGTTCAGATTGTATCAAGTTTTACACAGAAGGAGAGTCCAAGAGCTGTGTGGGTCCGAGGAGGGATCATGAGAAGAATGGAGTTTGGACTGTATGACCAGTTGATGGTGGAGCTGAGGAATGAAGACCCTGGTGCATTCCATCACTTCATGAGGATGCCACCAGCCATGTTTGATGAACTTGTAGAGCATCTGAGACCCAGGTTGACCAAGCCTAGCACCAACTTCCATCTCAACCTGGACCCTGGACTGAAGGTGGCACTGACTCTGTGGCACCTGGCCTCTGGAACCACATACAAAAACATGCAGTATGCATGGAGGGTGCCACACAACAGCATCAGCAAAGTGGTCAGAGAAGTGGTACAGGCCATCATTGAAGAATACGTGGAGGAGCTCCTCAGGTGCCCCACACTGAACAAGGCTGGAGAAAACTTGCAGAAGAGTGGTATCAGAGCTGGAACTTTCCCCACACCGTTGGAGCCATAGATGGGAAGCACGTGGCCTGCAAAGCTCCAGCCAACTCAGGGTCCACTTATTACAACTACAAGGGCTTCTTCAGTATCATCCTCTTTGCCATGGTTGATGCTGACTACAAGTTCATCTACATCGATGCTTCAGGCAATGGGTCAGCTTCAGATGGCCAGGTATATAACGCAAATGACCTCAAGGATGGGCTGGAACGCAACCTCATCATGGGTTTTCCAGGTCCAGACCCCCTACCCAATGACACACAAGATGTGCCCTACTTCATTGTTGGTGATGACGCCTTCTCCCTCAGAACCTACCTCATGAAGCCGTACAGTTCAAGATACCTCACCCGTGAAGAGAGGATCTTCAACTACAGGCTGTCCAGGGCAAGATGGGTGGTGGAGAACGTCTTTGGCATCCTGGCCAACAGGTTCCAGATACTTCTCACCACCATGCAGCATGACCCAGAGACTGTGAGGAGAATCGTGGAAGCTTGCTGCATGCTGCACAATCTCATGCGCACCCGCTATCCAGTCTTGCAGAACAGGCTTGTGGACCTCCAACAAGCCAATGGGGACATGGAGCCTGATGAATGGAGGCAAGGACGAAACCTGATAGACACTGTGGATGTACAAGGCCCCAACAGAGCTTCATGTGAAGGGAAGAAGTAGTGCAACCTACTGAGACACTGGTGCAACTCCCCAGCTGGAGCAATGGAGTGGCAAGACAGGATGATACATAATTAATGGATGCTTCCTTGAAGCTGTCGCATAACACTGATGAGATTGTGCCATGTATGTTGAGTGGTCCTACAATGAATAGGGCATTTAATAAAGAGCTTTGTTTATTTTAAAATGTGTTGATCAATGAATAAACTGTTATTGATAATAAAGGTCCATATGTGTGGCATATGGACCATACAGTCCCACTATGGTTGCACTGGAGGTTTATCTATCTCACAACTATCCTTATCTATCCCACAAGCATGCAAAGGCTTAACCAGTTGTTCAAAGTTTTCACCAACACTTTATCAAGGTAAAAAAATGAACCAAGTAAACTAAGCGTCTTAAGCAAAGATAACCTTTCTTAACTTTCTTAGGTAAACTTTATTACTTTATTAAATATGCAAAATGAACCAAGTAAACTGAATTAAGTGTGTTAAGCAAAGATAACCTTTATTAACTTTCTTAGCTAAACTTTATGACTGTATTAAATAAGCAAAATGAACCAAGTAAAGTGTCTTAAGCAAAGATAAACTTAACAAGTAAACAACTCAGTCTCTGACACTATTCTCAGTCACTCTGAGTCATGTCCATGGTCTCAGCTGTTAAGCAGGCAGGGACTGTGGAGGTGGCTGTGGCTTGAGTGCTGGATTGAGGCACCATTGGGGTGATTGGCCCCGAGGGTACAACAGGTGGTTGTGTGTTCAGGAAGCTATCCAAGAGCTGACTCAATCCCATGAGGTTGAGAGGCCCTTCATCAAGGAGTTGAGCTGTGGGGTGGAGGAAGGAGGAGTGTAGTGGGGCTGTCTGGTCTGCAGCTGGGTGAGGACTGGCATCTGTGGCGTCCGATAAACCTGGGCCTGGACTGGGAAGTTCTGCTTCTGCTGTGGGAAGTCCTGGTAGTCATAGCCTTGGTAGGTGAGGGGCTGTTGAAAGCCGTGGAAGGGCTGTGACATCGCCTGGGGTGGAGGAGCAGAACTGGACTGGGTAGGAGCAGCTTCAGCTGGGCCTTGAGGGTTGTGCAGAAGTGCTGTGATCTTCTGCTTCATCACCTGGTACTGGGGCTCGAGCAGATCCCTCAGGGTCTGGCTCACGTAGGTGATGAAAGTGTTCTGGCCTGAGGATGCTCTGTCCAAGTGGACCAGCTGAGAGAGAAGTTCTGTGCTGGTCTTCATTGTGTCCCTGATCTCCAACAGCACACTGTGGTCCTGGCCCTCCAGTCTGCCTCTCTGCCTGCATCCTCTAGAGCTGGGGGTGGGTTGGTCTCTGGTGGCTGCTGCTTCTTCCTCCATTTGTGACAGGAGATCCTCCAAGTCTGCTGGCATGGGGAGTGCAGCTGTCTGGGGGGTCTCTGCCATGGGGCCCTCTGAAGACACCTGCCTGGACAGGCTCGCTGGCTCCTGGCTGGGAGAGGACTGGCTGTCTGTGGGCTGTCTGAGGGAGAGGGGTCTCAGAGGGGCTGCTCCTCAGTGGCGGATCTCACCCTCCAGGAAACTGCACTTGGCCATGACGTACATCTCCCAGTCAGTGAGCCTGACCAGATTTCTTGAGGTGTAGCTAGCCATACCAGGTGTGCATCTGCTTCCACCATCCAAGGAGTACTTCTGCAGTGTACCCTAGGCTCTCTGCCTTGTCTCTCCAAGCTGCCTGCTTCTTCTTGGTGTCCCGATACAGTCTATGGCCCTTTCTCCAGAGGTACTCATTCTCCCTCAGCCATTCCAGCATCTCATCCTCATGCTCCTCGGAAACGGTGTACTGTTTCCTCTCTCCCTTCTCCTTCGCTTGCCTCTTCCTCCCTCTGGCAGGGGCTTCAGCAGGGCCTTCAGGGGCTTGAGCAGCAGGACCTTCAGGGGCTTGAGCAGCAGGGCCTTCAGGGGCTTGAGTAGCAGGCCCTTCAGCAGCAGGGCTTTGAGGGCCTTGGGGCTGGTCCACCACAGCAGCAACAGCAGCAGCAGCAGCTTCAGAGTCAGTGCCAGGGGGTGGAATGCTGGTTCTGGCCTTCTTGCTAGAGCTGGAACCAGTAGGCATGGGCTTCCTCTTCTTGCCTGACTGACGAACCATGGTGTTCCTGCTAGATGTACACGTCTTTCCCCTGTATGCTGACTGCGTGCCTGCTGCATCCTTTTATATCCACGGAGCTGATGCAATTCATACTCCCCGCATGCGCAGTGAACGCTTTGCATCCGATATACATCCACGCAGCATCCCCTTTGTTTCCTATAGGCGTCCGTGATGCATCCATTTCATCCGCTATGCATCCACCCCTTCCGCTATGCGTCCACTGCGAAATTCTCTTCCGGAAGCCCTTTGGAGGTGTCATCCGCTTCCATCCACTTTCATCCGCTAGGCTTCCTATGAACATCCATTTAACATCCCCGCTACATACTACCCACGTCCATTCTTTTCCATTCTTTTTCGTCCTGTTTATGCAAATTTTCGCCACTTTTTGGAGCTGATGACAACAGATGGAGCCACCCCCGAAATTTTGCTCATCCGCTGTGTCCTTTATGCATACGTTTTGCATCCGTCGGCCAGTGGGACCGGGCCTTTACTGGTTAGACTGTCACTCCATTGCGATTATTGCTCTTTTGAAAAGCAAGAATATATGCCTTTCCAATTGGTAGATTTCTCACCATACCTAACTTTCCATCCTTTTTTTTTCCTTGTAACAACTGGACCAAAAGAAAGTGACAAGGTTCAAATCATCCCAGGAGCTTCAATAGTTGGAGATGGATTAAATTCAGGTCTCTCTCTCTCTCTGCTCCCGGATCTACACTTTTCCCACTAACAACACCTTGATAATTACGTTGCAAAAGCTTGGATCAACAACCATCTCTCAAATTTATTTCTAAAGCAATTGATGGCAAAAGATTGGAGGGGCTGCAGAGAGCAATAGATTGCCTATCCCAGCTCTTCACCATTATCCCATTCTGGTTTTGCTGCAATATTAGTATATAAACAGAGAAAGCACCTTTATCACTCAAACCATCTGGCCCATCTATTTCAGTCCTGCCAACTCTGATCAGCAGCAGCTGGCCACAAGATTTCTCCCCAGACAGATCATGAGAACTGCCACTGAGCTACAGCAGCATCCAGTGTACAGGATGATAAAGGAAATTCCCCAAAGATACACCTTTCCTATCATAACCTACATATGATGCACTGATCTGTCTCAGAAATTAAAATTGCTCCCTAATGGCTCTGCTAAAAATGGCAGTTTTCAGAAGAGACATCAATTGTCCTAGGCCCAAGAAAAGGAATACAGGTAATTCTCAACTTTCGACCAAAATGGAGCCCCACATTTCTGCTGTTAAGCGAGACATTTGTTAAATGAGTTTTGCCCCATGTTACGCCCTTTCTTGATGCAATCGCTTAAGTGAATTGCTGCGGTTGTTAAACTAGTCAAACTGTTCTTAACTGAATCTGGCTTGTCAGAATGTCACAAAAGGAGATCCCGGGACAGTGCAACTGTCATAAATATGAGTCAATTGCCCAAGTATCTAAAAGTTGATCACATGACCACAGGGATGCTGCAATGGTTGTAAGTGTGAAAAATGGTCATAAGTCACTCTTTTTTCTGCGCCTTTGTAACTATGAATGGTCTTTCAACTAAATCTTATCAACATAAATGAATGAATAAATAAATTAATTAATTAAAAAATAAAAAATAAAGGAGCCTCTGTGGCTCAGTGGTTAGAGTGTAATACTGCAGGCTACTTCTGCTGCCTGCCAGCTGCCTGCAATTTGGCAGCTCAAACCTCACCAGGCTCAAGGTTGACTCAGCCTTCCATCCTTCCGAGGTGTGTCAAATCAAGAGTCACATTTTTGGGGGCAATAGGCTGACTCTCTAAAACTGCTTAGAGAGAGCTATAAAACATTGTAAAGCGATATATAAGTCTAAGTGCTATTGCTATTGCGAAATGAACTGTTGTAAGTCAAGAGACACCTGTATATACCTACACCTGTATATATACACCTGTATATACAGATTTACAACCAGGGGTGCAATTCAACCAGTATAACAACCAGTTCAGTGAGTGCACGCATGACAAACGCACGCTCTGTGTGCATGCTCCACATTTTAAAAAGGTTATACTTACCTTCAACTGCAACTGAAGAAAACAGCTGAGGCACAGAAAAACGCTCTGCCGTGCGAATCAGCTGTGCTCTAACAAAAAGACGTAAAGAACAAGAAAGAGCTGGGGCGGGTGGGCCCACATACTCGTCGGAGTGAAGTGACGGAGGCAGCTGATTGTCGGAACAAGGGGTTCGCCCAAACCAGTCTGAACTGGCAGAATCCTACCTCTGCTTCAGAGGTGATATTCAGCAGGTTCTGACCAGTTCTGGAGAACTGGTAGTGGAAATTTTGAGTATTTTGGAGAACCAGCAAATACCACCTCTGACCGGCCCCGCCCCGCTCTATTCTCCACCTCCCGAGTCCCAGCTGATTGGCTGGGTCTTCTTTGGTTTCCCCACACAGGAGAACAGAGCTGAAAAGCAGGTTACTGGGGTGGGGAGGGAATGGGATTTTGCAGTATCATTCCCCTGCCATACCCACAAACCACGCCCACAGAACTGGTAGTAAAATAAAATTTGAATCCCGCCCCTGCCCTGCTTACAACCACTTATATAGTGATTGAAGTTATGAAAAAAAAAGTCAGGTGACTTCTGACCAGTTTCACACTTACAATCGTTGCAGCATCCAGGTAACAGATAATCAGAGTTGGAAGGGACCTTATAGGTCATCTAGTCCAGCCCCCTCCAAGCGGGAGACCCGACACCATTTCTGACAAATGGCAGTCCAATCTCTTCTTGAAGGTCTCAAGTGATGCTATGTCACCATGGTCACATGATCAAAATATAGGGGCTTGGCAACTGACTTCTATTTATGACAGTCGCAATGTCCCGGGGTCCTGTGATCACCATTTGTGACCTTCCCAGATGGCTTCCAAGCAGGAAAGTCAGTGGGGGGAAACCGGATTCATTTACCAACTGCATAATTCCCTGAACCATTGCCATGATTCACATAGCAACTGTGTCCAAAAAAAAAAAAAGTCATCAAATAGGGCTCAGTTCACTTAACCGCCATCTTGCTTAAGAAATTTGCTTATGAAATTTTGGACTCAGGTATTAAGCTCAGGTAGTAAGCTCAGTAAATGCACTGAGCAAAACAATATCCCAAAGTGGGATTTAAAAAATAAAACAAACAACACTATGGTCTCTGCTTTATTGTCTTGGATTCTGTAACTAACAAGAATGGTCCCATTTATTTATATCAAGTCTCTGTTTCCCGATAGCAACCTTTTAATTTTTAATTGTGTTTATTCATTTAATTTACACAAAGGAATATGATTGTGTTTCTTTCTTTCTTTTTTTTTTTTTTGCAGAATTCCTCTTCAAACAGAATCAGCCTAAGAAGGGAAGCAGAAGTTCATTCAATGGCAGGGTGGGTGGCAATCTGACATACACCCACACAATTCTTCCCTGCCTTCAACTGGGTGTCAACAGAGCTAAGTTGCCTCCTAGTTTTTTTTTATTTTAGGAGATTGGTTTACAGGCACAACAAAGAGAAAATAAAGAGAAATGGAAAAGAAATTTTACCAGCTGTATAAAAGTTTAATAGGGAAAAATTACTGAGGAAACCTACTTCAAGAAACGGACGTGGCTCAGGACCTTTATATTAAGCCTGTGCCAAATTTGGGCAAGTGTTTGACACATGTCATATAGTGCCAAAGTCATACAGAACATGAAATGTCATGTGCACAGATCATTCATTCCTCCTTTATCTTGAGGAGGGAGGGAGGGAAGGAAGGAAAGAAGGAAGGAAGGAAGGAAGGAAGGAAGGAAGGAAGGAAGGAAGGAA
>BLBF01000072.1:5092813-5105710 GCA_015471245.1 Laticauda colubrina
GAAGGAAGGAAGGAAGGAAGGAAGGAAGGAAGGAAGGAAGGAAGGAAGGAAAGAAGGATCTTGATGTGGGAGGTGTTGTTTTAAGGAATGAGAAAATATTCATGGCATTATGTGAAACCTAATGCAACTCCTTTGAGTCAAATAACAGCATCTTACAGAGATTTTGAGGATGAATTGCAGACTCAGCTTTGAGGCATAGCCTTCTTAAAACTGTTGTCATTAGTTTTAAAATCTTGGACCACAGTATTGTCTCATCCTTTAGCATCTCACCAGTTTGCTAAGCAGCCAAATGCACACATTTCCATATCCTGCACATTAAAAACACATTTATTCCATTAAGAATACTTCCTTGCATGGGTCAAGATAACATGACCCATTCACAAAAGGTGAATTGAATGCTAGCAGGCTTGAAGGAAGCTTAAGTTTGTCAAATTACAAACAAATCAGTTGAAGACAAAGATGCTCATATTCAGGAGTGACCATAGGGGAGAGACAAAGATAGGGGAAAGTGGAATCGAGTAGAATACTGAACTATACTCCACATTGCAAAAAATGTGTTGTTGGGCCCCCATAGATTACTCTGGAAATTATACTGTGGATATTATATATAGAAAAAAAGGATAGATATAATTCATAGAATGAATAAGGGAAGAAAATTGTGAACTGTGATGATCTTTCATTAGGCAGAAAGAATATTGATCTCCAGGGCATCAAGAAGTTTCATTATCCATCCAGCAGACATTTCAACAGTTGGGACTCAAGTTATTAACACCTGAAAATTGCCTAGCAACCACAAAGACCACTTTTCCTGATAGGTTTGTATGAGAGGGCTCCAGAGCGACTGTCTTCCCCAGCATAATTTTATAAGGCATCTTTAAGAATTGGAAAGAATTCAGAATTTCACCCAGTGTGTGATCTTCCATCACAGAGAGGTAATAACCATGCCTCCTGCAGTGTGGCATAATTACCTTATAGCTGGGAATTTCTGTAGATCCAGTTTTTCTCACTCCACATGTGATTTCACCTTCCATGCCACTTTGAAAGTTACTGCATCCCACTCTGCCTAAAGGAGGCTTCGTGGAAGAAGCTGCACCCCAGTGGACTTTTATTGGCCAGAAAGCTAATTAACGTCTCTACCAGACATCATCTCAGAGAGTTATAGAATTTGTTAAAAACTGAATATTTGTATGATGGACTTGCCACGTCATTCAAGCTATTGGTATTAAGTAACAATTCCCAGTTTTAGTACTGTATCGTTGCAGAATTACTACAGATCTTCCCATTTATATGAGGAGAGGAGAGGGGAGGGAGAGGGGAGGGGAGGAGAGGGAGAGGGGAGGAGAGGAGAAGGGAGGGAGAGTGGAGGGCAGGGGAGGGAAAGGAAGAGGAGAGGGAGAGGGGAGGGGGAGGGGGGAGGGAGAGGGGAGGAGTAGAGGGAAAGGGAGGAGAAGGGGGGGAGGAGAGGGGAGGGAGGGGAGAGGAGGGGAGAAAGGAGAGGAAGGAAGAGGGGAGAGGAGAGGGAGAGGAAAGGGGAGGGGAAGAGTAAAGAGGGGAGGAAAAGGGAGGGGAGGGAGAGGGCAGGGGAGGAGAAAAAGTCCACAAGTCATAAAGGGGACACAATTCCTCACCTCTGCTGTAGATGGACAATTGAAAGCATCCTGTCATGTTGTATTACTGTGTGATTTAGAATAGCAGTCCCCAATCTTTTGGGCACCAGGGACCTATTTTGTGGAAAGACCTATTTTCCCTGGGCCAGAGGGATGGTGGTATGGCATACTGCCTGCATCCCATGGGTGGGGCTTCACTTGTTTACATGGACTGATTTCTGGCGTGCCTTAGCCCATTGCCAGTCCATGGACCAGGGGTTAGGGACCCCAGATTTAGACGTATTACTGTTTTGGACAGGAAGGCCATGCAGAGAATGGCAGAAAAGATTATTGGATGTCCACTTCCTTCTATCCAGGATGTGGCATATCAGGAATGCTTGACCAGGCTCTGCAATATTGTTTGGGACATCCTCTCCATGGCTGATTTTCTTTGTTACCTTCTGCGAGGAGGCTTTGCAGTATCCAAAGCAGAACATCTACACCCTGTAATGGCTTTGTACAATATAGTATCAACCTTGTTAACTCTCCAGACCGATTTTTTTTGGCTATGTATTTCAAAATGCACTGTACTTCATTTGTGTGTGTGTGTGTGTGTGTGTGTGTGTGTGTGTGTGTGTGTGTGTAGCATATGTTTATGCATGTGCATGTCTACGGGTATATATTTGTTTTCTTTGGAGAGCATTGATCAGAATTTCATTTTTTTTAACGTGTGCCACGTGTATTCACAGAAAAAAAAAATTGGCAAGGAAGGTTAGCTTAAGTTACCCACTTTAGGCAACTAATTATGTCATTAAAGGACAGCATTTTCAGTTATTTAGTTCATCATGTTTCTTGATTGTCAGAAAGAGGGCAGAAGATTGTCTTAAGTAATAAAATAATTGGATGGGGTATTAATTACTTTGATAGGGACAGGGTCAGGTAGAAATATCATTCGGTACTTAGTATATCAAGACAATGAAATGCCTCTAGCCTCCCATGGAAACATTAAGTCATCTTCTACATGGAATCTTTTTTTTATTGGTCTCCTAAGCTAATATTTTATGAAACAAACCTGTTCTAATAATACTATCTCTGCAGACAATCTTCCCTTAATTAGGGGATCACCTTTTAACACCTTAACGGAATCTTATCTATCTGTAATGCAAAATGTTTTGAGACTAGCATGCATTTTTGCTTACCTCTACACTAGGGTTTTTTTCAACTTTGGCAAGTGTAAGATGGGTGGATGAATTCAGGGAGTTGAAGTCCATTCCTCTTAAAGTTGCCAAGGTTGAGAAAGAGGGTTTTATACTATAAGAAGACTTTAAAAAAAAAAAATAGCAAATGAAGGTCAACAACATTCAGCTTTGTTTGGGAAATGTGGTACATCCTTTTCTCAACTTTACCACTTCTATGAAGATTAAAGCTGTCAAAGCCAAAATCAAAGATCCTATGATGAGACAGCATTGTGCCTTCAACATACAACATTGAGAATTGAACAGAAAAAAAATCTATAAAGTAAGGACAAGTGTGATGACCCAGGGTCGAATACAAAATAAACACAGTCCCAAAAAACAGGTGAAGCCCCTTTTATTCCTTCACTTTGCTTCCAAGCTCCAAATATCTTTGATTGGAGACAAAAAACTTGCACACAAGAAGTTACAAGAAGGAGGAAATGCCGTTTAAATTATAAAGAGTAAAAAAAACAACACAAACCAGGTAAGATAAGGGCTTGAAGACGTCCACAGATATCAGAACACATACTAGGAAGGACCGGCAAATTCAGAGAGGAACAATAAACTAGAGATATTTCCACACTTTGTTTCCAGCACTTGCACGTACACTTATCTGTCCTCTTATCCAGTTGTCACAGCTGCAGCCCATGAAGATGATCAGGGCCCTCTCCTCCACAGTAGACCACATCTCTCCCTTATCCTTTCCTCCCTGCATGCCCTAGGATAGAGAGGGGATGGGCCTGGGTCTTCCTCTGACTGCCCAGCCGGCCTCTGCCCTCCTCCGGAGCCCCACTTCCACTCCCTGTCGGCTGTTCCTCTTCTCCCTCAAAGTCAGTCTCCACCAGGGGCATGACACAGGAGCAATAAAGAGCGAAAGGTATAGGACTTATACTCAATATAAATCCTGGCTTAATTCATTGATCCTATGGGACCTTCCCCTCTAGAGCTTCTTTGACTTCTGTAATCAAAGCAACTTACATTATCCAGCTTTGTCCTAGACTTTATCACTGTCATCTCTTGAGTGGAATGAAGAGATTGTGAGTAAAACCAAAGATTTTGCCCACTTTGTTTTGCATGCAGGAGACCACACAATTAGATTGTGAAACTTCTCTGCCTCTTGTGCACATATATGCCTTCAGCCCTTCTGCATTAATGCTTTAAACCTAAAACATATAGCAATTTCCTCTTGTTATCTAAACTGGGAAAAATTGAGCTGTACTTTGCACTATTCTTGTACATCTGAAATGCTTCTCAGCTGCAAAATTGAGAACAAAAGTAGCTCAACCATGGAAATGCCAAGGCTGAATTGACAGCTGCAGAGTGAGGGGGCAGGAATTAGGATTGGGAAACCGGGTAGAAAACGAGCTGTTAAAGTTTCCTATCTGTTTCGAGGAGGAGGAGGAGGAGGAGGAGGAGGAGGAGGAGGAGTTTTCCATGAAAGCTGATTTCTCTTGACAAATCAGTGTTTCCTATACTGTATTTTTTGTACATTTTCTCTCCTCAAAACAGAATATAGTACTACTTTGGGGGAGGAGAGAGCAGGAGAAGCATCTTTTCTTCTGTGTCATACTCCAATCCCCCCCTCCCTAAATATTAAACAATGTTGGCAAATTTTTCCCCTCACTTCTAGTATGGTCCATATGGTTTGTATCTGAAGAAGCATCCCCTAATTCATATGGTCCACATCTGAAGAAGTATTTCTGGTCCATATGGTCCATATCTGAAAAAGCATCCCAGATCCATATGGTCCATATGTGAAAAGGAATCTCTGGCCCATATGAAGAAACATTCCCTGGTCCATACCTGAAAAAGCATTCACTCCTCCATATGGTTTACATCTGAAAGAAGCATCCCTGGTCCATATGGTCTTTATGTGAAAAGGAATCTCTAGTCCATATGGTCCATATCTGAAAAAGCATCCCTGGTCCATATGGTTCATATCTGAAAAAGCATTTGCTCCTCCATATGGTCTACATCTGAAAGAAGCATCCCTGGTCCATATGGTTTGTATCTGAAGAAATATCCCCGGCTCCATATGGTCCATATCCTCCATATGGTCTACATCTGAAAGAAGCATCCCCAGCCTAGTCCGTATGGTCCCTATCAGGGTGGGGTGGGCGTGGGAAGCATCCTCACATTTGCTTGCCAGATCTGGCAAACAAAACTGACTCCATACTGGTAAAAAAAGATTGATGGAAACGCAGTAGCTGCTGCCATCCCTGGCTAAGAAGGGAGTCCATTAACAGGCAGATCAATACTTCACTTCTTTTGTTCCAGATTGTTCACCAGGCTCAGTGCAATTTAAGCTTTAACTGACATCAGCAACAGAGAACACTCTTTTCTTTTCCCCACTATCTTTCCAAATAGAGCTAAGGGAAGAGGTGTGTGGGTGTGTGACTTAACACTAGCAATCCCACCTTTCTTCTATAAATCCCACCTTTCTTATACAAATATAGTCAAAGCTGCTAAATCAGAAGAGCTCAGCTTGTACTTGATGAGTATATATAAGTTTCGACATGGTTTCACTATTCACTCAAGTCCCAGTAAAAGAAACTCTTGAAATCATCAAAAATAAATACCAACCAGCTAAAGACCTCATGGAACTAACAGAACACTGCCTAACCAACACATATTTCATATACAAAGGACAAAGATACAAGCAAATTGAAGGAGCCCATATGGGATCACCACTGTCACCCGTCATTGCAAACCTGTTCATGGAAGAATTCGAATCCAGAGTCCTGGCTAATGCCACCCACAAACCCAAACTATGGCTAAGATACATCGATGACACATTTGTGATTTGGCCCCATGGAAAAGAAAACCTAAACAATTTCCTAACACACCTAAACAACACACACCCCAAAATCAAGTTCACCATGGAAATGGAAATAAACAAACAACTACCATTCCTAGATGTACTAATCTACAAAAGAACAGATGGCACACTGGGACATACCATATACCAAAAGAAAACACACACCAACCGCTACCTCAACGCCCAATCCCACCACCACCCAGCACAGATAAATTCCGTAGCGAAAACACTAACCTCACCCCCCCACCAGGCACCCAGGTGAAACCCAGCTTGCTAATGAATAGCAGCTTGCTAATGAAGAGCAGCCGTCCCTTCACATGGAGCCAAGCTGCACTAAAAGCCTCCAACACAAGAACAGAGTGTTGCCAGCCAATCAAAGCCACAAAACAGACAGAAGAAACCAGGAACACCAATCAATCAAACTCCAAGTCCAATTAACACAGGTCCAGGCTCCCAACCAATCAGAATAGACCAGCCTCAAATTTAAAACCAGGAGCTGTAAGACCCATATCCATACAGAAGCCTGAGGATGGCAGATGGGATTCTGCTGAAACGTTGCTACAACTTTAACAGCACTACAATGACATGGGATAATACCCGAGGGAAGCTAAACAGCACACATGTAAGTACCCGCGAAAGCTTAAAAAAACATATATATATATATATATATATGTATGTATGTATGTATGTATGTATATATGTATATATGTATATATATGTATATATATGTATATATGTATATATGTATATATATGTATTTACCTGTCTTCTGTTAGAGGATACAGTCCAAAGGAATGATGCCTGTGAAATCCAAAATGGGTAGCCTGATAGAGACTGGCTGCCAGCCCAAATCCATGAAATACTTGCAATAGTTTTGAAAAATTTTATTAACAGATTATATTCAGGCTCCCGGGGACCTCTGTCATCCCTCAGAGATAGCCCAGGCAAGTTGTACCAAACACAAGAGGGAATGCTAAATTTATTGCAAAACTACAGCAGAGTTAGTATTCAGCAGGTTCTGACCAGTTCTGGAGAACCAGTAGTGGAAATTTTGAGTAGTTAGGAGAACTGGGAAATATCACCTCTGACTGGCCCCACCCCCATCTATTCTCTGCCTCCCATTGAGTTCCAGCTGATCAGCTGGGTCTTCTTTGGTTGCCCTGCACAGGAGAACGGAGCTGGAAAGCAGATTATTGGGGTGGTGAGGGAATGGGATTTTGCAGTAATCTTCCCCCAGGAGGGGGGGGGGAATGGAGATTTTACAGTATTGGACTAGAAGACCTCCAAGGTTCCTTCCAACTTTGTTAGTCTGTTAAATGGGTGGACTTCAATTCCTAGAATTCTCTCGCAAGAATTCTAGGAATTGAAATCCACCTATCTTAAAATGCCCATAATTGAAAATATAACTCTAGAACAGGAGTGTCAAACTCAAGGCCCATGGGCCAGATCTAGCCCATGGGGTGCTTAGATCCGACAGGTGGGGCTGGTCTGGAAACAGCAAAGGATCGGCCCATGGTGCCTTTGCCAGAAAAAACGGAGCTCAGGGGGCCTCATGCAGCCCCTCCCCCATTTTTGCTGGCAGAGGGCTGCAGGAGGCCATTGCAGCAGAAAATGAGGCAAGTGGGGGGGGAAACACACATGCCCCTAGGCTCCATTTTTGCTGGCAGAAGGCTAGGAAAACAAACTCAAAACAAACCAAAAGGAGAAATGTCTCCTCTTTTGCATTTCAGCATGTAAGAAAGGACAGGAAAGCAGAAAGGGAAAGAGAAAGAGAAAGAATGGAAGATGGGAAGAGAGGAAGGAAGGAAGGAAGGAAGGAAGGAAGGAAGGAAGGAAGGAAGGAAGGAAGGAAGGAAGGAAGGAAGGAAGGAAGGAAGGAAGGAAGGAAGGAAGGAAGATGATAATGAGAGTGAGGGAGGGTCTCAGGGAAGTCCTACCTTAGCATTTGGCCACCACAGGTGCCCCCGACATGAGTGATGTCAAGCTGGCCACACACACACCCAGCCACACTGATGTGTGCTCTAGCACATAGCAAAGTATTCTAATACATACTGAACACTGATTCCCTTGATTAAACTGTAACTGCCAGGGATTGAAAGAATTAGATAGCAGGTGACAAGAAACGGCTCTGCCTGCGGCCTTGAAGCACTGACAGTATTGCAGCAGATGGAGAGACCATTTCTTATTTTCCTGCCATCTGAATCAGGCCCCAGATTTGGATACCTTTCTAAATGACGTAAGACCACCAAATGTTGGTTATGCCATCCGATTCCAGATAAATATTTCAGCTTGGCTGCAGCTTTCCTCTGTATCCCTCAAGACTTTTTGGATAGACTGCAACACTCTGAATCACACACACTCTATGCATCATCCTGTCATCAAAAATATCCAGCGAATCAATACTCTATACCTCCATGCAAGAGCATGAGAGAAAAATAATGTTCGATTGGGCTCCAGTGAGTCTTAAATTTTCCGTAGAAAAGCCATCCAAGAATCCAGCTAATGATTTTGGACTGTAACATCTGAGAGACCTAGTGTTGTGGTTTGCTGGCAGCAGGTGTGGACAGCTGAGGTCTCAGAGAGCAAGGACTCAAATGAGGGGCTTGTGTGTGATGTAGGGATGGGGCCAGGACTATCAGAGAGTGGAATGATACCTTTGGAGATTGTGGAGGCTGGCAGCAGTGATGAAGAGGTTCCCGAGGAGCCTGTGCCCAGTGTATGTGCGTGCAGGGCTGCTCAAAGGAAAGAGCAGCTGCAGCAGCACAGGCAACTCGGGAGTAAGGCTGCAAGGTGATGGCCTCCTCCCTTAAGGGATAAAAGCCAGCCCTCGGAAGTGGGATTCTTTGCAGGAAGCAAAGAAGTTCTTGCACTTCAAGTCTTGTGGAAGTTCGGACTATCCTGGTTTGTGTTCGGAAACTTTTGCGTTTTGATTATTTCTTTGTAATTTAACCTAGAGTTTTTGGCAGCCTTGGACAACCTTGGCAAGGCTTGTTCTTATCTGGGACAATTAATTTTTAATAGCATTTTACTGTTAATGAACGGAATTCACAGAGAAGCATTAAAAAGGTTTTGCTTTTATCTCTGCTTGGTTTTTGTTTGCTTTTAACGAGGCTCAAACTGCTGGCAGTCGGCATTCAGAAGAATTAGCCTGCAATACTGCATTCTAACCACCAGGGCTCTTCAGCGAAATAGCCATGGTGTTAAACTGGATACAACGATGTTCATGGTATTACCAACCGGGTCAAAAAGCAGCTATGAGGCTCCATTTCAGACCACAAAGTTCCTTCCCTTGTACCCCATATGCCAAAGGGAACGTTATTCCCAATGAGCAATTAATAAATAGGGAAAGAAAAATCACACAATATTTTTCTCTGATCCTGCCTGATTGATGACACAATGAATGACACAATGAGAACCCCTAAATCCACACCATACTCCTGACTCTTATGTTCTTTCTAACATTGTCCTAACTGAACTCAGACATCAACAACAGACAGTTTGAGAGTAGAACAAGATAAACATACAATCCAATACATGAAATATTAGACTCTCTTCCTTTCACCAGGCTTAAATCTAGGAAACTGATTTGGAATAACATACCACAGTCTTACAATCTAGGTGAAGAATGGCGATTAAGATGAGTGGCTATCGGGGGTGGATAAAAATCGATGATTTTTAAAAAAAAAAAAATTTAAAAAATTGGACTTTTAAAAAATTTAAATTGGATTGTTTTGATTTAAGTTGGTTTTTTTTTATCTAATTTACTTTAATAAAATGCTTTTGGAATAAAAAAATCTATTTTTTCTATTTAAGATACATTAATAATTTCGTTTATTCAGCATGAAATGGAGTTTAATTATGTAGCTTGAGACTATATATTCTGCAACATTGGCACTGTTGGTGAGTCAACAGCAGGTCAGAGGAGGAGTCTCTGTGAGTCAGAGATGACAGTTGCTCTTTAAAAATTATGATTTAAATTGAGTCAGTTTAAATAAAGCCTTTTTACTAGTGATTTAAATCGACTTAAATCAAATCCACCCTGGTGGTGATTAATAACTACAACCAAACAGATCATTTAGAACCACCAAAAGCATTTCCAGGGATGCAGTTGCCTCGAACAATATGGGGCCACCTGAATAGAATCAGGACAGGCCATGCCAGAACTAAGGCAAAGTTTTTTTAAGGGAGGAATGACCAAGAACCTTCGCTGTGACTGTGGTTGCATACCAGAACAATCTACAACACATATTGCTCAAAAAGTCTCCTCAGGAAATTTTAGGGCACCTGAGATGAACTCGCTGCAGCCACACCAGAAGAAGTTAGATGGTTAGCTCCCTTAAGCCCCTGTCACACTGCACCAATGGATGCAAAGAGGATGTAAAACGGACATAAAAGCTTGCAATCCGTTGGTTAACGCGATGTATCCGTTCTGTACTCACTGCCTCCGTTTTGCTTCCTCTCTATCCGTCCAGCATCCGTTTATGGACGTTTCATCTGCTCAGTAAGTTTTGAGCTGCTCAAAACTTTTGCACGGAAAATGTATCCAATTCGTCCGTTCTGCATCCGCTACGCATCCGTTCTGCATCCGTTACACATCCGCTATATCCGCTAGGCATCCGTTCCGCATCCGCGCAACTCGCATCCACTCGGACGCAGGGAGGAAGCGGAACGGATGCAGAACAGATGCAGAACGGATGCCTAGCGGATGCAGCACGGAAACAAAGCATTTAAAACGGAAAAAACGTTTGAAGAGGGGACCTATCTCGGATATTAAGGATGTCTAGAGGATGCCTAGAGGATGCCTAGAGGATACAAAGGGACACCTAAACTGCCTATAAAAAGGGGGAGCAACTCACCTGCATCTCACTTTCAGACCAGCAGGTTGCTGAGGCTTTCGCTTCTTCCCCATGGTTGTGGGGTTGCTGGCTGGCAGGGAGGCTGGCAGGCACCAAGGCTGGCAAGAAGGCTGGCAGGAAGCCTGGCAGGCAGCCAGGCACGAAGGCTGGCAGGCAGGCAGGCACCAAGGCTGGCAGGAAGCGTGGCAGGAAGGCAAGCAGGCAGGCAGGCACCAAGGCTGGCAGGCAGGCTGGCTGGCAGGGAGGCTGGAAGGCAGGCTGGCAGCAAGGCTGGCAGGCAGGCAGAGAGCAAGACTGGCAGGGAGGCTGGCCAGGAGGCTGGGAGGCAGGCTGGCAGGGAGGCTGGCAGGAAGGCTTGCAGCAAGGCTTGCAGGCAGGCATGCAGCCAGGGCAGGCAAGGACTCGATGTATCCGGCAGCAGGTCTTTCCTCTGAATGCTGGCCACGTGCGAGCTGCTTCCCTTTATATCCACGGGGCTGATGCAATAAATCCCCCCCGCATGCGCAATTAACGCAAGGCATCTGCTAGGCTTCCGCTCTGCATCCGCTTCATCCGCTGTGCATCCGCTGTATCCATTCCACGTCCACTTTGCTGAGGTCCCCCGGAAGCCTAGCGGATGTGCCATCCGCTTCCATCCGCTGGGCTTCTGTTCCACATCTGTTTTCCATCTGCCCTGCGTCCTCCCCGCGTCCGTTCCTTTCCGTGTTATCCGCTCCGGTTATGCAAATTTTTCCCCTTTTGAGAGCGGATAACAATGGATGGAACAGTTTGCTCGTCCGTTGTGTCCTTTTTACTAACGTTTTGCATCCGTTGGGCAGTGTGACATGGGCCTTTAGATATTGAATTACAACATTCGATATAGTATTGTCCATATATCTCATGTGTGCGCATGTGTGTTTGCTGATGCTTTATTTAAACTAAATTTGTATATCTGTGATTGCATGATCTATTTATTTAGATAAATAAATAACAGATAAATAATCAGAGTTGGAAGGGACCTTGTAGGTAATCTAGTCCAACCCCCCCACCCAAATGGGAGACCCTATACCATTTCAGACAAATGGCAGTCCAACCTCTTCTTGAAGGTCTCAAGTGATGGCGCTCCCACAACTTCCGAAGGCAAGCTGTTCCATTGGTTGATTGCTCTCACTGTCAGAAAATTTCTCCTTATTTCCAGGTTAAATATCTCCTTGTCCAGTTTACATCCATTATTACTTGTCTGGCCTACAGGTGCTTTAGAAAATAGCTTGATCCCCTCCTCTCTGTGGCAGCCCCTCAAATATTGGAAGACTGTTGTCATGTCTCCCCTGGTCCTTTTCTTCACTAGACTAGCCATGCCCAGTTCCTGTAACCATTCTTCATATGTTTCCTAAATAAAATAAAACCATGTCCTGGCACACATTGTCACAAAGATGCTTTTTTCAAAAGACAACTGGACTATGTTTTTCCTTGAAGAAGTTTCGCTTCTCATCCAAGAAGCCCCTTCAGTTCTGAATTGAAGAACTGAAAAAATTTCTTGGATGAGAAGTAAAACATCTTCAAAGGAAAAATTAAGTCCAGTTGCCTTTTGTTTAAAAAAAAAAAAAGCACTGGGATAATCATGACCTGGATGACTGAGAATCGCCATACACATTTAGCACACATTGTGTTTTTCTACAAATGGCACAGATATGGTCACTAGTTTGTTTAGCTTGTTCTCTGGATATTTCAGTGGGAATGAATGATTTCCTCCTAAATTATCTGGAAAATAAAGAAACAGACCTTGTTCACATTTCAGACTACATCATAATGTGATTTGACTGGTTTTAGCTTGCTACAGAGGGCAAATTGCCAACAGGGCTTCTAAGCCATGCATTAAGTTTTTGCACATTGTATAACCCCAACCAATTCTGATTCATCAAACCAAAACTGATTCATCCAGTTCACAGTGATTAAGCAAATCATGGTTTAGCAGTACAATGTGTGAACTCAGGAAAAACCTCAGATTGAACTAACTGAATAATAGGAACAGCAATAATAATTGCAGCTACAATTTGTTGATTCCTTGATATAGCTATTCTGTTTTGCTGTGGGGAAAATGCCATCAACCTGGTGTACAGTCAGACTCAACTGGGCAGGTAGGAAGTGGGCCCTGCTTGTATTAAAGCTCTGCTGAAAAAGTGGTAAGGAAGGATACTTGCTATTTACCCATCCTTCATAATAAATTAAGATCCTTGCAGGAATGCATCTCCCCAAACCCTTTCTTTATCTCAGGTTTTATCCCCAAGCATAAAAAGTAATTAATTCTTCAGCTACTGCTGTTTCGGGGGAATCATTTTCGGAGGGAGGGAGGGAGGAAGGGAGGGAGGGAGGAAGGGAAGGAAGGAAGGAAGGAAGGAAGGAAGGAAGGAAGGAAGGAAGGA
>BLBF01000072.1:5106110-5169302 GCA_015471245.1 Laticauda colubrina
CTTTTAGGAGCTGCAGGTAAGTTTGGGACTTCAGTCTGCTCCCTCATCCCAAACTTTGGCATAAATCATAAATTGTCATCACATTTCAACCAATCTACATAGGTACAAGGATTACTGAAACCTGAAATTCAAAACATTATGTAAAGTGATGCTGGATAAATCTGTTATGATGAAACCTGATATCGTAATATAATCAGCCAGAGCGGATCTCCCAGAAACTAATCTCCAATGAAAAAAGAAAAAGTAAATTAATCCATGGAAACATTAATTTAGAAAACATACAAAATTTCACTTTGGCAAAAGACATTACTACCTTCAAAATTCACCAAGCTTTAAAAAAAAAAAACTTTCAGCAATCTCCTTCAATTAAACAAAATACATCACCAAGAAGGAAGGAGAAATACACTTTGGATCACAAGCCAATCCCAGCCAATCAAACATGGTGATACTGTAATCTTTACTCTGCAGAAAACTAGGATTAAACATTTTTTCAGCGTTGAGCAGTCAAGCATCCTCTGGTAGTCAATACGCAGATAACGCTGGAATCATTCACTGGTCATGCACACTTGCAACGCCTTCAATAGGGCAAAAAAAGGGAACTAGGAAGAAATGTTTATTCTTGAATAAGATCTCGGACATCAGAATTTGCGGCTAGTTGGTCCTATTAAAAATCTAACATGGATGATTAATCACCAAGAATAGAGGTGTCTTCTCTGGCAGCAAAAGATTCTTTGACTCTAACACAGTGTGTCTTAATCTTGGTTGCTATACAATGTGTAGAATTTAACTCCCAATATTCCCCTGCTGGCTGAAGAATTCTGGGATCTGAAACCCATCATAAAGTGGCCAAGGTTGAGAATATTGCTCTGAAGTAAATCTTCCCACAATAGCTATTCTATTTGATGTGAACCATTCTAGTTGATGTGAAAGGTGTGATGACCCTGATGACCTGTGGCATGACATAAAGGCAACACAGTGAGATAATCAGTAGGAGTCTCTTTACTAGCTCCAACTTTGCCCCCAGTGTCCTGGTTACCTTCTGGGCTGGAGGAAAACTCTCCCAGGAAGCCTTTGGTTGCAGAGAATCAAGTCCAAAACATGGTCAACAAAAACTGTAACTGTAAGTCCAATCAAGGCAAGATGAGGTAATTAATCCGGCAAGGCAAGAGAAGGAATTCCAGATGTGAAGGAACGGGAGTAATTCAACACAGTTGGGAGGATGCCAGGAACACAGATAACCAAAGTCAACACAAGATAAACTCACATTTGTTCCCAGCAGATGCCACACTCAGATTGCATCTCTTTTAAACTCTCATTCCCAGGTGTGCCTAATGAAGGGAATCAAGATCCTTTCCTCTCCCATAAGCCATGCAACCACATTGTTCCCTTCTCCATTCCTCCCTGTGTGCCCTAGGATGAAGAAGGGGTGGGCCTGGTCTTCCTCTGAACTCCCTCTCCCTTGTTCTACCTCTTTCCTGCTCTGCCCAGCCGGACTTTGCCCTTCACCAGCTTCCTCCACAGCTAATGGAGCCACACTTCTACTCCTTGTCAGCTGTTCATCTTCCTCCTTGGATTCAGACTCTGACAGGGGTATGACAAAAGGTCTAATCAAAATGCTTCCCGAATTAGTTGGTACAACCATATTTCACAGAGCTGGGAGACAGAAATTCAGATGATAATTAGATGTCAGCAGATTACTGGTGCAGTGGCCTAGAGGTGGAGCCCTCGCTTCACAATCAAGAGGCTGTGAGTTTGATCCTAGATAGAGGCAGATCTTTCTGTCTCTGGACACAATGAGTCTGTCAACTCACAAAGTTTTCCTGACCTGCTCCTGAGTTGCCATAGGCAGGGGGATGGGAAATCACACCTCACAGCTGCACCAAGGAATTCACACCTCAGTCAAAACAAAACACAGCCTAACTGGCTGAAGCCAACAACAGAGACCCGCAACAGCTGGAGGGAGTGACTTCTACAACCCACAAAATTGCTTTGTTGGGGAATGTGACTGGTGACACAATCTGGGGGAAGGGGGAAACCGGATCAGAGGCAAGGCATAACATGGTGCTCCTAATAAACAACTGGATTTTTCTTGCTAAATGGCTTGAGACTCTTAATTTTATTAAGGCATTGGTTGCAACTCTGACAGAGACTATATCTGCTGCGAACTCTGCATTAGTGAAAAGAAGGGCATCCAGCCAGTAAACGCTCAATTCCATTCAGTTATCCTGACTCCACCCTGATGCAAGGGATTATGGGGTTATTAAAAGACAAAAAAAATAGCTCTTAACTGCTACTATTTGTTGTCATGATTTCTACAGCCCAGATAGAGTAATCACATCATATGTTTGGTTCCTCTCTGCAGCTGACTACATCCTTGGTCTGGCAGAATGTCATTTTAAAAGGGATAGGAAGTACGTTGCTGTGACTGCTTCTATCTCTCTCATTTTCAACTGTACTAAAGCTTTCTTGAAAAAAGTTACAAGATCCTATTAAGATCTTGAGAGGGGTGAAATAATATAGCACTATGCAAAGACCCTAATGGAAAACAGCTCACCTGAAAAACAGGTTATAAAGCATGGTGAGTGCCATGACTTCAGAAGGAGCTGTGCCTGCCTTGCAATTGAACATCTGTACCTTGTCACTCACTTAGCCAAAGCCTGACTCTGGGGAAACAAGTTGTTTTTCCCAAAAGCTGTTAATCCATTCAGGAACCATGTCTTGCAGCTGCTGATTCGAGAACATTCATCCATCAACGTACAAGTTACATCTAGGCTATCATAAAGATCCTACAAAAATCTAAGAAATAATTTCATATGATTAGGGAAAAGGTACAGAATTCCAGATCATAACAGGTTCCTTTCTTGAGGAATGGGGTCTTTATTCTAGTCCTCTCCTAAACAGATTTCAGAATAACAAAATATCAGAATTGGAATGGACCTTGGAGATCTTCTAACCCTATGCCACATCAGACAAATAATTTTCCAATCTCTTCTTATAAGCTTCCAGTGATGGAGCACCCACAACTTTTGAAGGCAAGCTGATTAATTGTTCAAACTCTTCCACATGCTAGCACCCAAGTTTCAGCCTCTAAGTATGTGAATTTGAAAAATATACATAATGCATGTGCATTGTAAAATTAATACTTAAAATTATAGACTTGTAGCACCATAAAAACTTTTAGTATAAAATATCATCTCCTCATGAAAAATAATCTTAAAAAGGTGGTGCACGTGTTGATGTTCTTCAGGATTGTCGCCTTTGTGTCTGTTTGGAAACATCCATGAGCACAAATCTCCAAAACTAGATTTTACTGTTTAACTCCATGCACGTTGTAGGGCTATTTTGATGAAAGCATTGGCATGGAGAACAAAGTCTCAGTTAAAAAGGCAATTATTCAGCGATTTGTAGTTACCAATATTACCCATGGATTTATTACTTGCTACTAGCAAACTGCCTTTCTAAATCGCGTCTATTTTATTCAGTGATAACGTCCACATTGCAAAATCAACAGAACAAAACAGATATTATGCCTTAACATGAACAGCAGACAAAACTCAGATGAGTTCTATCGACAGCCAAGGCTCATTATCTTCCTACAGGGGAGATGTTGAAATGCAAGCTCAGCCTTGAGATGGCTCTGAACATATTCCAATCCTTTCATTTCTGACTTGGTAAAACCATCTATGTCAGACAGAGGAGGTACCATATGGAAGATAAATGAAAAATATGTTGAGTCCCAATGCAGGCTGATCGTTTAAAATACAAACAACAAGCCAGTTTCTCTTTTTTTTTTTCTCTTTCCAGCTAGTACTATATTGAGTAAAATTTCTGAGATGCAAAGTTGCACCTGCTAAAAGAAATTGCTTTTTCCAGGGTTTTCACCAATCTTGAAGACTTTTGATTATTTTCCCTTCTGTGGAAAACCTCTTTTTCATTTTTCTTTCCCATCCTTTTTTTTCCTCCAGCATTTTGTAGTTGTTTAGAATTTAAAGTACCGAATGTATTTGGATACTCATTAGTTCTACCTGTAGTATCGTCAAGTGATGAACGCACTAGGCTAGAAACCCAGAGGACTGTGAGCTCTAGTCCTGCTTTAGGCATGAAAACTGGCAGGGTGAGTTTGGGCCAATCATTGGGAGACAGTGTGTTCTAATCCTACCTTAGGAATGAAATACTGCTGAGTAACTATGGGCAGATCATCAGGAGATGGTGAGTTCTAGTCTGGCTTCAAGGATCAAAGCCAGCTGGGTAATCATTCCCTCTCTTTCAGCCCAATCACCTCACCAGGTTGTTCTGGAGAAAATAGGAAGGGAAAGATGTATGTTCACTACCTTGAGCTACTGTTGTAGTCCACCAGCAGCCTGCAGAGCTGGCAGCAGAGTTGGACAGTGGGGAGGAATATGGGCCAGTCCAGGAATCTGGGGAGGACTCAGACAAGGAATCTGAATCCAACACAGAGCTGGCACCAGGGCCATCTGAGAATTATCTACCAACTCCGGAGTCTCCAGAATCTGACAGCAGTGAGGCAGAGAAACAAGGGCAGCCTGTTCCCAGTGCACACATGCATAGAGCTGTCAGAAGGCAAGAGCAGTTAAGACAAAAGGGGCAACTCCAGAGTAAGGCTTGGAGGTGATTGGCCCTCCCATAAAACATAAAGAGGAGCAAAGGGATATGAACCTTTGCAGGAAGCAATTTTGTTCATATTGGTCAGTTTGAAACCTGAAGCTCTGTGTTGAATTTTGGACTTGTACAACTAATTGGACATTTAGTCATTGGCAGCATTTCGAGAAAGATAAAGGTGCATGCTTATCAGACTTATCCCAAATGACTTCTGTGGGACTATTTACAAACTGTTTGAGACTCATTAAAGGCTGTGAATGACTATAATTCACAGCCATTGAAATAAACCAAAAGGTTTTAAGGATTAACATGTATTTGTTAATGTCATAGGAAGCCTTGGTCAAAACAGCTACTTACAAAAATAATAAAAACAGGAAATAAGCAAAGACAAAACCCCTAGCCCAGATAAATCAATTAATGTAGTATCATTAAACAATGTTGACTCATTAATAAACATTATTTAATTTGAGTTTTTGTCCAGATTCTTTGTTGTTTGTTAATTTCTCAGCCAGGGCTATTGTTGGTACTTGAGCAAACTTCAGAGTTCTCCGTATCATCAGTTCCTTCTTCTTTTCTGATTGGCCTTTCTGTGAATTCATGTTATGCTTACCCTTGACCAAGTAAGTTCATGTCCTTAAGAGCAATGGCACCTCATTGCATCAAGCCACTGGAACTTTAAAAAAGAAAAAAGAACATAGATCCTTGTTTGGAAGAAATATATGGCCTTTGGATCTGTGTGACTTCAGAAAATTTAAAAATATTAAATCAATAAATCCTTGACATTTCTCCCTTGCAATAATAAAATCACGTCATTGATTTTGCTACATAATGCACTAAGGTCAAGCCGGATAAAGTAGGAAGCTTGTGAGACATCCATCACGCTTGTAATTGTGTTTTTATACCGCACGCTGGCTGGGATTCAGATTGTATTGCTCTTCCTGGGAGAGGCATTCTCCGCTGTCTTGTCAAGGAATTGAGAACCATTTGCTAATCAGTTTGGAAGCACTAAGAAGTTTCTTTAGAAAAAAAAAGTCAAGCAAGTACATTGAGAATTGCAGACACTGGAAATTTAACAAGTGGTTTTGTAAAAGCTCCTCATTCTGCAAATTGCAAGAGTAAAAAAAAAATGGCTTAGAACAGGGCTCCTGTGTCAAACTCCTGGTGCGCGGGCCCAATGTGCCATGTGCTGGCCACACCCATGCCCAGTTTAGCAAAGGGGAAAAAAAGTTATGATACATCATGTGACATGATGATGTGAGTTTGACACCCCTGGCTTAGAAAAACCCAGAACTCTTTTTATGGAAATATATCGATAACCAAAAACTTTGGAGTACAATTAGATGTGAACTTATGATCACAATTTAGCCCCAAATTTCTGTTGCTAAGGTAGGAAGTTGTGGTGTCAGTTTTGTCCCATTTTATGATCTTTCCTGCCATCGTTGTTAAGTTAAACTCAACAGTTAAGTTGGTAACATGGTTGTTTAGTGAATACGGCTTCTCCACTGTCTTTGCTTGTCAGAATGTTGCAAAAGGTGCCTCTAGGACAGGGCAATCATCATAAATATAAGCCATTTGCCAAGCGTCTGAATTTTGATCACATGACCATGGGGATGCTGCAATGGTCATAAGTGTAAAAAACAGTCATAAGTCACTTTCTTCAGTGCTGTTGTAACTTTGAACAATCACTAAACAAATGACTGTAAGTCAATGACTACCTTTATTGTCCAAAACTTTGCATTTAATATCACTCTTTCTGCTTTCTTGGTCTAATGGCAGTGCTGATGGGAAGTAATTCAGGAGAGAGAGGGAGAGGCAAAGGCAATTATTTAAATAATTATTAAATAATTATTTAAATAATTTTAAAATTATTTCAATAATTTTAAACAATTGTTCCAGTTGTAACTGCAGAAAATGCCTGTGAATTCATTATCTGTTACTGGCAACCTGATAAACATGTCACCTGTGTAATAGCTCTTGAGAATTCAAAAGCTTGCAAGTGCAAACTTTATAAGCAAACTTTAATGGGCAGAATAAGAATGTCATCTTGGAACATTCATGATTTTGGATTTTTTTTTTTAATACTCATAATTATTTCCCCCCTATTAAGGAAAAAGAATTAGTAAGATAAGTCAACAGAATTACTATTATAGCAGGCAGCTGGGAACTCACTGATACTGCATGAACTATGCAAAGCATTCACACGTGCAACATTTAAATACTCACTTGCCAATTCAAAGTTTCTTAAACTCTGTCCTATCTCCATGTGTTTCATGCCAATATGGCTACTCACTGGATTGTATATCCATTCACATATAACAGGGTTTCTCAACCTTGGCAACTTTAAGCTATATGGACTTCAACTCCCAGAATTCTTCAGCTAGCCTGCTGGTTGGAGAATTCTGGGAGTTGAAGTCCATACTGCTTAAACTTTCCAGAAACACTGACATAATATAGGTGCTGATTGACGCTGATACTTGAATTAAAAAGTTCTTTAATCATAGTCTTCAACATGTCCAACATCTCCATGTCCAACATCATGCTTAAATGATCCTGGAACTCTTTTTTTCTTCATTGTGGTGCACTATCTCAGCCCAGTGCCTCACAAGTACCTGCTCTTGTTTTTCTATATGTCCTTGTATATAATCCTTTCAATTAAGAATGGCTTAACGACCATGAGTATATAAAGCAGAAAAATATCCTTATCAAATGAAAGGGAATCAGAAAACAAACATTGAAAGAATGAAGAAAAAAACAATCCAGAGAAAGAAAAAGGGAGAGGAATGATGGCTAACTACCAGTCTCTGTTTAAATAAATTCCCTACTCTCTAGAATTGGCAGATATCCAATAAAAACTCATTCTAATCTTAAGTCAAAAGTCTTCCATGCAAAACACTCTAGGAGAGGCCCTAGTGATGTGAAATATTATTCTTCCACCTAACAGTTGGGATAAACAGCAGAGAAAAAGACTGTAATCTTTCTGTCCATTTGTAGCAAAAGATAAGGAATTAAAGGAAGCCCATTTCTTAAAACTCATCACAGATGCTATGTGATAGCAAGGAAAAGACAATATTGCTTTAAGATGTTTCAAGCAGATTCCCACAGTGGACGGATGGCAGAAAAAGTTTATGGAGTTAGTGGAGATGGCCACATTGACTGCTTTGATTAAAGAAAAGACAACTATTCTTTTTTCTACTTGGAAATCGCTTTTGGACTTTCTGCTTGTGGTGGGGAAAAAATGAAACTTTAACTTTGAGTTTTGCCAATAAGATTCAATGTAATTAGACATGGCTAATATATAGTATTATATAAAAGCAAAAAGTTGAGGTGTGAGGATACTATTATATTCGACTGCAGTGGTTCTCAACCTGTGGTCCACTGACCTCCTGGAGGGCTGTGATGTAACAGATAACAGATAATCAGAGTTGGAAGGAGCCTTGTAGGTCATCTAGTCCAACCCTCTGCTCAAGCAGGAGACCCTACACCATCTTTGACAAATGGCAGTCCAATCTCTTCTCGAAAGCCTCCAGTGATGAAGCTCCCACAATTTCCGAAGGCAACTTCTCTTCCATGGGTTGACCGTTCTCACTGTCAGAACGTTTCTCCTTATTTCAAAGTTAAATCTCTCCTTGTTCAGTTTCCATCCATTATTCCTTGTCTGGCCTTCAGCTGCTTTAGAAAATAAATTGACCCCTTCCTCCTCTCTGTGGCAGCCCCTCAAATATTGGAACACTGCTATCATGTCTCCCCTGGTCCTTTTCTTCACTAGACTAGCCAGGCCCAATTCATTGTATGTTTTAGCCTCCAGTTCCCTAATCATCCGAGTTGCTCTTCTCTGCACTCTTTCTAGAGTCTCAACATCTTTTTTATAGTGTGGTGACCAAAACTGGATGCAATACTCTAAGTGTGGTCTTACTAAGGCTTTATAGAGTGGCATTAGTACTTCACTTGATCCTGATTGTATCTCTCTGTTAATGCAACTTAGGATTGCATTAGCTTTCTTGGCGGCTGCTGCACACTGCTAGCTCATATTTAGCTGGCTGTACACTCAGACTCCAAGATCCCTTTCACAATTATTGCTATTGAGCCTGATTTCACCCACTCTATGCGTGTATTTTTGGTTTTTCTTGCCCAGGTGTAGGGCTTAACTTTTCATGTCATCAAAGGGGGTCCATGAGAGCTTCAAAAAAATGTTGTGGTTTAAGTCTTGGTGGGCCAGAGCCATGGTCCATGGCCACAAAAGCAGTGGTGCATTTCCAAAAGTGTTACCACCAGTTCGGTGGGCATGACTTAGTGGGCGTGCTTTGCACAGGCACAGAGGCATTTTGACTCACCTCCTGCAATCCTGCAGTCTGTCGCTTCAGCAGCTGCCACATGGCAATTGCTGTGCCACACAAAGCAGCTGCGCTTCAAATGCAGGACATAAAGGTGAGTATGGGAGCCCGGGCAAGCAGGGGTGGACCCAACACAGAGGTTCGGAGAGAACAGTTTTGGTGTCTGCTGCTCATCGCTGCTATCAGTTCAGCAGAAACGAGCCAAACCGGTAGAATACCACCACTGCACAAAAGGTATTTAAAGGGGATCGGTGTTGAAGAAACATTACTGCTAAAATTCTGTAGAGATTCTCAGTCATCCAGGTCACGGTTGTCCCAAAGGTGTTTTTTCATGAGGCAACTGGACTTTCTTCTTTTTTCTTTTGAAGACTTTTCACTTCTCATCCAAGCTTTTTCAGCTCCATTCCCCACTATCCTGTCAGAGCTGAAGAAGCTTCTTGGGTGAGAAGTGAAATGTCTTCAAAAGAAAAAAAAAGAAGAAAGTCCAGTTGCCTCATGAAAAAACACCTTTGAGAAACACTGTTCTACTCCATCAAAAGGGGTTGGAAATCAACCTTTTTTTTCCTTCTTCCCTCTGCCCTGCACTTTTTTTCTTTTTCTTTTCCTTCCTTATTTTTCTCTTATCTTTGTTTTTCTTTGTATGTTTTGTGTTTTATATTCTGATAAACCAATAAAATGTGTAAATCTGAAGATGTTCTGTGCAGATATTACATGTCTACTCTTGATGCTCCAAACAAACATTTGGAAATTAAATTCAAAACATTTCACAGACACACAGAAAAACAGGTCCATAAATAAATTTGGTCACTCCAGATATACAAGGCTAGACTGTATTACAGTAGCCCTGTGTTTTACTTCAAAATCTGAAATATTGAATTAAATCCAAAGGAATCTAAGTAACATCCTACCATTTTCTGCCAGAACTTATTTATTTTTTATCAGTTCTCATATAAGGAAAAATAAAAGTATCTTGTATGCATAAATACAGCAAATGCGTGATGCTCAGAGGCCCTGGAGATTTTATCCCTGTAAACCGAATCTGCTTTATGTGAAATAGTGAGTCTATTTCTATGAAATGACTCCATTTATATACATGGCCAAACCAAGATTTCAAATCATGATTTTTTGAATAAGTCATAATAGGCATAATAGGCATAATATGACATAAAAGTCATAATAATTGTCACAAAACAATTAAGCAGCATGGATGACTAAGTCAAACCTAAAATCAATCAGTACCACTCATTATAAAGAACATACAGTTAGTTGGTCTTCTGGACTCCTTCCTGCATTTGGGGTGTTGGTATGAAATAGAAAAAAAAAAAAAACTCTCAGGAAATTCAGGAGTGCCTAAATTAGCTACAGAAACCACCTGCTGTGTCAATTATGCTCATTCAAAAGTGTTAGAACATAACACTATATATAAATGATGGATTCTTTTGCAAAAAGATGGAGCTCCCCGTGGTACTGATCCTTCTCCTTGCTGGATTAATGTTGATTTTAACCATTTAGTCATGTCCGACTATTGGTGGCTTTATACGCAAGGGCTCTCCATGCTACCCTATCAAGCACAGCTTTTTTCAATTGTTGCATATTCAACTTTGATATTATCAAATCAGCATGTTCTTTGCTTGCTCTTTCTTCTTTGTTCAACTAATTGTTCCTAGCATCATTGTCTTCTTCAATGAATTTGCATGGCCAAAGTAGTTGGATGATTTTAGTTTCTAGTGACTTCTGGTTTTATACAATTTAACACCTCTCTGTTAGTTACTCTGGTTGTCCATGGTACATGCAGTAATTTACGCCAGCACCACAATTCAAAGGTGTCATTTGCTGGATGGTATACTTCACAGAATACTTTTACCAGCTTCAACTTGAAATAAGGACATACCAGTAACATAAATGTTGCTGATAATTTTGTAAAAATCTTTCCAGTTATCCTTTTGTTCCATTATGTGATGACTTTCCCTGAAAAAAATAATGTAATCTATAGTAAATCCAAATATATTGATGAAGAATAATATCTTATTAGAAGTATTATATTTTTACCCAGCTTCAGCTGATGTGCCAGATCAGCTGATGTGCCTTAGCTGGATTGGGAGGGCTTCACAACAGTGACTCACAACTCCAGCAATGCAATCTACAATGGGTCTACTTTGAAATCACCCAGAAACTTCAATTAATTCAGAATGCAACAGCCCAACTATTACCTGTTATATACCAATATGAGCATTCTATCCTTATGTTCTGGGGTTCTATTGGATTTTGAAGGTCACTCAAAATGCTGATTGAAACCCTTTGAAAGCCTACACATGTTGTCTTTGAGGTTTCATAATAAATAAAAACTTATTGTTTTTATTTTTTGTTGTTAGATTTTGTGATAGTTTTATTTCATTTTACCAATATTGTATTTTGGATGTTCTAGTGTAACATTTATATTTATTATATTTTGGATGTTCTAATGTACATTTCTAATGTAATTGAAAAATATTGTAACCTACCAATAAACATTTGATGGCAGCAGGTAACAAAATTGATATATATCCATGATGGTGAACCTATGGCATGCATGCCACAGGTGGCACGCAGAGCCATTTGTGCTGGCATGTGAGCTGCAAGCAAACTTACCTCACTACGCATGCGCATACCTCACAGCTGCTTTTTGGCCTGTTTGAAGCCTTTTTCGGTCTCCCAGAGGCTTGAGGAAAGCCTATGCAGGCCAAAAAATAGGCCTGTTTTGTCACTTCCTGTATTTCCGGAAATACCGGAAGTGACAAAATGGGCCCATTTTTCAGCCTGCAAAGGCTGCAGGAGTTTTCCTCAAGCCTCTGGGAGGCCGAAAATCAGCTTGGAGGCACAGTGCATATAAGGGGGTGGCGGGGGGGATTGCGCACACATGGGCAGGGGGTGGGGGGCATGCGCATTGCCTTCTGGGTGCTGGCATGTGAGTGCATGCATGGAAGGACATGCACAATTTTTGGCACAGGAGCCCAAAAAGGTTAGCCACCACACACACACACACACACACACACATATATATATACATACATACATACATACATATATGTGCTGTTCAGCTTCCTTCAGGTATTATCCCACGTCATTGTAGTTGTGCTTTTAAAGTTGCAGCAACGTTTTGGCAGAATCTCATCTGCCATCATCAGGCATGTATTGAGTTCA
Source organism: Laticauda colubrina (assembly GCA_015471245.1). NCBI lineage: Eukaryota > Metazoa > Chordata > Lepidosauria > Squamata > Elapidae > Laticauda > Laticauda colubrina. The sequence goes on from BLBF01000072.1 coordinate 5,118,242, forward strand.
TATTCATATTCTCAATACATATTCTGTATTGAGTTAATATTGCATTATATATATATTATATTATATGTATATAATAAAGGAAGTGTTTAGATTGCTAGTTAGCTTCTGAGCCAAAATGCCCTACACTGTCAGTTTACATAGATAAGACCCTTCCATTCCAGAAATACAATATTTTCCAACAAGTATTCCAGCTGGCATTCTTTAAATAAATTCATGCTTTGCATCTTAAGCAGTGCTTGATATCAGCCAGAAGTTGGTATTTAGGTTGTCATCTACTTGTTAAGAAAAAATGACTACATTGAACGTGAAATTCACATTCCTCTGGTGCTCCATAATTACTTCAAAGCTTATTTTACAATAAAAGGACTCAAAACAGCTGCCATATCAACAATTCAACTGGGGTTAACCAGCTATTTTGCAACATGTTAGTCCTTGAAGGTCAATTACCATACAGCTTTATTATAAAGACAGCAGTAAAAGATCTGATTTACTTTTTTGGAAATGAAAAGAATGAGAAACATTCTTTGTTTTGTGTTTGTTTACTGTGCCAATAATCTAAAGGTCAGCCAATGTTACTAACATAGCATGATCCAGTTGCTTGTTGGATGTGTGTGTATATCAGAGTTGAACTTTAGGAAGCAACTGACCGTAATCCAGGAATCAGAGCCAGAAGTTGAGCACAAACGATTGCAGAATTAAAGTGAAAAAAAAAATCACTTACATGTAAATCTCATTATTCCTTCAGTGAGTCAATGAATAGCCTGAACAAACATAATACTTCCAGAATCTGAAAAGATGCTTCAATATGAAGTTTGGTTGCTGCTTTAGAGGGAACATAGAGATCTTGTTTTAGGCCATAAGTTTGTAACTGTATGTGTGATGTTAACATGTCTCTTCATCTTGTTAAATGGCAGTAGACTTAATTTTATATTTATTTGGGATCTGGGTAAACACCTAAAGGCCTGGTCCCACTGGCCGATGGACACAAAACGGACACAGCAGACGAGCAAAATTTTGGGGGTGGCTCCATCCGTTGTCATCCGCTCCAAAAAGTGGCAAAAATTTGCATAAACAGAACGGAAAAGAACGGAAAAGAACGGACATGGGTATAGTACGTAGCGGGGATGTTAAACGGATGTTCATAGGAAGCCTAGTGGATGAAAGCAGATGGAAGCGGATGACACATCCGAAGGGGTTCCGGGGGAGAATTTCGAAGCGGATGCATAGCGGAAGGGGCGGATGCATCGCGGATGAAGCAGATGCATCACGGACACTGTAGGAAACAAAGGGGATGCCGCGTGGATGTATATTGGATGCAAAGCATTCACTGCACATGCGGGGAGTATGAATTGCGTCAGCTCCACGCATGTAAAGATGTAGCACGCACGCAGTCAGCATACAGGGGAAACACGTGCTGCCACATACATCTAGCAGGAACACCATGGTTCATCAGTCAAGGAAAAAGAGGAAGCCCGTGCCTACTGGTTCCAGCTCTGGCAAGAAGGCCAGAACCAGCATCCCACCCCCTGGCACTGACTCTGAAGCTGCTGCTGCTGCTGCTGTGGTGGACCAGCCCCAAGGCCCTCAAAGCCCTCAAAGCCCTGCTGCTGAAGGCCCTGCTGCTCAAGCCCCTGAAGGTCCTGCTGCTCAAGCCCCCGAAGGCCCTGCTCAAGCCCCTGCCAGAGGGAGGAAGAGGCAAGGGAAGCAGAAGGGAGAGAGGAAACAGTACACTATTTCCGAGAAGCATGAGGATGAGGTGCTGGAATGGCTGAGGGAGAACGAGTACCTCTGGAGAAAGGGCCACAGACTGTATCGCAACACCAAGAAGAAGTAGGCAGCTTGGAGAGACAAGGCAGAGAGCCTGGGGTACACTGCAGATGGACTCCTTGGATGGTGGAAGCACATGCACACCTGGTATGCCTAGCTACACCTCAAGAAATCCGGGCAGGCCGCTGTCAATCTCACTGACCGGGAGATGTACATCATGGCCAAGTGCAGTTTCCTGGAGGGTGAGATCCACCACCGAGGAGCAGCCCCTCTGAGACCCCTCTCCCTCAGACAGCCCACAGACAGCCAGTCCTCTCCCAGCCAGGAGCCAGCGAGCCTGTCCAGGCAGGTGTCTTCAGAGGGCCCCATGGCAGAGACCCCCCCAGACAGCCACACTCCCCATGCCAGCAGACTTGGAGGATCCCATGGAGGATGACGCCCTGCTGTCACAAATGGAGGAAGAAGCAGCAGCCACCAGAGGCCAACCCACCCCCACCCCCAGCTCTAGAGGATGCAGGCAGAGAGGCAGACTGGAGGGCCAGGACCACAGTGTGCTGTTAGAGATCAGGGACACAATGAAAACCAGCACAGAACTTCTCTCTCAGCTGGTCCACAGCGACATACCATCCTCGGGCCGGAACACCTTCATCACCTACGTGAGCCAGACCCTGAGGAACCTGCCCGAGGCCCAGTACCAGGTGATGAAGCAGAAGATCACAGCACTTCTGCACAACCCTCAAGGCCCAGCTGAAGCTGCTCCTACCCAGTCCAGGTCTGCTCCTCCACCCCAGGCGATGTCACAGCCCTTCCATGGCTTTCAACAGCCCCTCACCTACCAAGGCTATGACTACCAGGACTTCCCACAGCAGAAGCAGAACTTCTCAGTCCAGGTCCAGGTTCATCGCATGCCACAGATGCCACTCCTCACCCAGCTGCAGACCAGACAGCCCCACTACACTCCTCCTTCCTCTACCCCACAGCCAAGCCCATCAATGGACAATCTGTCATCAGTCTTGAGCCTCACATCTCAGGTCCTTGAGGAAGGGCCTCTCAACCTCACGGGACTGAGTCAGCTCTCGGATAGCTACCTGAACACACCACCCACCTGTTGTACCCTCGGGGCCAAGCACCCCAATGGTGCCTCAGACCAGCACTCAAGCCACAGCCACCTCCACAGTCCCTGCCCACTTAACAGCTGAGACCATGGACATGACTCAGAGTGACTGAGAATAGTGTCAGAGACTGAGTTGTACTTGTTAAATTTATCTTTGCTTAAGACACTTTACTTGATTCATTTTGCTTATTTAATAAAGTAATAAAGTTTACCTAAGAAAATTAAGCAATTTGCTTAAGACACTTAGTTTACTTGGTTCATTTTTTTACCTTAATAAAATGTTGGTGAAAACTTTGAAAAAATGGTTAAGCCTTTGCATGCTTGTGGGATAGATAAGGATAGTTGTGGGATAGATAAACCTCCAGTGCAACCATTGTGGGACTGTATGGTCCACCATCCCAGCGATCCAGATGATTTTCTCCCCCTTTTTATAGAAAATATCGGTTGTCCGCTAGGTGTCTTTCTACATACTCTAGACATACTCCAGACATCCTAAATATACGAGATACATCCCGGATACAAATGTTTTGTGCGTTTTTAATACTTTATATACGAGATGCATACGCTTACATCCTTTCTACTTTTGTGCTACTAACGCTGTGTAGACGTTCCGTGTACCTTTTGTTTCCTCCCTCTTTACGTTTTCAGCTGCAGCGGATGTGAGTTGAGGGGATGCCCAGAGGATGCAGAGAGGATACAGTGGACGTTTAATGGATGATAAACATACATAGAACGTTTGTTGCCTGTATATGTCATGGATGTACATCGTACGCGGCGGAAAGTTCATCCGTTCACAAAGTTTTGTGCAGCTCAAAACTTCTTGCGTGGATGAAATCGCAGTGGACGGATGCTTGACGGATAGAGCGTATGAAACACGTATGCAATGAGTACACAATTGATGCATAGTGTTTTCCAACGGATGGCAAGCTTTTTTTAACGTTTTACATCCTCTTTGCATCCGTAAGTGCAGTGGGACCGGGCCTTAACTTTGCAGCTTTCGGGGAGAATTAATTGGGGGACAAAGGAGGAACAAAAAAAACTCAACCAGAATAGGAAAGACTTCAGAACTAGAGAACTAGGCTACAATAGGAGGAAGAAGCCTTCATGTATTAATCTAAAAAGGAGAGGCAAATTCCTAGATTAGGGGTGTCCAACCTTGGCAACTTTGTGGACTTTGACTTTCAGAATTCTGGTTCTTTGTGGACTTCAACTTCCAGAATTCCACAGGTCTTAGAGAAGCAAAATATTGGACAACCCTCTTCTAAATGATCCCACCATATTGGCTTTGACAGATGAATGTTAAAATCTATAAACACCTGGAGGAAACCAGGATTTCTATCTGTCATATTTGCAATCATTTAGCTTATGCTGAAAAGAAAAATAGTTATTCCTTGCTGCTTTTTTATCATAAGGAAATTTCATTCTGGCGTTCAGCATTTATCCCTTCCAAGTGCAGAATGTAAATGTGGCTGGCTTATGAAGTTTGAATATATTATATGTCAAGCGTCATTCTGATGTAAGGGATGTTGAAAATAAATGCATGTCTTATTTGCTACAGGTGCTATGTTGATGGATGGAGGCAGCAAAAGAAAACAAAAAACCAAGGAAGTATTAAGTTACTGATCAAATTGTTGAGTTCTTGGGGCCCTCTGAACTTGATTGTTTTCTTGCAATAACCTTGATAGTAGCCCTTCAGCTACAGCCCAGACAAGAAGCACAACAATGAATATATATTTTATTGCAGGATTACATTAAAAGAATCTTGCAAGTCTGAGATTATTTCTCTCCTCCTCTCCTTTCAGCTTCTGAAATAGTAGGGAAGGTCCCTCCTGAAATGCTTCCCATGACCTCAGTGGTGGGCTTCTACTGGTTTCACAATGGGTTTGGTAAGTGCGCACACACGCTAGGCACACACTTCACGCACAGGGGTGGCATTCAACTGGTGTTACTACCAGTTCGGTGAGAGTGTATTTTGCTACGCATGCATGTATAGCATTTGCAAAAAAACATCAGCTGTGCTGCCTGAACAGCTGAGAAGTGCTGCACATGGGTGCGCAGCATTTGAAAATTCCTTTCTTTCCTGCTTTTTCAACCTCAGCTGCTTTGCGCAGCACAACTGAGTGCTGCTTGTCAGCTAGAGAAAGTATATGCTTGCTGGATCCGGTAGTGTGCACATGTGTATAGCACGCTCCCCGAACTGGTTGTTATGCCAGTCGGATCCCACCCCTGAGCTAGTCTCCACTTACAACTACAATTGGGAGAATTTCGGTTGGTAAACAAGGCGGTTAAGTGACTTGTGCCCAATTTTGTGACCTGTTCTGCCATGGTTGTTAAGTGAATCATTAAAGGTAATTGAATTACCCAGTTGGTAAGTTAAATCAGGCTTCTGTCCTTCCCTTGTAGAGTCAGACTCTGAGGGAGAGGAGGAACAGCTGACAGGGAGTGGAGGTGTGGCTCTGGGGGTTGGGGAGGAAGCTGAGGAGGGGCAGAGGCCGGCTGGGCAGTCAGAGGAGGACCCAGGTCCATCCCCTCTTCATCCTAGGACATGCAGGGAGGAACAGAGAAGGAAACAACTTGGCTTACAAGAGAGGAAGTGGCCATGATCCCTCTCATTGGTTGCAGCTGGGGAGAATAGTATATAAGAGAGATATGGTTAAAACACAGTGTTGCCAGAAGCAAAGTGTGTTTTATTTTGGGCTGAAGTTATCTTGGTTGGCATCCTTCCAACAAATTGTGCCTTGTTATCTCCTTGAAGTTGATAATTACTCATCCTGGTCCTTCATTGTAATTTGTTTTAGTTTTTTAGTTCACCTCTCATTAAGTTCGGACTGAATTGCTTTCTTTTGAAGACTATTTTTGAATATGTTTTTATCTCCAACTGAGAATTATTGAACAGTGGGGCCAAGTTGGAGGCATTAAAGGACATTTATTTACATTTGGATTTTGTAACAATTGTGTTAAACTCTGGGTCATCACAGCTTTCCCCATTCACTTTGCTTGTTGAAATTTAGCTGTGAAAATCACAAAGGAGAATCACGTGATCTGAGATGCCACAACCAGATACATGCTGGTTACTAAGTGTCCACATTTTGATCCTGTGACTGTGAATGTGCTGCAATGGTGGTAAATGCAAGGACAAGTAGGTCACATTTTTCAGCGCCATGGTTTGAAACTTTGACTGGTCAGTAAACAAATGGTTGTAAGTCAAGGACTACCTGTAATAGTAAACTTTATTATGATTATTGATCAACAACAAAATCAATTCTAAGCTAGCAAATTAAAACATACAGTAAATACAGCTGGTCCACAACTTACAATAGTTCATTTAGTGACCATACAAAATTACAATGACACTGAAAAAAGTGACTTACATTTTTCACTTATGACCATTGTACCATCTCCATGGTCACGTGATCAAAATTTGGATGCTTGGCAACTGGCATGTATTTATGACAGTTGCAGTGTCCTGTGGTCATGTGATCACCTTTTGCAACCTTCTGACAAACAAAGGCAATGGGGAAGCCAGATCCACTTAACACTCGTGTTAACAACTGCCGTGATTTACAAAGCAACTGTCACAAAAATGGTTTTGTGAAATGGGGCAAAATTCACTTAACAAATGTCTCACTGAGGAACAGAAATCTTGGGCTCAATTGTGGTCATAGGTGGAGGACTAGCTTCAATTATAAATCCTCTAAGGTTGAGGCATGGTGTGTTTTACAAAGAGCAAAACAAAACATAAATTGTGTTGTCATTCTTTATAAACAGATTAGGATTGTTGTTGTGGAGAGAACATTCAAAGGAGGGTTGTTAAGACCCTATCTTGAAATTCTCAAAAAAAAGCATAAATGTAATAAATAATTACAGCTTACAGATGAACAGAGTTGGAAGGGGCCTTGTAGGTCATCTAGTCCAACCCTCCGCCCAAGCAGACCCTACACCACTTCTGACAGAAGGGAGTCCAATCTCTTCTTGAAAGGCTCCAGTGATGAAGCTCCCACAACCTCTCAAGGCAACTTCTGTTCCATTGGTTGATTGCTCTCCCTGTCAAAAGTTTCTCCTTATTTCCAGGTTAAATTTCTCCTTGTTCAGTTTCCATCCATTATTCCTTGTCTGGCCTTGGGGTGCTTTGGAAAATAGCTTGAGCCCCTCCTCTCTGTGGCAGAGAGGAAAACTGCTGTCATGTCTCCCCTGGTCCTTCTCTTTCCTCAACTAGCCATGCCCAGTTCCTGCAACTGTTCTAATAATAAATAAGCAGCTAGGACTGTGTGTATGATTCTATCTTTAACTAATCTACAATAAAAGGTTTGGCTTATAATAGCTGAGGGTGGGGTCTCAGAAACAATTCAAAATGAGGGGGTTAATTTAAATGGTGTTCAATTGTTCCAGGTTGGACCAGAGGGCTCCACCTATCGCTAATTACAAGTTTAAAAATTCCACAATACACACATAAGTAATTTACAACACTACAGAACTGTTGCCATCATGTAGAACCTCGAGTTATTTTTAGGAAAAGGGACATATCATATCTCATCAGCTATGCGAAAATGTCTCGAAATGACACAATTATGCCGGTCTGAATCCTCCCCGATTTGAAGATACTGCAGGTTATAAGCTCTCTACAGGGATAAAGGAATATCACTTTAGATGCAATTTTTCATCCTGAGTTGTCCTTGGTTTCCTTCTTAGGGTCAGATGTCTTATCTCACAGAGATAATGGTGAAATTATAAGACTCGGGGATTTATAGAGGAACCATTCATCCCACAGAGACTGCAGGCTCTCTGCTAGAAATTATACCTTCGATTATTTAGTACTGTTCCTCTCTAGTTTCCAGATTCATTCTCACAATATTATGCAGGTGTATAACTGTGCATTCAGTAGCTCCATTATGGCATTTAGACCCTTATTGCTAATCTCTGGTTTTTGTAACCTTCAGAGACAATTATCTGGAACTACTCTTAAAAGTGTTTTATAGAAGTTTTATTCAGCGTGTTTGTTTATGGATCCTTCAAGATAAGAACATATGCCAGTTTGGTCGAGTGGCTAAGGCACCAGGTTACAAACCAGGAGGCTGTGAGTTCCAGACCTGTCTTAGAACTGAAAGCTGGCAGGGAGATTCTGTGCCAATCACCAGCAGACCGTGATTTCTAGTCCCATTTTAGTCATGAAAACTAGCTGGGAGATTTTGAGTCAGTGGGTCACTCTCTCTCAACCCAACCCATTTCACAGGGATGTTATTGTGGGGGGAAGTAGACCGAGGAAGGAATATTAGAAATATTCCAGTGATGGGATTCAATTTTTTTTTACTACCGGTTGTCCGGGAGTTGCTTGGTGGGCATGGCTTGGTGAGCGTGGCAGGGGAAGGATTCTGTAAAATCTCCATTCCCTCCCCACTCCTGGGGGAAGGTTACTGCAAAATCCCATTCCCTCCCCACCTCACTACCCTGCTTTCCAGCTCTTTTCTCCTGTGCAGGACAACCAAAGAAGATCCAGCTGATCAGCTGGGACTCAGGAGGCCAGAGAATAGATGGGGGCAGGGACAGCCAGAGGTGGTATTTGCTGGTTCTCCGAACTACTCCAAATTTCTGCTACCAGTTCCCCAGAACTGGTCAGAACCTGCTCAATACTACCTCTGATATATTCCCTGCCATGAGTTCTTTATAAAAACAATGAAGGGAAGGAAAAGGAAGGGAAGGGCATAACAAACATCAGGGTAGAACATATCTTAGTGACTGTGTTGTTCAACTCCTGCTCATTCCAAGGAATTAAACCTCACTTTAGTTCAGTTTATAGCTAAGAGGGTAAATTTAGTAATACTCAAGAAATATGACTCTTCAAAATTCCAAGGTGCTATGTGTACAGCTCCTAGACATACATACATATACACAGAGAGAGAGAAAGAGAGGAAGAGGAGAGGGGGAGGGGAAGGGGGAGAGGGAGAAGGGGAGGGGGGGAGAGAGAGAGATTGGAACTCTGTTATCTACCAACTTTTGACCTTCCCAAATGCTTTGATGCAAATCTTGACTTAAAATTAGTTCTGTGAGAAGGTGTTGCTTCAGTTCTGGAGACTCCTTGACTCCTTGATTGAGGCCACACTTCATTGGAAAAAAGAGAGATAGTCTGCCTTCAATTAAAAGCATCACAGCAGGTGGTTTTACAATTTTCTTCTGCATGCATGCACCTCTTGCAGAACTTATGAAAAGCCAGCAAAGCGGTCCATTTGGTGCAACCCAGCCTTAAGATGCAACTTTGCTTTATTTCACAGAGCACATTATAGGAAATCTTCATCACTGTCCCAAGCTTTGGGGCAGGCCTACTAAAAATACACATCAAGTTTCATTCGGTAGTGCTTTTTTTTCCAAGACCAAATATGCTTAGAAATGCATATTTAGAGAGCCAGGATCTTTGAAACCTGCTATTTAATAGCATAAAATGATGGTGAAATATGTGCATAGAAAAAAAAATCAATAATCTGTCCAGAGAAATGGCCTGCTCTTATAATTTATAATAATGGGAATCACAAAGTTCCTGCTAAAGATTCATTTTTTGTTGTAAACATACATATAGAGGTAGATGGTGTTTTCCCATTAATAAAGACAATTGGTAATGCAAAAGCTTTGTCAAAATTATTGGCATCTACTATATAATCATTAATTTAGACACAAAGAGGGAATTTTCAATGACTTCCTTTTACGCCTTTCTTACACACTGCATAGGTTTTCTGCTTTGCATCAGCACATGCACCAATTAATCTACAGTACAATGTTGTAGACATAAAACTTCTGCTTTCCTTAAAAAAAAAAAAAGAACCACGGACATTTTAAAAACTTATCAAAATATGCATTTTCAAGGTTTTTTAAAAAAATCACGCCATCATCTGAAACTTGAAAGTAGCAGCTAAATTGGCACAGTCTAGAAATAGACTACTTTGTCAGTCCAAGGTATCTCTGTTAGTTAAACTTCTTCAAAAAATTGTTCACATATTATTGCTGGCTACCAATCCATTTGCAATCCCAGTTTAGTAGTTTATTGCACTCTAAGTCTCAAAATGGCTTTGGACCAGGACAGCAGAAGATCTCCTATGTATCTACAAGGTTTTGGATTCTTTTCTTTAAAAAAGCAATTCCACATATTTAAGGAAAAGATGTAGATATGTTTCAAGGTTTTGTAAACATGTGATATTCTGGTTCTCCACTGCCCTAGAATTCATCCAATAATTATTGTAAGATCACCTACTGAGGTCAGCTTTTATAGTCCTGCCAAAAGTCCCACACTAAAACTATTCTGCTATTATGAATGGTTTGTATTGATCATGATGTTGTACTAAGAAATTCTTGCCCTGATTATTATAATGTTTTGTTATATTGGTTTATATGGTACATCATTTTGATTTACCTGAACTGTTCTTATAGAAATGAAACTATTACTTCTTCTACCATTACTCTTTCTCAGTGGACAGGCTTGAAAAATTGGCCTTTAATTGTGGCTTGACATACGGTCAGCCAGAAGTTTAGACTAGATTTTGGCATTTTTATCCACTTAGCGAGTCCTTCCTAAGGTCCTGGAATAGGCAAATGTTGTATTAAATATATCACTGGCAGGATCACTGGTGGGATTCTACAGGTTCTAACCGATTCACTAGAATCGGTTGTTAACTTTCTAAACAGTTCGAAGAAATCTCCTTTTGTTTTTTTCTATCCTTCTTACATTCTTGGCAGTATGCCTAGACTTAATGTCTCCAAAGGAGGTTTTGTTTCTTTGCTGGTACTTTCTTAAAGGGGAAGGGTTGTTTTAAGCTTTTTACACTGCTGTTGGGAGGAAATACTCCCCTGTTGGAGTTAGCACTTTGTAGAAATAATTGAATAATGAAGCAGAGCTGCCAGGAAGAAGCTTTTAATGACAAGGAACCAAGATGAGTGACATTCAGCAAGGCTTCTTGGCTAGCTAGAAAGATTGACATTTGAACATGAGCTTACATACCCTTTTTGAGTTTTGGTCTAAAACTGGTGACCATTCAAAGTTATAGTGGCACTGAAAAAAGTGACTTATGACCATTTTTCACCCTTACAATCATTGCAGCATCCCCCACTGTCATGAGAGGCCAGGCGAGGAGAAGCGCCCCTTGATGTGAGTGACGTTGAGTTGGCCACACCCACTCAGTCACATGACCAGCAAGCCATATCCACCAACTAAGAAATGCCCACCGAATCGGTTGTTAAAAAAATTGAATCCCACCCCTGGGCAGGATGTAATCTATTTCTAACAAAGCTACCTTTTGCAATTGACTTATGGTGATTTTTCAGTACCAATGGATTATTATTGTTGTTGTTATTTATCATCACACAGTCAACCAGATGTTCAGTCTGGGTTTGGCATTTTTATCTACCTATCAAATGACCATGGGTAGGCAAATCAGGATGTGTGATGGTGTTACAGATATCATCACAGGATGAAAGCTGTTCCAAATAAAGCCACCTTCTGCAATTAACTGACAGTGAATTTGTCAATGCCAATGCTGTTCAAGTGGTGCCCTAGTTGTTTTGGGACGGTACCCAAGGTGCCTATTACTATTGGTATTACCCTTGCTTGCCTTTGCAACAATCATTCTATTTCTATCTGTAAGTTTTTGTAGTTTGTTATCTTCTCTGATTGTTTCTCTTCCAGTTGGCTGTCTCTAGGCACTGCCACATCCACTATCCAGACATTTTTGTCTTTCTTATAGACAATTGTTAAGGTGTTATGTGGCAGGTGCCATTATTGTTGTTGTTGCTGCTGCTGCTGCTGAAAGCAGAAAGAAAGAGAGAGAGAGAGAGATGTTTTTGGGGTGATTGGAGTTTTTAAAGAGAGATGGATGTGTGTACCTATTTTGAAGAAATCAAAATTGTGGTTTTTTTTTCCAACAGGGTTCTGCTGGAACATTTTAAAAAGCACGCCATGGGAGCCAGAAGCTCGATGTAGCCTGTAAACTTTGAGTTGCCAATTATTTGAGTCAGATGAACAAATAATCAAACTCAATATTAGCAACTCTCCAACTTCCTAACGGAGAAGACTACAAAGGTTATTCTTCAGCCGCAGCTCCACCAAGATAGAAGAACGGATTCTTGTATAGAAAGAAACTAATTGCAAGCTGAGGAGAATAATTGCTTAGTGGGATGGAAATAAAAAGTTTGCAAAAGCCAAAGGCCAGTGGCTATTAAATCTTTTCCAGAGTGTCTTGACTTTTTAAAATATAACCCACAGGAAATTACCTATATTGTCATTCTTAGATACGTGACCTTAAGTGTTTGGCTATCTTAAATGCATGTATTGTTGGAACAAGCTGGGCTTATCAAGAAGTCTGCATTGTGCTGCTTATGCCAGCCAGGTCCTCATCAGTATTCCTCCTCAGTTGCCTCTATCTTTACATCATTTGCAAAACTTTTATTCGGCTGCAAATTGCTCCAGATGCTTGTCAAAAAGTATATGGGCATATCAGACTCACACAAAAAGATTTGTTTCTTCTTTAAGCAAAGATAATGCATCTCACGAAGAATTCAGCAGGCAATTCATCACTCTCCTAATTTAAAAGCATGAGGGTCCCTGTGTGGTCTCCCATTGCTCTTCCTGTATTGAGGGACTCTGCTAAGGGATGCTGGGAGATGTAGCTCAGCAACATACAGGGAGAATAGGTTTCACTTCCCTGCTACAAGAGGAAGATACAAATGATATGACTACCCCCAATATAAGAATTGGATATTCTTATATGCACAGGGCAAAATTCCTTCAAATAACCTGGTCCCAATTCATAAATGGATCTAAAAGATTCAAGGCTTTGTCTGTGTTCAGTTATTAACACCAAATCAGGATTTTTAATCCTCTTTAAGCTTGGCAAGTCATGTTCTCCTGTAGGGCATGGTCCATAGTTAGGCTAGCTGGGTGTTCTGACCCACGCCCTTTCCCAACAAATCAAACACAATCCAAAGGGAACAGAAACCATGTAATGTTTCTGCAAAATAATTAGCTGTGATAAGCACAAACCTTGCCAAACTGTGCAAGACTTGCCAAAAGATAATAGACAAGAAATAATTTGCAAAATAAGAATCTTCAAATACAAACTCAGGTTACTGGAATGTCCACGAGGCTGGAGTTTCAAAACATCTTTGCCTTTTGCAAAGTACGTTCGTTTCATAGCTGGCTTTTATCTTCTTGAAGGAGGGGCCATTACCTTGCAGCCTTACTCCCAAGTCGCCCATGCTTCTGCAGCTGCTCTTTCCTGCGAGCAACCCTGTGCGCATGCGCACTTGGCACAGGCTCCTTGGGAACCTCCTCATCACTGCTGCCAGCCCCCACAATCTCTGAAGGCAGCAGTTCACTCCTCAATGGTCCTGGCCCCTTATCTGAGTCCTTGCTCTCCTCAGCTGTCCACACCTGCTGCCGGCTAACCACAACAGCTATTAACATCAAATCAGGATTTTTAATCATATTTAAGCTTGGCAAGTCATGTTCTCCTGTAGGGCATGATCCATAGTTAGGTTAGCTGGGTTTACATACTGTGCTGGGAGAAAAAATGAAATGAAATCATACGCAATGCAAATTAAATTAGTGCAGCTTTCCACAATGTAAACCAGTACAGTAAGGCTTCTGCAACAAAGACAGGACTAAAATATGCTGGTTTAATGTTATGTGTGAACACAGCAACAACTGTGCTTGATTTTTCAGGGCCCTTCATGGTAAAGCACTGGCATGAGGTAGTCACATATCCCACTCTGGATTAAATGAAATTTATCAATTGCCTTTGGCACCAATCCCATATGAATGCATTGCAGCAGTCTAAATAGTCAGTTATTACGGCATGGACAACTGGAGCAAAATTAAAGCCAGACCATCAGCTGGCTTACAAATTTTCTCACTTCATAAGCTGTGAAAGTCCTTGCCAACTTCTACCATAAGTACAATTAGGGCCTATCAATTCTGCCTTTTGTTACAACTGAGTTTCCAGCTCACAAAAAGATTGGAAAATGGAATGGCTCCCATCAAATCTCATTCAAGGCTAAATAAATGGTTTCCAGCTTCCAAAAAATATTTAGGCAGGATCTAGTTGCAAAAATCTAGTTGCAGACAGACTCTGCATAGATTAGAGGCACTCATCTGAAGATTTAATATACCCCGTTAGTTTGGAGTCTCCTTTGAATCAAGTTCCTGGTGATTTCGTGGAAGATTTTTTTGTTTGTTTGTTCATGCTATCTTTCATTCTATGTAAGGTGGTCTACATAGCACTCTGGTCTTCAGCTTTTATCAATTACAGCCATGTAAAATAGGTTGTGCTGTGATATAGCGACTGGCTCAAAGCCACCCAGTCCTACCTGAACAGCTTAATCCCTACACCACACTGGCTCTTTGGAAGTGGTTGCAACTAACTTCTTTGTGATGACCTGGGGCGTGGCACAAAGGCAACACAGTCAGATAATCAGTCGGAGTCCTTTTATTAGATTCAACTTTGCCCCCAATGTCCTGGTTACCTTCTGGCTGGGGAAAAACTCTCCCAGAAACAGCCTTTGGCTGCAGAAAATCAAGTCCAAAACATGGTCAATAAAAACTGTAACTATGAGTCCAATCAAGGCAAAATGAGGTAATTAGTCCATCAGGATAGGAGAAGGAATTCCAGACCTGAAGGCACGATAATAACTCAACACGGTTGGAAGGACACCAGGAACACAGATAACTAAGTCAACACAAGATAAACGTTTGCTCCCAGCAGATGCCACACTCAGATTGCATCTCTTTTAAACTCTCTTCCCAGCTGTGGCTAATGAAGGGAATCAGGGCCCTTTCATCCCCCATAAGCCATGCAACCTACATTGCTCTCTTCTCCGTTCCTCCCTGCGTGCCCTAGGATGAAGAGGGGGTTGGCCTGGGTCTTCCTCTGAACTCCTTCTCCTTTGTTCTACCTCTTCCCTGCTGTGCCCAGCCAGACTTTGCCCTTCCCCAGTTTCTTCCACAGCCAACGGAGCCACACTCCCACTCCCTATCCGCTGTTCATCTTCCTCCTCCGATTCAGACTCCAACAGGAGCATGGCTTTTTTCTTGGATGTATTTTGACTTTCCAATCTAGCCTAGGCTTGCATCTTTGATGATTTTTTTAACAAAGTATGAATAGCAATAGCAATTACAATAGCACTTAGACTTATAAGCTTTACAGTGCTTTATAGCCCTCTCAAAGCAGTTTACAGAGTCAGATATTTCCCCCAACAATTTGGGTCCTCACACTTGGATCTGGATCATGCTTGACCTATGATTATGCTTAGTTTCTGAGCCCAGCAAAATCAGCCATGTATTGCCCCTTTTTGGTAGCGCTTCACTTTTTGAACAAAAAGACTAATATCAAGGCCGAATGTTAAAAGAACAGAAACCAGTACTTCTTTTTAAAAAAAAAATGGAAGAAAAAATGAAATAGGAAATAAACAGAAGCCAACACTGGTCCTAAATAGACAAAATAAACAAAAACCAAGACAAATGTCAAGAAAGAAATGTCCTCAGCTGTCAATGAAACTCACATAAAAGATACTTTCCAACAGACAATTGAACATTTCAAGGAAATGCCATCAAGAAAACTACCAAGTGTGCCTTTGGGAACGACAATGCATGCAAAATAGGCACAGTTGCTGACCCGTGATACATTCTTACTGTCAACCTTACAAAATACACCATCAGAAAACATGACCAGATAATTAATGCCACTTTATTGTAAGTATTGTATTTTTTATTGTATCTTTTCTCTTCCCTACTATTGCACAAATACTAGGGTTACTTCTAGACTCTTGCTCCTTCCACATTCCTGCTCAGGGGTAAGCTACTTTTTATCTAATTGTTCCCTTGGCCATGTCTTGTTGCTTTGTCTCCCAAGATCGTTCCCACATAGCAATAGTACTTAGACTTATATACTTTCTGAGCAGTTTACAATGCCAGCACATTGCCCCCAACAATCTGGGTCCTCATTTTACTGACCTCAGAAAGATGAAGGCTGAGCCAACCATGAGCCCCATCAGGATTGAACTCCAGGTTGAGGGCAGAGTTAGCCTGCAGTACTGCATTTTAACCCCTGCACCACCAGAGCTCCTATTATTCCATTAGACGTACTGTTCCTGACACAGCATGATGAACACATAGTGTTACCTGGTGCCTCCTTCATTATCAGTATATACTGCCCTAAATTAAAATGTAGACTTACCATGAGGAAGATCAGAGGTCAAACGGGGAAGAAGGTAGCTTCGGATCAGCTCCCACTCAAAGTCATCTTCAACACTTTGGCTGTATTCACACTGATTTAGATCCCCGTCTTCTTCAAATGTGCAGCCAGCTATGAAGGAAATTCAGAGACATGTCAAGATGAAGAACAGCATCTTAACCCTGAGAAATGTACAGAAAATGCATTCCTAACAGAATACAGAAAAATAACCAAGCGCGTATAAATTATAGATATTTCTGCAGCTGAAATTTCTTCATCACACTTTCAAAGAACCATTGCATTTAACAAGGGGAATTGTAGATTTTGATCATTAAAAAACACAAAACAAAATTAGAGCATTCCCGGAAGATTTTCAAACAGTCCATCTACATACAATCTCCAAGTTATTGGTTCACGGTTACCATGATTCAACAATCAGAAAGTTGCAAAGTTTTAAAACACGTAAAGAATTTCACTAAATATTGGGAGACTTTCTTGATGGAATTACCTTTAGCAGCAGAACAAACTAATCTGAAAAAATACACACTCGTGTTTCTAAGATACTTATGGTTGGATAGACATTTCTGAGGCTATTATAATAATAGGTTTTCAGTTTTTGAAATAAATTTAGCAGGTGTCAACACCTGGGGCATATACACTCTTTTATATCAATGTAAAGTATTGATAAGGTGGCTCAATGGCTAAGACGCTAAGCTTGTCGATCAGAAAGGTACGTAGTTCAGCGATTCGAAACACTAGTGCCGCGTCATAGAGCGAGCTCCCGTTTCTTTCCCAGCTTCTGCCAACCTAGCAGTTTGAAAGCACGTAAAAATGCAAGTAGAAAAATAGGGACCACTTTGGTGGGAAGGTAACAGCATTCTGTGCACCTTTGGCATTTAGTCATGCTGGCCACGACCATGGAGACGTCTTCGGACAGCACTGGCTCTTCGGCTTTGTAACGGAGATGAGCACCACCCCCTAGAGCCGGAAACAACTAGCACATAAGTGCAAGGGGAACATTTACAATTACCTGAAGTTTTGTAGAATATTTCTAGTGGATCTCATTGCCTTCTAGAAGTTCTCTGAATTTTCTTACTATTGGATTAGCCATAAATGGGGGAAAAAGGGCTTATTGTTTGGATCCATATACAATGTACCTTTTTCAAAGATGTTATTAGGTTGCTTCTTCTTACTTTTATTATTTAGGTTATTATTACTTAGACCCAGATTAATACTTTCTTATTAACCAGGTTCCAATGTACTAGCTTCCAATGTAGAGCCAATCATAGGAAAATTTTATTAGTTTGCTAAGATTGCACCACGGGCTTTTGAAAGCTACTATTTTGTTTGACTCAATGAATTTAAATATTTTCAACTGATCATTTACTATGTTGATCATGCCTCACCATGGCAACTTTGCTAAAGGTTGGCCTAAAAACAATAAATGTGAAAAATGAATGGTAAAGTAAGTTGGACCCAAATATCCTAGAAGATCTATTTGAGGCTTGACAGAGAAGATCTTGCCACTTCCCAAGCTGCATTAATCTATAATTAAGTTCTTCTAGAGTAGAAAACAAATGCTGTAAGTAATTCATCCTAGATAGGAATCCAATCAAGGGGAAATATTATCAACGTTTGCATTTAACACTGAAGCAGAATTCTAAAAAGGAAGGTACGGGAACCTATTGCCAGTAAACATGGATGAGAAGTATTGAATGCTCACAAAATATCTTCTCGTATCTTCCCCCAGCAGAACCAACATGGTAGAAGAAAAGAATACAGGTAGTCCTCGACTTACAACCACAATGGAGCCCCAGAGTTCTGTCGCGAAGCGAGATCAGTGTTAAGTGAGTTCTGCTCCATTTTATGACCTTTCTTGCCACAGTTGTTTAGAGAATCACTGGAATTGTTAAGTTAGCAACAGGGTTCACAGGCTTCCTCATTGACTTTCCTTGTCAGGAGATCCCAAAAGAGGATTAAAAGATAACCCCCCCCCCCGAATTTTGATCATGTGACCATGCCGCAACAGTCATTAAGCAAGAAAAACAATCATAAGTCATTTTTTCCAATGAAATTGTAAGTCCGGACGGTTATTAAACAAAGTGTTGTGAGTCAAGGACTACCTGTATGTAGATATCGCAGATACTCTACAGTTGCGATGAGGCATTGCAACATCCTCTAGATATAGAGATATCTTACATTTGTTGACCAGATATGAGAAGCTAGGCTACAAAGCATTAACATCAAGCCACATTTTCCTCATTCACTACCCAACCTCTAAGTATAGTGTTTAAGTTTTTCTCTACAAAAAGAAGATTTTGTTGATTACAGCGAATGGCTATAAAAATGTCTGCATTCCACTTTCTTAAAAAGCTCCCAAAAGAACTGCAGAGAGCAGTTGAGAAGTCAAATGGATAGATAGATGAAACAAGCTAACTGTAGGGTTAGAGAATCCATCCTTCATGGAGCATCTTTGCTCTTTCCCTAATATTTTCCTTGGTAGCCTCTGAGCTTTTTTCTCCATGTAATACATGGTGCTCCTTGACTTACAACCACAATGGAGCACAACATTCCTGTGGTTAAGTCAGACATTTGTTAAGGGAGCTCTGCTCCATTATAAGACCATTCTTGCCACAGTTGTTAAGTGAATCGCTCCAATCGATAAGTTAGTAACCCGGTTGCTCTGTGATCGATGGCTTCCCCATTGACTTTGCTTGTCAGAAGGTCACAAAAAAGGATCCCATAGCCTTGGGGACACAGCAACTGTGATGATCCAGAATGTAACACAAACGTAACAAAATTCACAACGTAAATAAATGTCCTTTAATGCCTCCAACTTGGCTCCACTGTCCAATAATTCTCAGTTGGAGATAAAACATATTCAAAAATAGTCTTCAAAAGAAAGCAATACTGTCCGAACATAATCAGTAGATAGAGGTGAAATTAAAAAAACCAAAACAAACTACAATGAAGGAATTTCCACAACGGACCAGGATAAATAATTACCAACTTCACAGAGATAACAAGGCACAGTCTATTGGACAGATGCCAAACAAGATAACTTCAGTCCAAAATAAAACACACTTTGCTTCTGGCAATGTTGTGTTTTAACCATCTCTCTTGTATACTCTTCTCCCCAGCTGCAATCAATGAGTGGGATCATGGCCACTTCCTCTCTCGTAAGCCAAGTTGTTGCCTTTTCCGTTCCTCCCTGCATGTCCTAGGATGAAGAGGGGATGGGCCTGGTTCTTCCTCTGATTGCCCAGCTGGCCTCTGCCCTTCCCCAGCCTCCTCCACAACCTCCGGAGCCACAACTCCACTCCCTGTCTGGTGTTCCTCCTCTCACTCAGAGTCTGACTCTAACAAGGGCAACCATCTTAAACATGCACCACTGGCCAAGCATCTGAATTTGATCACATGATTATGAAGATGCTGCAAAGGTCATAGCTGTGAAAAACAGTCATAAGTCACTTTTCCCAGTGTTGTTGTAACTTTGAATGGATCCAAATGAATTGTGATTGAGGACTACCTTTATTCAAGAGTATGATTATCTATTATGCGTCCCTGAATGAAACTGGTTGTTCTGCTTCAAGTCAGATGTTCACCAAAGTTGGTCCTGAGTTTCAGATTTGGGAAGCTCACCATAATTTGAGGAGGGATTAGACTAGGGGTGTGAAACTCAAGGCCTGTTGGCTGGATGCAGCCTGCAGAGTGCTTAAATCTGGCCCATGGAGCCAGCCTGGAAATAGCAACGGACCCACCCACAGTGCCTCTGGCAGCCAAACAGGGCATGGAGGGAGCGCACGCATCCCCCTGTGTGGCCTGTTTCAGCCTGGGTGACCTCCTGAAGCATTTTACAAGCCAAAACATAGTGCAAAAGAGCCAAGTGTGGGCCCCTGCACTCCATTTTGGCCAGTAAAGTGCTGCAGGAGGCTGTCCAGACTGTCCCCTCACCCTGGCCGGCCCACGTAGGAGAACTACAATGCTGATCTAGCCATTGAGGAAATCTAGTTTGACACTCCTGACTTAAACTTATATACACTCCATAGTCCAGTGGTGGGATTCAATTTGTTTTTACTACTGGTTCTCTGAGCATGGCTTGGTGGGCATTGTTGGGGAAGGATACTGTAAAATCTCCAAGAGAGGTGGTATTTGCCAGTTCTCCAAATTACTCAAAATTTCCTCTACTGGTTCTCCAGAACTGGTCAGAACCAGCTGAATAACATCTCTGCCATATCCCTTTACAGCACTCTTTCTGAGCAGTTTACAGAGTCAGCCTATTGCCTCCAACAATCTGGGTCCTCATTTTACCAACCTCGGAAGGATGGAAGGCTGAGTCAATCTTGAGCCCGTCAGAACTAAATTAAAGACTAGGGGAAGAGCTAGCCTGTAACTGCAGAAAAAACAATTACTACCAACCTGCCTTCAACAGAGAACCTGAATACTGCATGAGTTAAAAAGAGGGCTGTGAAAATATTTACAGCCACCTCACTTCCTGGACATAAACTGTTTCAACCCCTACCCTCAAAATGATGCTATAGAACACTGCAGACCAGAACAACTGGACACAAGGACAGTTTTTCCCCAAAAGCCATCACTCTGCTAAACAAATAATTCCCTCAACACTGTCCAACTATTTACAAAGTCTGCACTACTATTACTATTAATCTTCTCATCACTCCTTATCACCCATCCCCTCCCACTTGTGACTGAATGACTGTAACTTTGTCGCTTGTTCCCTTACAATTTATACTGATTGTTTCCTAGTATGATTTGATTGCTTATTGTATCCTATAACTATTATTAAGTGTTGTACCTTATGATTCTTGATGAATGTATTTTTTCTTTTATGTATACTGAGAGCTTCTTCACCGAAGACAAATTCCTTGTGTGTCCAATCATACTTGGCCAGTAAAGAATTCCTATTCTATTCTATTCTATTCTATTCTATTCTATTCTATTCTATTACAGGTAGTCCTTGACTTACCAACATTCATTTAATGACCATTCAAAGTTGCAAAGGTATTGGAAAAAAAAGCACCTTATGGCCATTTTTTCACACTTACAACCATGGTCACATGATCAAAATTCAGATGATTGGCAATTTGTTCATATTTATGATGTTTGCAAAGTCCCAGGGTCACGTGACCCCTTTTGCAACCTCCTGATAATCAAAGTCAACAGGGAATCAAGATTCACTTAATGGCCATGTTACTACCTTAATAACTGCAATGATTTACTTAGCAACTGTGGCAAAAAAAAATCGTAAAAATGGGGCAAAACTCACTTAACCAATGTTTCACTTGGCAACATAAATTTGGGGCTCAATTGTGATCATAACTCAAGCACTACCTGAACTACATTCTAAGCACTGTGTCACCAAGGCTCCTACGTTTAACTGGTACCTGGAATTTCTAGAAAGGCTAGAATAATTCCTAATTTAGAATGTTTTCCCTACAGAACAGAAGAGAAAGATAAACCTTGATATGGAGGGCCCAAGAACAGCCGAAACCAAATGACTTTTGTACACCAAGCACCATGCTACTAGATAAATTCTTTACACGGGGATCCCAATACAGTAGTCCTTGACTTTACAACCATTTGTTTGGCAACTATTCAAAGTTATAAGAGCACTGGAAAAAGTCACTTACAATCTGTCCTCACACTTACAACCATTATAGCATCCCCATAGTCACATGATCAAAAGTCAGGCAATTTGGGACCTGAGTGCATTTACAGAGGTTCTCCTAGGTCAGGGCTCAGCAAACACTTAAACACTCAAAGAGACATAAAGGTCCTAACCAGAAGCTCCCCATTCAATTCTTGAGCTGATCAGAAGTCTGTTTCCCCCACCATAGAGTCCTATCCTAGCACAGCATCCTTTTTCCTCTGCCGACCGGAGGTCCATTTCCTGAACTAGAGTCTCCTCCTAGCGCAGCATTCTTTTTCCTTTTACCGACTGCTGACAGGGAGCCACAGCACAGGGAAAGAGCCACATGTGGCTCCAGAGCCATGTGTTGCCGACCCCTGTCCTAGGTTCATGTTTTTGCAACCTTCTCAGCCAGTTTCTGATAAGCAAAAACAATGTGGGAAGCTAGATCACTTAACAATAAATAAATATGAATGAATGAATGAATGAATGAATGAATGAATGAATGACCACAACTCAGTGTGGTCGTAAGTCAAGAACTACTCCTCAGGTCATAAGGTAAACACAGGTCAGTTCATAGATACCTGCCTGTAAAGCCAGGACATTGAGGAAGGTCCAAAATGAGGACCAGAATTAACAGAGACTGCCCAACTTGTTTGGATCTTGCACAGGTATGATTTTAAGCCAGACAGGAGAACAAGGAATGAACAGCGGCAGCCAAAAACATTGATGCCTATCCTTTGAAATGTATACAAGACTGATGACAAATAACAGCAAGTATCCGGGTTTCAAGTGTTACTGTTTCAAAGATGGGACTGATTTAAAAGAAGTAATCCCATCCAATTTTTTTTTCTAAATGCAACATAAAACAACAGGTGAAGGTTGCAAAATGCATGCAAAATTAGGCTTCCTATCAAGAACGATGAAAGGAAGAGAGCAGATCACGAGCAAAGAAAAAAGAAGACAAAGAAGAAGAATAGAAGGTATGAAAATTCCATAAGCTCCAGGAAGGCTTCAAAAATTCTGGAGCTCCTACACTTTTCATCATGGACCATCAATCACCCGTGAAAATAATAAAGAGTCTCTCACGGTTAGGGACTTTAATAGGAGATGGCCACTGATGGCAATGAAAAGTTCAAAAGAAAAACCCACCTTCAGTCGCAAAGATTCCACGAAATGAAATGGAGGGATAGTCTAATCCTGACATTTGGAACCAAATTTTAGAACAGCCACTGCAATTGTTTCAGAATGAATGCAAAAACAGAGAAAACTTATCCTTTCTCTGGGTTATTAACCCTGAATCAAACTACAAATGTGTTTAATTCATGTTTCCTTTTCCTCTTGAAAAATAACAGTATCATTCAACTGCATCACCTACCATGAATGAAGGACTTTAGATGAAAATTAAGGCACCAACTTTCTCTTGGCTTTTTTTTTTCTTTTTTTTTGCAAGAGAGGTGGGCTTATATAGGAGGCCCTTGACTTACGATCACAATTAAGCCCAAAATTTATGTTGCTATGTGAAACATTCATAAAGTCAATTTTGCCCCATTTTACAAGCTTTGTTGCCATGGGTGTTGTCAGCTCATAAAATATTTTGTGTACACGTTTTATAGTTGTCAACAGAAAGAAGGGAGGGAGTTTCAAAGAACAGGTGGCAGTGTGGAATCGAAAGTACATTCCATTCATATTTTCTTCAAAGACTGATTAGATGGCTGAAGCTTCTGCCTCAAAAAAATCTAATTGGAGAGCATGATTGAAGACTCTTGGCTATGGATATTTTTTGTCGGATGATACAACGAGAGGGGGGGGGGAAGCAGGATCAAGGGTGACAGTGAATTACATATCTCAGAATTGGCTATGCCCAGGTTTGTGCTGGACGTAGGATGTTAACTTCAAATAAATCTCTTTAGTTTTTGGGAGTGTGGCTTGAGGCTCATGATTTAATTGGAGTAACTGCCGGAATCCTGACAGGTGTTAAGTGAACCTGGCTTCCCCATTGACTTTGCCTGTCAGAAGGTCATAAGAGGTGATCACAGGATCTCAGGACCATCATAAATATGAATCAGTTATCGAGCATCCAAATTTTGATCACATGATTGTGGTGGTCATAAGTGTGAAAAATTGTCATAAGTCATTTTTTTCAGTGCTGTTGTAACTTTGAGCAGTCCCCTAAATGAACTATTGTTAGGTCAAGGACTACAGATCACCTAAACTCATGATGGTGAATCTATGGCATGCAAGCTCCAACCAAATTTACCTGCACTGTGCATACACACACCTCCCAGCTGATTTTCGGCCCGTTTGAGGCTGTTTTCACCCTCCCGGAGGCTCGAGGAAGCCTCTGCAGCCTTGGGAGGTTGGAAAATGGTCTTCTGGAAATACCAGAAGTGCCAAAATGGGCCCGTTTTCAGGCTCCAGAGGCTTCTCTCGAACCTCCAGGAGGGCAAAAAAGCCACAAACAGGCAGAAAATCAGCTGGGAAGAGCACGCATGCACAGTGCAGGTAAGGAGGCAGGGCAGGGGTATAGCGCCTGCATGTGCAGGGGGACGGGGTGCATTGCATTGTGAATGCTGGCACACGTGCGTTTTTGGCACACCATAACAAAAAGATTTCCCATCACTGATCTATGCTAACATATACAAAGGTTGCTTGGACAAACATCTTTAATAACAGGGTCCAATCTGGGTCGGTCACTGGGTCTGGAGGTTTTGTTTTCCTTCTGAGCTTTTGGACCCATGCTGGAGCTCACCCTGAGGGAACTTCTCTTTAGCTCAGGGGTGTCAAACTCAAGGCCTGTGGGAAGGATCTGGTCCATGGGGTGCTTAGATCTGGTCCATGGGGCCACCTTGGAAACAGCAAAGGACGAGCCCGTAATGCCTCTATCAATGAAAATGGGCTCCCAATCTCTGTTTTTGGCTGGGACAGGCTCCTGCAACCCTCTACCAACAAAAATGGAGCTGGGGCGGTACGTGTGAGAGGGATGTATGAGGCCATCCCAGCCAAAATCGGAGATTGGGAGCCCATTTTCACTGGCACTTGGGCCCCCACAGCACCCCTGACACGAGTGACGTCAAGCTGGCCACGCCCACTGTGGCCTCCTGAAGTCAAACACAACTCTGATGCAGCCCTCAATGAAATCAAGTTTGACACCCCTGCTCGAGCCCTTCCCTCTGGCTAGAGAGAAGATCTCTATGAAGATCTGAGGATAAGTTCCAGCTCAAGTCCCAGTGAACAATCCAGATTGGATCCTGCAACATTATCCTGGTTCACGTGTATTTGCCTTCATTCTGTCTTAACCAGCCTTCCTTGTTTTGCGCTTCTGTCCAGAAAGATAGACTTCAAATGCCTAGAATTTTTTCAGCAAGCATGGCATTGGCTGAAAATCTGGAGCTTTCAAATCCACCCACCTGCAGAACAGAGGAAGCTGATCTGGAGAAAACAATGTAAACTGGAATAAGTAAATTAAGATGTTTCTTTGTCCACAAATCCTTTTACCCTTTTTTGTCTCTCCTTGCATTTTACGCTTATCGGAAGGATTTTGAGGACAAAGCACTAAATGTGAAATCCTATATATGCCCCTGATTTTTCACAGTTATGACAGGAAAATAGTAGTAAATAAATTGAGAAATGCAAACTCAGTAAGACCTCCTAGTACACTCACAAGCCGTACAATCTATGGGAATAAAAGGAGAATTTCAGCTCGAGTTTATTCAGACTGAAATCTCACTTTCTCTGCTGAGGGAAAAATTCCCTGAGGATGGAATCCAGCACAAAAGCTTGGAAGACTAAATCTCCAGTCCCAGATTGTATCCTGCAATATTATCCTATTATACAGGTCGTCCTTGGCTTACAACAGTTCATTTAGTGACTGTACAAGGTTACAACGGCACTGGAAAAAGTGCCTTATGACCATTTTTCATACTTATGACCACTGCAGCCTCCCCATGGTTATGAAATCAAAAATTCGGATGCTTTGGGAACTTACTCTTATTTATAACAGTTACAGTATTGTTCTGACCCAAACCTTTTTCCAATAAAACAAACACGAACCAAAGGGAACAGAAACCTTTTATTGATTATTATGAATCCCTGGTTAAAAGGCTGCTGCAAACTAATTAATTTGATAAGCACGAGCCTCGTCAAAACTGTGTGAGGCTGCCAAGAATAACAGATAAGAAATATTTCACAACACAAGAGTCTTCAAATACCAACTTAAGATCCTGCAATGTCCACGAGGCTGAGTTTCAAAACGTCTTTGCTTCCTGCAAAGAACATCCAATTCACAGCTGGCTTTTATCTTCTTGAAGGAGGGGCAGTCTTACTCCCGAGTTGCCCGTGTTGTTGCAGCTGCTCTTTTCTACGAGCAATCCTGCGCACACACGCACTTGGCACAGGCTCCTCAGGAACCTCCTCATCGCTGCTGCCAGCCCCCACAATCTCTGAAGGCAGCAGTTCACTCCTCAATGGTCCTGGCCCCTCATCTGAGTCCTTGCTCTCCTCAGCCATCCACACCTGCTGCCGGCTAACCACAACAAATATCCCCAGGATCGTGTAATCCCCTTTTTGTGACTTTCTGGCAGGCAAAGTTAATGGGGAAGCCACACTTAGCAACCATGTTACCAACTTAACAACTGCAGTGATTCATTTAATAACTCTGACAAGAATTGTCACAAAATGGGGCAAAACTCATTCAACTGTCTTGCTTTGCAACATAAATTTTGGGTTCAATTGTGGTCGACTCCCTATATTTGCCTTCATTTGTGAAACAGAAATTTCCCTGCCATCCGTGTAAACCCCACCACTCACAAAATTTGTGTGCGAATACAAAGAAAGTGCAAAAGTCTTTGTACAGAAATATTCTTTATTAGTGTAGTTTAGGAAACTTAACAGACGTTTCCAAGTATTTATTCCGCTGATTCAAAACTGTGAAGAAATGGCTGGCATTCAAATCCAGGCTATCAAAAGATTTTTATTCTTACCAGGGGGGAAAAAAACACCACTTTTCGATTAAGGTTTAAAACATTAGAAAATCATTCTATACAGTGTCCCCTACATTCAAAGCAATCCTAGCATTAACAATACAGCCTGAGCACTAAAAAATGTTGTTGGGTTTATTGTTCAGAATTTCTTCTCAAAATAAGACCTTCTCAATAAATGGAGAAGATATAACAAAAGGCTGTTTTCTTTGGAGTTCTACCAATCAAACAATGCCCGGCTTAGCAATATTTTGTGACTCTATTTTGTTTTTCATGGAGTTTAAAATTGCCGGAGAACTTGATGCACAGTTTTGCAATTGGAAAAAAAAAAAGCCAGTGGTGGAAGAAAACACAGTGAACTGGTCTATTAAAGTGAATTGGTCTATTAATAAAATGTTTACAACAGCTTTGTAGATTATTATTAAGAAAAAATATGACAGGATAATTAATGCCTTTATTAAAACCTATAAAAAGCTACAAAAAGGCAACAACTTTTATACAACTGCATTTTTTTTTTCAGAACAAATGATATGTTGTTCAAAATAGATAAGAGGAAAAAATGGATAAATAAATCCAGGTATGTAGTCATCGTGCTTGTATGAATTCAGAAAGGGAAAAAACAGAAGTGTGACATTTTCAATATGGGTGCTCTTTTTATGGGACAGCATGACAACTTTAAAAGAGATCTAGGTAGGCCTAAGTCAGTAATGGCAAACCTTTTTGTTGTGGTGTGCTGAAAGCGCATACGTGCTGGCACCCACAATGCAATGCGTTCCGCCCCCCACCCGTGCACACAACACCCCTGTCCTTGGAGGAAGCCTCGGGGAGCCTCAGGAGGCTGAAAACGGGCTCGTTTTGGCACTTCCGGTATTTCCAGAAGGCCTGTTTTTTGACCTCCCGAGGCTACAGAGGATTCCCTCGAGCCTCTGGAAGGGCGAAAATGGTCTTTCTTCGGCTGCAGAGGCCCTCTGGAGGCTGAAAACAGGCACTTCTGGTATTTCCGGAAAGGCCCATTTTTCAGCCTCCCGAAGCTATAGAGGCTTCCCTCAAGCCCCCAGGAGGGCGAAATTGCCTCAGATGGGCTGAAAATCAGCTGGGATGTGCGCACATGCACAGTGCAGGTATGTTTGGCTGGGGCTTGTGTGCAAAATGTAAATCACTGAACCGGTAGTTACACCGGTCAGATCGCACCCCTGAACCATGACTTGGATGACTGAGAAACTCCATAGACATTTAGACACAAGGAGTTTTTGCCCTTGGGCCATCACTCTGCTGTACACCTAATTCTCACAGTACCTAAGCATATTTACCCATGTAGCATGGCTGTATTACTGTCCTTCTACCTTCTACTATTAATGGTGCAGTGGTTAGAATGCAGTACTGCAGGCTATTTCTGACTGACTGCTGCAAGCAATTCCGCAGTTCAATTCTCACCAGCTCAAGGTTGAGGTGGGTAAAATAAGGACCCAGATTGTTGTGGGCAAGGGGCTGATGCTGTAAGCTGCTTAGAGAGGGCTGTAAAGCAGTACATAAGTCTAAATACTATTGCTATTACTATTCCTTGCCTCCTTCTGCAATTTCAACAACCATTTTCACGGCACCAGGCCTCGCTGCCTAAAAGAATGGAAAGAAATCAGTGCTGTCGAAGCAAATTAGAGCAAAAGAGAGAGCTTTCCTCTTCTTCCTAAATTCACATTTTCCCTACAGGAGGTCCATCACACTAGACATTGTTAAGACATTAGAAAACAAAACAACATTAAGCACAGCAAAACGATTGGCATTGGGGAGGGGGCATGGCATGCAGGAACAGCAGGACCGTGACGGAAGGAACAGCCATCATCCATCAAAAGCGCAGAAGAAAAAATCTCCAGTCGTCAATTGTAAATGTCATGCAAATCTCAACCGCGTTTGGATGGTCTGCAGAAGCACACTCGCTGAACAGTAAGTTCTGTTGAAGGATGTTGATTCAACAATGTTGAAGAACATTGTGTGTTCTTGCTTCCTTCAAAGTAAGAACACACAATGAATCACTCTGTCTGGCCCGCCCTTATATATCTCTAGATAGCCTACATTGTTTCCGTTCATTGGAGTCACTGTGTTAGTCACAAAGGACCGATTATTTATTTATATACTTATTTATTTGTATCTCACTTTGTTTTTCCAAATTACTCAAGGCAGCAAACATATCCAACACACCTTCCTTCACTGATTTTCCCCACAACAACGGCAACCCTGTGAGGTGAGTTGGGCTGAGAGAGAGTGACTAGTCCAAAGACACCCAGCCGGCTTTCACGGCTAAGGTGGGACTTGAACTCACAGTCTCCTGCTTTCCAGCTTGATGCCTTAACTACAAAGACCAGGGCTGCCAAATTCCTGGCTCATGGGTGGATGCATCACTCGCTGGCCATGCCCATTTTAGCGAAGTGGGGGAAAGTCCCAATATGACACACGATGCCACGGTAGTGGAGCATCTTCAGGGATGCCAGTCAGTTTGACACCTCTGACTTAGACCAAACTACCTAAACAAAATCCATAAAGAAAAATGATGTGGTTTATTTGGTTTTGGGTTAGTGTGTTGAATGAAGTGGTTCTACTGTAGTATAGATACCATGATTTATGACTTAGCAAGTTGCTTGAACCTAGATTCCTGTGATTTATGTTTATAAAATCACAGTTGAGAAATGGTGACTGTGTGTGTAAACCTAGTCATGGATTCACCACAGTATAAATTATGAGTCAACATAGTTTTTCCACCAGAAAATGATTCCTTTGCTTTCTCCTTATTCTGTATGCAAACCTTTCTTTTTCACACTCTTCCTTGCTCTTCCATTTGATTCAGTCTTTTCCTCCTTTCTCATCTCTCCCTCTCTCTCTCTCACTGTCTCTCTCTCTCTCTCTCTCTCTCTCTCTCCCCTTGTTACCTAGATTGGGGTTTTTGATTGGCAGAGGACAGGTGCCACTCAAGGCCAAAAAACCCTGGACCAATAGGACAAGCATTTCTTTGAAGAAGCTTCACTTAAGCTTATATGGGGGGGGGGGGTATCATTGCTTTCTAAACACTACTTTGTACAACACACATTCAGAGCAGCCCTTTCAAATACTTTGCACAGTCCTGCTAAGTAGTATAAATGAGGCCAAATATCCAAGCAGGCATTGGATGTAAATTGTTTGTTAGCTTCTAGGGATTCAGAAACAAATGAAGGATGGGAAAGGACACCAGTTTGGGCAGGCCATCCGACACTGGCATCTGATACCCAGCCCCAAACAAAATTGTTGCAATAGTTGGTGGAAATTGCTATCAAAATGCAGCTTAAAGCAAATCTGTCTGAATAAGCCTATTAAACTAGAACTCCAACTTATGTAAACATAGTTAGGGCTCATATGCAAATCTCAAAGGTCTCTAAGCCCATGAAATAACAAAAATGCATTAGACGTGAATGCCAAATATTAAGGGAAGCTAAAATTAACAACATAAACCCACATGCTTACTTGAAAGTTCCATTATGTTGAGTGAGATCTGTACCTAAATAAGCATGCAAGCTAACAATAATCAATCAATCAATCACTCAGATAGAGTTGGTAGAGACCTTGGAAGTCTTCTAGTCTAACCCTCTGCTCAATCAAGAGACCCTGTACCATTTCAGACAGGTGGCTGTCCAGTCTTAGAAACCTCCAGTGATGAAACATCTACAACTTCTGATGGAAAGCTGTTCCACTGGTTAATTTGTAAGTTCCTATTGTTACATATAGGGGAAAAAAGGCTGTGGTGGATTCAGTGTGGATTATCCCCAGGAAAAAGAGTATAGGATGCCAACCTCTAAAAACTAAAATTTGAACTTATGTAGACAAAGGAGTTGGCCAATATTTCCATTGGGCACCAAGACTATAGTTTTGAATGATCTCAATCAATCCAAGATCGTTAGAGTCGAGCAAGGATTCGAAGGGTCAATCTGTACAACTTGAAGGAACACTGACCAAATGGCTTCCAGGGTGGGAATTTATAAAGCTCTTTCCCAAGGAAGGCCAATTGATGAGGTTGCTCCATTCCAACCCTTTAGCTTCCCTGCATCTCTTCACCACTTGAACTTCAATTCATCTTTTGTTCTTTTCCTGGGCAAGTGAACCTGCTTCCAAATAAATATTTGGGCTGCAGCTAGCCAACTTCCATGTTTATTTTATTTTTTTAAGAAAGTCAAGAGGACCCATTATAGCAAACTTTTTCAAATCTGGCAACTTTAAGATGGGTGGATTTCCCCATGCTAGCTGTGGAATTGTGGGAGTTGAAGTCCGCCTATCCTAGAAGTTGCCAAGTTTGAAAGACACTGCACTAGAAGTATTAACAGAAACTTATAGGCTGATGCTTTGCTTTTTTAACCTGGTAGCTTCACATGTCTCTTTTTCTTTATTAAGAAAAATTACCAAATTTAGTGAAATGGATCATGGAATCGGGTTGGCCTCCAAAGAAATATCCCAATTGTATCGTGATGTCATGGGTGTCAAACTGTACAATTCTCCTTGAATAAGAGAAATACAGATAATAAAACTCCAGAGCAGTTTGAAAAACATCCGTTAAAAGAGATTTTGAGACTTATCATCCAAATGTGCTAAATTGCTTGGATATCTTAAAATATGCCAGAGAATGAGCAAATAACACCTAGACTTCTTTAGAAGACCCTGAAGAAAAAGAGAGGCTGGGATACATATCTTCCATAAGGCACAGCCATAAGTACTTGACTTATGACCATAACTGAACCCCCAAATTTCCATTGCTGAGCCAGACTGTTCTTAAGTGAGTTTTACCCTATTTTATGATCTTTCTTGACACAGACTTTAAAGTAAATCACTGCAAGTTGTTAAGATAGGAATACGGTTGTTAAGTGAATCTTGACTTCTCTATTGAATTTGCTTGTCAGAAAATGGCATCACATGACCCCGGACATTGCAACAGTCATAAGTACATGCCAGTTGCCAAGCATCCAAATTCTGATCACATGACCATGGGGATGCTTCAATGGTTGTGAAACAATGGTGGGATTCAAATTGTTTCACCACCAGTTTGGTGGGTGTGGCTTGGTTGGCGTGGCTTGGTGGACATGCTTTGCCTAATGCTGTCATGCAACTTTCCACGCACCAGCTGAGACCTGCAGCGCCAATCAGCTAAGAGGATAAAGAGAAAAGTGCAGGAGCGAGTGGGAAGGCTGATCCTGTGCCTTTCTCTTCTTTTTCCTCTCAGCTGATGAAGGATTTTCTTTCTTCTCTTAGAGGATTTTCGGGGTGGTTTTTTTCCTACCGGATCAGCCAAACTGGTCTAAACCGGTAGCATATCACCACTGTTGTGAAAACTTCAAACATTGTAACTTTGAATGATCACTAAACAAAGATTTGTAAATCAAGGATTATCTGTACATTCCCTACAGAGAAGCGAAGAACCTGAGACAGTCCTGCTTCCTTGTGAAGCTGCAAGAAAAATAAACTAGACCGAGGGGAGAATAAAATCATCTATTCTCCAAAAAGTATCATTCCTTTAAAAAAAGCTCTTTTAACAGGAATTTGTGCGTGGCAGAGAGAGGGAGAAAGGGGTACCTAAGGAATTGATGAAGGGGTAAAATTT
This sequence comes from Laticauda colubrina, assembly GCA_015471245.1. Lineage (NCBI taxonomy): Eukaryota > Metazoa > Chordata > Lepidosauria > Squamata > Elapidae > Laticauda > Laticauda colubrina. The sequence continues at coordinate 5,150,568 of BLBF01000072.1, forward strand.
TGGAGTTCAACCTCAGAATCATTCAGCGATGCTATTACCAATCCATCAAGCTCTCTTCCCATAAACAGCCAACACCCAGTAGCCCAGCTGTGCCATTTCATGCAGCAAATGCTCTACAAACACATGCACAGGCACACAAATAAATATGCGCAACACACATGCAAACAAACCTTTCCCTCGGGGCTGAGATTTCAGGGTTCCTGGGTGTTTTATACTGTACTCTTGTTCTATTCCAGCTATGCCACAAAAGGCTCTAAGGATTGGTGGTTCAACACAAACACACGCACACACCAACTAAAATATGGTGAGCTAACTGGTGCAGCCCAGCCTGTTGTGAACTGACCTATTGTTCCATTAAAACCACCGATTACAAGCAGGGCATAGCTTCAGCAATAATTAATGCCACCTCCTGGGCCGAGTGCAGGCACATTAAAAAAAAAAAAAAAAAAAAGCTCTGAGCAAGCAGAACGAACAAAGGCAAATATTCCCTGAACAATACCAACCAATTCTCAGAACCAATTTATTATTTTGTTACTTGTGAATAATTTCCCCCCTTCCTTTTCCCTGCAGGTTGCATTGGTTGTATCTTCTCCCCAGGTTTTCGTTTTTCTCTCAATGACAAGGTCAAGATCAGCACAAGGTAATGAGCTGCCTGTTTCCGGAGCCCAACATGGAGAAGGGGGGAAATCATTAACAAAAAGAGAGTGGGGAAAATCAGAAAATTCCTGGTTTAAAGGTCCCTTTGGGGTTGAATTCAGCCAAAATACAGCTAGTCCTCAACTTACAAACATAATTGAGCCCAAAATTTCTGTTGCTGAGCAAGACAGATGTTAAGTGAGTTTTACCCCAATTTGCAGTCCTTTCTTGTCACTCTTGTTAAGTGGATCACTGCAGTTGCCAAGTTAGTAACACACTTGTTAAGTGAATGTGGCCTCCCCATTGACTTTGCTGCAGGGATGGGATTCTACCGGTTTGGACTGGTTCGGGAGAACCAGATGTTAAATTTGCATCTGGTTCACCAAACCAGTATTTGAACCGACCGACTGGCCCCACCCACCCTACCCCTCCCCTCCCAGGAGTCTCCAGGCAGTCAATTTTTGATGCAGGTAAGTGCAGGGTCTGCATGGAGGCTCTGGGAGGGGGAAACATTGGCCTTCCGGAAGAATCCGGGGAGGCCATTTTCGCCCTTCCAGAGGCCCGAGGGAAGCCTTTGGGAAAGCGAAAAATGACCTTCCCGGAAGTACTGGAGGTCTGGAAATGGGCCTGTTTCCTGCTTCCGGAGGGCCTCCAGAGCCTAGAGGAAGTCATTTTCACACTCTCAGAGGCCTGAGGGAAGCCTCTGGACCCTTGGGAAGGCAAAAAACAGCCCTCCCCGAAGTTCCAGTAGGCCACGCCCACCATGGCCATGCCCACTCAGTTACTGAGTCCCACCCCTGCTTTGCTTGTCAGAAAGTTGCCAAAGGTGATTGTGTGAGCCCAGGACACTGCAACTGTCATAAATCCAAACTAGTTGCCAAGGGTCCAAATTTTGATCACATGACCATGGAGATGCTGCAGTGGTCATAAGTCACTTGTTTCAGTGGCATTGTTAGTTTGAATGGTTATTAAATGAATGGTTCTAAGTGGAGGAATACTACTACTCTTTTAATGGTAGAAACTTGTCTTGAGTTTCTCGCCCTACCCGGTGAAGGAAGTTTTTCTTTTGGGAGCCCATTGTTGGAGCAGCGTTTCCACAACCCTTCTGGCTTTGTAGGCGGGCGGGGGGGGGGGGGAGAGGGGTTGGTTCCGTGTGAGCGGCTCATGCGCACACACCCACCACTCCATTTGGACAAGCAGCAGGCACACATGCCGGCCTCTCGCAAAAATGGAGCTGCACACTCACAAGATTGCATTGGTGTTCTGAGTGACTTTCTTCAGAGATAAACTCAGTCACTAAATTCTACATTTAGCTCGGCTGGTTTTCAGACTGAACATTTTGGTCAAAGAAAGAGAAGTTCCAGAGTGGAAGGAAATGTGTCAGCTTTAAAATTCAGCTGTCACATTTCATGGAGGGTGGGTGGGTGGAGGATTTGAAAAGTACAAGGTTATTCTGTATGTCATATTAAGAAATTCCAGCTGCAGTTAATTGGTTCTCGTGATTTATGAAATGTAGAAGTGGAAGGAGAGAAGGTGGATTCTGTGTAAAGTGTGAAAATAATTTCACTTTGGGAAATTGCCTTTGACATGCCAGATTTGTTTCTAAATAAATCAATTGTCTCGGAGTGATTGATATCATGGATACTTTATGGATGTCTTCCAATGGACATCTTGATGCTCTCCGAGCTTGGAGGTTTGCTTGCAGAAATTTCCTTGCCCAACTAGATAACGTTATCAGGGTTAGGGAGTAAATGAGTTGCTGAGGTTGAGAAACACTAGTCTTGAGAATCTCCCATTCCTCAAGGTCAGAATAGAATAACAGAGTTGAAAGGGACCTTGGAGGTCTTCTAGTCCAACCCCCTGCCTAGGCAGTAAACCCTACACCACTTCAGACAAATGGTTATCCAACATCTTTTTTAAAACTTCCAGTGTTGGAGCATTCACAACTTCTGGAGGCAAGTTGTTCCATTGGTTAATTGTTTTAACTATCAGGAAATTTCTCCTTAGTTCTAGGTTGCTTCTCTCCTTCTTTTGTTTCCACCCTTTGCTTCTTATCCTGCCCTCAGGTGCTTTGGAGAATAGTTTGACTCCCTCTCCTTTGTGGCAGCTCCTGACATATTGGAACACTACTATCCTGTCACCCCTAGTCCTTCTTTTCATTAGACTAGACATACCCAGTTCCTGCAACTGTTCTTCATAGGCTTTAGCCTCCAGTCCCCTCAGGTCAACTTGACAAAAGGTGCCAGATCTTTCAGCATAGAGGAGAGGAAAAAGCATACACACCCAGGGCTGTGTGTGTGTGTGTGTGTGTGCGTGCGCACACGCTTCCTATAGGAACCTATTCTTTTTGTCTTATTCATGCTTGGCAGGCCTCTTCTTTGACTTGCTACTATATCACAAGTGATTTGCTCATTTCATGCAAAGCAAATGGATCTGTTTCCATCTCCCGCAGAAGATTTAGGACCAGGATGCTCAGTTGGTTTAGACAAACAGTGTGATGTCACCATCTCAAATATCAGCCCATTTGTCACTCCACAACTTAATCTAACAGAGACAAGGCTACAAGTTTAATCTAACTGAGATTTGGCTGGGGCTGAAGCAGAAAGGAGACTAGAATTCTTCCAAAGGAAATAATGATGTATAAGGTATCTGATATAAGAGATCACAATCCTTGTGGTTGTGGACAGACGGTTCATATTTTCATACTGATAAAAGGAGGTTGAAATATCTGTCCAAAATGAAGGTTTTACAAACATTTCCTCATCCTGAGCCTGCAATTGGTCTATGGAGGTCAGGGTTCTTCACTTCCATGAGCCCCAAACTACCAAATTGACAAATTATGGGGGGGGGGGGGGGTGTTCCAGCTCTACTTTAACAAAGATGTCAAAAATGAAGATGGTATTCTGGTGCCTCCAAAGCTGAAGCTCTTCCACTGATCTTTAGCTTCTCAAAAAAGTGAAGAAATGGGAAAATGCCAGGAATAAAAACATTTCATGCAACATCTTCAATAAGTCTTTTTTTAGAGAGATCAAATTTCCACAAATGGTAAGAAAAACAAAAACAATAAAAGTTTCAAAGAGAAGATTTTAAAACAAAAATATCTTCCCCACTCCATTTTACTTTTTTACTTTCCAGGGCTATAGCTATCTGCCTACCACCCCAAATACAACTGTGTGGATGCTGAGCTTGGCCACACACACACACACACACACACACACACACACACACACACGGACAGTACAGAAGCCAAAAAACCCTCAGTTTGGAAGCAAACACAGAATCACATGTAAAAAAATTCATGCTGTTTTCTTATGCTCTCACAAATGCATAAAATATACACTATGGAAGAGGCTGTTTTATTTGCCAGCTGTTTTGCTTCTGACACCAAATAGTGTGAAGTGTTTCACATTCATGCTCAGAACTGTCTCTGGGAATTTGGGGGTACAAATCTAGTTTCAATCTGCCAACTCTTTAAAGCAGTCCCGTATTTTTCCTGGAAATATAATAACTATTAACTACTACCCATGACTCTACTCTTCTGTACACAACCTTGGTGGCTGAGTTTGCACCCTTCATGTCTTGTTTTTTTTACCATGGTTCTATGGCTTGTGGAATAAACCAATGTTCAACTGTAATGTTGGGTCTCAAACTATCTCAGGGGTTGAGTTACACAAAAGGAAAAAAACACACCCAGTGAAGTGTGTGAATTCAACAAACTCTCTGATCTTATGAAAGAAGCTTATGTATGTAGACTTTCTCCAGATAAGTTCTTCAACATCTGGATTCCAAAAGGGAGGACAAGAATACCAATCCCACCTATCACACTGCATTGTTAATTGATTATGTGTCATTACATGAAGTTAGTATTGACTCCTATTAACTACATAAATTTTCTCCATGATTATACAAACATTAAAAAATGCATTTTAGAAAGCATCTTGCCCATGTTAGAATTGGAGGCTTAACTCCAATTAGGAGTAATTCCACACACATTGTTTCTTCATCTCCTCAAAACCTACCAACCACAACACAGATACAGATAGTTAGAGTCTTACTCGACTAATCTCAGGGTCTTCTTCCCAAATTCAACCCCAAAACAACCACTTTCCTTTTAACAAGATATAGATAGCTAGATGCTCAATTCTCTATGGAGATTCTGAGTCACTCAGGTCACGGATGTCCCAAAGATGCTTTTCCACAAAGAAGCTTTTCCTTGGTTGTTGTTTTGTTTCTTGCAAAAAGGTTTTGCTTCTCATCCAAGAAGCTTTTTCAGTTGAAGTCATTTGGGGGTTTATCAGTATTCTGAGAAATACTTCAATCAGAGTGTAAACAGGTGTGGAACCTTCTTCTTTCAGCAGTCCCAAGAGGGCTCCATGCCAATTTGCACTCTGATTCAGGTGACTCAGGATACAGAAAGACTCCCCAATAGCCTCAATGACTCTCAGATTACAACAAAGAATATAAATCCTTCCATTCCCACCAGTCGGTTAGAACTGAAAGAAGGTTCTTGGATCAGAAGTGAAATGTTTTCAAAGGAAAAAACCATAGTCTAGTTGCCTTTTGGAAAAACACCTTTGGGACAGCTAGGTGCTGTATTTCCTATAAATAAACCTTTTTCCTTCCTCAGACTGTATCTATATTTGCACCAGAAGCAGGAAATAAGGCCACATTTATCATGTTATCCCCAGTTATAGAATGTGGATATATATGTAGATAGTTAAACATGTTCTCACCCAGCCCATTGATCAGTTTTGGTCAAATGCTTCCTCTTAGCTTTATTTGTGGAGAGAGAGAGGGAGGGAGGGAGGGAGAGATGGCAACGTGCACCAACTACTTCAAATAAGACATGCTTCATAGAATAACAGAGTTGGAAGGGACCTTGAAGGTCATCTAGTCCAACCCCCTGCTCAACCACCCCAGGGTCAAGGCGCCTCGCTGCTCACAGCTAGCACAGTGCACACATGCCAACAGCAAATGGCAAAGTAGTTCAAGGCCAAATATAATATTTCAGTCAAATATTGAGAGCGTTGACTTGATGTTGAGGTTTGTTTCTCTTTCCAGTCACCCAAAAACAGCAACCTGAGGAGACTTTGTGTAATGAAATGGGAGGGGCTGCCTTACTTTCTCCTTTGCAGCAGTACAGACTGATCTGCGCCTCTTGTTCTGTTTTTAGCAGTTGGCTGGAACCCAAGCTATTTCCCAGACCTACCCTCCTGTTGTTGCTGTTTTATTATTTTGAAAATAAAATAAGCTGCAATGCTTTGATGATAATAATCTCTTCGCGCAATTGTTTCTGCTCTTGGCAGTTCCCCACATGAGGAACACAAAATCCAGTGCCCAGCATTGCTATTAAAAGTTGCTTGAAAACATGCCAGTGGTATTTGTGAAGGAGGAGGAGGAGGAGGACTCCGGCATCCTGGGAGCTAGCAATAACAAGTACTGTAGATGGCGTGCCCAAACTGTGTCAGCTTCTGCCATAAAAATATACTGGCCCTTTAAAAGCAAGGCCTTCTGTATCTCCAGGGTTGTCCCTCAGCAGCCATTGGGATGTGTACCAACCATCAGTCACCAAGAATATTTCTATTGCAACAGCAGTGCATATAAAATGAGAGGAAAGCCATCCATACCATAAAAAAACCCATTTAGGATAATTTTGAAGACTTTTGAAATCTTTGTCATCAGCTGAAAGGAGTAACTCAGTCAAAACCCTTACTGGAGGATTAGCAGCTGCCCAACAACTGCAGAGCTGCACCTAGTAGTCTCTAAAACAACAGCCCTGGGATACCAGGGAGCGGTTTTGTGGAAGACAATTTTTTTCATGGACCAGGGGAGGGGAGGGGAGAGGGCAGGAGTGGGATTCGGATGAACCGGTACTTCCAGCAATCATTGGGACCCACCCACCTGCCCCTGCTCTATTCTGTGCTATATTTCCTTTCTTTGAAGCCCAGCTGATCGGCACCTCAGGTGTTTTTACTCACCCGGGCTGCAGTAAAAGTTTTCTTGCTATTTTCAGAAGCACTGCAAAGCGTGTGCCCCCCAAACTGGCTGTTACACCGGTTGAATCCCACCACTGGGAGGGGAAGGGACCAAGCAACCTCGATCCCTCACATGCAGTTTACGATAGGGTTCGTGCTCCTATGAGAACCTAGCTGAGGGTAAGGCTGAGGCGGTGATGCTAGCACCGGGAAATGGCTGCAAATATCAGGTGAAGCTTCACTCCTCACCTCCAACTGCACGGTCCAGGTCCTAAAAGGCCGGGGGATTGGGGTCCCCTGCTATAAAAGACTACATGGCAGGATTCCGAGTAACGCATCTGTCAAAATAATTCAAGGTGGCAAACATATCTAATACTCTTTCCTCGTACTTACTTACAGTAGCTGCTGGGAGATGGGTTGGGTTGAGAAAGAGTGGCCAGCCCAAAGTCACTTAGCCAGTTTTCATGCCTAAAGAGAGACTAGAACTCATGGTCTCCTCATGACTGGCTCTAAGTCAGCCAGCTGGCTTTTATAACTAAGATGGGACTTAACTCACCATCTCCTGCTTTCTAGCCATAATATTCTGGTGACTTTAAAGGTTCTCTTCCTTAATCTGATTTAAAAAAAAAAAAAAAGACTTATCTTGTTTAAAAATGCAAGTTGCTGCAATCTGTCTATATGTATTTGATAGGCAAGGAACTATCACAACAACAAAAATGCGATGGTTAGGCAAAAGATTCAACAGTACTGGAAAGAAATACATCAGAAAACTCTGATATGCATCAAAATATAAATTTCTAATATATTATATAAAATCCAGATTAGAAGCACCAATATTCTTATTCAGTATGATCCCACAGAACATGAATGAAAAACACTGAAGATTATTAAGCTGTACACTGACAGTGGCATGAATCAATCTGGCACAACATTAGAAAAGAGAAACCTTGCTATAAAATGTAGGATTGGAAGACAGAAATGGAAGAATATTCAGCAGTCAGAAAATTGACTCTGTATATTCAAAGAATAACCAATCAACCAGGAATGTTTCCTTTACATGCAACCTATCACACAGAAAGCCAAACAAAATACTTAGAATATATTTTTTGCAGAAAAAGAGAAACCTATTTAATAGTAATCCAAATACAGGTAGTCCTTGATTTACAACAGTTCATTTAGTAACCAAAGTTACAATGACACTGAAAAAAGGGACATATGACCATCTTTCACACTTTATGACCATTACAGCATCCCTATGGTCACGTGATCAAAGCTCAGCTTCCTTGGGAACTGACTCACTCTTATGATGGTTGCAGTGTCCTGGGGCCATGTGATCACCTTTGGCCATCTTCTGAAAAGCAAAGTCAGTGGGGAAGCCAGATTCACTTAATGATTGTATTACTAACTTAACAACTGCAGTGATTCACTTAACAATCGTGGCAAGAAAGGTGATAAAAATGGGGCAAAACTCACTTAGCTGTTTCACTTAGCAGCAGAAATGTTGGCCCAATAGTGGTCGTAAGTCAAGGACTACCTGTAACCCAAACAAAAACTAAAAATTATGTCCAAAGTATGACATGTTCAAATATAGCAATTAATGGCTGAGGGAAAAAGAGAGAGAGAGAGAGAGAAGATAGCTATGGGAATGCCCTTTTATTAACTTTTTTTTAATCCTGAGGGGATTTTTATAATTAAAAAACTGATTAACTCTCACTTATATATGTAAATGTATCTTTTTTTTTTTGCTTCTTTCTTTTTGTTTGCCTGTTTACTGTAACCAATAAAAAAGAAGAGATAAGATCACTCCAGGAACCAACCTCATTCTGTCAACGTTGAAGGCCATTATTATTATTTGAAAATATTGGCCAAAATGGGGGGGAGCAAGAAATTGAATTGTGGTGACATGAGACTTGAGTCCAACCAACTGGTTAAAAAAAGGCAGTTTTCAATAGACCGCAGCTGTCACGGAAATCTTGCCAATATTCATGTAAAGAAGCTAAAGCAGTATGAGTAATTTTATATGAAGTCAAGGGACTATCTTCTCGTTCAGCTTTGAAGCTAAGCCTATGAAAACACAACACACACACACCCTGCCTCCAGCAGGCAGGCAAGCAATACAGTAGGAGCTCAGGAAGGAAATTAACTTGATCTCTCCTTGAGGAATGCTCCAGATCACTCCCAGATTTTCATCCAATAAACAGTCGGAGAGCCAATTCCTATATTTATTTGAGAGTAGTAAAGAGTAAGGTTGAAGTTCAGTAACAAGACACTTACTTTACATCCAAATAGACCTGGGACCAATCCTTGGCAGCTAAGACTTCAGGCTAAAATTCTGAAGTCACTGTCAACAAACAACAACTTCCAATCTACGCTGACAATAGTTCATTTAGTGACCATGCAAAGTTGCAATAGCACTGGAAAAAGAAAGTGTCTTATGACCATTTTTCCACACTTAAGACCGTTGCAGCATCCCCACGGTCACAGATTAACTCCCAGGTGGTTTCACTCACTGGAACCAACCACAAAACTCATCTGAGATCATCCCAGTGGTGGTATGCTACCGGTTCAGATTGGTTCAACTGAACCAGTAGTTTAAAAAAAAACAAAAACCTCCCACGATCAGCTAAGAGGAGAAAGAAGAGAAAAGCGCAGGACTGGCCCTCCCACTTGCCCCTGGGCTTTTCTCTTCTTTGTCCTCTCAGCCGATTGGTGCTTCAGGCCTCAGCTGGTGTGGGAAAGCTATGCGCGCGGGCGTCAGGCAAAGCTCTCCCACCAAGCCACACCCACTGAACCAGTTGTAAAATAATTTGAATCTCACCACTGGATCATCCCATCCAGTTTAGAATGATCCCACCAAGAAGAAGATGAGACACAAGAAAACAATCTACAGTCTGTCCTATTGTTCTCCCTATTGCTTCATAAGCAATTTTCATACCACCTTCGTATCAACGTAGCTGTCTGTTGCTTGTTCTCATATCCTATCATAATGAAATCCTTTTGACTGGTGACCACTGAAAGCTTAAAATGCAATTATGTGCAAAAAGATATTTCACAGAGACATGTACTCGTGCCTATAACTGAGCCAATCTTTTCTCTCTGGACAACTTTACTATTATTGCTTTTCAAGGGTAAGGATTTCAGGGATATTTTGCCCCCCTAAGACATCAATCACTGAGCAAGAACCCAGCTCTATGTAGTAATGCTTCCATCATAGTGACAAATTTGGCTGCCATTTCAATATTGCATCCCAAATAAAAACAGATTTGAAAAAGCGCTTCCTTAGCAAATTGGCATGGTACATAATGAGAGACAGTGTGGTCTAGTGATGAAGGCACTAGGCTAGAAAGCAGGAGGCAGTGAGTTCAAGTCCTGTCTTAGCCCTGAAAGCCAGATGGGTGAACTTTGGGCCAGTCACTGACTCTCTGTCCAATCCAACTGACAGGGTTGTTGTCACAGGAAAAATAGGAGGCAAAAGGTGCATTGGATATGTTTGCTACCTTGAGTTGCTTGTAAAAATAAAGATGGGGTATATATAAATAATGAACAAACCACAAAATACTGCCAAGTGTGGCCCATTGGCAGGGTCTTCCTCATTGCCAGTTTAAGGTCTTGACAAAAACATGGCAGAAAAAATGCAATTTCTCTGGGGTTTAACCAGACACAGTAAAAAAGAAAGAAAAAAGAGAGAGGGGGGAGAGAGGAAGGAAGGAAGGAAGGAAGGAAGATTGATTCTCAGCAAAACCATTTTTATATAGCAAATAGCAACAACTGAAGCATTTTTTCTAATCTTTGATTTGGGTGAATGAGAGGAAGCTTTGCAAACATGACACCTGTCCTCAGAGAAAGGGCTACCTCATTTCCAAATCTCTAAGAAGGAGAATGTTCTAGAGATATTCATCTATCAAGAGTCTGTACACTTTATAAAATGTTTCTTGGTAACATTTTCAAAAGCAGCTTGCCTCTGCAGCTTCTTCCTGGAGCTGTGTCAGGCCTTCAAGGTTGACCAGATCAGGAAAAAGACTCAAGAAGAAGACCAGAACTATTTCTTGTAGAGATAGACAGCTGAATCTTGCAAATCTGTAGGTTCCTTCAGGCCTTCAAGGTTGTCCAGACCAGGAAGCTGACCCCAGAAGAAGACTATAATTTTTCCTTATATAGATAGACAGTAGAATCTTGCAAATTTATATGTTCCTTTCCATGTCTCTTGTATTCTAGAGCAGAGATTCCTAAACTTGTCATCATACTCCCCTTTAATGTACACACCTCCCCCCAAAATCCCAATATCAAATGAAAACAGAAAAACAATGAGAACAATGCAATGAAACTTTAGGAAAGATGGATTTATTGCAATAATGTAACTAAAATTATTTTCCCCACCTTCTCTGGACTCTATCTGCACTTCTCCAATGTAGGAGAAGAAAAGGCAGAGTCTGAAGGTGGAGTCAAGAGAGAGACTAGTCTGTAATCATTAAGTCCCCACAAATGGTCTAAGTCCAACCCCTCTGGAATTCCATCAGCTCCTATCTAGCATCAATTTAGTGTTGACCTTATTAATTGACTAGATTTTTGTGTATATGATAAAGGTAAAAGTTCCCTTCACACATACGTGCTAGTCATTTCCAGCTCTAGGGGCGGTGTTCATCTCTGTTACAAAGCCGAAGAGCTAGCACTGTCCAAAGATGTCTCTGTGGTCATGTGGCCGGCATGAATAAATGCCGAAGGCGTAAGAAATACTGTTACCTTCCCACCAAAGTGGTCCCGATTTTTCTATTTGCATTTTTACATGCTATCGAACTGCAAGGTTGGCAGAAGCTGGGACAAGTAATGGGAGCTCACTCTGTAATGCAGTGATAGGGATTCGAACCGCCAAACTGTCAACCTTTTTGATCGACAAGCTCAGTGCCTTAGCCACTGAGCCACCGCATCCCTGTTATTTTTGTGCATAGGTGTCAGCAATAAGTCAGTTTAATTAGAACTTAAAGTGTGGTCTTCATTCTTTGCACCTGACATTAAGGGAGGTACCTCTACATCAAGGGTCTTCAAACTTGACAGCATTAAGACTTGTGGACTTCAATTCCCAGAATTCTCCCTCCAGTCATGTTAGCTCAAGAATTCTGGGAGTTGAAGTCCTCAAGTCTTAAACTTGCCAAGTTTGAAGACCCTTGCTCTACAGTTTGGGAAAATCTAGAAAGACAGGAAAGATCAACCTGAATCTTTTTCCAATATTTTACCCTTTTCCTAGATCTCCAAACATGCTTCTGCATTTTGTTTAACAGCTTTTGCATATTTTCTTCAAAGGCTTCTCCATAGTTCTCTGTAGGTTGAGAGAAACTAACTAGCCCAACATCAATCAACTTGTTTTGTGTCCAAAACAGATCTAGAATCCACAGTTTCCCGGTCTCTAGCCCAGTGCCTTTAACCATATCATGCCAAACTGGCTCTCTTTAGTATCATCCTGTAATTGTTCATTTTCTTAAAAAAAAAAACTTTCTGCAAAAGATAAAACATAAAAAAACAACAAAGAAAGAAGGAAAACTGGGGAGGGGAAGGTGCAAAGGAATAAGGAAGAAAAAGAATTAGGAAAAAGAGCTATTTCCAACTTTCTTGAATGAAGTTAAAAATATAAAATACATTATTAACTTTTTAATTGAAAATACAATATTATACTGTATTTCTATAATCATAAACAATTCTAATCATCAAATCCCAGAATTGATGTAGCATTTTTTTCAGTTTCCAGTGAAGGGTCCACAAGTGGTTTCCATTAGGAACAAAGCCAGACAAGATCTTTTCTTTAATCAAAGTAGTTAATTTTACTACCTCAGCCTGTTCCATTAACTTCACTGTCCAGTCTTCTTTTGTGGCATCTATACATCTTTCTATCTCTCTGCATGCAAAGTCTCACAGTAGCTGTCAGTTTACAAATGCCCAAGATCACAGAAGCCATTGGGGCTACAGAAAATAACCTGGCTTTTTTTTTTTTGTGGGTAACTACCAACATCAACTAAGAAAAAATGTTAAACTCTGGACTGGCCCCAATTACCCCAACAAGTTGCTGTAACCTTTAAGACAATAGATCAATATTGATTATTTGCCATCAATCACTTTTGATTTAGGTGAACAGTGTGACTCCAGATTTTTTACATTGTAAATCATACATGACCATAATTACAGATATAACTTTCTTGTCTAATTTCATATCATTTCCTATTACCAATTTTCTTTTATTCTGAATGATAAATTATATCATTCCATTAGTTATTCACAAATTCATCTTAATTTGTATTATACAATATTTATCCCCCTTTTAGTATATGTGCGTGTATGTATGTGTGTGTGTGTGTGTGTGTAGATAGATAGATAGATAGATAGATAGATAGATAGATAGATAGATAGACACACACACATGTTTTCTTATATAGAAAACATATAAGAAAACATACAGAAAACTATAGAAAACCCCAGCCACAGAATTATGAAAGAAGCCATAGAGATTGAAAAAAGACCTGAAAGCATGAATAGAAGAGATGATTCCACTAGACTGTCAATTATTTGGAAGCCTGCACTCACAAACAAAAAAATCTCCACACCAGAAGTCGGACAAACATCTTGGCACAAGCAGACACCACCACCCCCGACACCTCCAGCTCAAGCACACCCCAACCAGGTACCCAGATGAAACCTAGCTTCCTAATAAATGATAGTCGTCCATTTACCCGGAGCCAAGCTGCACGAAAAGCTCCAATACAGGAAACACAATGTTGCCAGCCAATCAAGACAAAAAAAGCCACAAAATAGACAGAAGATATTAGAAACACCAATCAAGCAGCACACAGCAAACTCCAAGACCAATAAACACAGACCAAGACTCCCAACCAATCAGGATGAGGAAAAAACCATTCTGGCACAGCGTAGGCTAGCCCCAGATTTAAAACTGAAACAACTGTAAAAGTCTGACTCACAGATAAACTCAATACAGAAGCCTGATGATATATATATATGTGTACTGTTTAGCTTCCTTCGGGTATTATCCCACGTCATTGTAGTTCTGTTAAAGTTGCAGCAACGTTTCAGCAGAATCTCATCTGCCATCCTCAGGCTTCTGTATAGAGTTAGTTCCTGGTTTCAAATTTGAGGCTGGTCCATTCTGATTGGCTAGGAGCCTGGGTCTGTGTTCATTGGACTTGGAGTTTGATTGATTGGTGTTTCTGGTTTCTTCTGTCTGTTTTGTGGCTTTAATTGGCTGGCAACACTCTGTTCCTGTGTTGGAGGCTTTCAGTGCAGCTTGGCTTCATGTGAAAGGACGGCTGCTATTCATTAACAAGCTGGGTTTCACCTGGGTGCCTGGTGGGGGGGTGTTTGAGTTGGAGCTATCAGAGGGAGTCTGTTTTTGCCCAGGTGTTTGCCTGGCTTGTGGTGTGGGGATCTTTCTATTTGAGAGTGCAGGCTTCCAAATGATTGACAGTCTGCTGGAATCATCTCTTCTATTCATGCTGTCAGGTCTTTTTTCAATCTCTATGGCTTCTCTAATGATTCTGTGGTTGGGGTTTTCTATAGTGGCTAGGGTTTTGGTGCCATTGAAGTTGATTTTGTGACCTGTGGTTTTCATGTGTTGGACTAGTGAGGAAGTGTGTTCCAGCTTTTTTACTGCATTTTTGTGTTCATCTAGGCGGGTACTTATTCTTCTATTGGTCTGTCCAATGTATGTGGCTGGGCATGATGTACAGGGAATTTCGTATATGCCTTGGTTTTCCAGGTCAATTTTGTCTTTGGGGTTCCTCGGGATGGCTGCTATTTTTTTGTCTGTTTTGAAGGCAGTCTTGATGTGATGCCTGTGTCGTATCTTACTGATTTTATCTGTAGTACCTCTTATGTAGGGCAAGACAGCTGTTCCATAGGTCTGTTGGTCTTCTAGGTCTCTGTTATGTCTTGGTGTGTTTTTGTGGATCAGATTGGTGATTTTGTTTTTTTGGAAGCCATTGGCTGTCGATACTTCAGTCAGGGTGCATAGTTCAGTCTAGCCAATCAGAATGGACCAGCCTCAAATTTGAAACCAGGAACTAACTCTATACAGAAGCCTGAGGATGGCAGATGAGATTCTGCTGAAACGTTGCTACAACTTTAACAGAACTACAATGACGTGGGATAATACCCGAAGGAAGCTAAACAGCACACACACACACACACATATATGTATGTATGTGTGTGTATATATATATATATATATATATAAGAGATGATTCCAAATATATATATATATTTGTTTTTTTAATTTTTCGCGGGTACTTACATGTGTGCTGTTCATCTTCCTTCGGGTATTATCCCACGTCATTGTAGTTCTGTTAAAGTTGTAGCAACGTTTCAGCAGAATCTCATCTGCCATCTTCAGGCTTCTGTATAAAGTTTGTATGTTCCAGCTTTTTTACTGCATTTTTATGTTCATCCAGGTGGGTACTTATTCTTCTATACATACATTGTATACATACATATATACATACATTGGACAGACCAATAGAAGAATAAGTACCCGCCTGGATGAACACAAAAATGCAGTAAAAAAGCTGAAACACACCTCCTCACTAGTCCAACACATGAAAGCCACAGGTCATAGCATCAACTTCAAAGGCACTAAAACCCTGGCCGCTATAGAAAACCCCAACCACAGAATCATCAGAGAAGCCATAGAGATTGAAAAAAGACCTGAAAGCATGAATAGAAGAGATGATTCCACCAGATTGTCAATCATTTGGAAGCCTGCACTCTCAAATAGAAAGATCTCCACACCACAAGCCAGGCAAACACCTGGGCACAAACAGACTGCCTCTGATGCCTCCAGCTCAAACACCCCCCCACCAGGCACCCAGATGAAACCTGGCTTCCTAATAGATAACAGCCGTCCTTTCACACGAAGCCAAGCTGCACTGAAAGCCTCCAATATAGGAACAGAGTGTTGCCAGCCAATCAAAGCCACAAAACAGACAGAAGAAACCAGAAACACCAATCAAACAAACTCCAAGTCCAATAAACACAGACCAAGACTCCCAACCAATCAGGATAGGCTAGCCTCAAATTTAAAACCAACAGCTGTGAGACCCTGACCCACATACAGACTCCATACAGAAGCCTGATGATGGCAGATGAGATTCTGCTGAAACGTTGCTACAACTTTAAAAGCACTACAATGACGTGGAATAATACCCGAAGGAAGCTGAACAGCATATATATATATATATCACACCCTTATAACAATATTAGCAAATACTTTCTGATATACATCTTCTTCATTCAATTTTACATTCAATTTAGTTTTTCTTGACTCGTTTATCCACTACAAGTTTCATGCATAGAAATCTTTATCACTGTCATCCACCAGAATACAACAATGAGCAGCAGATGGAACAAAATGCACCTAGTTCATTGAGGCAATCAAAGTAAGTTCAGTTTTGCAGACAGTATAACGAAATGTGGCCACGTTCATGGAGGTAGACTCATACTGGTCTGATAATAACAACTGTACATATCATTCACTTGAATCCTTCTTAAATGGGGAGTGATGAGGTTAGAGTGATATAATATACAGACAGTCCTCGACTTATGACCACCAAAAATTATGTTGCTAAGTGAGACATGTGTTAAGTGAGTTTCGCCCCACTTTGCTTGCCACGGTTGT
Organism: Laticauda colubrina; assembly: GCA_015471245.1. Taxonomy (NCBI): domain Eukaryota; kingdom Metazoa; phylum Chordata; class Lepidosauria; order Squamata; family Elapidae; genus Laticauda; species Laticauda colubrina. Next base: position 5,166,849 of record BLBF01000072.1, read on the forward strand.
TAAATGAATCACTGCAGTTGTTCAGCTAGTGAGACGGTTGCTAAGCTAATCTGTCTTCCCCATTTACTTCACTTGTCGGAAGGTGGCCAAAGGTTATCACATGTGACCATCATAAATAGAAGTCAGTTGCCAAGTGTGTTAATTTTGATCACGTGCCCATAGGGTTGCTGCAACAGACATAGTCATGAAAAACAGTCCTAAGTCACTTTTTTCAGTGCCATTGTAACTTCGAACAGTCATTAAACAAACTGTTGTAAGTTGAGGACTATCTGTATATCTGTTCTGACCAAGGCTTTCAAGACTGTGATTAAGCACATGCTTAGTTAAAACAACTCTTGTTTTATTTCAGCACTGGGAATTATTTTCATTCCCAGACTATAATGAGTCCCAAACAGTTCTTTGAGATAAGCACCCACCTTTCTCTCCTTTGAATTGCTGCCAACAACAAAAGTGCCCACTTAACTGTAAAAAAACCAACCGAAGTACAAAGTCCACATAGAGCTTCAAGGATTAATCCAAACAGAGTGAGCAACTTTGCTTCCTGCAAAGGTTTCCCTACCTTTGTCTGTCCTGTATATCTTAGGGGAGGGGCAATCACCTTCCAGCCTTACTCCCGAGTTGCCCCTTTTGTTTCAGCTGCTCTTGCCTTCAGGCAGCTCTGTGCAGACACGCACTGGGAACAGGCTCCCCTTGTTCCTCTGCCTCGCTGCTGTCAGACTCCGGAGGCTCCAGAGTCAGCACCCCACTCCCAGATGGCCCTAGCCCCATCTCTGCATCGGATGCAGGACCTTCTTCCAAGTCCTCTCCAGACTCTCTGACTGGTCCCCGTTCTTTCCCACTGTCCAATTCTACTGATGTCTGCACAGGCTGCCAGCAAACTACAACAATATCAAATATAAATTGTTTTTGCGTCTGGATCCTGATGGAGGCTTCCCTTGTTTCTCCAGAAAATTGTTTGGGTTCATCAAACCTACCATATTTTATCTGATTCAAACAACGAAGTTCCCTCTCAGTTGAAAGCAGCACCATTCTAAATACTTTTATCTTTCCGGCCATTGAAATCAACTCAACTAGCTCCTGCTGTGTCTAGATTTAAGATTAGGCAAAACCACAGTATTGGAGGTATGCCCTAATAAATTACAAGCCAAAAAAAAAAAAAATACACCTGTGAGCAAATCATGTTCAAGTGATAAATCTGGCATGCTTTTTAAAACTCTGTAGACAAAGACGTCGCCACAGAATCCTATTAACTCAAGCCAATGCATCTTTTCTCTGAAATAAGTCACACTGCGCTCAATTAGGCTTACTTAGGATTGGAAGCTATGATGGGCTTATGGAACCGAACAGGTGGAGAACTCTTCCCTAATCATTTGAACACTGGCTCTTTTCTTTGTATTTTTTCTTTCTTTCCCTTTTCGGATTCAGTGCTTTATATATATATATATATATACATACATACATACATACACACATACATACACACACACACACACATTACATGTTTCAATATATATATATTGAATAAAAAAAAAAAAAAGCTGGAACACACCTCCTCACTAGTCCAACACATGAAAACCACAGGTCACAACATCAACTTCAATGGCACTAAAACCCTGGCCACTATAGAAAACCCCAACCACAGAATCATCAGAGAAGCCATAGAGATTGAAAAAAGACCTGACAGCATGAATAGAAGAGATGATTCCACCAGACTGTCAATCATTTGGAAGCCTGCACTCTCAAACAGAAAGATCTCCATGCCACAAGCCAGGCAAACACCTGGGCAAAAACAGACTCCCTCTGATAGCTCCAACCTCACCCCCCCACCAGGCACCCAGGTGAAACCCAGCTTGCTAATGAAGAGCAGCCGTCCCTTCACACGGAGCCAAGCTGCACTGAAAGCCTCCAACACAAGAACAGACTGTTGCCAGCCAATCAAAGCCACAAAACAGACAGAAGAAACCAGGAACACCAATCAATCAAACTCCAAGTCCAATGAAATAGGTCCAGGCTCCCAGCCAATCAAAATGAACCAGCCTCAAATTTAAAAACCAGGAGCTGTAAGACCCATATCCATACAGAAGCCTGATGATGGCAGATGAGATTCTGCTGAAACGTTGCTACAACTTTAACAGAACTACAATGACGTGGGATAATACCCGAAGGAAGCTGAACAGCACACATGTAAGTACCCGCGATAACTTAAAAAAATAAAAAAACATAAAAATATATATATATGTTTTCTGAGGTTTTCGCGGGTATTTGTATGTGGATCTTTGGTTATTCGGGTTTTCTCCCACGTAGAATTGGAAGTATCTAGGCAACGTTTCGATGAAGTCTCATTCATCATCTTCAGGCTTGTTTCTTCAGCTCTGTGCTTCTCAGAGTAATGTGAGCTTGCAGCTGCTTCTTCCTTTTAACTGCTAGTGGGGGTGTGACTTGATTGGGTGGGGG
>BLBF01000072.1:5189302-5199731 GCA_015471245.1 Laticauda colubrina
GAAGCCAAGCTGCACTGAAAGCCTCCAACACAGGAACAGAGTGTTGCCAGCCAATCAAAGCCACAAAACAGACAGAAGAAACCAGAAACACCAATCAATCAAACTCCAAGTCCAGTGAACACAGACCTAGACTCTTAGCCAATCAGAATAGACCAGCCTCGAATTTGAAACCAGAAGCTGTGAGACCCACATCCATACAGAAGTCTGATGATGGCAGATGAGATTCTGCTGAAACGTTGCTACAACTTTAACAGCACAACAATGACGTGGGATAATACCCGAAGGAAGCTAAACAGCATGCATGCATGCATGCATGCATGCATGCATGCATATATATATATATATATATATATATATATATATATATATATATATAATTTCTGCCTCTTTTTCGTTTTCACTGACCATCTTAAAGCTCTTGTAACCTTAAAGCCATGCATACAATTTTTGAACCACAAAGCAACCTAATAAAGATACTCTTCAAAGCAAGTTCTGGGATTTTTTTTTTCTTACAATCAAGGTGGCTCTGCATGCTTTCTACCTCATTAGTTAAAGCACTGCACTGACCCTGAATAAAGCCATCTTTTCTGAAATATTCCATGTCTTTTTTCCTTGGACTCAAAGAAGTCTAACTAGCACATCCTGATCTGGTTTATGTCTGGAGGGCATCCCATTTCACTCAGCTTCTGCAAAAGACATCAATACACATTTGCTTCTCTGCTCGGAGTGACAGAATTATCTCCTCAAATGCTGACCTCAGTTCCTGCTATCCGTGGACCTCCAATCTGCCTTGTATTTGAAAGACAAAAGAAGGCTTCTATACACTACAAAGCTCAGGGTCAGAACAATGGGGTGTTGAAGCCAAGGAGGAATTTATCACTTCTGGAGCACAACTGTTAAGTGAGAACAAGGTGCCCAAGTAGATGGCTTTGTCACAGCCTTTGGCAGGCAAGTTAGCAGCTGGCAATAGCCAATTTCCAGCTTATTTAACCTCACAACGATGCAATGCCTACCAGATTGCCCGGGAGGGAAATGAATGGAGAGAGGGACAGAGGGAAGCAGAAAGAAGAAAAAATAAGGGACCAAGTCCCCTTATAACATACCAGCACTCTGCTGCCAATCCCCATAGGCACTTTTGATTTAATGAGAGATTATGGGGGCCTACACATGAGGAAAGCTGCGTGCAACCAAGACTAACTTCCTAATAGTCACAATAATTGTCTCGGTAATTAGTATAGCCTTTCCTTGAGACTCTGAGTTCTGCAAATATCTCCGGGGCGCCCCAGCTCTGCATGTGGGTAGATTTCCCCCATGGAGTCCTTCAGGTTTTGTTTTTTTTCCCCTTTGATTTCCTTGTTCTCGTTCTGTACAGCAGAATACAGAATATGAAACCACCATTTTTTGTTTCAGAAGAACTCATTCTTGTTCTGCCTTTGAAAGGAGGAAAAAAGCCCTTCCTACTGGTCTGATATTAGAGCTACTGGTTGCCCAGCCTCTCCTGAAGGCTCGATTTCATTGAGGGCAGCATCAGGGTTGTGTTTGACTTCAGAGGGCCTGGGTGGGCATGCCCAGCTCAACGTCATTCATGTCAGGGGAGCTTGTGGTGGCCCAAGCACTCTGCCAGTGAAAATGGGCTCCCGAGCTCCGTTTTCAGCTGCCACAGCCTCCCACAACCCTGTCAAGCCCAAAATTGATATATGTGTAGCCATTTTAGTTAGATTTAATATATATTCTTTTTCTTGCTTTCTCTGTGGCAGTCATGGGGAGGAAGTTTTCGGGCTTGCCACATTCCAAAGGGGGGAGGAGTGGAGATAAAGAGAGTTGTTTTGGCTAGGTGATCTTCCTTCCCGTGGGAAACGAGCTGTCCTTGCTTGGGCCCTTTGAGGTGGAGATTTATGACATCAAGTAATGTTGAATTATTTCTATTGGAGGATGTGATGTTTGGATGTTGTTTCTAATTTGTAATATTGTGGGGTAATTCCGGGTTGTGTCAGATCCGGAATTACCATGTACGTTGCCAATTTGATGCTTTCCTAAATAAAAGAAATTGTCTTGGAAGATGGACTTTATTCTTTTTCTTTTTAAATGAATTTTAACATTTGGAAAATTAACATTATTCCAGATTATTCATCCCTCTGCTAGCAAAAACAGAGTCAGCCCTCCTGAGCTCCACTTTTGCTGGCAGAGGCTCGGTCGGCTGCTCTTTCACTGTTTCCAGGCTCGAGACTCATGATTTAAATGGGGTTGAGTGCCGGAATCCTGACAGTGGCCCCATGGGCCAAATATAAGCACCCCCTGGGCCTTGAGTTTGACACCCCTGGTTTAAGGAGAGGCTAAGCAACCAGTGTTTACAATACTTTTTTTGGACTCTTTCTGTGCTGTCCCACTCAACTCATAAGCACACGTAATGGTGGTTTAGTGGATTTGTTAATACTCCCCAGCAGTTCCCTTCACTAAAAACCCAGAACTGTCCCAGTTAAGCCCAGCCAAACGCAGACTAATGCTAGTCCACAGAACAATAGCCAATGGGTCCATAAGACACTTGAAAGTTTCCCAAACAAGATAAATTCACTAGGCAAAATTAAATCCACAATACAAGAGGATGCATGAGGCAAAGAAAGTCCAGAGTTCACAAGGCATGATCCAAAGTCAAGACACGGGGTCAAGCCAAGGCAAGGCTGGAATCACAATGACCAGGAAACACACAGCTAGGAAAGGAACACGTTGTCAGAAGCTTGGCTCAGGACTCAATGACTTAATTAGGGCAATTGCCGGAACCCCTGACAAACATTCTTCCCAGCATCACCTCCATCTATCTGCGGGCTAAATAGCCAGCTTGTGGTGCAGCCCATCAAGTGGGACGAGACTGCCTCCTCAGAAGTAATTGGGCTGACCTTCACTGCTCCTGCCTTTTCTTTGCCCTATGTGTTTTTGGATCAGGTGCAGAAGGCAGTTCCTCATCATCACTAACCGGTAACAGCAAGGGTTTTTAAATTTGGCAAGTTTAAGACTTGTGGACTTCAACTCCCAGAATTCCTGAGCTAACATGACTGGAGGAGAAATTCTGGGAGTTGATGTCGACAAATCTTAAAGTTAAGTTGAAGACCCCTGGGCTACAGCTACGTGCTTTCCCTATCTGACACCTCAGAGCTGTCCTGCTGCAACTGTGCTTCAGCCAAATCACTGCTCAGACCTATTGACCAACTTTCCTTCTGAAGTGCTTGAGACTGGTTTATCCTCTTCCAAATTGACACCTGGAGAGGTATCTGGGGAAGCATCTGGGGAAGTCATCACACCTGCACTACAAAGGAAGTTGGACTAAATGGCCCCTTCCAAGTCTATGGCGATTTTTCAGGTTCCCCAGTCCCAAGCCATGTAGGGTTTTAAAACAGAGGTGGGTATTCAGCAGGTTCTGGCCAGTTCTGGAGAACCAGTAGCAGAAATTTTGAGTAGCTTGAAGAACCAGCAAATCCCAGCTCTGACTGGCCACCCCCATCTATTCTCTGCCTCCCAAGTCCCAGCTGTTTGGCTCGGTCTTCTTTTGTTGCCCTGCACAGGAACATGGAGCTGGAAAGCAGGTCAGTGGGGTGGGGAGGGAATGGGATTTTGCAGTAACATTCCCCTAGGAGTGGGGAGGGAATGGAGATTTTACAGTATCCTTCCTGTGCCACACCCACCAAGCCATGCCCATCAAGCAATGCCACACCCACCAAGGCACACCCACAGAACCGATAGTAAAAAAAAATTGAATCCCACCACTGCTTTAAAGGTAACCACCAACACCTTGAATTGCACCCAGAAACACACATTTTGTGGCCTGGGAGCATGATGCTTTTTCTTATCAAAACCAACAGACTTTCATTCTGCTCACACCCATCTTAAGATCTGGGAAAAGAACAAGGGCAGTGCTGGAATACATATAAAAGAAGTATTTTCTTTTGGCTTCCAATGTATTTGGGGGCAACCCTCTATCCTTCATTCTTCTTTCTCAGTTTCTTTGAACTGAAAGATGGACAGCAAATAAATTTGATGAGAATAAGAGAAGGAACTGGAGAAGATAACAAAATACAAAGATCTACAAATGGTAATAGAATCACTGTGGCAAAAGGAAGCAATGATAGTGCCAACAGTCATTGGTGCCTTGGGTACAATCGCAAAACAACTGGAGCACCACTTGAAATACCATTGGCACTGACAAAAATCACCATCAGTCAATTGCATAAGGCAACTTTACTTGGAACAGCTCACATCCACCTCTAACACATCCACATCTGCCCATCCCAGGACCTTGGAAGGACTCAATTGGCGGATAAGAGTGCCAAACCCATTTTGAACATTGGGCTGACTGCACATTGAATCATAATAATAATTGCCTCGGCAGAGATGAATCAGAACAACTCCTTCCCCAGTTTGCTGCCATGGCCTACAAAGAGTAGGCTTAGTTCTCCCGAAACATTTATGAAAACCCTGGATATCCAATTCAAGAAAGCCCCCAACCACCCATCCATCTGTCCATACAAAGATCCTTTATCTTGGAGTGCATATCACTGTGAGCCACTCAGTCTTGATAAGGCACTGCAATTTTATCATCCAAAAGCTTTTTGCCTCTCCTTCAAAATAATGAAGTGGGGATTTGGACTCTAAAAGGGAGCTTCTGCCCATTCAGAACCTTGCAGGGTCTAATTAGAAAAAATCAGATTAATAAAATGGGCAGATAAAAATTATCTGATGTAGTTCAGATATTCACCAATCAGTAACATCATTCAGGAAGACCAGCAACCAGTTACATTAGGAGGTACAGTTCTCACTTTCTCTCTCTCACCTCTTATACATTCTACAAGAAACCTTCACTCTTTACAAGAAAGGCTCCTCAGCCACCATCTCAGGTCAATGTCAAAAATATGTTTTAGTTCCAAATTATTTTATTAAGGTTATAAGCCAGTATTCCAGAACCTGGATCCTTTTAAAGCATTGATGTATCATTTTTTTCCAGGTCAAAAAATCACACTTGATCCTCAAGCATCATGGCATCAGCTACACTCCAAACATCAGTGAGCCAGGATTTAAAAAAAATATTGTGATTTCTATTTCAGTACAATTAAAAACAGTAAAAATGGGTTAAAGATAAAATAAATAAAATTAATATGGTAACTCTCCAATCAGGTATTTAATTTACCTATTCAGCGCAGAAAGTTATTCAAACTTGGTAACAATTCTTGGAGTCCTCAAGTCATCAAAGACTTTGAGGGAATTAAATGTTGCCGTGGAAATTTAGGTTGTATGCTTCTGTGTCAACTGGCCTGCTCTCAAGTTGCCATAGGCAGGAGGGGGGAGAACTGATGGAGCAGCTTGGTTGCTATGCCCAGAAGCACATTCTACGCATCCCTTTCTCCAGATTGTATCCCAGGTTACCAGAGCCAGCCAGAGAGGTGTGTTTTCTACAGCCCATGAAAGTGCTCTGTTGGAGAATGTGATTTATGGCACACCCTGGGAGGAGCAGGGAAACAGGGTCATAGATGGGCAATAAAGTACATGGGGAAGAGTTGACTGCACTTGGGAAAGTGACAACATGTTCCTAATAAATAATTGGATTTATTTTGAAACTTGCCTCGAGGCTCATGAATTAATTAGGGCATCCGTCAGAACCCTGACATTTCTCTCAGACCTGCGAAGGAGGCAGCGGCAAACCACTTGTGAAAATCTTGCCAAGAAAACAGGCACTCACCCAGGTAGTCCTTGAGAGTTACGCAAAATTGAGTGGAAGAAAAAATATTGTCAAACAGAGCTCTATGTCCAAAATACAGGCCAATGAGCTGCGGTGGTGCAATGGTTAGATTGCAATACTGCAGGCTACTTCTGCCAACTGCCAGCTGCCTGCAATTTGGCAGTTCAAATCTCACCAGTCTTCCATCTTTCAGAGATGGGCAAAATGAGGACCCAAATTGTTGGGGAAAATAGGCTGACTCTGTAAAACCACTTAGAGTGGGCTGTAAAATACTGTAAAGTAATATATAAGTCTAAGTGCTATTGCTATTGCTAGATCAGTGGTTTCCTGGGAAACCGCTATGTCATTACAGGGAGGTCTGCAAAGCCTTGAAACAAATGTTATGATTTAAATCTTGAGTTAAGTCTTGGGGGTCCGTGGCCATGATCCATGGCCACAAAAGGTATTTAAAGAAGGTCCCTGGTGAAGAAAAGGTTGAGAACTATGGGGCTAGTCCATTAGCCAGAATTGGCATAACCTCGTGCCCATGAAGCAGTGAACTACAATTTGGCTGACAATCAATCAAACTTCCTTGGTTATTTTAATTGGCCTTAAGAATATAATTGTGATATTTTGATGATATTCAGCAGAGTGAAAGAGAACAAGAAATGTTCCATTGCATTAAGCTGAAGTTGTTATCATCTCATTGCTCTGCTTTAAGCAACAGACTTTCGTTGGCTGTAGATGGCTCATGTAAAAGCCAATTAAAATCCCATCAATTAAAATCCTTATACCCAGGGAAGAGGGAGGGAGGGAGCAACAAATCCTTTGTACTGATGGAATGTGAGATGGGTCTTCACTGCACAGCTCAGTGGTGGGTGCAAAAATGGGCAGAAGTTTGTTTTCTGAATTGATTCAATACATCAAACTGAATCACTTCAGCACTTCTAAACTTCAGTCCAAATGAAATCATTTCAACATTTCAGACTGGAACATCATTTCAAAACATTTTGATACTTCAAGTCAAATTTAGGATTTAAATCCAATCAGGATGAATCAGACACACACACACAAAGAGAGAGAGAGAGAGAGAGAGGAGAGAGAGAGAGAGAGAGAGAGAGAGAGAGAGAGAGAGAGAGAGAGAGAGAGAGAGAGAGAACACAACAGTAAAGGTAAGAGTATGACTTTGGGGAAGAGGAGACGGAGATGGAGATAGAAGGAGAAGATGGAGAATGAGAAAGAGGAGATGGAGAATGAGAAGGAGGAGATGGAGAAGGGGGAGATGGAGGAGGAGATGGAGATGGAGAAAGAGACTCAGTAAAACTGAGTGGTGACTGCATTCATTTTTATCTATCACCAACAAAAGGGACATAAAAAGTTAAGGATCCACTGTCCAGGCTCTCCTTTCCTACAGAAGACATCTGAGGTCTAAAGCACCTCCAGGGAGCTTAAGAAAGCACCTCTTGCTGAGTTGTTTTCCTCCATCTCACCAAGAAAACAGAAACAAATCAATTAAAATGAAGAGGGGAAAAAAAGAGGGATATTGAAATTTAAATTGTGCCGTTTAATCATCAGCTAAAGCTGGAATATATAAGTCTGGAGATACGTTTTTTTTTTTTTAAAAAAAGGAGAGTTAATTAACTGAAAATCAGCTGGCAAAGAGATTCATGAATAAAGAGCAATCAGAATAAAGTACAAAGGTATTAAATGCACCATTCAAAAAAAAGGGGGGGAGAGGGAGGGGAGAAGCTTAATGAGCAAGACAGAACCAGGAGAAAGCAAAAGCCAAGGAGATGATCAGACAGAATTCAAAGACAAGAGCTTGGGACGGACGCATTTTCAAAAGTAAATTACTACTCGACATTAAATGTGTAACCAAATGAAAAACAACAACACACAGGCCATCACAAGCCAAGACAACCATGGTGTGTGCTTAGGGAAAAAAAAATAGGGGGTCTAGAAGCCAAGATAGAAGGAAGAAGCTTAAGGCATGAAGACAGACTGAAAACAACCAGGCAACCATCCTTGTGTGGGATGAAATTCTGGGACACACACACAATGGGTAGCAGAAAGGAAAACAAACAGAATGTTTAACAGCTGTGACCGACTTTGCCAAGGAACAGTGTCTGAAAACATGAAAGCATTTTTACGTGGCAAGGAGGAAAAAATAATTAATCTCAATAATAAACAAACAAGGGAAGAAGAATACGGAAGGCAGCTTCAAGTTTGAGGAGAGCAGAACTTGCAAACCCAGTTGGACAATGGCTGCATATCTCCGTTTCTGTTTGCCGTCCAAGGTCTGCTTAAGACTACAGCTAATTCTTGACTTACAACCACTGGTTTAGTAACCGTTCAAAGTGACAATGGCACTGGAAAAAAAAGTGACAGGAGGACCATTTTTCAGACTTACAACCATTGTGGCATCCCCATGGTCATGTGATCAAAATTCGGAGGCTTGGCAACAGGCATCTATTGATAATACAGTACTTACAGTACTGCAAGGTACTCCTACTGCAATTTGGCAATTTGAATCTCACCAGGCTCAAGGTTGACTCAGCCTTCCATCCTTCGGAAATGGATAAAATGAGGACCCAGACTGTTGGGGGAAAGAGGTTGACTCTGTAAACTGCTTAGAGAGGGCTGTAAAGCAGTATAAAGTGGTATATAAGTCTAAAGTGCTATTGCTATTGCTATGATGGTTGCAGTGTCCCAGAGTCACATGATCAACTTTTGCAGCTTTCTGACAAGCGAAGTCAAGTTTCATTTAACAACCATGTTACTAACTTAACAGCTGCAGTGATTCACTTCACAACTGTGGAAAGAAAGATGGGGCAAAACTCAATGAATAACCATTTTGCTTTCCAGGGGAAATTTTCACTAAACAAATGGTTGTAAGTCAAGGAAGACCTGTAAAAGGAAGACAGGGATGAAACTATTTCAGTTGTGCAAGATTCTATTAACATAACAGAACAAAAAAAAAAAAAAAAGACAAAGCTAGAAGACTCCTAGTCAGTGGTGGGATTAAAAAAAAATTTCCTACAGGTTCTGTGGGCATGGCTTGATGGGCGTGGTGTGGTGTGGTACAGTGGGCGTGGCAGGGGAAGGATAGTGCAAAATCCCCATTCCCTCCCCACCCCACTAGCCTGCTTTCCAGTTCCGTTCTCCTGTGCAGGAAAACCAAAGAAGACCCAGCAGATCCGCTGGGACTCAATGGGAGGCAGAGAATCGATGGGGGCTTGGCCAGTCAGAGGTGGGATTTGCTAGTTCTCCGAAGTACTCATGATTTCCACTACCAGTTCTGCAGAACTGGTCAGAACCTGCTAAATACCACCTCTGTGTTTCTTGTCTGGACTACCTGGCAGGGCTAACAGCACAGTAGCTGATAGCAGAGCAGAGGTGGTATTCAGCTGGTTCAGAGTGATTCTGGCGTACCGGTAGCGGAAATTTTGATTAGTTCGGAGAACCGGCAAATAACACCTCTGGCTGGCCCCACCCACCCGCCCCCGCCTTTACCTCTCCTATATTCCCTTGTTTTTTAGCTCAGCTGATTCATGCAGATTGCCACGCCTCAGCTGAGTTAAAAAACAGCTCACCTCACCAGCACTGACAGAGGGTAGTTTCTGATTGCTGCGCACGCACTCTCATAGAACCAGTGGGAAAAATTTGGAATCCCACCGCTGTAGCAGAGGTACAGAAACTAGCTACCTTTAGTTGAGAAAAGAGGGAGAGGCTTGGAAGATCAAAGGCTGCATGCAGCTGCAAAAACATAGTGGGGCAGAATTTCACTTGTTGCTTTCTATCAAATCTTTAGCTGCGAAAGTTTTAATTAACTTGGTATTATAAGACCCAGTGGAAGGATATAAAGGTAGCAGGTTAATGAAAATTATTTCAAACATGATGCCTGACATTTATACCCACTGCCACTTGCGGTGAGTGTTCTTTTTTTTCCCTCCATCCCACCTTGCCACTTTTTATAAAATAGAAATATTTAAAAAGCCATTACTGACTTCCAGCAGCTGATATAAGCTGATTAGGAGGAGGTGGGAAAGTAGCGGTATTAAAATTCTTCCCAGTCGTTTGTTTTCTTTTTCTAAGCCATTTTAAATATTGCATTTAATAGAAAAATAATTTGCTCAGCTCAGAGAAACATCAATTTGCTACTTGAAGGCTCGTATATTAAGCCAAAGACGCTAATGTGTAAACATTAATGGTTCCAGTAAAGGCATGGGGTTCAGACCAATAGGATTCCAGGCAGGAGAACAGCCCAACAGGCAAGATGAAAAGGTTTGCAAAAGTTATGTATTCTCCATAACCTTAAAAAGGTTACAAATGCAAACATGAGAAGGACAAAGGCAGTTAATCCACATTAATCAGAATAAACACTCACCTACTTCTCTCTTCCATTGCAAAAATTCATGATCAGAAACCACCGGAACAGTAACTGAGGGGGAAGAGGCTTTCTATACAAATGTCTTGTGTGCTCTGTAGATCTACATCATGCTGGGCTAACATGATCCATGGGCAGCACCAGATAGTGGCCGAATTACAGAAGAATCCCCCTGTATTTAGTTGCTGGTTGGTTACATTTATTTGCAACCCAAACATCAAAAGCTGTACTGGTGCAGTGGTTAGAAAGCAGTATTGCAGGCTAACTCTACCGACTGCCAGCCGTTCAATTGGAAGGAAGGAAGGAAGGAAGGAAGGAAGGAAGGAAGGAAGGAAGGA
>BLBF01000072.1:5199741-5215336 GCA_015471245.1 Laticauda colubrina
GAAGGAAGGAAGGAAGGAAGGAAGGAAGGAAGGAAGGAAGGAAGGAAACCTTCAGACTTCACCGCTAAACAAATCCTGATCATGTCCATTTTGAGACATTGCTACCCATTTAGCATCATCACATCCTGCCACCATCACTCCCCTTGCCTCCCTAAACAAGTTAGGGGTTGCCCCCACCCCTCAAAACTTCACCCCTTTAATAAAATTATTTGTAGATATTATTTTTAGGAATATGAAACTGTTTCCTGGTGACAGCTGGAGTTGGGTCCACCTTCTTTTTCTTGTGCCATATTCATCATTGAATGTTGGCGATCATGTTGGCGATCCTATTTTTATCAACAGCCACATGAAAAATTGCTGCTGAGTTTTGTCCAAACCAGTCCCTTAGATTTTGAAGCCCTGTCGTTCTTCTTCTGCCTGGACCTCCTCTGCTTTCAGTCTTTCCTTGGAGGATTAAGTGAAATATGCCCTATTTTTCTGGGTGTCACATCACATGTCCAAAGTATTCTGCCAACCCTGAAACTGTCATATGTGTGGCCATATTTTATTGTAACCTTTGTCTATTCTTTTCTTAGCTTTCTTTAGGTTTTCTGCAAAGGAATTTAATGGTGCTTCAAGTTCGCCACTTTCTAGCAGCAGAAAAGGGGTTGGAGAGATAAGGGGGAATTGAAGAAGGTGCCTGCAGCTGGTGGAAGTTGGAGTTTGGAGATGGACAGAGAACTGATTGGTGCTTGTGACTATGGAGGGGGAAGTTTCAAACTTTTGCTTTTTACTGGGTGTAATTCCAAAGTCTTGGCAGAATTGGAACTGCATCAAGACCTTGCCAATTTGATATGTTCCATATAAAAGACTTTGAAGAAAAATGGATCCCTTGGATTTTTATTCTGGGGATAGCTCCATAGAGAATCATTAAAACTGCCCAGAATATCATTGAGTTCAGCTATCAGCCCTGGATAAAATCTTCGCATCTCGCTGTTTAAGGAAGTTCCACAACATTCTCAGAGACTCTTCCCATCCTGCTCACAATCTTTGTGAACTGTGGCCTTCTGGCAGAAGATTCAGAACAATTAAAACTCAGAACCACACATTTTTTGAATAGTTTTTATCCCAGAGCTATAATTGCATGTAACAATGAACTTAAGGACCACCATCAGTAAGCTGTTGGACAGTATTACTTGGTCTGTTGTGTGGATGCTTGTATGTTTTTCGGAAGCAGGGAATTTTGGCGGGTGGGGAGGTGTTTGGCAATTGTCATGTGTGTGTGCATGTTGGGTCTGGTCTTTGGGTGTTATGTGAATTTTGTTGTATGTATACTGTGTATATACATACAATGACAACAAGGAATTCAGTTCAATATTACTTGGAATCTTGACATATCCTAACTTTTACTTTTTAATGTTTTTGATTATTTCCCTTGACTTCCCCAGGAGGTTTATTCACCTCCTCATTTCCTATTTTGGCAACCCAACTTATACATAACAGCTGCCTTCTACATAACAGGGTCTACCTCTATGCAGCCAATATTTCTCTGCTGCTGGTCTACAGCTTTCTAATAGTGGAGGGTTGACTGAAAGAGAGCTACAGCTTTTGCTATTCTCCAGGTGCCTCATTCATTCCGATATTCCTAAAGTGAACCAAGAAGAAATGTTGAGGCGCTGCACTAAAACATCACACCAGCCTTGATAGACAATTTGAAGAATGCCATTCCTCATGGCCACCAACTCCTGGCACTACCCTTAGAAAGGAAGGAGTTGCATTGTTTGTTCAGCTCTCTTGGCCCAATGCCTTCATGCTTTGAGCTATTATCCAGAAACTAACCAGCAATAAAGCTGCATTAATAATTAACTTCCACTTCATTAGCATGTAATAACTTCCTAACTCCCACAGTTCTTTAGCACCTCCAGAGCTTGCATAGGCTCTTATTATTCACCAGCCAAGTGTTGAAATACTATTCTGATTCCAGGCACATTTGGGAAGGAGACAGGGCATGCATTTCAAACCAGGCCATCTCCTACGACACTCGGTTACACTACAGTGAATTTCAATACAACTTTCCCCATGCACAAATCAGGTTACCTCTGCCAGATATTCTCAGTCAAAACAATATCGGAACAGGGAGCTTTGTCCTCTGCACCCCAGGGTGAAAGAAGATGTGGGAAGAGTCATAGGTGCCTTCAGAAATGAAAGGGGCATAAAGCTTTTCCATCTAAAGAGGCAATGTGGGTCAATCTATCACAGGTCTGTCCAGTGGTGGGATGCTGCCAGTGTAACAACCAGTTCGGTGATGCCACACTTTACGTGCGTGAATAACTTTCAGAAAAAACTTACCTGCAATGTTACGACTGGGGAGTAACACAGCTGAGGAACGGCAATCCATTCAGCCACATGAATCAGCTGAGAGGATATAGGTAAGTACAGCGCAGGGGTGGGCGGGCGGCCCTACATGATTGTCACAGAGAACTGGTTCATTGCCAGCTGATCGTTGGAGCTAGGGATTTGCCCGAACTGGTCCAAACCATTAGAATCTCACCTCTGTGTCCATTCCAGTCTTCCATGTCCATCCCTCTTCTCTTCACTCCCTTCTCATACATGCAGAGAGTTGGAAGTGTAACCACTGTAATATCAAGTGGTGGCAATAGGGATTTACCAAGGCGAACTTATCACCGTCCATGTTTTTTTCAATAGGTAGACAAGGTTTTCTGAATGCCTCTAAAATAGCTTGTTAAAATATGGTGGACTGTCCACCCCTGTATTCAAGATCTAAATGGCATCTGATGCTGACCTCATTCTCACTAAGGGGAGGTGTCCCAATGTGAGTTATATCCCTTCCATTCTACATGAATGGACCAACTCATATTCGTCTAGTCTAATGAAGAGAAGGAGCAGGAATGACATGATAGCAGTCGTTCAATATTTGAGGGGCTGTCACAGAAAAGAGGGGTTGGGTCAACCTATTTTCCAAAGCACCTGCAGGTAGGATAACTAATTTTGGAGAATACAGAAAAAGCAACTCTTGGGATATTATTTTACTAAGAGTGTAATACTTTACTGAATAAACCACAATGGCACAGAAGAAACAAAACCAGCTCTGGGTTTCCTGCACAAAAGCAAGCCTACTTAACTCCCCCTTTCTCTACGGGCCACCCACAGTCCATTATGTCCACCAATCACTTCTGTTCATTTTGTAATGAGAACTAGCCAGCGACACTGGGACATCTGCCCAGTGTGTCCTTGAGATGAAAGCAATGTCTCACGAGAGCCAACAGATGTTTGGACGCCATTCTCCCCTACCCTTGTATTAGCAATAGCACTTAGACTTATACACCATTTTACAGTGCTTTACAGCCCTCTCTAAGCAGTTTACAGAGTCAGCATATGGCCCCCAACAATTTTGGGTCCTCATTTTACTGATCTGGGAAGAATGGAAGACTGACTCAACCTTGAACCTGGTGAGATTTGAACTGACAAATTGCAGGCAGCTGGCAGTCAGCAGAAGTAGCCTGCAGTACTGCATTCTAACCACTGCACCGTGGTATTCCATTCCACCCCCCTCCCTTCTATTGTCAAGCTGTGTGTGAGTGAAGCAGTGGGTGAAAGTGCAAATCAGTCTTGACATAATGAATGGATGGATGGATAGATAGATAGATAGATAGATAGATAGATAGATAGACAGACAGACAGACAGACAGACAGACAGACAGACAGACAGACAGACAGACAGACAGACAGACAGACAGACAGACAGACAGACAGCAGATGGACAGACAGAGATGAAGGGGAAGGAGATGGAAATGGAGATGTGTATATGTGTGTGTGTATATATCAGGGGTGTCAAATTTGCAGCCTGCGGCTGAATGCATCACAGGCTGGCCACACCGTGGCCAATTTAGCAAAGGAGGAGGAGCCATTATAAATCACATGATGATTCCATGACCACACAAGATTGACATCCCTGGTATATATGATGTATTATATAGTTATATTGTAATTTTCTTGAGGATTGTTCATACAGGTTGTGGATTGCTTTGGAAAAAAATGCTCTCCTGAGAGGCAGCAAATAATCATAAGGGTGGAGAGGACCCAATTTTACATAATGTTGTTTCCTTGATGCTCCTCCACAATTTCTTCTTCACCATCATTCTGCATGTTCTTTCCTAAATAATTGTTCACAGTTGTTTTCTATTCCTGTTCCAAACATATGCTACATGTGCTCTTTTGCAATCTGAAGAATAAGTCCTACATCGCCCTATCCTTTGGTTTTCCTTGTATCAGCAAGCACAGGGTGAGATTTGGATCCTCTCCTTGCAGCAGGCAGACTCAAAATCTAATTCAAATGCGACCTGATGCTCTCTGAAATGCTCTCTGAAAATTCCACCTGTGTGTGTTCCTGAGAGACCTCGGATAGACTGTCGAGTTCAACTAGGAGAGAGATTGTAGAGAAAGATCTCATTTCAGGACCAAAGGTGCAGCTAGAATTCCAAAGCTCTCCACTAGAGGGCAGTAATATACCAGTCCAAAAGAGGATGAAAGGGAAGGGGTACCTGATCAGATTGGCCCAGAAAGCTGCCCATCCTGAACAGCCACCTCAGCCCCTCCCATCCTAGTTACCAGCCGGCACTTTTTAACAAAGCAGAATGGAGCAATCATGTTAACGAAAGGATTCATTAAACTGTAATTAAGTTAAATTTCACCAAAGTGAGATTTCGGTCTTCGCTCTCTTTTTTCGGAAGACAGGAAATCGAGACCGGACTGAAACGGCTCTGCGTCCTTTGTTCCTGCATGAGCCATTATAAGCAACAAACTAGAACCCATGCTTAACAACACAACAGCAGTGACATTTTTCACTCTGTTTGCCCAATAGGTTTGCCTGCGTTCAAATGAAACATGGTCTGTGCAATGAATCCAATGTTCTAGAGGTAGACAACACGCTGAACCTTAAAACCATAAAATGACCAACCACAATTGGCTGCTCCGCGATTCAGTTATGTCACGCTGACCCAGAGCTACTGACAAGATTTTTCCATTTTAGGATAAACAATTGAGTTGTGGGCCCTCCTGCTTTATGTCTTCTATTTATTTATTTATTTTCATTTATTTCCATCTGCCTGGAATCCACACTGTATAACAGATATTAATACAAGTCCAGAGGTATTTCACGAGAAGACTCTTCTACTCCTCAGCTCGCAATAGAATACCTTATGCCACCAGGCTTCAAATTTTGGACCTAGACAACTTAGAACTATGCCACCTATGGTCTGATCTAAGCTTAGTACACAAAATTGTCTGCTACAACCTCCTACCTGTCAATGACTACTTCAGCTTCAACCGCAATAACACACAGGCAAACAATAGATACAAACTCAAAGTAAACTACTCCAAACTCGATTGCAGAAAATACAACTTCAGCAACAGAGAGTTCAATGTCTGGAATTCACTGCATGACTCTGTTGTTCCTCAAACCCCCAAAACTTTAACGTTAAACTGTCTACCGTGGACCTCACTCCATTCCTAAGAAGTCTGTAAGAGGGCATGCATAAGCACACTAGCGTTCCTACTGTCCCTGTTCTACTGTACCCATTTATTTGTACTCATTTATTATTTATGTACTTATACCTGTTTATACTTATATGTTTATATGTTATGTTCATACTTATATTTGTTTTCTCATACATGCTTGACAAAAGAGACATAAAATGGAAAACCTACCTACAGCCACAAGGTGGAAGGAATAAAAAGCAATGGGTGCCAGCCTTGGCAACGAGACAGGAAAGTGAAACAGGTGACCAGTGCAAATAGCAATAGCACTTAAGACTTATATACCGCCCCGTAATGCTTTACAGCATTCTTTGGGCAGTTTACAATGCCAGCACGTTGCCTCCAACAATCTGGGTCCTCATTTTATTGACCTTGGAAGGTCAATAAATAATGGAATAATGGAAGACTGAGACTACCTTGAGCCCATAAGGTTCAAACTCTAGATTATGGGCAGAATTATCCTGCAATATTGCATGCTAACCACTATGCCACCAGGGCAAAGAATCAGGACCATTCATAAGACTGAAGTTTTATTCAAGCTTATACACAAGAATCTGGTCCACTAAAATCTCAATACTAAATTGGCACCAAATAAAAGCCAATGGAATCCAGGAAGGGTTGGACTTGGAGTTGCAATGACTCTACACTGATGATGCACTTAACCCCGCCTCCTCCAGCTCTGTCTGCTTTTCTGCTACAACAGGAAGTCATATGGAAGGAATGATTAGCAGGAAGACCTCAAAGGATCAAGAAATATGCCAGAGGTCAGGATTGAGCACCAAGCAAGGTAGAAGTCTCTAGGCCAGGGGTGTCAGACTCAAAGACCACAGGCCAGATGCATCGAACAATGGTCACGCCCTGCCCCATTTTAGCAAAGGGGGGAAAAGTCACAATAAGTCTAGTGGTGCAATTCAAATTTTTTACTACAGGTTCAGTGGGTGTGGCTTGGTGGACATGGCATGGCATGGCATGCATGGTGTGGTGGGCATGGTAGGGGAAGAATACTGAAAAATCTCTATTCCCTCTCCACTCTGGGGGGAAAGTTATTGCAAAATCCCCATTCCCTTCCCACCCCTCTAACCTGCTTTCCAGCTCCATTCTCCTGTGCAGGACAACAAAAGAAGACCCAGCCGATCAGCTGGGACTTGGGAGGCAGAGAACAGATGGGGACAGGGCCAGCCAGAAGTGGTGTTTGCTGGTTCTTTGAGCTGCTCAAAATTTCCACTACCAGTTCTCTAGAACTGGTCAGAACCTGCTGAATACCACCTCTGGATACATGATGTGAAAACAACGTTTCAATGTGAGTTTGACATCCTTGCCCTAAGTAGACTCACGAGCTTATCACAGCAGGGCACAATCCAAGAAATGAGAATTTGATAATTCAATCAGGAGTTTTAATGCAAGAAATATACAGAATCTTGAAAAGTGTGATAGGAACGCCCAGCTCTCATTTATTAATGGCTTTATTAATACAGCATCCCTTTAACCATTTGGAAACTCTCC
The DNA here is from genome assembly GCA_015471245.1 of Laticauda colubrina. Taxonomy (NCBI): domain Eukaryota; kingdom Metazoa; phylum Chordata; class Lepidosauria; order Squamata; family Elapidae; genus Laticauda; species Laticauda colubrina. The sequence continues at coordinate 5,206,780 of BLBF01000072.1, forward strand.
TTTCTGGCTTTATAAGCCGTTTATATGTTATTAGCAGACCTCTTTCCTGTCCACAGGCTACTTATGGCTATACCTTTTTCACCCTACCCATACTCTCTCCCGGATCCTGAAGTACAAGCAATCTTTAGTTGATGCAGGAATTCCTCTTTACTATTCAGCAAAATCTCTTGGGGATCCCGAAGGATTTGGGAAGGTGCCACATGCAATTAAGTGACTCTCCCACGGCGCTGCAGTCAGCAGGAGCCATCCAATCCCGGCTTAATTTTGACCTGTTCTTCCACTCATTGTGATGTTTCTGTGCCGTTTAATACATTCATTTCACTCTCTTTGTGGGTTTTAAATTGTTTGATTTATTGTTCCAAGTTGCCCTAAGAACTCTGTTATGGGGAAGCCTATGTATACACTCTGATTGGGTTATATAACAAAACATTTCCCCCATTGCTTGGAAGCCTGATCATTATCCCAAAGGCCTTTTAACAGCACAAAGCATCGCATTACAATAAAACTCTCCTTCTGAAAATCGTGAAATGCCCTTCCTATAGAATTAAGCTTTGTTTAGTGGCTCCATACTTTCTAACATTGCGGAAGTTGCAAAAGGTGGGATTTTTCCAAACGGCATTCAGTGGCATGGTTTGTTCTTAACGTCTCTAATTTATTTCACTTTGAATTAATCTGACTGATTTACTGATACTGCTTAGTTTTTATTATGATTTGCTTTTATTTTTTCATTAGCATAATTTATCCCTCTATTGTTGAAACTTTGATTAGCTCTTGGTTGGGTTGATTATTTGCCGTGGACCTTTTAAATTGCCATGGATGTTCCTGGTGATTGTTTTGTAAAACATCATGGAGGTATAGTCATTTGGATAAATAAACTATCTAAGGGTTGTTGGTTTTTTTAGGTAGACCATGATGAGTATCTAATGGTTTATCAATCCATTATTTCTGCCAACAAGTCCAGTCCTCTGAAGAGTTGAAACTTAAAAGTTGCGTCACTTTTAAGAGAAACCTTAAAACCAGCACAACTATGGCTAGTCCTCAAATTACAACAGTTGGTTTAATGACGGTTTGAACGGTTGCTAAATGAAGGTCGCTGTGCAGGAAGGAAAAGGTAGATTCCTTAGGACCAGCTCTGCCGTGAAGCACAACACTCAGACGGAAAAACCTGGGGAGAAGGAGAGACTCCAAAATTCCCTGGTCTTGGAAGAGGGAATTGTATCTGAACTGTGAGTTACACTCTCAAAGTTATGTTGATGACCCTATCGATATCAAGGTGAGGTTGAACTGCCACACTACTCCATTCCAATTCATTCATTCATTCATTTCCCACCTTTATTATTTTTACAAATAACTCAAGATAGCAAACATATGGAACACACCTTCCTGTTCAGCTTTTCCCCATGACAACAACTCTGTGAAGTGAGTTGGGCTGAGAGAGAGTGAGTGGCCCAAAGTCACCCAATTGGCTTTCATGCTTAACATGGGACTAGAACTCACAGTCTCCTGGTTCCTGGCCTGGTGATTTCCCCACCGAACTGTATTGTTTCTCGATAGACTAGAAAAAGCCACATACAGTATTCTTTGCTTCCATTTGCTCCCAGTCTGTCGTCTGCACCTCTATAATTGTCTGGTTTGGCTCTGTAACTAAACAAGACAGATACAGACTTTCATGGATAATTAGAACTGCAGAAAAAACAATTGCTACCAGCCTGCCTTCCATTGAGGTCCTGTCTACTGCACAAGTCAAAAAGAGGGCTGTGAAAATATTTACAGACCCCTCACATCCTGGACATAAACTGTTTCAACTTCTACCCTCAAAACAACATTAGAGACTACCTATGACTATCACGAAGTGTTGCATCTTATGATTCTGGATGAATGGATTTTATTTTTTCTTATGTACACTGAGAGAATATGCATCAAAGACAAATTCCTTGTGTGTCCAATCACACTTGGCCAATAAAGAATTCTATTCTATTCTATTCATAAACAAATCATACACAAAGCAGAATGACTAGCTTCCCACCCAGCACTAATGGGGTTTCGTTAGTTCTGACATTGTCTGTGGTAGAAACTGAGAAGATCTCTCTTTCATCCTGAGCTTCTTGAGTTGGTAAACCATGGCAGGGAGAAGGAAATTGCCTAATATTTCCCCAAGCTCCTTGGCAAAAGCATGGGGTACAAATGTAAGAACAAACAAATCATATTTAGCCCTCAAATGAGGATTATTTTATTTCAGAATTCACTTGGGATCAGTTGTATCAGGGAAAAATGACGTATGGGCTCACGATTCAGCTAGATCTTTTGGTTTATTGTTTTAATTTGGGTAGTTGGAATATAAACAATTCTTTAAATAAATGCACCCGTGCATCTGACCAATGGGAGGTGGGTAGAGGGAAGGGAAGAGAGTAGTGGATGGATTTCAGAATCAATTCGGAACAAATATTCATCCCTCTGTTTCATTTTAAAGAAAGATAAAAGCAGCTCTAAAGCAGAATCCAACTGGGGGTGTGGGGAGTCTATAGTAAGTAAGTCTTTGCAAAGGATTCCTCTACCCACAACAGAATACCTTATGCCACCAGACTTGAAATTTTAGGCTTGGACAACCTAGAACTACGCCGCCTCCATTCCGACCTAAGCATAGTACATAAAATTATCTACTGCAATGTTCTACCAGTCAATGACTCCTTCAGTTTCAACCACAATACAAGATCACACAGTAGATACAAACTCAAGGTAAACTCCAAGCTCGATAGCAGGAAATACGACTCCAGCAACAGAGTGGTCAATGCCTGGAATACTCTACCTAACTCTGTGGTTTCTTCCCCAAACCCCAAAAACTTTAGCCTTAGACTGTCTACTGTTGACCTCACCCCATTCCTATGAAGCTGTAAAGGGGCGAGCATACACCCACCAACGTGCCTACCATCCCTGTCCTAATGTTCCTTTTTATTCACATCCATGTCATGGATTCATAATCATATTTATACTTATACATGTTATCAAATACACGATTGACAAAATAAATAAATAAAATGAATAAATAAAATGATGGCATCTGGCCAACCTGGACTATTCTTAGAGAACTAAACAGGGTCAGATCTGTTTGGGATTTGGATGGGCACCCACTAGGAAAGCTCAGCTGCAAGCTAGTTTTGGAGATCAAAAATATATCTAAGAAGGAGGCAATTGCAAACTATTTCCAGACTGTTGCTGAGAAAACTCCATGAATATATTTATATATTCACCAGCAAGCCAGTTCAACAGAGAAGAGGTTTGACTTTCCTGGTTTAGCCTCGGCTAGAGATTTTCAAACTTAGAAACTTAAAAGAAGTATGGATGTCAATTCCCAGAATTCTCCCACCAGTAAAGCTGGCTGGGGAATTCTGGAAGTTGACCCCCATACCTTTTTAAGCTGTTAAAGTCGAGGAACACTGGTCTTGGTGAATGGGTGTAATGTTGCAATAACAATAGCACTTAGACTTATGTACCCTTCTAGTGCTTTACAGTCTCTCTCTAAGCAGTTTACAGAATCAGCATATTGTTCCCAATGATCTGCGTCTTCATTTTACATACCTCGGAAGGATGGAAAGCCGAGTCAATCTCAAGCTGGTCAGAATTGAACTCCTGGCAGTGAATGGAATTAGCCTGCAATTTTGCATTTTAACCACTGTGCCACCATGATTCCTGTTCGTCACTTAGAAAGGGTTTTTGTCAGTGGTAGGATTCAATTTTTTTTTACTACTAGTTCTTGGGCGTAGCTTGGTGATCATGGCAGGGGAAGGATACTGTAAAAACTCCAATCAGAGGTGGTATTGGCCGTTTTGCCGAACTACTCAAAACTCCCGTTACCAGTTCTCCAGAACTGGTCAGAACCTGCTGAATGCCACCTCTGGAGTTTGTGGGTTGTTTTGAAAAGTTAGGGATATTTGCCACTATCAAATCAATCCAGCAAGGTAGCTCATATTTTTTTAAACAGAATCCGATGTTTGGAAAAGTTTTTATTGGAAGTTGTCCAAATCTGGCCACTATTTCAATGTCAGTTACAAACCTGAGTTAGCCAGTATGTTCTCACTTTGCAAAAGCAGAAAGTTTTCAAGATACAAACTCAGATTGCTTTTTCCCGTTCTAATGTATTTTCTGCAGGAAAACTTCCTGCAGATGTGATTGGTTTTTTTAGCAGTGTGCAACAATTCCTAAGCCAGCACAAATGCTAAGACTGGAATTCTGTATCAGAATCCATGACTGAAGGGAACAGCTTATGTTCATTGCTTCATTAATTAATTTCCAGAAAACACCTTGATGCATGCATCACTCTTCCTTTTCACACAATTGTTCTTCCTTACAGCATTGAAATCATAATATCTGATCCTGAAGAGGCTTTCAAATGCATATTTTCTCTTTTTCACCCAATAAACAATAAAGATCTTATTATGCACTGTAGCTTTCTCCCAGTTCTAAAGATGGGGCAAAGGTTAGTATAGAACAGCGTGCAGTTTCGATGCATTCTAAAATTAAATATTTCAGGGGAAAAGGGCATGCAAACAAACAAATAACCCAACTGGAAAAAAAAAGAGGACTGACAACTGAGGCAGAAGGTAGCAATTTAACTGAAGCAAGCAAATCAATCACCAAGTCACAGCAGATGGCAGCCGGGAAGAAGATTATTGATTCCTCTAATACCTTGATACTGTAAGGAATAAAAAAAAAATCTGAACTAAATATGAACAGTTTACCTTTGGCAGTCTTTCCCAACTTAGTGCCTTCCAGATGTGAACTCGGGAGATGTTGCTGGTGGCTTCTGAGAATTGGACTCCAGCATGCCATAAGCATGCCAGGTTGGGAAAGAAGGTTTATGATCATTGTTGTTAGCCGAAAGGGCTCTTGCTTTCACATCAGGAGACAAGAAGACAAGGATGCTCCCAATCCACCACATGAACGTGGAGCTATCATCTAACAAATTAATGGGGAAAGGGGGAGAATGAAAACCTGTCATTTGGAGTTGGCAATCATGTTCCTGTAGAGGGTGACCAGGCTGAGCCCGAGGGAGAAGTCAAGTGTGTCATCAGCTTGAAGTCCCTTTGTGCCCACAAGAGATCTAAGTCCAGCCCTCCTTGAATGCTACTGACTCTCATCTACCACCAATTTGCTTTGACTGTTAGTAGTTCAGATTCTTGTAGTGAGCTAGTATGGATTAAGGGGGAGGGTAAAGAAGTCCCTGCGGATTTTACTCAGCTAGTCATTGCCAACTACAGGGTGTGGTGCTCATCTCCATTTTGAGGTCATTGAGCAGCACTGTCCAAAGACATTTCAATAGTCATGTGGCCAGCATGACATCACACAGCACTGTTACCTTCCCAACGAACTAGTACCTATTTATCTATTTGCATTTGCAAGCTTTCGAACTGCTAAATTGGCCGTTAAAGCAAGGATGGGAGCTCACCCCATTGCATGGCACTTGGGTCCCAAACCTTTCCAGCCAACAAGCCCGGAGTCTTAACCACTGAGCCACTGTGCATTAAACTTGTATTCATTTGAACCACCTTGGTTCTTGATTTCTTATGCCTGCCAGTTCCTTTTCATAAGACCGAGATCCACCTAATTCTATGCATTCCACTGTCAAACTATTCCATTCAAGTCTGTGCCTTCCCATTTTTGGCCTTCCCATTGTAATCAAACCACAGCTTACTATAACTCTAATTGGCACAAAATCTACCACAAATGGAACTGCAAAGCTAGTTCAGCCAATTGTGGCCCAGCCTTGTGGATACAATATAGTTTGGTCAACAGTGGCTTGCCAAGTTGCAATGGTTAACTATAGTTTATCAAAAACTAAGAAATGAAGTAGGAAAATTATCATCCTGCTTTGGATGGCAATATGGTTTGGCCAAGATGCCAAGATGCAATAATAAGCTATGTTTTATCACAATTCAAGACATCAATCCAGAAATCAATGCAAGCAAAGAGAGAGAAAGGATAGATTTAGACAAACTGGAACAGATTAAGAAAAAGCAACAACTGGAAGTTAAGGTGACTGGGGAATATGGTAGAACTTTCACTTAAGGTGATAGGAAAGAAGTTTCCAACTGAATTGTAAGATAAATTTCCTTATGATAACAATAGTTAAACAATGGAGCCAATAAGAGGATCCAGTCTATCACTCATGATGGCTCCTTTCTTGACTCTATAATTTTATAAACAGAACCATTCATGAAATGCTGAACCACACTTTGTGTTTAAACCACCAATTTTGTGTGTGACAAGAATGGAACCCAACCTGATTTCCCATTGTCGTTATTATCATCACTATAAATCAAAAAAGCTATAAATGCTAAACACACATTCTTATAAAATTTTCCCAACCATTTTTTTTTTAAAGCCATTATTGATAAACCTTCCCTGTGCCAATAAATTCCAGAAAATTCTTCTGCTTGGATAATTAACTGGTCATAGAAAATGAAGCAATAGGGTATGGAGTTTGGAATGTCCATTCATTATTCCTTATCTTACAAGTCATCAACCACATTAGGATAGAATAGAGCTGGAAGGGACCTTGGAGGACTTCTAGTCCAGCCCCTTGCTCAAGCACTCCAGCTCCCTGTACCACTTCAGACAAATGACTGTCCAGTCTCTTCTTAAAAACCTTCAGCGATGAAGTGCCCACATTTTCTGGAGGAAAGCTGCTCCACTGCTTCACTGTCCTCACTGTTAGGAAGTTTCTCCTCAATTCCAAGTTGCTTCTCTCCTTGATTAGTTTCCATCCATTGTTTCTTGTCCTGCCTTCTGGTGCTTTAGAAAATAAATTGACTCCCTCTGCTTGGTGGCAGTTTCTCAAATACTGAAATACTGCTATCATGTCCTCCCTGGTCCTTCTTTTCTCTAGTCTAGCCAAACCCAAATCCTGCAACCATTCTTCATATGCTTTTGTCTCCAGGCCTTTAATCATCTTAGCTGCTCTTCTTTGCACTTTTCCCAAAGTCTCAACATCTTTTTTGTAATGTGGTGATCAAAGTTGGATGCAGTTTTCTATCATCGAAAGCACATGCAACTTTTTTTCCCTGGCCCAAAAGTTTTAATACAAGGAAATGCCAACCGGGGTGGGCTGCTGGGGGTGCGCAGGGGTTACGGAGAGCCCCTAGAGAAGGTTCTGTGCAGTTCGGAGTATCCCCAAATCCCACTCCTGGCTGGCCCCGCCCACCCTGCCCCTTCCTTCCCAGGAATCCCCACGTGGCCCGTTTTGGATGCAGGTGCAGGGTGTGTGATGAGCCTTGGAGAGGGTGAAAAACAGGCCTCCTTGAAGTTCAGGAAGGCCAGAAATGGGCCCATTCCATCTTCCAGAGAGCCTCCGGAGCCCAAGGAGGCCCTTTTGCGCTCCCAGAGGCTCAAGGAAAGCCTGTGGAGTCCGGGGATGGCAATCCCCCCCCCCCCGCCATGATGCAGGAGGCTGACTCGGCCATGCCACTGACTAGGCCACACCCACCCAGCAACCACGCAGAGAACCCTTTGCTAAAATTTTTGAAGCCCACCCCAGATGCCAACAACATACTGGTGCGAGTGCGGCTTTTTGGCTGACCTTTGATCCCCAAGGTCATTTCACCAAGTCTCAGATCCAGAGTCTTATATTTCCTAAGAAAGCCATGTAGCGGAAGGTGAGAAACACAGAGAAAGGAGGCAGTGATTCAGCCTCCCTGAATCTTAGCAAAAGGTAGTTTTGGCAGCTTCATGCTGAGCTGGTGTCAATAAATTACCAGGCAGAACCTCCCAAGAATGAAGTGACACTGTACTGATGTCTTTGTGTTTTCCACCAGGCCTGTGAACATAGGATGTTTTATTGGTTTTCAAGCTATCAAAGCTATTAAAGACAAGGAGCTCATTTAATGCAGTCCTGCCATTCTATGGAGTCCATTTTATGGAGTGGGGAGCTCAGCTCTGGCTCAGCCAGAGCAAATTAAACAAGGAGCATATAGAATAGAATAGAAAACTTTATTGGCCAAGTGTGATTGGACACACAAGGAATTTGTCTTGGTGCAAATGCTCTTAGTGTACATAAAAGGAAAAGATACATTTGTCAAGAGTCAAGAATCATCAGGTGCAACACTTAACAATAGTCATAGGGTACAATAAGCAATCAAATCATCCTAGGAAATATAAATTCTAAGGATACAAGCGAGAATGTTACAGTCATACAGTCAGAATTGGTAGGGGATGGGCGATAAGGAGTGATGAGAAGATTAATAGTAAGAGTCGTGCAGACTTTGTAAATAGTTGGACCATGTTGAAGGAATTATTTGTTATGCAGAGTGATGGCATTTGGAAAAAAAAACTGTCCTTGTATCTAGTTGTTCAGTGCTCTATAGCGTCGTTTTGAGGGAAGGATTTGAAACAGTTTATGTCTGGGATGTGAGGGGTCTGGAAATATTTTCACAGCCCTCTTTTTGACTCGTGCAGTATACAGGTCCTCGATGGAAGGCAGGTTGGTAGTAATTGTTTTTTTCTGCAGTTCTAATTATTAGAATAGAATAGAATAGAATAGAATAGAATAGAATAGAATAGAATA
>BLBF01000072.1:5221202-5271793 GCA_015471245.1 Laticauda colubrina
AAAACAAAACTATCCTGTGACAAAACCTGATTGGATAAGTCCAGCCGAAGTTCATTTTCAACTTCTTGAAACAAGAGTAATCCAGCCTTGGAGCAAAGGAAAGAGGGAATTAAAGATTGAGTATTTCATCTGGAAAGCCGCAAGTGCGGTCCAGCTACTTGGCTTTTTTTTTTAAAAAAAAATGACATAGCCATAAGGAAGAAAGATATTTTTCAGAAGTATATTTGTCAAAATCCTCCTTCGAGAAATCTCTTTTGCAGGATTGGCATAGAAAGCTGCTTTGAACCGAGTCAAACCAATTATCCATGTGCCTCAGAACCGCCTAAGTCAGGGAGAGCAAACTTTTTCAAGCCCCAGGCATCTCCGCAGGGCCTCCTGAGGAGACCCAAGTGACACCTAACCAGGGATCAGAAACTCACGACTCTGGAGCCTCGTGTGGCTCTTTCATCCTTCTGCTGCAGCTCCCTGTCACCGGTCAGCACCACAATTTTGAGAGGTGCTTCCGGGGTGGGGGAGAGTACGGGCTTTCAGTTAGGACAGGTAGAGGCAAAAAAGATGCTGAGCTAAGAGGAGACTCTACAGTGAGGGAACTGGACTTCCGGTCAGCTCCAGAATTGAATAGGGGGCTTCTGGTTAGAAACTTTGTGGCTCTTTGAGTGTTTAAAGTTGCCGACTCCTGACCTACACAAAAGACAGAAATGGCTGAACGCTCACGTCATTAAAAATGCTAGCAAGACTTTGGGTGAGTTCACCTCAAGATCTTGCAAGGGACTCTCAGAAGATTTAGTTTAGTTTACTGTCATTACACCTCGTACAACAAAATTAAATACCATCTTCAGTATGCTCTACAGTAGAATTCAATCGAATTACTGCCCTGGGACAGAAGCTGTTTTTCAGCCTATTTGTCCTTGTTTTTATTATCCTGTACATCTGCCAGATGGTAACAGTTCAAAAAAAGGGTGCCCAGGATGAGATGGATCTTTGAGAATGTTTTGAACTTTCTTAAAGCTCTTCCAAAGAGGGGAGAGGGCAACCAATGATCCTCTGGGCAATGACATTAACCTTCTGGAGTGCTGTCCTATCTGCCACTGTGCAATTGGCAAACCCTACACAGGGGCAGTAAGTTAAGATACTCTCTATGGTCCAGTGGTAGAAGGTCACCAGCAGTTCTCCATCCAGTTGTTGTTTCCTGAGAAGTCTCAGGTAGTATAATTTCTGCTAGCCCTTTTGACCAGGGCTGCAATGCGAGCACCCCAGGTCAGGTCCTCTTTTATAGTAACATCCAGAAACTTAAAACTGGCCACTTGGGTTACAATCTCGGGAGATCAGCCCATTTCAAGAGCTGTGAGCCATTGAAAAGAAAAGAGTTTAATTTATTTTATCCCTCCAAATACCAAATCCAAATACCAGTCATTGATTTTTTTTTAGGGTTCTTGAGGGTGCTTTAATCACTAAACTACAATCTTTCCCTCATTAACATTGACTTAATCATTACAACTTATTTTTTAGAGGCATTTGAACATTTTGATGCAGATTATATTGAATAGAAGATGGAGTCTAGGACTTGTGAATGATGTAATTGTTCACGCCATTGTCTCTTGCAGAGACGTTTTACCTGGTCCCAGAATTTTTGTACCTACCTACCCCTTTTTAAAATGTGTGTTTGTTGTAGTACCATGAGGACTAGTAACATGATATGAAAAATTGGGAGTTCTCAGATTCAGAGGCATCTCCGAAGCCCATTTCTGCAATTCACCATCTGCTGATTATCCTCTGTTTGTTTCACTGGGTCTGAAAAAGGGAAAACCTGCCTTCCAATTCCATATCCAGACACCCAAATTTGGAAATGCAAAAACTCAACTTCAACACTCATATTCTCAGTGCTGCTTCCAAAGGAGCATATGTTTAATTGCACCATCATTCTCAGTAGCTGTTAATGCACCTTCAGTGTCATTTACAGGATGCAAATAGCTGTGCTTTCTTGCTTTCTTCTTCATTCACCGCCCCCCGTTTTATCATAATGATAAAGCCAGCAATCCAGAGTATTTTCTTAACCACTTACACAGAAAACTTTAGGCACCTTCTAAGCAAACAAAATGTAAATCTAAATAAGCAGCTCCAGAGAAGACATCTGGACTCCCCAAACAAAGAAAAGTCATCGATGTGTTTTACATTTTTATGACAGAAGGTATATGCCCAAAATATATCCATAATTATCTTCTTTTAATGACCCCATAATCCCTTGCAGGGTGGAGTCTCGGCAACTGAATGGAGCTAGCAGAGTGTTTACTGGCTAGATGCCTTTCCTGTCGCCAATGCGGAGTTTTGTTCAGCAGATATATTCTCATTGTGCCCAGAGAGAGAGAGATCTGCCTCTCCCTAGGATCGAACTCACAGTCTCCATGTTGTGAGGAAAGAGCTCCACCTCTAGGCCACCGCACCACTCCCCCAAAATATATCCATAATCCCTAACTGAATTCATGAACACCAGGATAACTCCCAAAACATGGTTCCACTGCCAATGGAATGGCAATTGCCAATGCAATTTCATTATTGCAGCACCTGAAAGGGTAGGAATACAGACATGACATATGTCACACATTGCATTCAGCTTTCTCCTAATCTGACCTTCCCCTAGAAAACCGGAATTAAAACACACCAAATTTTGTGAGCAACAGGATGTAGTTTGTAAGAAGCCAGGGAGAAGGAGTTCAGAGGCTGCAAGGAAAATGTTAGCTGCATATGAAACACCAGTTTTGAACCTTAAGTGATTCATTGAACAACCACAGCAAAAAGGTCGTAAAACTGGGTGTGACTCACTTAACAATCACCTCGCTTAGTAATGAAAGTTCTGATCCCAATTCTTGTCATAAGCCGGGAACTACCTGTACAGAAAATATATTTTGGCAGGTAGAATCCAAGAGAACTGAGAAACACCTGTCCATCACTCCATCAACATTCAGACCACCTTCATTAATTGGAAAATTAGAGAATGAATGATGGTATTATTAATATGTCTAAATAATATAATGATTAGCAGTGAAATAAAATTAAACAATGAGTAATTAGATAATGAGAATATATTTTAATATAAGCATGTGTATTAATAGTAGAATTATATGGATTGGATGAATGGAAGATATATGAATAGATCTACCCTATATGTTTAAGTGATATTCTGATTGGTATTAGAATTGTATATTGAAACACTGAACAATGAAAGAATGAAGGATGAAACTTTAATATATAGAGATGTGAAGAGTTAAATAAGGCAAATATGAATAATAAAGCAGGTGAAAGGTGGAAGACAGAAAAGAAACACTTTTGAATACTGTGGTGACATGAATAAAAGTTAGAATAGAAATAGAAATAAGAGAGGAATAACAATATGCATATTTTAATATAACAAGATGTATGTAATAATAAGAGGGAGGTTTAGAAATTGAATGGCAGTAGTATTAGATATGTTTAAACAATATGAAACAATGAAAATGAAATGTAATAACTACGAGTAATAATATGTTTACTTGTACTAAAGTGTATGATACCCAGGTATCACACTGTTCACACATTAATATATATAAACAATATAAAATAAAAAACTTGATAAAGCAAACATTCATACCACCCTGAAACAAGAGATCTAAGTATCGTATATAAAAGCATACATTACAATGACTTACCTGTCAATGAATACTTCAGCTTCAACCATAACAATACAAGAACACACAATAGATACAAACTCAAGGTAAACCGCACCAAACATGATTGCAGGAAATACGACTTCAGCAACCGAGTGGTCAATGTCTGGAATACTCTACCTGACTCTGTAGTTTCTTTCCCAAACCCCAAAAACTTTAACCTTAGACTGTCTACCATGGACCTCACCCCTTTCCTAAGAGGCCTGTAGGGGGCCTGCATAAGCGCACCAATGTGCCTACCATCCCTGTCCTATTGTTTCTTTTGTTTTTCTTACATGTACCCATCTCATGTATTCATAACTATGGATATACTTATACCTATTATCTTGTAAGCGATTGAGAAATCAAATAAATAAAATAAACAAGAGCAGGAGAACTAATCATCTAAGCTTAAGATCACAGCCTAGTCCAACTTTTGCCAACTGAATGACTTCCAGATATTATCGGAAATGCAACACCCTAACAGTTTCAATGACTGTCCAATGATCCAGCTAGGAGAGTCTGACCAGATTCCATCCAAATCCTGGCAAAATTCAAATTGCTCCCACTTTGAAAATCTGACCCTTTTTGTGCTTACTCTCTCTTCCACTTCTAAAAAGCATACCATGCAACGTTTTTATCGAAACAAAGTTGGCTTCTGCAAGAAAAAAATAGGTTCTTGTCCTGAACTAAATGATTGACCTTACCCAAAACAAAAGCAATCTACATTTATGGCAATGAAACACACCAATGAAGCGGATAAACATTTTAAAAAAAGAATATATAACAACAGGAGAAGATGCCCTTTTGCTTTTCAGAGCATATTTCCTTTACAACAGGCAAGGCAGACAGTTCCAAACAACTCCCTGGGGCACTAATTTTCAAATCTAAATTCTATTCAAATACTGCCACGAGGAAAAAATGAATGTTGCTCATTCAAAATTTGAGAAAACAGTTGTTATTATTTCCACCACTTTTTTATTGGTGTATTTGACTACAAAGTTAATTCATTTTTCTTTTCTTTTTCTGCTTTAATTGTGTGGTGGGGGGGGGGTTGCTCTTTTTCTGCTTCATGCTGAAATCATATCAATCTTTAGATAAGATGACATTGATTAATGTGCAACCAGAAGAGGGAGCTAAAGACTTAGCATTTAACTAATGCTTTTCCCAGAGGGTTCCTCTTTTCCTTATTTACCCTAGTGTCTCAACATTTTTGCATTTTTTGTCAAATTTATAGAAAAGAAACCTTAGGTTAATTAAATCACAAACTACGTGAAGGAACAAACAAACATCCAATTACAATTTACATGGAAAGAAAAGTAAGGCAAGGTGCTTGAAAGAAAAAGCACCTCAGGGTCTTAATTTTAAAAAGAAGCAAAAATTTAAAAAACTGTTGCAGGCAAACTGTCAGGCATGCCCAAGAAATCAGGAGCTAGAATAAAGTTCAGTAGCATTAGGAGTTTACTTCATGCTACTCATGCCCAAGGATCTGATCTAATAATGGTCAAGGCAAATTGGCACTTGATAAGAACTAACAGACATCAAGGAAGGCTGGATTTAAGTCACTTGTGAGAGTGTTGCGATTCCAAACTGCTGATGCATTTGACCCCACCCTTGGTCTCAGGCTGGTCATCATCTGCCTACACAAGTGTTGTCACAAAATGCAGCGAGTGTGACTGGGGATGGGCAGCCGCATTTTGGAACACCAAGAAAGCTATGAATCAGAATGGTAGCCACCAAGTTGAAACAACTTGTGACGCTTCTGAATTGTTGGTTACGGGGCAATATTCCCTTTGGAGACCAATTAATGGTCAAAAAGAAACCCAGAATCAGGAACAGAAACTTGGGGGTGGGAGTCCTATCGTTATTAGGGATGACAAGCAGGGGTAGGATTCAGCCGGTTCGGCAAACTGGATGTTAAATTTACATCTGCTTTGCCAAACCAGTAGTTGAACTGACCGGCTGGCCCTGCCCCCGCCCCAGGAGTCTCCATGCAACTTGTTTTGGATGCAGGTAAGTGTAGGAGGCTCTGGGAGGGCGAAAAACGCCCCTTCCAGCAGAGAACCGGTTGTTGGGATTTTTGAATCCCACCCCTGAGATTGACAAGCCTTTCCTGGAGACTGAATCCTTCTTGCTTGCAAACCATGTGGTCTAGTACAAAGCCAATCTCTTTGGATGAATAGTAATTGTATCTCCAACCTCCCTCAAAAGATAAATGAGAACAGAAAGTCCAGAATTGCATGTGACCATTTCTATAGATGCAGTTTTGAAAAACATTGGAAAAAAAACCCCTTATAAGTGCACGTCTTATTGTAGGAGAGAAAATCAGGTGTTATGGAGTTATGGTCAGTTCTTTCTATGAGGCTTGGAATGGGGCAGCATCTTAACTGGAGGAATGAGTTCTTTACAGTTGGACAAGTGGCTGACCTATGTCTTTATTTCTTGGTCTTCATTCACACTGCAGAGAAAGATCTCCTGCTCTATACTCAAGTTACAGAGAGAGCGAGAGACAGACAGACTGTGAAACTTGAGGTCAGATACTCAAGTACAATCATTTCCCCAAGTTCAGGATGAATAACAAAGGATCATAATCCAGGAAAGTAGCCTGTAACAGCAGAAACTCTTGGAAACTAAGAGCAATGTTATAACGGCTTATACGAAGACAATTGTTTCAGCATTGGTCTATGACTCTTAAATCAAGCAGCTAGTAATGCAGTCAGGATTGATCTAGAAAGCTTCTGGATCAGAAGCAGCTCTGTTGCTTCAAACACTGGTTGCACTGAGGTTGGCTGGCAAAGTTTATGGTATCTCCTTCACTGGTTCAAAGAGGAGACAGGTTTCCCCAAACCTCCAGTGCTCGCTTCAACTCTCAGGATTCCCCAGGTCAATAGCTTTGGAGGAATCCCAAATTGGAGGAGGTTGATCCAGAAGTCTCCATGTAGGCCTTCCTTATTCTCCAAAATCCTCACTTTCAGATTTTGTTGAGGGGGCTAATATTCCAGGATCAATGTTTTGGAGTCAAGATATCGTATTTTGTTCATTCTACTTCTCTCACCAAAAAGTATCCTTGTTTTGTGAAAGAGACCATATCACGGTCAGGCAACTCTCTTTCTTCTTCTCCCTTTTTTTTCCAGCTCCAAATTAGACTTTGCTAGTGTTGCTGACTACTACCTTGCCCAACTGTAAATGTGAGTTCACCCCGTTTTCCTCGAGCCCAGTGCTTTTCAGCTACTTTAAGATGCGTGGACTTCAAATCCCAGAATTCCTCAAGCCAGCAATTTCAGGAGTTGACATTTGCACACCTTAAAATTGCTGATGTTGAGAAATGTTGCTCAGTGATGATATTATTTCCATGTCCAGGCGAAGTCAGAATCTTGGAAATGCTAACCATCCTCACAGTTTTTGATGGCAGCTTGCTGGCAAGCAACTCTCTCCGTATAAATAGGAAACAGATCTGGTTTTGACATTAAGTATACAGGATGTTATGAATTTAATCCCATCTCTTAAAAATTGGAACTTTACTTGTTGCCCTGAGTTATCTGGGGAAATTCATGTTAAGCATACTTCAGGCAAGCAGCTCTTCCTAAAACTACTGGCAGGGGCTACATTTTGACATTCTGACTCTGTGTACATAGCTCTGTGGTTTTTGCACATTATCTGACCTCAGGTACATGTCCAGAGAACAGTCCTCCCTCTGTGATGTCATGGAACCTGTAACCTAAAGACGTGAAACAAGATAACTACTCATTCTCTTTAGTGGAGAGCTCAATTAAGAGCTTATAGATGGAATGTCTCAACTGGTGGGCCTGAGGAGTGCAATGACATTAAATTATTCATACAAAACAAAAAGTCATGCGTTATTTTGCAATTGGGAAGTTATATTTTGAGAATGCTCACTTCAAAATGGGCTGTTTGGGTTTGCTCAGAATTAGTGTACCTGTTGTGGTTAGCTGGCAGCAGGTGCAGATGGCTGAGGAGAGCAAGGACTCAGATGAGGGGCCAGGACTATTCGAGAATGGACTGCTGCCCTCAGAGATTGTGGGGGCTGGCAGCAGCAATGAGGAGGTTCCCGAAGAGCCTGTGCCAAGGCCCGTGTAGTCAGGATTGCTTGGAGGAAAGAGCAGTTGCTACAGCACAGGCAACTCAGGAGGAAGGCTGCAAGATAATGGTCCCTCCTTCAAGAAGATAAAAGCCAGCTGTGAAACTAACCTTCTTTGCAGAAGGCAAAGACATTTTGAACTCAGCCTCATGGACATTACAGTTGGTGTTTGAAGACTATTGTAAACTATTTCTTATCTGTTGTTTTTTTGGCAGACTTGAAAAAACTTTCAAAAGGTTCTTTCTTGTCGGAGCTAATTAATTGGAAGCAGCCTTTTATCTGTGAAGAAACAGGATTCTTAGCTGAAACATAAAAAGGTTATATGGATGCATTTGTCTTGTGTTTGCTCTCTTGGAACCAGGTTTGGGTCAGAATAATATCTGACGTGCACACCTATTCTACCTGTACGTACACAGAAGTCTATTCTATGGCCAAGATAGAGAGGAAGCCCAATCACAGAAGCCCATTCAGCGGAAACCAAATCCTCATATGCTTAAAATCCCACCCCTTTGCCCTCGCAATTCACTGCTTTAACATTCCTTTTACAAGAATGAATTATTATTATTATTCCATATGTGGAAAATTATCTGACACAGGGGATTGAGGCTGGGATATTTAACAAGGAAAAGGCTTCCCTGCTGAGTATTTCTACAGGCCTGTCCAAACAGGAAGACCTTAAAATGTTTCCTGAACACCTGCACAAGAGCACTGGAGTAGATTTCTGTAACTCAGATTAATCCAAGCATTTTAGCTCACCATCAAATATTTCTGCAATGTGTTTTCTTGGAGGGGGGGGGATCAAAGTTGCCATACCTCCCCCCCAAAAAAAAGAAAAAGAAAGCTGACTCCTAAAATGCGGGCTCTGTGTTATCTTTGTAACACAGAGAGCTTCAGGACCTGCAATTCCAACCTCATCATGCAGCTTTTAAACTTTCCCAGATGAAAAGCTTTCCTAGCTCAGCTTTATGAACCCAATGTTGATGACCCACAATCAGCGTTTAAGAGCTAAGAAGTTGATTTTCCTGCTGCAAGATCGTTGCCGAGGTTTTAGTTCTGCAATGAATGATGATGAGTTGCTTGGTGGTTTCTGCCATCCCAGATCCAGCAGGATTGGCATGCTCCAGGTCACTGCGGAGAAGCTATGCCATCCTGCAGAACCCAAAGGAGATGTGTCTCCTCTGTTGTGGTAGTTGCGCTGTGGAACTGCCTCCCCTCAGAAATCTGGCTGAAGTGGACAAAGTATTAGCCAGCCAAATGGTGTTGCTATCATTAATTACAGACTCATAGAACTGCCAAGTTGGAAGGTGTAGGAGAAGGAGTGGCAGAACCTAGGGTGGAGTTAAAAAAGGGACCATCCTAGAACCCCCAGGTAGCCACAAACTAACTAAGCCCAACTCCCCTTGAATTCCATGGATCTTATGCTTAGCAGGTGCTAACCTTTAGTTGAAAAGATTCCTGTGCATAGGCTGTTTAGCAATAAATCAGTTTAACGGGACCTTCACATGTAGACCTGGTCTTTCATGCCTGGCAGAAGGGGCTACAAAAGTCATCTGATCCACCTTTCTTCAGTGGGCAAGAAAATCAATTAAACCTTTCTTGAGAGACGGCTCTTCAGCCTCCACTTAAAAGTCCCCAGAGGAGACGAATCCTCAACCTCGCTCTTCTTCTTCCCTCTCTTCTCTCTTACTATCAATAATACTAGAACAAACACCGCATAACTCCAATTCAAATCAAAATTTCATATCCTGCCTTTCTCTGAAATTATAAACAAACCTTTCTCCAAATCCACTTTATCTATAATTAGCTACTGTTTCTTGGTGGGTTTGTTCATGCAAAAGTGTTGCCTACGAAGGTCAAAGACATGTTCAGATCTCACTAACTTTGCTGGGATAGAACAGTTCAATTACTCTTGCTAACTAAAAAAATGGCACACAGGCAGTCCTCGGCTTACGACCACAACTGGAACCGGGATTTCTGTTGCTAAGCAAGGAGATTGTTCAGGGAGTTACACCTGATTTTTTGCCATAGTTGTTATGTGAATCATGGCAGTTGTTAAAGTGATTCACATGGTTATTAAGTGAATCTGGCTTTCCCCACTGATTTTGTGAGTCAGAAGCTGGCTGAGAAGATTGCAAATGGTGGCCCCCAAGGTATTGCAACCATCATAAATACACTGTGGTTGTGTTCAGTTGCTAGTCATGTCTGACTCTTGGTGAGTCCATGGCCCACAGTATGCCAGGCCCTCCTGTCTTCCACAGTCTCCTATGGTTTGCCCAAATTCATGTTCATTGTGTCGATGTCTAACCAGCTCAACCTATCATACCACTCTATAAAGCCTTAATAAGGTCACACCTAAAGTCCTGCATCCAGTTTTGCTCATCACATTATAAAAAAGATGTTGAGACTTTAGAAAGAGTGCAGAGAAGAGCAACCAGGATGATTAGGGGACTGGAGACTAAAACATATGAAGAACAGTTACAGGAACTGGGCTTGGCTAGTCTCGTAAAGAGAAGGACCAGGGGAGACATCATAGCAATATTCTAATATTTGAAGGTCTGCCATAGAGAGGAAGGGGTCAACCTGTTTTCCAAAGCACCTGAAGGCCAGATAATGGATGGAAGCTGAGGAAGGAGAGATTCAACCTGGAAATAAGGAGAAATATTCTGACAATGAGAATAATCAGTCCATGGAACAGAAGTTGCCTTCAGAAGTTGTGGGAGCTTCATCACTGGAAGCTTTCAAGAAGAGACTGGACTGCCATCTTCAGAAATGGCTTAGGGTCTCTTGCTTTGGATGGGGGGGTTGGACTAGATGACCTACAAAGTCCCTTCCAACTCTCTGTTAATCTGTATCTATATCTATCTCACCACCTTGTCTCCCCCTTTTGCCTTCTATCTTTCCCAACTGGGTCTTTCCCAGTGAGTCCTCTCTTCTCATTTGGTAGCCAAAGTATTTGAGCTTTAGCTTCAGTATCTGTCCTTCCAAAGAACACTCTGGGTTCATTTCCTTTAGGGTTGACTGATTTCATCTCCTTGAAGACCAAGGGGCTCTCAAGAGTCTTCTCCCAAATTTTGATCATGAGACCATGGGGGGGGGTGTGCTGTGGCAGTCATAAGTCCGAGAACTGGTCATAACTCACCTTTTTTTAAATGTTGTTGTAATTATAGAGAGTTGATCAATGAATGACTGTAAGTGAAGGACAAATTGCATGGCGCTGGGAAAGGCATTCCTTCCCCTACATGAGAGAACCCCGGTTTTTTTTTTTTCCTTTATCAGATTCTGGGTTTTTTTCTCCTCTCTCTGGAATATTCTTCTCACATCCACAGGTTTGTGCAGGCATAATAGGGTGTTAATGATAAATCACAAAGTCTCAGCAGTTTCTTCAAGCATCCAGGATCATGCAGGAAAAAAAAATGTTTGATGAGCTCACAAAAGATTGGAGATAATAACTAGAAGAGCTGAAAACTAGCTTTTTGGAAGGAAAGCTGATTAAGTCCCGGACCTCAGGCAACCGCAGATGCCTTGGAAGCCCTTGTGACTTTTTTTTTTTTTTTTTTGCTTTGATCCCAGATGGCGCACACCCAAGCAAACATCAAATGCACGTCACACAATGGCTGTGTAGGGACCAGAACACAGGAGAAAGATCAATCGCCCCCACGGTTTTAATCCTCGCAGTTCGCCGCCTGTTTATTAGGGTTACATTACAGACGCTAATTAAGCCAGAGCTATGGGAGGATAAAATGCTTTGGGATCACTAAAAAAACAACAACTTTGATCTTAAGGATTATGGTTCAGTGAATCATTTCGGTTGGTGCAGGAAAAATCCAGAGATCAGCTCTCCCTTTCTGCTATATTTCTCAGAAACTTGTTCCTAGTTTCTGATTCAGAGTCAGCACCTTCACGCAATGCACCTTGAAACACTGACACCGAAGAGCAATGACATTTGAGGTGGTACTTTTGGGAAGGTGGAAACAGCCTGGCATCTCTCTTTTTGAGTGAAATCAAGCTTTTCCACTTTAGTTCTCACCTCCCCAACCAAGCAATGGCATGGAAGTTTGAAACAGGACTATTTCCTACACTGAATGTGCAGTTTTATCCCTAAGCTAGCTCTATACCCGTGTTTTGCTATGTAACTATGTGATCGGGCTTTGTTTTTGGGGAGGAAAATGGGGGCGGGGGGAATTGTGCCTCTGCCTACCAGCATCCATCTGTATTCATCTGGCTTGTGTGCTGTCAGTGTGTGAGAGAGTTGAGGGCTGTTTGGAAACTGAAACATGGAAACTGAAATAGTATTTGCTGTGTGAGCAAGGAGACAGCAAGGAGCCTGGGCATGGCTTAGCTCAACTGTTCTGTACAGTTGGAACAGATTTCTTTTCAGGTGGGGAGGGGGAGTAGAACTCCTTAGAACCAGAGTGTCTTAATAGTTATATACGAAATATTAATACTCTGGTGGTTGTTTCAAAAAATCCTTTCTTAGTGAGCACCTAGAAGCCAAGAGGTGCCAAATTTCAAGTTTGTAAGCTTTACAGTTGTGGAGATTTTGTGCTCCATTGGTTAATTGTTCTAACTATCAGGAAATTTCTCACAATTCCAGGTTGGTTCTCTTTCTATCCATTGCTTCCTTTCCTGCTTTCAGGTGCTTTGAAGAATGGGTTGGTCCTTTCTTCTTTGTGGCCCTCCCCTTAAATATTGGAAGACTGTTATGATATCATCCTTAGTCCTTGATTGATTGGCTTAAGGGAGTCCATTGCTATTTGAAAGTTCTTGATGTCAAGAATGAACATTTGCACTGCAAAGATGCATTAACTCAAATAACTCAACTGCCAGGTACATTTGGGGAAAAGGAAATGGAATAACAAGGCAGAGCACAGAATTCAAGAACCTTGGGAGGAGAAGTTTGGTCCTGCCCTGTCTTAAAGAATGATAGACAACATCTTAGTAGCTTGGGGCCATGTAGCTTTATTTTTAAGCTTGAGTGCAATTAATTATGATAGTTTTTTGGCAGTCAAGTTAACACTGGGTGGGGCAATGTCACAATGAGGTAATTAGGGAAAGAGGTTACTTTTATCCCTTTTCATCACGTGTTTTTTTTAAATAGTCACTTTAAAAAAACTTTTTTAAAAAAATACCTAGATTGCACAACTTATCTGAAGTTTTATATGACAGAGTTTGCTGAAAAAGCTAAATTGTTTTGTTTGATCAGAGAAAAGGCAATGTCTACCCTTATTGTTGACTTGAATCTCTATGAACTTTTGCATAAAAAAAGAAGAAAAAATGAACTTGTGATTTGCTGGTAGGATGAGGTAGGTAGGTAGGTAGGTAGGTAGGTAGGTAGATAGATAAGAGAGAGAGAGAGAAAGAGACAGACAGACAGACAGACAGACAGAAAGACAGACAGACTGACTGTAAATTTAGAGTGCTTGAAATATAATTATATCTGTAACTGTAACAAAAACTAACAAAATTAGACACTATTTCTTTAGATTTGTTTTTCTTCTTTTCTTCTACTTGCTCTCTTTTGGCATTTTAGCTTTTTCTTTAATTTTTCTTTCTTCTTTTGTTTTGTGTTCTATTTTACTTTGTGTCAGTTCTCACTCTGCTATGACAGGGGAGGGAGGAAGAGGGGGAGGGAGAGAGGGAGGGAGGGAGAGAGAGAGAGAGAGAGAGAAGGATGGGGGGAAAGGGAGAGAGAGTGGGAGAAGGAGAGGGAGAAGGGAGAGAGAGAGGGGAGAGAGAGAGGAGAGAAACTAAAAGTCAGCACTGGATTTGGGGGAGTATTTTTTTTCTTTTTTATTGGAAAGTAACTGATTTTAGTCAAAGCCGTTTTGAATCAGCTTGTGAAGGAGTGCCTACAAGTTATGTAGGACAGCATAAACCCATCCACCCTGCCTTAAGATAATGTGATATTCTTGCAAGAAAATTGTCCTTTTCCCTCCATTGCTGGAAATTAGAATTCACCGTAAGAAAAGCACTGAGATGGACCAAAGCCTTTGTTTAAAGCAGAGCTGAGGAACTACAGGCGCTTTTGTGATTTGTGGACTTCAACTCCCAGAATTCCTGAGCCTTGGCTGGTTCAGGAATTCTGGGAGTTGAAGTCCACAAGCCATAAAATGGCGGTAGTTCCTCACTCCTGCTTTAAAGCAAGATTTCTCAACCTTGCCTGGTGTAAGATGGATTTCAACTCCAAGAATTCCCCAGCCAGCATGGTTGGCTGGGGAATTCTGAGAGCCAAAGTCCATCCATCTTACACCGACCAAGGTGGAAAAAAACACTGTTTTAAAGAAAGAGGCACACACTGTTGTGCCCTTGCTGGAGTCTGATTCTGAGGGGGAGATTGAGCAGCTGACAGGGAGTGGGGGTGTGGCTCCGGTGGCTGTGGAAGAAATGGGGGAAGCGCACAGTCCAACTGGGCATTCAGAGGAAGACCCAGGGCCACCCCCTCTTCATCCTAGGGCATGCAGGGAGGAACGGAGAAGGGAGCAATGTGGCTTACGGGAGAGAAAAAGGCCCTGATCCCTTTCATTAGTTGAAGCTGGGAGAACAGGATATAAGAAGGGCGTTTGCACACAGCACCTTGCTGGAAGCAAAGCGTGCATTATCTTTGTCGAGGCTTATCTGGGTTTTGGAATCCTCCCAACTGTGTGTGCTTTGTTATCTTTTGGAAGGCTGCAATTTATTATCCTGGCCTATTGTGTTAATTACTTCAGCATGGTTTGTGTTGGTTTTTTTATTTTTAATGTATCTGTACTTTGGTTTCGGACTGCATTTCCTCCCTTCATAGACTGTTTTTGGAAGAGTTTGATCTCCAGTCTAGGATAACTGGACATTGGGGGCCAAGTTGGAGGTATTAAAGGGAATTTATCTACTTTTGTGACTTTGTTATTTCTGTGCCACACCCCAGATCTTCACACACTCCTAGCATTTGGGAAACCCCAATAAAGATTGAAAAACTAAGCACTTTAGCATATAGTTCCCAGATAGATGGATCTGATTTTGTGCAGAGCTAACACCCAGTTGAGAAGAAAATCCCACTTTCTTTTCTTCCTACAGCAGGTGCCTTCTTTCTAGCATGCTTTAGTTCTTCATTGAAAGGCTGGATGAATCAATATATTTAATTCAGTTCCGTAACTATTCAAACCTAAGTCTCTGGTACCACGTTTCCACATCATTCTACCTTTTCTTTTAAGGCAAAGAAAAGCTCAACATGTCCTATTTATTTTCTCAGATGGCATGCTCTATCATCGGCGTTTGCTCAAAGCCATCATTTTAAGAAATGCGTATAATTTCTTGCCATTCCAGGCTGCTTTTTCGTCAAAGGCATTTGGAGTAGTTCCCAGATGAGAAAACACAATATCTACCTTTTGAAACAAGGGATATAAAGCAGGAGGAGGGAAAAAGAGAGAAATCAAACTCAGATGCCCAAGCAATGCATTGCTTTGAATTCAATTGCAAAAAGTTTATTTTGGTGTGGTTGAAGAAAAATACAGATTAGGTCATCAATTCTAAGTATAGTGGGGATATATCTTGTCCTGAGATTTTTAGATTGTTGGAAACATGCCTTTTATTTATTTTATTTATTTCATATCACATCTTTATTTTTATAAGCAACTCAAAGCGGCAAACATGTCTAATACCAGGGGTAGGATTCCACTGGTATAACAATGATTCAGTGACCGTTTGTGTGTGTACACATCAAACTCACGTTCCGTGTGCGTGCTTCACATTTAAAAAAGCTCTAATACTTGCCTTCTACTGCAGTCCCTGTGAATAAAACAGCTGAGCCATGGCAAACTGCTCTACTGCGTGAATCAGCTGTGCTCTAAAAAAAAGGAAATAAAGTACAAGAAAGACCAGAGGTTCTACAGGCTTATTGCAGCGAACCAGTTCGCTGCCAGCTGATTTTCAGAGCAAGGGATTCACTTGAACCGGTCCAAACTGGTAGAATCCCACCCCTGTCTAATAAAGCTTCCTCCTCCTATATTCCCCATAACAACAACCCTGTGAAGGGCTAGGAGAGAAAGTGATTGGCCCAAGACAGCCTTCATGCCAAAGGCAGAACTAGAACTCACAAAGTCCTGGTGATGTCACCCAACTGGCTTTTATGTCTAAGGCAGGACTAGAATTCAGTTTCCTAGTGATTGGCCCAAAGTCACCCAGTTGATGTCATGCCTAAGGTAGTACTAGAATTCAGTCTCCTGTTTTCTAGCCTTGTGCTTTAACCACTAGCCTAAACTGACTGTCTTTTCTTTTCCTGAGATCCACAATCTCTAGAAAAGAGGCAGCTGCTTTAAAGAGATACTAAAAGTCAGGGCTGGGCTGTTGGGGGTTCGCAGGGGTTCGGGAGAGTCCCTTCCTAAGGTTCTGTGCAGTTTGGAGAAACCCCAAATCCCACTCCTGGCTGGCCCCACCTACTCCTCCCCTCCCAGGAGTCCCCATGCAGCCCTTTTTGGATGCAGGTAAGTGCAGAGCACACATGGAGGCTCAGGGAGGATGAAAAACAGGCCACCCGGAAGTTCAGGAAGGCCAGAAATAGACCCATTTCCAGGTTCCAGAGAGCCTCTGGAGCTCAGGGAGGCCGTTTTTGCCCTCCCAGAGGCTTGAGGAAAGCCTCCAGAGCTTGGGGAGGGCAAAAAAGCCCCCTCCTGCTGTGATGCAGGAGACCGACTAGGCCATGCCCACCCAGCAACTGGGCAGAGAACCCGTTGCTAAAATTTTTGAAGGCTAATAGTGCTGTGTTTGCATCTCTCTACGCACCATTTTCTAATCAAATCCAAAAGGATGCACAGTCCTGTCACTTTGTTCAGTGATGTATAAAATCAACTCTGCTGCTGGGAAGCTCTCATTGGCTGCATTCCCACATAATGCGTAACCAGAAATTTTGGAATATAAATGGTATGTTGACCAAGCAATAAAAGTCCTGGTTTACATGGAAACTGACAACATAATGGAAGGGTTGGCCCAGCATCTGCCATACCAAAAATCAAGCAACTAATTATGGCTTAGAATTATGCAACAACCAAGCCCACGTCCCCACTCTTCTGCTTAACAACTCAGCGACTGAGGCAATTAAAGCAATTAAGAAAGTTAAGAGCCAAACAGTGTAGATCCCCAACAGAGGAGATCCAGCCAATATCTAAGGTCAAAATCATGAGGGAAGAAAAGATGAAGCATTTTTTCGTCTGCTGTGACTGGAGGCCATACGGCAGTATGTAAAATCCTACATTTGAAGAGGATCCTTGAGAATCCAAATTAAATTCTGCCTTAAGAATCTCCACTTAACCTCACATTCAAGGAAGTCAGGACCCTTTTTCTGACAGAGCTATGCAAAGCACTCTAGAACATTCCACAATGTGCATTAACATCAGCAAAAGAGTTCTACTAAAAAGTAGTGAGTTAGTTGCAACTTCTAGAAGGCTCAGCACACTGCTTTGAAGGACTCCTCAGGTCATCTCAACCTGCACATGATAAGCACAGCCACTCCACCTTGCCAAGAGTCCCAGAACAATGTCCTTTGCATTACACACCTGCGCACGCAAGCACACACACATGCACGCACACACACACCAAACATCCTTTACAAAGTCTCCAATCCACCCTAAACTGAGGACAAAGTCATCTCCTTGCTTTGAAAAGGGACACCTTGCTCATACCAATGTTCTTTGGAGAGGACACCTTTGAATGTTTTCCTCAACCCTACACTCAAGATATTTGTTGAATGGCTGGTCTTACTGGGAAGCTTTTCCTAGCAACAAAAGAAGGAATCTACTTTTCACTTAAGACCATTAATCTCTGCCTAACACCAAACAGATCTTGGTCTTCTGTATAAATGTCCCTTTAGTATTTGAAGACAGCTATCATATCCTTCCATCCTCCCTTCTCAAAACTAGATTTACATATATTAGCAGTAAAACCAATAAGCAAAAGGCAAATTCAACTTCAAGAGATGCACTAGTTTCATTCTACTACAGACTGTTCTTGACTTACATTTTGTTTATTGACCGTTCAAAGTTATGACAACACTGTAAAAAGTGACTTATGACCATTTTTCACATGATCAGAATTTAGATTATTTGCAACTGGTTCATATTTATGACAGTTGCAGTGTCCTTTGTGGACAACCAGCTGAATATGAGCCAGCAGTGTGCAGCAGCAGCCAAAAAAGCTAATGCAATCCTAAATTGCATTAACAAAGGGATACAATCAAGATCAAGGGAGATACTAATACCACTCTGTAAAGCTTTAGTAAAACCAAACCTAGAGTAGTGCATCCAGTTTTGGTCACCACACTATAAAAAAAGATGTTGAGACTCTAGAAAAAATACAGAGAAGAGCAACCAGGATGAGGAGGAGCCTGGAAGCTAAAACATACGATGAAATTTCCAGGAATACAGGAAGTGATGAAACGGGCCCATTTTTCAGCCTCCAAAGGCTGCAGAGGCTTCCCTCGAGCCTCTGGGAGGCCAAAAAAAGCCTCAAAGTGGCTGAAAAATCAGCTGGGAGGCGCGCAAATGTGCAGTGCAGGTAAGGGGGCTGGGGGGTCATGCACACATGTGTAGGGGGTGGGGGAGCGCATGCATTGCCTTCTGGGTGCTGGCATGTGTGCACACGCACACAAGCACACACACAATTTTTGGGCACAGGAGCCCAAAAAGGTGAGCCACCACTGATCTATTCCCTTGAGGATTGGCTCAGCCTTTATGATGGACTTTCTGGTTTTTCTTTGAAGACGTTTCACTTCTCATCCAAGAAGCTTCTTCATTTCTTCTTCAGCCCATTTCTCCAGAGCTGAAGAACCTTTTTGGATGAGAAGCAACATGTCTTCAAAGAAAAACCAGAAAGTCCAGTTCCCTCTTAAAAAGCACCTTTGGGACAACCATGACCTGAATGATTGAGAATCTCCAAAGACTTCTTTAAAAAGAGGTTTTGAGGTTTTGTTGTTATTTTTTAAAAAAATTATAAGAAAGATTTCTCCTCACTTGGAAGGCAGTTCGCAGCTTCCATGACCTTTGCTTGATATTGTCATAATAACAAACAATAAACAGAGATGATCACCAGGTGCTCAGATCAATAAAACAATATTGTTCAGCCAGAAGGAGCCCCAAAATTGCACACTTACAAAAGGTCGCCGTAAACACAGAAGGATGACCCTGAATGAAAAGAGGCAAAGAAAACCAAAATGATATTTCAAATTCCCCAAGCACTGGATGTTGTTAGTTCTCTTTACAATTTAGAAGGAAGAACACACCATTCTTTTGCACTTGGGTGTGCGATGAGCCCTCCCTCCTTCATTCCTTCCAGTCAATTCTGCAAATTGTGGTGTGAACACATGTGTGTAACAATTAGAACAATATCCTTTGGCAACACACACACACACACACACACACATCTCTTCCAAGAAGGTTCACGTTTACAGAACGACTACAGCAGCAGCTACCAAAGGTTGCAGGCTTTGAGTCCTCCTACGCAGGACCTAAGTTGGCCTTGTGGACTATTCTAGAATGCTCCATTCAATACTTCTCCAGTAGACTGGCAGAATTCCATGGCTGCTGAGCACAGCACAACACAGCACAGCACTTTTGTTTGTCTTTGAAAATCCTGCAGAGAAATGTGGGATAGTCCAGTCTATCATCATGGGATGATATTTTGCAAAGACAACTCCTGTTTGCACATGCTACTCATGAGCAGAATCATGGCCCTGTACACTTTCACCACGGTAAGGAGGTGGGGGAAATGGGAGAATGGGAGTGTTTTGCCAAGTATCAAGGGAGGGATCAAGAGCCCAGGTAATTGAGATCTAGAAACAATGGACACTCCAGGAGATAAAGGGAATTGAAGCATTATTATTAAGTTCAAATGAACAAATTGTAAATCAAAACTTTAAAAACATACAGGATAGGGAATCCTCAACCCACACCACAATAGAGCCCAAAATTTCTGTTACTAAGAGAGACAGTTGTTAAGTGAGGTTTGCCCCATTGAACAACCTTGACCCAGCTGTTAAGTGAATCACCATAGTTAAGCTCGTAACACCAACCATTTTGTGACCTTGCTTGTCAGAAGGTCACAAAACGTAATCCCATGAGCCCAGGACATCGCAACTGTCATAAATATGAGTCAGTTGCCAAGCTTCTGAATTTTGATTGTGTGATGGTGGGGATGCTACAGTAGTTGTGAGTGTGAAAAAAAAAATCAGAGGTAGTATTCAGCAGGTTCTGATCAATTCTGGAGAACTGGTAACGGAAATTGTGAGTAGTTCGGAGAACCGGCAAATCCCGCCTCTTACTGGCCCCACCCCCATCTATTCTCCGCCTCCCGAGTCTCAGTTAATTGGCTGGGTCTTCTTTGGTTGCCCTGCTCAGGAGAACGGAGCTGAAAAGCAGGTTAGTGGGGTGGGGAGCAAGTGAGATTTTTCAATGGCCTTCACCTGCCACGTTCACTAAGCCACGTCCACAGAACCGGTAGTAAAAAAAATTTGAATCCCACCACTGGAAAAATGGTCACAAGTCATCTTTTTAGTGACTGTTGTAACTATGAACAGACACTGTAAGTTTATTGTACAGGCTGTAAGTCGATAACAATCTGTATTCCCCATCCATGTCATGTGGAGGAAGGGTGGTACAGTGGCCTAGAGGTGGAGCTCTCACCTCACAACCAGGAGGCTGTGAGTTTGATCCTTGGTAGAGGCAGATATTTTTCTCTCTGGGCACAATGAGAATGTATCTGCTGAACAAAAACCACACTGGTGACAGGAAAGGCATCCGGCCAGTAAACACTGAGCTCCATTCAATTGCCCAGACTCCACCCTGCAAGGGATTATGGGGTCATTAAAAGAGGGTGGTGATGTGGAGGAATTCACTGGAGAAATTTTGAAGTTTCAACTGAATGTTTGTTTGGAAGCATTAGCAGTGAAAGGAAACCAGGCTGTCAAAGAACACGGTGGCTGGACACCATCAAAACTGACACCAGCCAGAGCTCAGAACAACTCAAAAAAGTAGCGCAAGTTCTGAAGATGTAGAGAGACCTGATCCATAGCACCGCCAAAAGTCGGGCATGACTGAATGCATCACAGCAACATGAAGAACCTATGGACTTTGAGGTGTTGCTGAACAGCACCTGTGCAGCTCTAACTACCATCAGCCAATGGAGAAGGAGGAGGAATACCAGGAGATCAAGATTATTTGGAGAGTTGCAGAGGACATCAGTGTCTGGCTAAGAAGCCCACCTCAAGGAAGTTCTAAATTCCCTCCACGTGGAACCAACGGGACAATGATCTTCCTGTAGAACAGTTGCTATGGACAAGTTATCAAGGTTATCTCACTCAAGTGTGCCTGAGCAGTCCTGATCTGCCGCGTGCCACTCTTTGCTCACTAGCATATCTCCTTCCATCAAATGAGAAGCCTTACAGAGGAAACAACTGTGTCAGTCAGAGGTGGCCGCCAGGCATGCTAATTAGCCTCATTAATGCCACTATTGTTTTAAGGACTGCAAACCAATCCTGTAAGCTTCTCTCTGCCCTAAAATGTCCCCGACGGCAGATCTGGCTGCATTAGGAATACCAGAGCAGAAGAGTCCACTTTGGGATTTCTTTTACATTTATAGATGCAAGGAGGGGCTCCCTTTTAACAATCAAGCTCTTTGAAACTGCCAGCCTCACCATGGAACCAATGCCAGGTAGCTGCTGATCCAAACATCCTATGTTCTTGTTTTCTCGTGTACAGCCGCTGGATACTTGAGGGGCGCTGAATAAGACACGGAGGCAAGGAGAAAACAAATGGGAATAATGCCAGCAGAAAATGGTAAGTGGTTCGCCTGGGCCGTCACTGCAGGGGAGACAGCATTTGCCTTGCAGGCAATGATAATCCCTGTGAGTCAGGAGTATGGCTAACAACAAGTGACCCAAGACAATTTAAGAGCAGCCAATAACAGCAAACCTGTTGAGTTTGGTTATGATTTTCTCATAAGGGAGGGGGATCTCAAAACAAAAGATTTGAGCCCTGAAATAAAGTGCTGGAAACATGAACCCCCTACTAAGATCTCAAGGAGAAAAGCTGTTCGGGATTTCTCAGCTCTGATGGAGGAGCAGTGATGGAAATTGACTTCTATATCAGGTATGTGCCCAGAAAAGATATGGGCCTGGACATGGATCTTGAAAAGGGTCTGGAAGTTTTAATTGCAAGGCTAAATTCGGACAGGTGTCACCTCTCTTATGGAAGATGCATTGGCTGCCAATTTGCTTCCAGGTCCAATTCAAGGGGGGTTAGTTGTCTTCTTTAAAGTCCTACATGGTCAAGGACCAAGGAAGGATCATCTTGTCAGCTCTGAGATCAGCTGCCACAAGAATGTGAACAATGAAGGGGGGGTGAGGGAGTTGAACAGTTCAAGGTTATTTAGTATGTCGCATTAAAAAATTCCAGCTGCAGTTAATTGGTTCTCGTGATTTATGAAGTATAGTAAGTGGGAGGAGATAGGGAGGACTTTGTGACGCGCTGGGAATGAGTTTCAGTTTTGGAAATTACCATAGATGTACCAGAGCTGTTCCTAATAAATCAATTGGAGATTATGCTTGTCTCAGAGTGATTGATTACCATGGATAATTTCTGGATGCCTAACAATCTTTTCCCAGTTATATCTACCCAACCAGTGGTAGGATTCAAAAAAAATTTACCACTGGTTCGGTAGGCATGCCTTGGTGGGCACACTTTGCACATGTGCATACACTTTGCATGCATGCGCATGCCGAACACACACTTTGCGCAGACATAGAGGCATTTGCACAAGTGCAGAGGCATTCCAACTCACCTCCTACAAGCCTGCATGATCCTGGTCGCTTCAGCAGCTTCCGTGTCACACTCTTCTGTACTGTGCAAAGCAGTTGCACTTCAAAAGCAAAGGATAAAGGTGAGTATGGGAGCCTGGGCAGGTGGGTGGGCCCAACAGCAGAGTGGCGGAGAGAACCAGTTTCATCTCTGCTGCTCATCGGCTCTACTGACTCGGCAGAACTGGCTTGAACCTGTTGCATACCACCATTGTACCGAACCCAGCAGAACAGGAAGGCAGGGAATGTTACAGGTCCACTCTCTTAAGGAAGTCCATTTAGTAGGACCAAGAAGAAGGGTCTTCTCTGTAGTGGCTCCATCCCTGTGGAAATAAGATCAGCCCCCATCTTGATACTTTTTAAAACAGCTCTAAAACATGGTTTTGCCAGTGGGCCTGGAGACCCCAGGATGATATGGAGTTTACCATCAAGTGACTGGTTTGATTGTCCTTGGCAGGAGATGTTTATTCACTTGTTAAATTCATTTGATAAATAGTCTGGAGGCTCAATCATTTGATGAATGGTTGAAGGAGCTAAGTATATCTAGGCTGTCAAAGAGAAGAATTGGGGAAACATGATAACTGTCTTTTTATGTTGCATTTATATTTATCGACAAGGAAATAAAGATAAATAT
Source organism: Laticauda colubrina (assembly GCA_015471245.1). Classification (NCBI taxonomy): domain Eukaryota; kingdom Metazoa; phylum Chordata; class Lepidosauria; order Squamata; family Elapidae; genus Laticauda; species Laticauda colubrina. Next base: position 5,244,431 of record BLBF01000072.1, read on the forward strand.
TTGTCAGTAAATATAAATTCAATACAAAAGTAGTTTGTTGTGAAAGTGACTAACTGCCTATGAAGGCTTCTGGATTGGGGATGAAAGGCAAAAATGGAAGCAGTATCCTCTGTCCCATAGTTGGGTAGACCAGGTTGCCAGGGGTGGACTGCAAAAAATTTAGCAACTGGTTCTCTGCCCGGTTGCTGGGTGGGGATGGCCATAGTGGCTGTGGCCTAGTTGGGCTTCTGCACCATGGTGGTCCGGTATTTTTGCCCTCCCTGGGCTCCAGAGGCTTTCCATGGTGGGCCCATTTCTGGCCTTCCGGAGCCTCTGGAAGGACCATTTTTTGCCCTCCCTGAGCCTCCATGCAGGCCCTGCACTTACCTGGGATCCAAAATAGGAAACATGGGGACTCCTAGGATGGGAGGGGCAGGGTGGGTGGGGTCAGCCAGGTGTGGGATTTGCCAGTTCACCCAACCAGCCATAAAATTAACAACCGGTTTACTCAAACCGAGACGAATCGGTAGCAGCCTACCCCTGCAGCTTGCCCTGATAGACCAGTCTCACTGGGAAAAAAACACACGATGACTGTCTTCCAATCCTTAAGAGGCTGGCATGGAGTAAAAAGGATTGACTTGTTCTCCAAAGCCCCAGAGGGCAGGATAAGAAATAATGGGAGGAAGCTTGTTAAAGAGAGATCCAACCTAGAACTAAGGAGAAATTTTCTGACAGAATGATTAATCAATGGAATAGCTTACCCTCCCAGAGTTGTGGGTGCTCCATCACTGAAGGTTTGCAAAAATAAACTGGACAACCATTTGACCCAGATGATATAAGGTCTCTGGCTTGAGCAGGGGGCTGGACTAGAAGAGCTCCAAGGTCCCTTCCAGACCCATAATTCTATGCTGCATTGGGGTTTTATTGTTGGAAGCCACCTGGAGTCACCATGAGTAAGTTGGGCAGCCATGTAAATTTTATTAATAAATAAATCAATCTAGTCATTCTTTTAATTGTCTCACTGACCAAGTCTGGCTTGCAAACAGCAAACATCTCAGCCAGGAAAAAAAAATTTCCTCCGCCTTTCATGACGCACTGGACCAAAAGGTAAGATTTAGCTTTGAAAATTAATCCCACCCAAGCACCTATTACATTCAGCGTTTGGTAAATATTGCTGACAAGCAAAGGCTGGAAAATTATAGGGAAAGCTAAACACCAGAAAGAACAATTCCAAGTTGGGAGCAGAAGGAAAAGCTGGAACCTGCTTGCAGGACGGGGTCCAATATAGTCTAGCGAGGCAAGCATCACCCGAGGGAGCTCTCTATTATGCTACTACTTTCTCTGCTAATTTTATATTTTTTTTCTCCTGTCAAAGGAGAAAAAAACCTATTTTATCTACTTTCATTTTGCTTCACGGTCTTTAAATTACACTATGCTGAAAGCTCTAGGGCATTGGGAAGGCAGTTGAATTCGCAATTTGGTGCAGAAGCATCAATAGTCAACAAAATATCCAGCTTACCCAGATAAGATTGTATTGTGGAACAAAACCAGGGTAGTGAGTTTTTGTTTTTGTTTTAAACAAACCAATAAATAAATACATGCAAACCAAAAGGGGTTCAGGGTAAGAAATAACACCGAGATTGCAAGCTGCTGCTGAAATATGTGGGATTACTTTAAACAAATTCATCTTTTGCCATTGATTTTGCCCTGTCGGAAGCCAGCTGGGAAGGTTTGCAAATGGTGATTATGTGACCCTGGGTTGCTGCATTCATCATAAATATGTGCCGGTTGTCAAATGCCCCCATTTTGATAATGTGACGGTGGCAATGCTGCGATGGTCATAATCACTTTTTTCAGTGCTGTTTTATTCAGCAGGTTCGGACCAGTTCTGGAGAAATGGTAGAGAAAATTTTGAGTAGTTTGGAGAATCAGCAAATACCACCTCTGACTGGCCCCGCCCCCATCTATTCTCTGCCTCCCGAGTCCCAGCTGATTGGCTGGCTCTTCTTTGGTTGCCTTGCACAGGAGAATGGAGCTGGAAAGCAGGTTAGCGGGGTGGGGAGGGAATGGGATTTTGCAGTATCCTTCCCCTGCCACGTCCATCAAGCCATGTGACATCCACCAAGCCACACCCACAGATCCATTAGTAAAAAAATTTGAATCCCACCACTGGTGGTGTTGTAGCTGAACAGTCACTAAAAGAATTGTTGTTAAGTCAAGGATTACCTGCACAACAACATTATCCCATACAGTACAATAGAGATCAGGGATGTCCAACCTTGGCAACTTTAAGACTTGTGGACATCAACTCATTGGAGTATAAGAAGGAGAAGGAGGTAATTAGTGTTTCAAAATTCTCTTATTATAGCCAATCTCAATAAAAATAAATCTTGGGGAGTTGTTTTTCTCGTCTGGCCTATCCAGTGGGGGGCTGGCACCACTTTATTCTTTGGATATAACCACTTTATTCTTTGGAATAAATACTGTCGATACAGTAGCAGCAGCAGTAGCAGTCCAGCAGGACTGGCACAGACGCAGACTAGGACAATACTCAACTGCATGAGCAACAGATCCTGCAAATGCAGAAAGCAAGCTTAATATATTCTGAAGGAAGTGAGAATACTCATGATCCAAGAAAGAAAATGCAGAGTTTAAGCTTACTAACTGGTTTCCAACCAAGAAGACCAGCCATCATAGTTGTAGCACAAGATTTAAAGGTTTTGTTGCCCAATAAATGGTTGAAATTGGTCCATGCTTATGGAAATTCTCAGTCATTCAGGTCATGGTTCTCTCAAAGGTGCTTTTTCAAAAGGCAACGACTGGACTGTGTTTTCCTTGAGGAATAAGATTATGTTTTGCATTGGCTTTTTGGAAAGTCAAGGAAATGTGTTTCCTGAGGTTGAGAGACAGGAAGTATATTCAGGGGTGGGATTCAATTTTTTTAACAATAGGTTCTGTGGGCGTGGCTTAGGTGGTAGGTGTGGCTTGGTGGTCATATTATTGGCTGGGTGTGGCCAACTCAATATCACTCACATCAAGGCACGCATCTCCTCGCCTGGCCTATCATGACTGTGGGGATGCTGCAACAGTCATAAGTGTGAAAAATGGTCAGAAGTCACTTTTTTCAGTGCCACTGTAACTTTGAATGGTCACTCCACACAAGCAAAGTACCAGCAAAGGAGGGGAAAAAAACTCCAGAGAAGTTCCTGAGACAGGAAGTCTAGTCCTGCCAAGAATGTAATAAGGGTTAACGGAGAAGCCGTTTCTGCAAGCAACACCAGAATGTTTCCTTCCTGCCTTCCTTACAGGATTAGGCCAGTAATTTCTTCTAACAACCAGTTCTCCGAACTGCTCAGAATGTTAACAACTGGTTCTAGCGAATAGGTGCAAACTGGTAGAATCCCACCCCTGCGTATATTCCTAAGTGCGGTAAGGTGATCTTTATGTACGGTATTGGTTTATTATGCCTTCCAAAACATAATGCAAGGCTCTAAATTTATTATTTCAGTATTTCTCAACCTTAGCTATTCTATAATCGGTGGGCATCAGCTCCAAGAGTCAGTCATCTTCTGTGAACTTATAAAAAAAATAACATTCTCACAGAAAATCACCAAAATCTTCTGAAACTTTGAAACAGCATGCGAAATTTCAGTTTTTTTAAAAAAACAATTGACCTTTTTCTCTTGCAGCATTTTTGGCAGCTCTAGAATACACGTATACATGTATACAATATACAGTGCAATAATTGGCAATGCTTGCTTTGAATTAGGGAGACTCAAAAGGCTCTGTTATGTGCTTAAGTGAACAGGATTACCTCCTCGTGCATGTATGTAAGTTTGTTCTACAGGATAGCTTTGTCCCTTTTCATCTTCATCATTTTTGTGATTCATCTCATACATTTCCCGTTTGGGTTGCAGCAGAATATTTTCCAGATTCAGGTAATCCTCAGCTGGTACCAGAATTCCCGTTGCTAAGCAAGTGAATATTAAGTGATCGCAGCTGATTTTACAAGCTTTTTTTGCCGTGGTTGTTAAGCGAAACTCCAGTTATTAAGTGGAGCATGTGTCAAGCAACAGAGAAATGAGGAGTTCAAATGAATATCAAAGATTTATTGCAAGCTTAAGCTCTTTACAAAAATCTGATCAACTAATGGTCAAAGGGAATTGAGTGGGAGAAAAAAAAGGCATTCAAGTTGGGCTGGACCTAGATCTCTTGTAGAAGCGCAAAGACTCATGACTTATGACACGTTTTACTCCTCCTTTGGGCTCAGCCTGCCCATCTCATACATTATGTGGTTGTCAAACAAATCTGAATTTCCTCATTGATTTTACTTATCAAGATCTGGTTGGAAAGGTCACAAATGGCCATCACATGATTCCGGGACACTGCAACCATTACAAATACCTACTGGTTGCAAAGCGCCTATATTTTGATTACATGACCATGTGAATGCTGTGACAATTGTAAGTGTGAGGACCAGCAGTAAGTCATTTTTTCAGTGCCATTGTAACTTTGAATGGTTGCTAAGCAAATGATAGGAAATTGGGAACTGTTTGGGTTTTTTTATGAGTTGCAAGCAATCTTGGGAAATTTTACAACTTTGAAGGATGACATACAACTGTTTGAATAATTCTATGTGTTTTTAAGGTTGGGTGAGGTTTGCATAGATTTTGTTTTGTTCCAAAAAAAGTACACAATTCCTATTTGCACCCCCAGAGTGTGGCATGTGAATAGATTAGAAGAAAGAAAGAACAGGTAAGATAGATGACTGTGCTCGAAGTTGCTGAGTTTTAATTATCTACCTGTTAATTCAAGTAGAATTACAATGGATTATTAGATAGTCTGCGTCTTATGGGCAGTGAATAATGGTGCTTTTTATTACTGTTACAATTGCTTGTTTTTGATTAGTGTTTCGTGCTTAAGCTAGCTTTGTAATTGACATGAGTGATGAAGGTGCATACATAAGCTGTGTTTGTGTATTATTGCTATTTGACCAGACTCTTCTGGGCTTGGAACCTTATATTATTTTTAAAAATCCAGTATATGTCATCTCCTATCTGCTGCAGTAAACAGACTCAAAGCTACCCTTCAAAAGATGTTCAAAGATTAGCTGTCAATCTTCAAGGTCACAAGAAGATTATCTAGAATCTGCCTGCCTACTTGATTACCACTTCCTTAAGAATCTCTCAAATACACAAACCCACAGAGTTCTGCTTACTGATCAATATAGGTGGACACTGGCTGGATTTATGTATCACATGAAAACAGGGTTTGAACAAGGCATGTCTTAGTTTACCTACAACCAAGGGTGGGATTCAAAAATATTAACAACCGGTTCTGTGGGCGTGGCTTAGATGGTGGGCATGGCTTGGTGGTCATGTGATTGGGTGGACATGACTTGGTGGTCATGTTATTGACTGGGTGTGGCCAACTCAATATCACTCATATTGAGGCACGCATCTCCTCTCCTGGCCTGTCATGACTGTGGGAATGCTGCAACAGTCGTAAGTGTGAAAAATGGTTATAAGTCACTTTTTTCAGTGCCATTGTAACTTTGAATGGTCACACCACACAAGCAAAGGACCAGCAAAGGAGGGGAAAAAACTCCAGAGTAAGTTCCAGAGTCAGGAAGTCTAGTCCTACCCAGAATTTAATAAGGGTTAATGGAAAGGCAGTTTCTGTAAGCAACACCAGAATGTTTCCTTCCTGCCTTCCTTACAGGATTAGACCAGTAATTTCTTCTAACAACCGGTTCTCCGAACTGCTTAGAATGTTAACAACCAGTTCTAGCAAATAGGTGCGAATTGGTAGAATCCCACCCCTGCCTACAACATTCAGCCACAAACCATGGTTTGCAAACCAAAACATGTTATGTCCCAACTGAACAGGACTTCTTGTTACTTAGTGTGCAAAGTCTGAAGTTAGCTAAAAAAAATTGCAAGATTTTCTTCCAAACATCAGCAAAATGGAGTTTGATGCATTTGTGGCACACGCAGAGAGAACGTAAATGAAAGTGGTGAACTCCTCATTTTCTTCTGGGCACAAGCAAATACTTTTAATTCCACCTTTTATTATGTTTTCTATAACTCAAGGTGGCAATCATACCTAACACTCCTTCCTCTTCCTATTTTCCCCATGTCAACTCTATGAAGTGAGTTGGGCTGAGAAAGGAGAGGAGCGATTGGCCCAAAGATATGCAGTCAGCTTTCATGCCTATAATGGGACGAGATTTCACAGTCTCCTGGTGATTGGCCTAAAGTCACCTACTCAGCTTTCATACCTCAGGCAGGACTAGAACTCACTGTCTTCTGGTCATTGGCCCAAAGTCACCCAGTTGGCTTTCATGCCTAAGGCTGGACTAGAATTCACAGTCTTCTGGTTATTGGCCCAAAGTTATCCAGTCGGCTTTCATGCCTAAGGCAAGATTAGAACTCACTGTCTCATGATCATTGGCCTAAAGTTATCCAGTCACCTTTCATACCTAAGATGGGACTAGAACTCATAGTCTCCTGGTTTCTAGCCTGGTGCCTTCATCACTAGACCAAACACACCTTGGTGGTAGGATGGGTTTTTATTGCTTTCTAAGTTAGACCAGGTCAGAAACAGATTCCAGCATAAATACTGATATAGGCTATAATTACACTGTCTTGAAAGCTTGAGAAAGAGCTTCCTTCTCTCTTACACCAAACAGAATTAAGGCAAAGTCAGTTTTAAGTTTCTTTCTAACATTCTCTTTCTTGTGAGGGCTTAATTGCTATTTTGTGAACTGCTGCATTCCTTTTCCAAAATCGTCTCCATGGTTCACTAGAACAGGTTCCACGATTTTCCTGATCTCACCTCTGTTCTTGGACATTGCGGCACTCTATTCCTGGAAATGCAAAATAGTCCATGAAGGTTCAAAACAAATAATGAAAGGATGCTACCAGAATCCCACCAGGCCGCTGCAATGGTGTAATGGTGAAGATTTTAGACTTGGATCAAGAAAAACTGAACTGTAACCCTAAACCCAGATTCTGTTCAATCACAGACCTCATTGGGTCCAAGCTACTTCATAGGATTTGGGAGGAATAGAAAAAATGCAATTGTAAGTAGCAATAGCACTTAGACGTATAGTCCACTTTACAGTGCTTTGCAGGCCTCTCTAAGTTCCCCTCTTTTTAAAAAAAGATGTCCCTTCTTCAACCATAATATTTACATCAATTCTGGGCAAATATCCTTCCTATCTCCCTGTAAGGGTAAGGTGGAAATTCTCTGAGAGACCAGAGAACAGGTGATGCCGAGGGAAGTGTCATGTAAGAGGGGAGCATAGCCTTCAGCTGTATAGTGGGCTGAATAAGAGGCTCACCAGGCATCATCCCTAAGTCATGAGGCTATAAAGGTGATAGCAGTATAATTGCATTTTCAGACTGTAGAAAGTAAGTACACACCCCTCTCCTAGAAGAATGAAATATTTTGAGAAATATTAAAAAAGCATAATATTATATTTTCCCTGGATGAGAAATGGAGAGAGATGTTCTTGGAAAGCAGCCCCCACCTTTCTTAATAGCCCATAGCAGATGTCAGCACTTAAACAGATAGATAGCTCTATTCATAAGTAAATACCCTCACCCAAGATCCAACAAAGGTAGGATTAGCCCTCAGCCAAAATAGGAATTGTCCAAAGCCCCTTCATTGCTTCATCCTCAGAAACTTCAACCAAACCTGGACAACCCATAACGCCAGCTATGACCCCTACATAACCCCTACATGGCCCCATGGGAATCTGACAATAGCCAAAAGAATACATGTCCTTGCACAGGAACAGGGAGTTCAAGTGCAAAACCCAAGAGAAAGGATAAATACCCCCTCACTCTCAACTCCATGTGTTCATCTGCACCAGAACCATGTGCTTGGTCGTTCTGCTTCATCATTAAACCACCTTTCCAATCAGCCTCCATGTTTCCAGTGTCTTTCTCCTAGCTTGGAACTGAACCAGATGGCTATTTCTTCCAACAAGACTAGCTAGAGTCTGTTAAGGTAGCTTTATAATACAGTAAAGTTAGCTTAACAGATTGTGTTTTCTGACTATCTCATCTTGTAAGCCTGACATGTCCTGTCTCTACCAGCACTGTTTTCCAGGTATTCCCTATAGCCTCTGCAACCCCAGAGCTAGCTAAAAGGTATAAAGTGTAAGGTAAGCTGCTGTGTACTGCCACACAAAAATGAGGCAAATATATGAATAATGGAGAAGCAAATTTCAACCAAGCCAAATGAGAAGCCAAGCGGGTGGCTTGCTTCCCCCCCCCCCCCCCAACACCCCCAAAAAACCCACCAAAAGAATAAAAAAAAAAAAAAAAAAAATTACAAAATCGAGTCAAAAAGAGGGCTGTGAAAATATCTACAGACCCCTCACATCCCGGATATAAACTGTTTCAACTCCTCCCCTCAAAACAACACTTTTTGAGCATTGCACACCAGAACAACTAGGCACAAGGACAGTTTTTCCCCAAAAGCCGCCACTCTGCTAAACAAATAATTCCCTCAACACTGTCAAACTATTTACAAAGTCTGCAATACTATTACTATTAATCTTCTCATCACTCCTTATAGCCCATCCCCTCCCACTTATGACTGCATGAATGTAACATCGTTGCTTGTATCCTTATTTTTTTAATTGACTGTTTACTGGTATAATTTGATTTGATCACTTATTATTATGTTTCCTAGTATGATTTGATTGCTTAGGTGTACTTTGACTACTATTAAGTGTTATACCTATGATTCTTGAGGAATGTATTTTTTCTTTTTCTTTTTATGAACACTGGGAGCATTTGCACCAAAGCAAATTCCTTGTGTGGTCCAGTCACACTTGGCCAATAAAGAATTCTACTCTGCTCTGCTCCGCTCCGCTCCACTCCACTATTCCATTCCATTCCATTCCATATTCTGTTGCATTCCATTCCATATTTTCTGTTCTGTTCTGCTCTATTCGAGACATGAACAGATTCTTGCTCAAAATGGATTTCTGCAAGCAGAGATCCATCCATCAATGAGTCTTCCTGGGACAACGGTGGGCAGCTGGCTTAGCAGGTTGTACAGGTAGCCTTTGACTTATGAGTCAATTTAGACTCAATTGAGTCTAAAATTTCTGTTGCTAAGTGAGACAGTTGTTAAGTTAGTTTTGCTCCTTTTAAGACCACCCCATAACAGTCCACAAATTGTCTCTCAATAATTCCAATTAAAAAAGAATGGCCTGCAGATACTCCTCGGTTAATGACAAAAACTGGGACACCAAATTTCCATGGCTAAGCAAGGCAGTTGTGAAAGTGAGTTTCACCTCATTTCACAACCTTTTTACCCCGATGGTTAAGCGAATCGCGGCAGTTGTTAAAATGAATCATGTGGTCATTCAGTGACTCTGTTGACTTTGCTCATCAGAAGCTGGTTGAGAAGATCACAAACGGTGAGGACATGGCCTCGGACGGTGCAATCGTCATAAATAATAACATGCCATTTTGCCAAGCACATGAATTTTGATCACATGATGATAGGGATGCTGCAGAAGTCAGAAGTCCCTTTTTAAAGTTCTTTTGTAGCTTCAAATGATGCCTAAACTAATGGTTGTAAGTTGAAGTCTACCAGTATTTTTTTTCTAAGCAGAAAACAGGCCCGCAGAAAATTACCTTGCAGACCTGCTCCCCTCCAGCAGCTGTCATCTCCTGCATACATTTACTCAGCAAAAAAATCCTAAACCCCAAGTGCTAAGTAAATCAATGCACCATGCAGCTGGTAATGTTTAATTGGGGACAAGGAGAGACTGGGTTCGGTTTGTTCTTTGCTAATGGGAGAACAGGATGTTACCAACAGAGACAAGCGTCCTCATTTTCACCTAGGAAATTCTGATCAGGGTGAGAAACACCACTGCAGCCTCTGTTCAGAGACATATAGCAACAGCACACAGACTTAAATACCACTTCACCGTGCTTTACAGCCCTCTCTAATCAGTTTTACAGAGTCAGCCTGTTGCCCTTAACAATCTGGGTCCTCCTTTTACCCACCTCAGAAGGATGGAAGGATGAGTCAACCTTGAGCCTTGAGTGAGATTTGAACTGCCAAATTGCAGGCAGCTGGCAATCAGCAGAAGTAGCCGGGAGTACTGCACTCTAATCACTGTGCCACCAAGGCTCATCATGGGATGCTGTATGTGTATACATATACATATATATGTTTTTTTAAATTTTCGCGGGTACTTACATGTGTGCTGTTCAGCTTCCTTCGGGTATTATCCCACGTCATTGTAGTGCTTTTAAAGTTGTAGCAACGTTTCAGCAGAATCTCATCTGCCATCATCAGGCTTCTGTATAGAGTTTGTATGTGGGTCAGAGTCTCACAGTCTTTGGTTTTAAATTTGAGGCTAGCCTATGCTGTGCCAGGATGGTTTTTTTCTTCATCCTGATTGGTTGGGAGTCTTGGTCTGTGTTTATTGGACTTGGAGTTTGTTTGATTGGTGTTTCTGGTTTCTTCTGTCTGTTTTGTGGCTTTGATTGGCTGGCAACATGGTTTCCTGTATTGGAGGCTTTCAGTGCAGCTTGGCTTCATGTGAAAGGACAGCTATTATCTATTAGGAAGCTAGGTTTCATCTGGGTGGCTGGTTGGGATGTGTTTGAGCTGGAGGTATCAGGGGAAGTCTGTTTGTGCCCAGGTGTTTGCCTGGCTTGTGGTGTGGAGATCTTTCTATTTGAGAGTGCAGGCTTCCAAATGATTGACAGTCTGCTGGAATCATCTCTTCTATTCATGCTTTCAGGTCTTTTTTCAATCTCTATGGCTTCTCTGATGATTCTGTGGCTGGGTTTTTCTATAGTGGCTAGGGTTTTGGTGCCATTGAAGTTGATGTTGTGACCTGTGGCTTTCATGTGTTGGACGAGTGAGGAGGTGTGTTCCAGCTTTTTTACTGCAGGTGTTCCAGCTTTTTTACTCCTTTGGAGCTGACTATGGGTCTGAGAGGTATGCCTTCTTTGTGTATTTTTGGGAGGCTGTATCATTTGGGGCATCTAGAATAGATAATAGCTGTCCTTTCACACGAAGCCAAGCTGCACTGAAAGCCTCCAGTGCAGGAGCAGAGTGTTGCCAGCCAATCAAAGCCACAAAACAGACAGAAGAAACCAGAAACACCAATCAAACAAACTCCAAGTCCAATAAACACAGACCAAGACTCCCAACCAATCAGGATGTAGAAAAAAAACATTCTGCCACAATAATAGGCTAGCCTCAAATTTAAAACCAACGGCTGTGGGACCCTGACCCACATACAAACTCTATACAGAAGCCTGATGATGGCAGATGAGATTCTGCTGAAATGTTGCTACAACTTTAAAAGCACTACAATGACGTGGGATAATACCCAATGGAAGCTGAACAGCACACATGTAAGTACCCGCGAAAACTTAACAAAACAAATATATATATATATATCAGCCTGACTCACAGATGAACTCAAAACTTCTGTATTGAGTACTGCCTGAAGATGGCAGATGAGATTCTGCCAAAACATTGCTACAACTTTAAAAGCACAACTACAATGATGTGGGATAATACCGAAGGAAGCTGAACAGCACACATGTAAGTACCTGCGAAAACGTAAGAAAATGTGTGTGTGTGTGTGTTTGTGTGTGTGTGTGTTCCAGCATAACTCTGGAACACCTCGAGCAATTTCAACCAAACTTGGTACACAGACAAGTTACCCTCTGGAAACAAATACTGTGGGGGTAAGACACCCCTAGCACCCCACGGGGGGGGGGGGGGCTTAAAATGGCTTCTACTGTACAGCACAGTAGACTTGCCATGGTAACAGTTTTACAGTATTCCAGTACTCCACAAGAGGGCTCCCTCTCAGCCCTCCAAGGAAATGTCAGGCAATTGGCCAAGTACAATCAAAATAATGAAACACCAGCATCGAGAAGAAACTCTGGAGGAGAGGAATAGAAGACTTGTGATTACTGCACGAGAGAAAGTACAATAGCTTGAGTCCCGACTACAGGACTTTCCTGTCTAATACTGGACTGGGATAAAGAAATAAATGGGCAATGCTAGGTTATCGGCTAGTATAGTCATAAAATGTGGGCTGGTTACTGAGAGCCTGAAATGCAGTTATGTGACCATGGGGGAACTGGCTGTCAAAACTTTCGAACTGGTTCATAACTTTTTTGGTGGGGGGAGGCTATTGTAATTGAACTGGTGTGTCACTTAGACGAGGACTTATCTGTATATTTTTTTCTACCCCGCTTCTGAATTCTGCCACTGAAGGTAGTCGAAGTTCATGCAGCAACATTAGTAACGAAGCTGGAGACAGTTTTATTCCCTAGTTTCACTGATGCAATTTGGGAGAGGGATACAGCAAACAAAAAGAAAAGAAATAAATTAAGGGGGAAAAAAAATAGCGGGAAAATGGAAAAGAAAGAAAACAGATATAAAGAAGTGGCTTTCGATCCTCTTTATAGCAGTTATAAATGCAATTTTAACTGACCTCTCTCTCTAAAACTATGCCATCACTCTCTTCTTTCTACAATCTATTCTCTCTAATCATCAAAACCATAAATGCTAAGTCCATTTCCCGCCCCCCCAAGAATTCATTTTCAGCTGAAGGACTTAAGCTCTTTTTAAATGAAAGGTAAAGGTTCCCCCGCACATATGTGATAGTTGTTTCCGTCTCTAGGGGGCGGTGCTCATCTCTGTTCCAAAGCCGAAGAGCCAGTGCTGTCCGGAGACGTCTCCATGGTCATGTGGCCGGCATGACTAAATGCCAAAGGCGCACGGAACACTGTTCCCTTCCTACCAAAATTGGTCCCTATTTTTCTACTTGCATTTTTACATGCTTTTGAACTGCTAGGTTGGAAGAAGCTGGGACAAGTAACAGGAGTTCACTCCATTATGTGGCGCTAGGGATTCAAACCGCTAAACTGCCAACCGTTTTGATCGACAAGCTCAGCATCTTAGCCACTGAGCCACCACATCCCTACATCTTTTCACATAGTACAGTTATAATTCTCATTATTGCAAACCATCTCACAATGAGATTTGGATGGGAAAATTCAATTTATTCAAATCAGAAACTGCCATCAGACAGATAATCACCTTCACCATCCCTGGTGCTCTCCAGATATTTGGGATGGCAATCAGCCACTTGCCAGCATGTCCACAGCCATGGTGATGGGCATTGTAATCCAAAACATCAGAAGGTCAAGGGAGGTTGGTATAAGCTGGATCATCAGCCAATGTGCATCTTGTCACAGCTGCGTGGCCCAACTGTGAAAGTGGAACAACTTTCAAGGGTGGGGAGTTTAAGTACAGGTAGTCCTTGAATTACAAACAATCATTTAGCAACTGTTTAAAGTTACAGGGTTTAAAACATTTTATTAGATTTATAGAATAAAATACAAAAACAAAAGTAAACAGTATGACACAATGGGGAGGAGAAAGGGAAAGAAAAGTGAGGGGAGAAAGGCTCTGTTGCAGTAGAATAAGGCATTAAAGATCGAACCTCAACTTTTCACTTTTGCATAATATTATAAGCTAGCCATTTCTCTCATGACAAATCAATCTAATCTGTAAAACTCAAAATCAAAGTTTCATTTTTTCCCCACCACACAAAGTCCAGAAGCTGTCTCCAGGTAGCAATAAAAGTACTTATATTCTTTTCTTTGATCAAAACGGTCAATTTAGCCACCATCCCTGCCAACTCCATCAACTGCTCTAGCCATTTGTCCTTGGTGGGAATCAAAATGTCCTTCCATTTTTTGTGCATATAGTGCTGAAAAGACTTATATACTGCTTCACAGTTCTTTACAGCCCTCTCTAAGCACTTTACAGTCAGCCTATTGCCCCCAACAATATGGGTTCTCCCTTTCCCAACTTTGGAAGGATGGAAAGCTGAGTCAACCTTGAGCTGGTCAGGATTGAACTCCACATTGTGGGCAGAGTTAGCCACAATCCTGTATTCTAAACAATGTGCCACAAGGGCTCTTATAAGTTTTCTATAAACATTTTAATCATCTGTTTGTTTGTTTTTTTAAACCCGTCTGTTTATTTTTACAGGCTCCTCTAAACACACAGAGCTTCCCTATGCAATTTCCCCTAATATATGTCATTCTTAATGGAAATTTATCAATAAAGGTATATTATCCCAATTTCTTTGATATATTCATTGCCATCTAAATTTCCTTTTACATGTTTTTACTACAAAAGAAAATGTGATAAAAATTAACATAAATGCCACAGAATAAGCTCTTTAAAATACTCTTGTCTAATAATGTATTTTCAGAAAAGTGCAATCTTCTTCAAATTTCTCTTCTAAAAAAAAGGAGAGGGAAGATGCAGATTTTTAATTGCAAAGCCATTACGTAGCAAATCCCAAATTGACACCAATTTGAATGCCAGGGTGGAGGGATCCAGCTAGACCAATGGTCGCCAACCAGTGGGCCAGGGACCACTGGTGGTCTGCAAGAAAATTTTGGTGGTCCGCAGAGAAATATCCCTCCCAAAGCAATTAATCCAGGCTGCGCAGGAACACAAGGCTATGTCACCCACATGGCCCACAGGAACACAAGGCTTGCGTCGCAAGAGGTAGCGAGGGGAAAGGGTGGAGGGGGGGAACTTGCCTCACGTGCCTTGCCTGGCCACTAGGCTGCTTCTTTCTTCTTCCACTTTTGGCTGCACACAAGGAAAGCAGCAAAAGTATTTCTATCTCTCCCCCAAACTCTGCCAGAAGTGAGTCTTTGGGACCCTGCAAGGCATCCTGCTCCAAGAGGCTGCGCCAGCAAAGACTCATTTCTGGAGGAGTTTGGGGAGAAAGAAAGACTTCTGCTGTTTCTGCTCCTTTCCTTGCATGAAGCCAAAAGTCTCCCCCCCCCCCCCAAGAACGGAGCTGGAGACGGTATCTTGCAATCCCAAATAAAGAATGATTGATCGTTAGGAAAACGGGGTAGGGAATTTTCCTGCAGACTTTTTGGGGGATTTTTAAAATTTTAAAATTATGAGTTTGGTGGTCCCTGAGGTCCAAAAGGTTGGTGACCCAAGGTAGACTTGACTGCATGTTGGAAATTATTGTCTTGCCAATAGATGACCTAAAACTTCCCTGAATTCTGATATAAATCAGAATGTATCCCCCCCCCCCAATGGTGGAAACTATCCCAAGGCAGCCCCAAACCATAACACTACAAGTAGTTCTTGACTTACAACAATTCATTTCGTGACTGTTCAAAGTTACAACATCACCGAAAAAATTGACTTAGGATCGCTTTTCACACTTATGATCTTTTCAGCATTCCCATGGTCACTTGATCAAAATTCCAATGCTTGGCAACTGACTCATATTTATGATGGTTGCAACATCCTGGGGTCATGTGATTGCCTTTTATGACCTTCTGATTGGCAGAAGTCAATTGGGAAACCAGATTCACTTAACAATAGTGTCAATAGCTTAACACCTGCAGTGATTCACTTAACAACTGTGGCCAGAAAGGTGGTAAAATGTTTCACTTAACAACAGAAATATTGGGCTCAATTGTGTTTATAAGTTGAGGACTACCTGCACCGCCTCCAAGCTTGATGGCTGTATAAGGTTCTGACTGTGAATGCAGTGTTTTGTTTTCTCCTAGATACAATTCTGTTTTATTTATTGATTTGATTTGTCAATTGCTTACAAGATAATAGATATAAGTATAAACATGAGTAAGAATACAGGAAATATGTACAAATAAATGGGGACTATAAGACACGGATGGGAGGCATGGTGGTGCACTTATGCACGCCCCTCACAGACCTCTTAGGAATGGGGTCAGGTAAATAGTGGTTTGTTTGAGGTTAAAGGAGTGGGGGTTAGAGGATGTAACAGAGTCAGGTAGTGCATTCCAGGCATTTACCACTCTCTGTGGCTGAAGTCGTACTTTCTGCAATCAAGTTTGAAGCGGTTTACATTGAGTTTGTATCTGTTGTGTGCTCTTATATTGTTCTGGTTGAAGCTGAAGTAGTCATTGACTGGTAGGACATTGCAGCAGATAATTTTATGTGCTACATTTAAGTCTAACCATCGGCGGTGTAGTTCAAGGTTGTCCAAGCCCAAAATCTCAAGCCTGATAATATAGGGTATTCTGTTGCGAGCAGAGGAGTGTAATACTCTTCTCATGAAATACCTCTGGACTCAATTGTATTAATGTCCGATATGCAGTGTGGATTCCAAACTGATGAGTTGATTGTAATCTGAAACTTTCCATTTTTACTTCTTTGTCTATTGCCTGGAGCAATGTTTCTCAGCCGCAGTGATTTTAAGAAGTATGGACTTCGACTCCCAGAATTCCCCAATGTTTTCCAACCTCATGCCAACTCAGATTTGCTGAGGTTGAAAACACTGGGCTAGAAGGTCATTCAGATGTTCCTGGTCATATCAGTATTTTTCTTGGTGAGCAATGGAATCTGCCTTGTTACTCTCCCATGAGCCTTGTTTTTTTCCCAGTGTTGCTTTGATGGAGTCATGAACTTTAGAAGGTGAGCCGGCCCTGAAGACCCCTGCATGATGTTCTCTGGTTCTTTGTGAACTCCTTTTATACATTACTTTTGGAATGGTTTTGACAGGTTAACCACTTTGGGGAAAATACAACTCTTCAATAGACTGAGCTTTAGAACTGACTTTATAACCTTTTTCATCCTTATCGGCATCAATGACTTTTTAATGGAAGGCTTGAGGTGTTTCTTTTGAGTAAGGCAATAACATGCTCCTTGACTCTGAATGGGGAGACCTTCCTTTGGATGTATTTAGCCAACATTTGGGACATTTGTGAATGGTGATTTAACGAAGGGTTCACACAACTGGTGTAGATCATCCCTTTAACTGAATGGACTGAGTAAAGGGTGGGATGGGAGGGGTCAATTATGTTTTCACCCTGGTATCCTGTATAACAGAATAGAATAATAGAATAACAGAATTGGAAGGGACCTTGGAGGTCTTCTAGTCCAACCCCCTGCCTAGGTAGGAAACCCTACATTAGTTCAGACAAATGGTTGTCCAACCTCTTATTTAAAAGCTTCCAGTGTTGGAGCATTCACAACCTCTGGAGGCAAGTTATTCCACTGATTAATTGTTCTAACTGTCAGGAAATTTCTCCTTAGTTCTAAGTTGCTTCTCTCCTTAATTACTTTCTTGTCCTGCCCTCGGGTGCTTTGGAGCATAGCTTGACTCCTTCTTCTTTGTGGCAGCCCCTTGGATATTGGAACACTGCTATCCTGTCCCCCTAGTCCTTCTTTTCATTAAACTAGATATACCCAATTCCAGGAACCAGTATATTAGATGATTTTGTTCATGGAATTAAAAGAAGAAGAAGAAGAAACGTGTTAGTTGTTTCCTCAGATTTGTTTTAATGTTATCCAGACTCAACCAACGTCCTGATAGAATTAAAGCGATACAAATATGCCACAGTCTGTGGAAAAAAGGGACACATATTTGTTCACAGAAAAGCAAGCCATGCAAATCTATTTACCTTTAGATCGAAATACCCAGTTCAGAAAAAACTAGCATTTCTGACACTTCACTCCAGCTCTTAATGCACAAATGAAAGGTCGGGAGAGAAGCACATGCAGACACAGTCTTTTGAAAGCCACCCACATAGACTAATTCAATTACCCAACTACAGCATTCAGCTTTGCAACCAGCACTTAGTTATTATGTCAAGAGTGTTTATTCAGCTAATTACACAGGAAGTTACAACTACTTTGAGTACAGAGATGCAGCTGACTCCCCATCCCCACCCTTTCACTACGATGACCCTTGAAACCTGATTCAAGGCACCAAAAAGTAAAAACTTCATGGGGCACCCAAATAGGTTCCTTCTATGCCACTGGAATCTGCTTTCTCCTGCCAACGATGAGTGAGACTTTGGCTGGATGGACAGGCATGGATTTGGGTGTGTGAACTCACCTTCCCTGAAATGTAAGATCCCATTCTAAGGAAGATAAACAGCCTTTCAACGGAACTCAACAAGGAAGTATAAATAGGCTGTAAAAAGCGATCGGGTTCCTCCTTTAAATTCCTGGGAGTCTACCTCAGGAAAGATTTTACCTGGAGAATCAGCACAACCAAGTGGCCAGAAAGGCCCAGCAGAGACTCCATTTCCTTAGGGTCTTGCGAAAGAATAAAGTGGAACAATGACTGATGACCCATTATCTCTAAATAGGCCCTGTTTCTCTATATTTTGCTTCTGTCCTTTATAACTTCTTTTCCTTTCTTTCTTCCCTCTCATCTTCTCCCTCCCCTTTTTACCCCCTTGTCTCTCTACTTCTAATTCTCGCTTCTGCATTTCCCTCTTCTGTTGCTTTCTGATTTTATACTTATTTTTCACTCTTTTTTTTTTGAGTTGTTTTTCCCAATCTTAAACTTTCCATTCTCTTTCCCCCCTTTCCTTTTTTTCCCCCATCTAAGATTACTTGTTTATTAAAGATGGCTTCTTCTTTGTGACAATCTTGTTCTGCAGGCATTTCTTGTTGTTTCTCATAATTTCAAATCTCCATTTCTAAAAACTGAAATATGAAGCCAAAAGAACCTCTCCCTTCTTGTGCATCTTCTTTGTACTTTTTAAGTTCCATTTTCAGTTCTCCTAAAAGTGGAGCCATTTTAAACAGTTTTAAACAACCACCTGATTGATTTTAGTCATTCAAAACAATAACCAAGAATCCAGAAATCATCAAGTTATCCAGATGGTCCCGAGTTATATCTTCTTATTTCTTTTTTGACTTTCTCTTCCTGGGGTTTTTGTTGCAATATTTCAGTTAGAATGTATTTTTTGGAAGTCTTGTTGAGATTTTGCTGTAAGTTTTTTTTTTAATTCCAGGCAGTCTCCTTCCTTCCAGATCCTGCCCTTTTATTCTTTTTGTCTCCTTTCCTGTTTTCAAAAGCTTTTAATTATCCAGAAATCTTTATTATCCCTTTGATTTTTTGTTTTCAGCTGGGGAGGAGAGATGCGGCTCTCCTCAACCCTGCAGGCAGCCTCTCCCCTCTTCACCACCTCTATGGAGTGGCTTAGCCCCGAAACCAGCTGGCTCGGGGCACTCCAGCGGTAAGCACGGATCGAAGCCTCGCAGAGACAAGTTTTTGGTCTGTTGCTCAAGAAGCTCAAACCGGAAGTCCCTGCAAGGTATGATTTTATAGACTATACTTAGATTGGACCGAAGGCAGCGTAGTTCTAGGTTTTCTAGGTCTAGAATTTTGAGTCTGGTGGCATAAGGTATTCTGCAACGAGTAGAGGAGTAGAGAACTCTTCTTGTGAAATATTTCTAGACTTTCTCAACTGTGTTAATATCAGATACGCAATGTGGGTTCTAGACTGATGAGCTGTATTCGAATATTGGTCTAGCAAATGTTTTGTATGCTCTAGTTATTAGTGTAATATTACCAGAGAAAAAGCTACATAAGATTAGGTTAACAACTCTTTGTGCCTTTTTGGCTATGTAGTTACAGTGGGCTCTAGCACTTAGGTCATTAGAGATGAGTACTCCAAGGTCCTTTACAGAGCTTGGATTATCAACAAGGTCTTGACTATTCAGCCTGTATTTTATTTTCTGGGGGTTTTTTTTGCCAATATGTAGGACAGAGAATTTATTTGTTGAGATTTGAAGTTGCTATTTGCTTGACCATTCTGATACATAGTCACGGTCATAGTTCAAGATACATAGTTCTTCACTCTCCTACCGTCGGGTAGGAGATATAGAAGCATAGCCAACTGCACCAACAGGCTGAAGAACAGTTTCTACCCATGGGCTGTCAGACTTCTGAATGACTCAGCCAATCTCACTGTACCCATGTTGTACTCTGACAATAAAGGTAATAATAATGATGATGTGTATACTTTCACTGAGTCTGTAAGACAGAGATTCCACTAGAAACTTACGATCAAATAACATGCTCAACCTTTTAACCACATTCTCATGTTTTCTTAACCCAGAAATTAGCCCAATGACCTCTATTCAAATAAGAAGCATTGCCACCAAGAAAAAAAAAAATCTAAAGCCATGCCTTAATACAAAAAAGTATTTCAACCTCTAACTACAGCACTATACTTGCTTTTATCCTACATCCAAAATTTTAGAGAGTCAATAGAATATTCTAAAGACTGGAGGGGCAGGAACATTAATATTTGTTGCCTCAATGGTCAGAGTCCACCACAAGTGACAGAGAGGGTAAGCTACAGCCCCTCTGCCTAATTTCCATCACCTTGCCTGGGGAATTCTGGGAGTTGAAGTCCACAAGTCTTAAAAGTTGCCATGGTTGGATACTCCTGATTTAGACCGTCCCTTGAAACCTATGTTCTTCCACAAGCAGGAGGCTGAACAAGGAGAACATTGGAAGAGAAGAAGAGGCGTGAAAAGACAGGAGAACTACCCAATTAGACCCCTGGCTAGCTACTGCCATCAGCGCACTTTCTACTCGCAATTCCTGATTGGTGATTCCAGGGGAAAACAAAGGAATTCTCTCATTTTTGCAGTAACTAAACTTATCCAGTCTGGCTTCTATTGGTTCTTCATGTCCCACCCTGTCTAAAGTCAATCTCTCCCTTTGCTAATATTTCCCCCTTTTTCCACTCTTCACTAAGAGGGCAGCCAGGCATGATTCTATTGTGGAACAATGAGAAGACAAACACTTTTCACTGGAAAAACCCCTCCGGCAAGCTGTCTTGCAAAGCTGCAGCAGGAAAGGGGTAATATCATGGTAACTGTTCTCCGCCCAGCTATTCATGGGAGGCCACAAATTGTTGCAAGGTCCCAGCTTGGGACCTTGTTGCAAAAGTCCCAGCTTGGGTTGACTTGTGCAGAAACATGTTCTGTGTTCAGTGGTGGTGGTGATGATGAAAGCAGCAGCATTATACGTGACTGAATTCCTCTGGTTAGGCTGACATAAACCACAAGCCACAAAAAGAAAGTAGCATTGAGTGGATTGGACTTCCTCGCACACAATAATTAGACACAGCCACCAGTAAGTTTCTGCAGCTGGTATGTTTCCATACCCCAATATTGGTGTGACAGAAATTTGTGAGTGGGCGTGGGTGCATGAAGAGGGAGGTGACTTTAAAGTCCTTGCATGGCAGGAACAATGCAGATCTTACCTCTCCCACGGTCCAGAATCCATAAAAGCTTTATATGGTAGTGCCCAACAGAATACAGCCAATCTGGGAGATTCTTGTTAATAGGCACACAGCAATGAAGGTGTAATTTTGATCAGCTCACAGCGCCATTCCGGTCCCTGACAATTGTTTAGTTATTTGTACTCGAGGAGAACAAATGTTGAAGGTTCAAAGCCCTCTTGAATAGGGAGATAAGAGTTATGGTAACAATGGCGCTGTTCACCTTCCTTTCTTCTAGGATGGTTTACATTCTCTTTTTTACTGGATTTGCACAACCTGTCAACCTGTAAACGCACCAACAGGCCTTGGTTCACACAGGAGGCTAAGCCACCCAAAAGCTAACCAAAGATAAATCAATCTGAGCTGAGCATGTTGAGGAAACGCAACTGCTTGGGCTTTAACTGGCTTAGTTAAATATGGTGTGATTTTTGTGCACTACTGGGGCATCGTCAGTTGGATCCTCAACTTACAAGAGTTCATTTGGTGACTGTTTGAAGTTACAATGGCACTGAAAATAGTGACTTATGATCATTTTTCATACTTATGACCATTGCAGCATCCCCATGATTACATGATTTATATTTGGATGCTTGATTCATATTTGTGACGGTGGCAGTGTCCCAGACTCATATGATCCCCTTTTGCAACCTTCTGGCAATCAAAGTTAATGGGGAAGCCAGATTCACTTAACAACCGAGTTCCTAACTTAATAATGGCAAGTGATTCACTTAACAAATGTGGGAAGAAAAGTTGTAAAATGAGGCAAAACTCAATAAATTTCTCACTTAGCTACATAAATTTTAGGATTCATTTTGGTCACACGTTTGAGGACTGCCTGTATTTTGCTTCTGGGGCAACAAATGTTGTCCTTATCAGATCTTGGGATAAGGAACAGAAACTCCAGAGAAGAGATATTGATCAATATCTCTCCTCTGGTTGGACTTTTAGAAGTGTATGTGCCCATGGAAAGAAGGAGAAGGGAGTCAGAAGAAAATTGAAAGGGTCAAATACAACACAAATGAAACACAAATGGGCTATTGTTCTCTACAGGTTCTGGTTATCCCTGAGATTCACAGATATTCATGTCAATCAGCAATGGCCAAACAAAAAAATGCAATGGAAATTCCCATATTCCATTACCTTTCCACGGGGTTGCAGGAAACTTGTGTTAGTTTACAGTAGCACGCACATGCACACACACACACAAATCAGCAAAAATGGTCTGGCAACACCTTTTCCAATTCACCAACTTTATTTAAAGGCATGAGCTTTCATGAGCCGCAACTCACTTTATCAGATGCAAGAAAGGTTGTGCCTTTTAACAACAGTTGTTGGTCAGAAAAGATGCTCCTAGGTTCCTCCTGATTTCTTTCCAGCAGGGAGTTTTAAATTGAATCCCAGCTGGGTTGTAAAGTGTTAGCATCCCATTCTGCTTTTAAGTGAATGGATGCCCATTTGCAGGCGAGCAGGATTTTCTTCCTCACTTTTAAATCTTTAGATGGTACTTTAGATATTGAGCAGCTGGGAAAGGAAATTTTATTCTGAAAAATCACCTCCAACAGCCACAGAGCAGTGTCACTTTCATTTTCTTTCCTTTACTACAGGTAGTCCTCAACTTACAACTGTTCTTTTAGGGGCCATTCAAAGTTACGACGATACTGAAAAAAGTGACTTATGAGTAGTCCTCAAATTTACAACTGTTGTGGCATCCCCATGGTCGTGCAATCAAAATTTAGACTTTTGGCAACAGGCACATGTATTTACAAAGGTTGCAACATCCTAGGGTTATGTGAACAATTATTGAATGCTCCAATACTGGAGGTTTTAAAGAAGAGATTGGACAACTATCTGTCTGAAATAGTATAGGATTTCCTGCCTGAGCAGTGGGTTGGACTAGAAGACCTCCAAGTTCCCTATCCCATCCCATCCCATCCCATCCCTTCCCCTCTCCTCTACTATTCATCACCATTTGCTACCTTCCTATCTAGAATCTGACAAGCAAAGTCAATGGAGGAAGCCACATTCACTTAATAACAGCATGATTCATTTAACAACTGCAATGATTTGCTTAATAGCCTCCGCAAAAAAGATTGTAAATCCAGGTATAACTCACTTAACAATCGTCTTGCTTAGCAATGGAAATTCTGATCTCAATTATCGTATGTTGGGGACCACCTGTACTATGAAACCCAGTCTATTCTTGACTCAACTAACACTGACTGCAATATTATTTTTTTAAAGTTTTTATTTTTAAGACAAACATATACAAACAAAACATAAAAGCATCTTCCATTTTATATATTCACTGCAATATTATTCAGCTGCCCATAGCAAACAGAACTGGACCACAGAATCTCAGAGTGGAAAGGAAGAAAATCAACACTGCATCCCAAAAATATATATATAAATATATTTGAGGGGTCCTTGGTGCTCTCTGAGCTTGCTTGTTTTCTTGCAGATGTTTCATTTCATTCAGATGTTTCATAGGTAACATCATCAGTGTTAATCTAACCCCGATGATGTTACCTGGTTTGGGTAATAAAACATCTGCAAGGAAATAAGCAAGCTCAGAGAGCACCAAGGATGCCTCAATTCAACCCTGAGCTACACATATTCCCCTTTATTGATAAATATCTCTCCTCTAGAGTTTCTGCTCCTTATCCCACACAAGATCTGATAAGGACAAAATCCTAGTAGCTATAAGCACAGTAGGTTGACCATTCTGTTTCCATTTTGTGGCTAAAGATACCTGTTATTCATCATCCCAAAAAGGTGTTTTTTTCCATCCCTACAGCTTTGGGGGAAGGAGGTGGAATTAGATCTCCTCTGCACGGGGGCTTTTAAAAAGAGAGCACCCCCACCAGAAATAGTTTACAAGCCAAGAAAAGATCAGTGGCTTCATGGAAGACTTTCCAACATTAGCAGGGAAAAGAAGATGGCTCAGTTCTGTGCCGCATTTCAAAGAGACCAAGTGTGTGTATATGTATATGCAGGGGTGGGTTGCTGGGGGTTTGCAGGGGTTCGGGAAAGCCCTTAGCTAAGATTCAATGCAGTTCAGTGAACCCTCAAATCCCACTCCTGGCTGGTCCCGCCCACCCTGCCCCTCCCAGGAGTCCCCACGCACCTGTTTTGGATGCAGGTAAGTGTAGGGCACACAAAAAGGCTCTCGGGGAGGGCAAAAAATAGGCCTCCCAAAACTTCGGGAAGGCCGGAAATGGACTTGCTTTCAGCTTCAAGAGAGCCTCCGGAGCCTGGGGAGGGCAAAAACCTCCCCCTCCTGCCATGGTGCAGGAGGCCAACTAGGCCATGCCCACCCATGTATATGGAGTATGTGTATTGTGTATACTGTGTATATATTTACACACACACACACACACACACACACACGCATATATATATCTATATCTATATTTGTTTTTTTAAGCTTTCGCGTGTACTTACATGTGTGCTGTTTAGCTTCCTTCGGGTATTATCCCACGTCATTGTAGTTCTGTTAAAGTTGTAGCAACGTTTCAGCAGAATCTCATCTCCAAATTTGAGGCTGGTCCATTCTGATTGGCTAGGAGCCTGGGTCTGTGTTCATTGGACTTGGAGTTTGATTGGTGTTTCTGGTTTCTTCTGTCTGTTTTGTGGCTTTGATTGGCTGGCAACACTCTGTTCTTGTGTTGGAGGCTTTCAGTGCAGCTTGGCTTCGTGTGAAAGGACGGCTGCTCTTCATTAGCAAGCTGCTATTCATTAGCAAGCTGGGTTTCACCTGGGTGCCTGGTGGGGGGGTGTTTGAGTTGGAGCTATCAGAGGGAGTCTGTTTTTGCCCAGGTGTTTGCCTGGCTTGTGGTGTGGGGATCTTTCTATTTGAGAGTGCAGGCTTCCAAATGATTGACAGTCTGCTGGAATCACCTCTTCTATTCATGCTGTCAGGTCTTTTTTCAATCTCTATGGCTTCTCTAATGATTCTGTGGTTGGGGTTTTCTATAGTGGCTAGGGTTTTGGTGCCATTGAAGTTGATGTTGTGACCTGTGGTTTTCATGTGTTGGACTAGTGAGGAGGTGTGTTCCAGCTTTTTTACTGCATTTTTGTGTTCATCTAGGCGGGTACTTATTCTTCTATTGGTCTGTCCAATGTATGTGGCCGGGCATGATGTACAGGGAATTTCGTATATGCCTTGGTTTTCCAGGTCAATTTTGTCTTTGGGGTTCCTCAGGATGGCTGCTATTTTTTTGTCTGTTTTGAAGGCAGTCTTGATGTGATGCCTGTGTAGTATCTTACTGATTTTATCTGTAGTATCTCTTATGTAGGGCAAGACAGCTGTTCCATAGGTCTGTTGGTCTTCTAGGTCTCTGTTATGTCTTGGTGTGTTTTTGTGGATCAGGTTGGTGATTTTGTTTTTTTGGAAGCCATTGGCTGTCAATACTTCAGTCAGGGAGCATAGTTCAGTCTTTATATGTGTCTTATCTGCCAGGCGTTTGGTTCTGGTAATTAGTGTTTTCGCTACAGAATTTATCTGTGCTGGGTGGTGGTGGGATTGGGCATTGAGGTAGCGGTTGGTGTGTGTTTTCTTTTGGTATATGGTGTGTCCCAGTGTGCCATCTGTTCTTTTGTAGATTAGTACATCTAGGAATGGTAGTTGTTTGTTTATTTCCGTTTCCATGGTGAACTTGATTTTTGGGGGGGGGGGTGTTGTTTCAGTGTGTTAGGAAGATCCCCACAGAATCCATCATATGTGCAGTAGAATCCAGCCTAACCAAATTAAATACAGATTAACCTGACAGAATAAGACACCAGGTTACTCACATCTTATGCACAACGAAACCACCAAAAAATAATTTGCAAAAAGATGAATTCAGAGCACTACAAACCCTGAAAAATGATAACAGCATAATAATACTCCCAGCAGACAAAGGAAATGCCACAGTAGTAATGGACAGAAAAGACTATGAAACAAAATTGACAGACCTACTCCAAGACTCCACATACAAACCTATAAACACAGACCCAACCACATATCTAGAAAAATTAACCAAGAAGAAAATTACAACCAGCCACATAAGCAAAGAAATCCAACAGACGATCATCCCAAGGGAAAAATCTTCTAGATGCCCCAAATTATACGTCCTCCCAAAAATACACAAAGAAGGCATATCCCTCAGACCCATAGTCAGCTCCATAGGAGCACCATTACAAAACCTAGCTAAATACTTAGCAAAACAACTACAGCCCCATGCTAAAACCGCAGCTTCATATGTACAAAGCTCATACCACTTCTTAGAAATGATCAAAGATCTACACGTGGAACAAGAAGATCTGCTTGTAAGTCTCGACGTGGTTTCACTATTCTCTCAAGTCCCAATAAAAGAAACTCTTGAAATCATCAAAAATAAATACCAACCAGCTAAAGACCTCATGGAACTAACAGAACAGTGCCTAACCAACACATATTTCATATACAAAGGACAAAGATACAAGCAAATTGAAGGAGCCCCTATGGGATCACCACTGTCACCCGTCATTGCAAACCTGTTCATGGAAGAATTCGAATCCAGAGCCCTGGCTAATGCCACCCACAAACCCAAACTATGGCTAAGATACATCGATGACACATTTGTGATTTGGCCCCATGGAAAAGAAAACCTAAACAATTTCCTAACACACCTAAACAACACACACCCCAAAATCAAGTTCACCATGGAAACGGAAATAAACAACTACCATTCCTAGATGTACTAATCTACAAAAGAACAGATGGCACACTGGGACACACCATATACCAAAAGAAAACACACACCAACCGCTACCTCAACGCCCAATCCCACCACCACCCAGCACAGATAAATTCCGTAGCGAAAACACTAATTACCAGAACCAAACGCCTGGCAGATAAGACACATATAAAGACTGAACTATGCACCCTGACTGAAGTATTGACAGCCAATGGCTTCCACAAAAACAAAATCACCAACTTGATCCACAAAAACACACCAAGACATAACAGAGACCTAGAAGATCAACAGATCCATGGAACAGCTGTCCTGCCCTACATAAGAGGTACCACAGATAAAATCAGTAAGATACTACACAGGCATCACATCAAGACTGCCTTCAAAACAGACAAAAAAATAGCAGCCATCCTGAGGAACCCCAAAGACAAAATTGACCTGGAAAACCAAGGCATATACGAAATTCCCTGTACATCATGCCCGGCCACATACATTGGACAGACCAATAGAAGAATAAGTACCCACCTAGA
>BLBF01000072.1:5271893-5303125 GCA_015471245.1 Laticauda colubrina
CCCAGCTTGCTAATGAATAGCAGCTTGCTAATGAAGAGCAGCCGTCCCTTCACACGGAGCCAAGCTGCACTGAAAGCCTCCAACACAAGAACAGAGTGTTGCCAGCCAATCAAAGCCACAAAACAGACAGAAGAAACCAGAAACACCAATCAATCAAACTCCAAGTCCAATGAACACAGATCCAGGCTCCCAGCCAATCAGAATGGACCAGCCTCAAATTTGAAACCAGGAACTAACTCTATACAGAAGCCTGAAGATGGCAGATGAGATTCTGCTGAAACGTTGCTACAACTTTAACAGAACTACAATGACGTGGGATAATACCCGAAGGAAGCTAAACAGCACATATATATTTATATATACACATATATGTTTTTTTAAGCTTTTGCGGGTACTTACATGTGTGCTGTTCAGCTTCCTTTGGGTATTATCCCACGTCATTGTAGTGCTTTCAAAGTTGTAGCAACGTTTCTGAATTGTAGCAATCTGAATTCTGCTGAAATGTTGCTACAACTTTGAAAGCACTACAATGACATGGGATAATACATACATACAGTGTGTGTGTATGTATATATATATATTTGTTTTCTTAAGTTTTCATGGGTACTTACATGTGTGGTATTCAGCTTTGTTCGGGTATTTTCTCATGTCATTATAGTTGTGCTTTTAAAGTTGTAGCAACATGAATAGAAGAGATGACTCCACCAGACTGTCAAATATCTGGAAGCCTGCACTCTGAAACAAAAAAATCTCCACACCACAAGCCAGGCAAACACCTGGGCACAAACAGATACACACACCCCTGATACCTCCAGCTCAAACACACCCCAACCAGGCACCCAGATGAAACCTAGCTTCCTAATAAATTATAGCCGTCCATTTACTCGGAGCCAAGCTGCACTAAAAGCTCCAATACAGGAAACACAATGTTGCCAGCCAATCAAGACAAAAAAAAGCCACAAAACAGACAGAAGATATTAGAAACACCAATCAAGCAGCACACAGCAAACTCCAAGACCAATAAACACAGACCAAGACTCCCAATCAATCAGGATGTAGAAAAAACCATTCTGGCACAGCAGTAGGCTAGCCCCAAATTTAAAACAGAAACGGCTATGAAAGCTTGACTCATAGATGAACACAATACAGAAGCCTGATAGGGTCTTCTCCTGTGTAAGATTGAAAGTATCTTGGCAACATTTCGACAAGGCCCCACTCTCCATCTTCAGTAGTCTTCGCCAAGATACTCTCAATCTTTCACGGGAAAAGACTTGAACACGCCAAGACCTGCATATGTGTACCCGTGAAAATCTATAAATACACACACACACACACATACAGAGAGTTATATATGTAGGTCTAGGTGTGTTCAGGTCTTTTCCCGTGTAAGATTAAGAGTATCTTGGCGACATTTCAGCGAGGTCCCACTCGCCATCCTCAGGCTGGTACTTTGTTCAGCTTCCTTCGGGTATTATCCCACGTCATTGTAGCTGTGCTTTTAAAGTTGTCATCAGACGAACTCAATACAGAAGCCTGATGATGGCAGATGAGATTCTGCCGAAACGTTGCTACAACTTTAAAAACACAACTACAATGACGTGGGATAATACCCGAAGGAAGCTGAACAGCACACACACACACACACACACACACATATACACACACACACACATATACACACACATACATGCATACACACAAAATAAATATATACTGTATGTATCTCTGTGTGTACAGTGTTTATGTATGTGCCCTTTTGACAACCAGAATGATAATTAATGCTATTCAACAGATCTGAGTCCCGCTGGATGGCAGCCAGGTGCTGTAAAACCAGCTTCCTGCTTTCAAACCTGACTCCTTTGCCGACTGCAAAGATGCAAACTTGAAATAAACTAATTAAGACCAGCCCAGCGTCTATTTCTGGTATGGCCACCTCCTGCTCCTTCTTATAACAGGCAGAATTTACAGGCATTCAGAGCTAACCTACAGAGATAGAGTTGACAGGAGAGGACAAATATTTGAAGGGCTGTCAACTTCAAAGGTAGTTTAAAAAAAAAATCATTCCTGGCTGTTCCCTGAGAGTGGGACTTGAATTATCTGAAGCTACAGATGGACTTAGACTAAACATTAGAGAAACATATTGGGAGAAAGAGCTGTTTGACAAAGGCGCCAATTGCTTTGGACAAACAGAGTCTGGAAAGCTTTCCCGAGGGATGTTCTGTACTCTGAAGCTCTTCCATGAAATATGGAGTTGGATCAGATATCCTACTTGACACCAAATATCTCTATGATGCCTAGACTGGAAGAATTCTCATGCAGCAATAACCACAGATATGGAGATATAGTAAGAGGAGAGACATGTTAGTGCAGGATGATGACCAGGCTAAACCTGAGGATAGAGTCAAATGCATCATCAGTCTGGAGTCCCTACAACCCCAAAAGAGACCTAAGCCCAGCCCATCTTGAAGTCCGTTGACTCTTATTTGGCACCAACTTGCATTGACCATTAGTAGATCAAATTCTTGAGTGGTGCAGTGGCCTAGAGGTAGAGCTCTCGCCTCATAATCAGGAGGCCGTGAGTTTGATCTGAGGTAGAAGCAGATATTTCTCTCTCTAGACACGTTGAAAATATATCTGCTGAATGTAACTCCACATTGGTGACAGGAAGGGCATCCGGCCAGTAAACACTCAGCTCCATTCAGAGTCCACCGCGCAAGGGATTATGAGGTCATTAAATGGAAATGCTTGGTAGATCAGATTCTTGTGTATAGGTTGCATGGAATAAAACTGCAGCACTTTTGAATTCCATTCTGGCTCCTGATTTTTTGCACCTAACAGTCCAGAGTGACAAAAAATCAGCAGGACTGACAGTACTTCTTCCAACTTACTGCAGCACAAGCTGTCATCAGCTGCAGGTCTCTACATCAGGTACATAGAATGCCTTCCTTTATATACGTCCCTCTTCCCTTCAACATCCAAAATATAAAATCTGGGATACCTCGCTGTTAATTACCAAGACCCTTGAAGTCATTTGGCGATTTAGGATTTAGATTATAGTGAGGGGGAGGGTGCAGTTTACCTGTGAGATAGATTGTGGTATCAATTAAGAACTGAGAGCCAGTTTGGTCTACTGGCTAAGGCACCAGGCTAGAAACCAGGTGACTGTGAGTTCTAGTCTTAGGCATGAAAGCCAAGAGGATGGCTTTGGGACTCATCTCACAAGGTTGTTGTTAAGAGAAAAATACAAGGAGAAGGGAGGATAAAGGATTAGTTTTAGCCTTGAGCTACTTATAAAAACCTTGAACAACAATTAGCTGTTTCGTGAGTTTACCTACTTAGAGTGCATCTAGCCTACTTTTCAAGTGTCCTACCTCCCAAAATGGCTTACAAATTATGAAACATTGTGTTTTCAGTTTATAAGAAAATTAATTCCTCTATATACGTCCCTCTTCCCTTCAACATCCAAAATATAAAATCTGGGACACCTCGCTGTTAATTACCAAGGCCCTTGAAGTCATTTGGCGATAATCAGAACAAAACCAGGAGAGAGCAGTCCACATATAGGGCCAGTGGCCCAGTTAGAAAAACTCTTCTGAGAAATCATCAGCTCATCATTATCAAAAGAGATGCGGATAAACCCAGCGGTTTAGTCCTGAGTCTAAAATTAGCTGACTGGATCTTGGAGGAGAGGCAATGATTAAAAATTCTAGACTGATTCAAGCAATGAAAGTTTCTTTAGCACTGTGTTTCTCCACCTTGGGAACCTGAAGGTATGTGGACTTCAACTCCCAGAATTCCAACTAACTTAAATTATATTCCAATTATAACATAATTGAATTGCATAATTCTGGGAGCTGAAATCCACACTTCTTCAAGTTCTCAAGGTGGAGAAACCCTGCTTTAAAAATATTTCTTCCTTCTCTTTCCAAGTCAACAATCTGACAGAGGGCCTTCTATTTAATACAGGGCCCCCCAAACCTGGCAACTTTAAGACTTGTGGACTTCAACTCCCAGAATTCTGGGAGTTGAAGTCCACAAGTCTTAAAAGTTGTCAAGTTTGGAGATCTCTAATTCAACATCTCACATAGAAGGCTACCTGGAATCTCCCTGGAAATTCTTCTCAACCCAATGCTGCCCTCAGGACCCCATTGCTTTCTCCCTTCCTCGATTTAAGACCTTGGCCAGGATTAGGAACCACAGGAAAATCACTATCAACCCAACAAACTCTCTCACTTCTTCCAGGCAAGTGATTTCCTCACAGCAGTAATCTGTAGAACATGGCCTGAAGGAGAAAGGAGCACAGTGAACAAATAACTCATTAATTTGAAGCGATCAAACATTTCCGTGAAAAATAGCAGCTGCAGTTATGAAGCAGAGCTAAAAAATATGGGAGCTATCCATCCTATGTGCCTCAGGGCTCAAGGTGATCTCCAGCTGTTAAAAGAAATGCTTAGCCATTACTAGGCCGTTTCCAGAGCTGTACACAAGTCAAACAAATATACATACAATTTTCCTCCAAGTCTGATTTTAAAAAAAATAGCCAAAGAAGTGTTTAAGGTTAGGTAAACCTTTCTACAATTTCCCATTTGGAATAAGGTTAGTCTGACTTTCTATTATGTCCAATATATGCGACAGGTCACATGATGACCCGGGGCATGGCACAAAGGCAACACAGTCAGATAATCAATAAAAGTCCCTTAATGAGCTCCAACTTTGCCCACAATGTCCAGGTTACCTTCTGGCTAGAGAAAAACTCTCCCAGGAACAACCTTTGACTGCAGAGAATTAAGTCCAAAACATGGTCAACACAAACTGTAACTGTCCAATCAAGCCAAACTGAGGTAATTAGTTTGGCAGGGCAGGAGCAAGAATTCCAGACATGAAGGCACAGCAAACTCACATTGTTGGGAAGATGCCAGGAACACAGATAAACAACACAGGAAAAAGTCACATTTGCTCCCAGAAGCTGTTGCAGTCAGCATTCAGTTTTTTTAAACTCTCTTCCCAGGTGTGCCTTGTGAAGGGAATCAGGACCTTTTCCTCCCCTGTAAGCCATGGAACCCACATTGCTCTCTTCTCTGTTCCTCCCTAAGTTGCCTAGGATGAAGAAGTGTGGGCCTGGGTCTTCCTCTGAACTCTCTCTCCCTTGTTCTATCTCCCCTCTGCTCTGCCCAGCCGGACTTTGCCCTTCCCCAGTTTCCTCCACAGCTGAAGGAGCCACACTCCCTCCCCCCCATTAGACTTAGTGTTCATCTTCCTCCTCGGATTCTGACTCCTTGGATTCAGACAGGGACATGACAGATCACCTCAAAGGGAAGCCACAAACTACGAATAGTTCAACTTCTCCTATCAGGTAAAATTGTGGTCCTGCTCGATTCAGGGACCACCATTCAGGCCAACATTTCCATTGCCAAATAAGACAGTTGTTAAGTGAGTTTTACCCCATTTTACGACTTTCCTTGCCACAGCTGTTGAGTGAATCACTGCAGTTCTGAAGTTAGTAACATGGTGGTTAAGTGAATCTGGTTTCCCCACTGACTTTGCTTGTCAGAAGGTCGCAAAAGGGGAGCACACCACAAGCGTCTTAAGTATGAGCCAGTTGCCAAGCATCCAAATTTTGATCATGTGACCAAAGAGATGTTGTAATGGTTGTAAGTATGAACTACAGTCATAAGTCACTTTTTTCCATGCTGTTGTAACTTCAAACAACTCCTAAACAAATGGTTGTAAGTCCAGGACTACCTGTACCAGGCTGCATGATGGCCAACCATAAATTAGAACACAGAACATAAAGTCAAAGGGCTGAAAGGTAGTCCAATGCCTTACTCAAGGCAGGAAACTTTACACCATCCCAGTCAAACAGTTGTCCAGTCTATTTCTGAAAGCCTCCAGTGATGGGAGTACCCACAACTCCGGAAGGCAATTAACATTTGTGTGTATTATTATTTCAGGGATACAATCCAGGCTCAGAGTCTGCTTCGCAATGTGTGCGTGCAAATGCATGTGTGCAAACAGTTGTTATCCTCCCATGTGTACAATAGCATCATCTTACAGAGCAGGTGCATGTCCTTTGTGGCATGAAAAGGACCCAGATTGTTGGGGGCAATAGGCTGGCTCTGTAAATCCACCTAGAGAGGGCTGTAAAGCACTATAAAGCAGTATATAAATCTAAATGCTATTGCTATTGCAGATTAACTCTGCCCATTGCCAGGAGTTCGATCCCGACTGGCTCAAGGTTGACTCAGCCTTCCATCCTTCCGAGGTGGGTAAAATGAGGACCCAAAATTGTTGGGGGCAATAGGCTGACTCTGTAAACTGTTTAGAGAGGACTGTAAAGCACTATAAAGTGATATATAAGTCTAAGTGCCATTGTTATTTCTAAAATCCACCAGTGACTTTCCAGCTACATTGGGCTGGGCCATCCTTTGGTAACCCATTTCTATCAAGTAGGAAGCTTGCAACCTCAAAGAGCCACAGAGATATGAAGGATTGTTGAAGGATTTCTTGAAAATAAAATAGTTGCATTAAGTCTATTTGAAGTCAACTAAGACATGAAGCTACAGGTAGTCCTCAACTAACAACCATTCATTTAGTGACCATTTGAAGTTACCATGGTTTCACGTTTACAATCACTGCAGCATCCTCACGGTTACGTGATCAATACCCAGGCACTTGGCAACCAGCATATATCATTGATCCCTGCAGTGTCCTGGAGTTCATAACATTATTCATAACATCACTTCATAACCAAGGCAAAAAACAGCTCACACAATCAGACATGATTGAGTTAACAAGCATATTGCTTAACACCAGAAAGTTTGGTCCCAATTGAGGACTAGCTCTGTTTTGGCATTTTGTTGCTAAATAGCAGCAACTTAAAATTAGGAGTCTCCAGGGACATTTTAAAAAGAGATTGGGGGTTACAAATGGCCTGCCCTCCCTAGAACAGCACTAGGGTAGAAGCAGGGTGTGCCAAACGTGTTATCTACTATGTCCAAATAAAATCATAGTAAAGTAGACAGCTGTTCTTTTCGTGCATTTGGCTCCCACTTTGGGAGAAATCATAAATTACACAATTTTATATAAAAATAGGAACTAATAGAAACTAATGCAGAGAAAGAAAAAGAAAAAAACATACTCAAAAAAAAAAAGAACTAAAAGTGCAAAAGCAAAGAAAGAACAAAGGGACAAAGAGTAGCTTCTCATCTTCATTACAACCATCATAAGAAGAATAATAAATTTACTCCTTGCTCTGTGCTTACAACATAATTCTACTCTTTCTGTAATCTAGACTGTTTAATCATCCAAGCCATAAATCATACCTTTGTGTTCTTCCGTTTCACAGAAAAATTCTGTCAGATAATGGTTCTCAACCTTTTCTTTACCACGGACTCCCTTTAAATAAGTTTTGTGGCCGTGGACAGTAGCCACAGACCCTCAAGACTTAAGATTTAATCATAACATTTTTTCAAGCCTTCATGGACCCCCTGTGACTACATCATGCCCCCCACCAGAAGTTTAAGGACCACAGGTTGAGAACCACTGTGATAAGAGGTTTCCAAAAAGCAATCAATGTAAGAATTGTCTTTTCTCAGTTCAAAGAAATCCATTGGACCACCTCAGCCAGTTCTGTCATCTTCGCCCACCATTGTTCCATGGTAAGTAGTGCCAAATTTTTCCATCTTTGTGCAAATAATAATTGCACTCAGGGTATCATGTATAAAAATGAGAAACCACACATTTCGGGGGTGGGGGTTGTGTGGTCTAGACCAGCAAATAAATGTACATCGCCATTATTGCAAACCTACATTACTGTTCCAGAAAACCAGGAGGAGGCACCAGCACTTGGGAACCACTTCTATAACTGAACACTCAATAGTCAAGAGTGAGTTCCTGGCCTGATGTGTGCGGGAGGGCAAAGGTTCCCTTTCCCTCCTGCCCAGCAGAGTCGTGAAGCTGCTGAGCATCTCCGTCCTGAACAAAAAGGAGGACTAGAAATGACAGCTTCCAGTATTTGAGGGACTGACACAGAGAAAAGGTAGTCAAGCTATTTTCCAGAGCACCTGAGGGAAGGACAAGAAGCAATGAATGGAAACTAATCAAGGAGACAAGCAACCTGGAGTTAAAGAGAAACTTCCTCATAGTGTGAACAATTAACCAGTAGAATGGCCTCCCTCCAGAAATTGTGGGTACAGTTGTGTAGATTGGACAGCCCTTTGTATGAAATAGTAGAGGGTCTGGGATGGGCTGATGAGAGAGCTCGCAGGGGCTTGGGAGAACCCCTAGACTCTGTGGGGCTCAGAGAGCCCCCAATAATCTCAGGTAGACAAGCAGCAAGGGAAAGCTCTTGATAAGCTTAATTGAACTTCCAGGCATTCAACCAAGAGCATTTCACATCTCATAAAAGTGTTGCAAGCTAGATAAACAATCCACTCAGTGCTTGCGAGAGGGAGAGCCATTAAAAAAAATCAGATAGCATAGTCACTAGCCTCCAAGGGGATTAATTCCCAAATAATAAGAATCATGTAATTTACCAGAAACTCCACTAAGACTCCAAGATCCCTCTCACAGTCACTGCTATTAAGCTTGGTTTCACCCACTCTTTTATTTTAGCAAGTATTAAAAGCATGAAATAATAAACAACTTTTTAGTATACATCTTTTTTCAGGTAATTAGGGCAAAGAAGTGATGTTGAGTTGGCCACACCCACCCAGTCACATGACCACCCAGCCACACCCACTCAGCCAGTCATTAGGGCAGACAGCCCCTTGTTAAAAAATCTGAAGCCCACCCCTATGTAGGTCTCCTGCTTGAGCAGGCAGTTGGATTAGAAGAAGACCTCCCTTCCAACTCTGTCATTCTGCTGGTCGTATTTTGGAGTGTCCAGAAATGCAGCTGCTCTATCAACATTCGCCACTCTTTAAATATTAAACAGGGACTATCTCCCATGTACTCTTTACTTGGCAGAGATGTCAGGTCTATAGCAGCTCCATACAGCTTCTAATTACCAAGCCTGATGCTCCCCAAAGGCCTGAGTCTTCTTCACAAACTTTATACTGATCTACCGCCTTCACTGCCTAGGAGAAGCCTGGCTCAGGAGGGGAGCGGCAGCAGGTGGGAAAAAGTCAACACCTGAGCTTTACAATATTAGAAAGCTGCCCTTTTTTCTCCTCCCCTGCCACTTTGGGAGCCTATTAAGCTCCCACTCAAAGAAGGAGCAAGTGAAGGACAAGTCAACAGTAAGTCAAGGTTCATGGTTTGCAAACCTGCACACAGGCCCAGAGAAAGGTATTTTTTGTCTTAAGTTAAATAGACTCTTTAGGTCAGGTTGGCCAATCTCAGCAATTTTAGAACCTGTGGACTTCAACTCCCAGAATTCCCCAGCCGGTCATGTTTTCCTTTGGTTTCCCATAGAAAAGGTAGAAATGCCATTATTTTATAGCCAAACCATTCTATAGCACAATTCTTTCTCAATAGTCCTCAGCATGTTTCTCTGCAAACCTGAAGAGCCCCAAGATTTAGAAAAACAAGTGTAAAGAGCACCCTAATTCATACCAACTGATAGATCAAAGCTCAGCATTCAGGGGAATAGAGATACACTAGTGAATGGGAAAATTCAGAATTCCAATAGAAGAATGGTCACAATAGGATGAATAAGAACAGTGTTAAGATTGTAGTAGCCACCTTGTAGAACAGGCAAACAGAAGACTAGCAAAGTGTATCCATGAACACTGACTAGCAGTCAGAAGACACAACGAAAACTGCTTAATCTCACAAAAACATGTAGTTTTAACCAGGAAACTGAGACTTCTACATCAAGCCAAAGCCAAAAATACTGGAGAATTCCTGGAAGCTTGGCATTCAGACAAACAAGCCATAGAAATAATCCACATTTACACACTATAAAAAGAGACAATAAAAAGAACTAAAAAAAGGAAACAAAAAATCGGAACACGTCTCCAGCAGCCTGCACCTAGATAAGCAGAGATTAGCCCCAGACAAAAAATCAAGCAGAAATCAATACCCAATCAAGTAGAAAATCACACCCTCACCAACATTGGCAGGGCAATCTATTGTATAGATTGTAAATAGGGAGCAAACCCTATGCTCACTAAAGGCCCGGTCCCACTGGCCGACGGACGCAAAACGTATGCATAAAGGACACAGCGGATGAGCAAAATTTCGGGGGTGGCTCCATCCGTTGTCATCCGCTCCAAAAAGTGGCAAAAATTTGCATAAACAGAATGGAAAAGAACGGACGTGGGTAGTATGTAGCGGGGATGTAAACGGATGTTCATAGGAAGCCTAGCGGATGAAAGCAGATGACACCTCCGAAGGGGTTCCGGGGGAGAATTTCGAAGTGGACACATAGCGGATGAAGCGGATGCACCACGTACACCTAAAGGAAAGAAAGGGGATGCCGCGCGGATGTATATCAGATGCAAACCGTTCATTGTGTATCCTTTCTATTTCCATGCTACTAACGCTGTGTAGACATTCCATGTACCTTTTGTTTCCTCCATCTTTCTGTTTTCAGCTGCAGCAGATGTGAGTTGCGGGGATGCCCAGAGGATGCAGAGAGGATACAGCGGATGTTTAATGGATGATAAATGGACATAGAACGTTTGTTGCTCGTATGTCGCGGATTTACATCATACACGGCGAAAAGTTCATCCGTTCACAAAGTTTTGTGCAGCTCAAAACTTCTTGCGTGGATGAAATCACAGTGGACGGATGCTCGACGGATAGAGCGTATGAAACATGTATGCAATGAGTACATAACGGATGCATAGCGTTTTCCAATGGATGGAAGATTTTTTAACATTTTACATCCTCTTTGCATCTGTAAGTGCAGTGGGACAGGGCCTTTACACCAATAATGTTACCTAGTCAAGTAATGAAATGTCTGCAAGCAAACAGAGTACCAAGGACTCCACAGAATTCAGAATGTAACATAGAAATAATTTCCTTTGAGTTGCATTCAACTCCTGGTGATTAGATGGGACACTATGGGGAAAAGTAGTGTGTGAGCAGGTCTAGGAAAGTATGTCTATTATCTGTGTGTGTTTTTCAGAATGGTTTTTAACTTCCTAATGGAGTTGATGTTCTTGAGATATCTTGGTGGCCTCCCAGCCATACTAGCTAGTTCTGAACATGTCAACATTCAAAATCTTTTTAAAAGACTGAGACTTTTGTAAGACCCAATGCAAGTAGTTTACCTATGATTTTCTTCCAGATAGATGAGCAGATTGACAGATGTGATTACAGAAGCTGAAGAATCTAATCATGTGAACTTGATCGAACATAATTTTGGTCCAGAGTGCCCAACTTTTCCCAATCCCTGCTGAAGTTCCTGACATCTAACCAGCTAAGCCTGCAACACGATTTTTTTCCTCATATGCAAAATGGAAAACAATAAACATTTTTTCCACCTTCTAAACAAGTCATTACACAGAAAGAAATATTACCTCTTTATATTAAAAAACTATACTATAAAATTGATCTATCTAATTTGTACATCCCACTAAGCTACTATCATTTGCCTAACTGCGGTTGCCTAAAGGTAGCATGGCTGGGCCATTACTTTGTATTGTCCTAAACCATGGACTGACAAAGCTGGTTAACTGTTTTTATCTTTCAAAAGAGTCATTGTTGAGGAATTCTTTAATGCCTCAACCTAAGGACTCTGCTCAGGGGTACAATTCAACTGGTATAACAATCAGTTTCGTGAGTGCGCACTTTGTGTGCGTGCAGAACATTTGCTACTGACCTTCAAGCAATCTGTGTATGTTAAACAACTGATGCATGGCAATCCACTGTGCTGTGTGAATCAGCTGAGCTTGAAAACCAGGACATAAAGCACAGACTAGAGCCGGAGCGGACAGATAGGCCCAACAGTTGATCGTCAGAAAGAATAGGTTCACTCACACCTGCTCCTCGGAGCTATCGGTTCACCTGAACCAGGCCAAACTGGTAGAATCCCACCCCTGACTCTGCTCTTCATCTGGGATACCATTGCTGGGATGATGGGCAAATTTTGTCATTGTTCTTCAAGAAGACGTCATAGTTCAAAGTAAGACTTGAACTGCAGGACCAGAAGAATGGGTGAGTATATGTATGTATAAAGTATTGTGTAGAATAGCTACTGTAAGGCCACAATGGAAATCAGGCTCATGAAGACATAATGAAATTGACACATACTCCATCTGAGATAATTCAGTGCATCACTTGATATTTATATATTGATTTATTTCTACCAAAACTGAAATCTAAGCCTTATTTCTTCACATTACAAACTTTACATTCTTACTTTTAACTTTTGACATTTATAACCTCCTGTCCTTCAGGAGTTCTAAACAATGAAGATTGCATTTTACCTTCAATTTTTGCCTAAAATACTCTGGGTTGAGAAATGCCAATCAACCCAAAGGCACTCAGGAAGTTTCCCTGTGGTCCAAGCCCAGCACTTTAACTACTCCATTGCACCAACTCTACTCATCTTTACAATGCTAAAAGACCCACTGTGCACAACTATATAAATCAGAGCATCAGTTTTAGCAATTATCATTCAGGGACTTGTCTTAAGCTTCTGGGAGAGGTTTATTCCCATTTTACAAACAGAGAAAACTTCGACTAATAAGTAAGCCATGTCAATAATACATAGCTTAGCTAATAATAAATAGCTTAGCTAAGAACTCAAGTTCCAGGGATCTCTCTTTTCAATCTTGCACAATTACTTTCTAAGTCTCATGAATGTTTTTTTCAAACAAGCTTTCCAGAAAGCCCAGGGAAAAAAACCATGTGACTGTCAAATCAATGAGGAATCATCAACGTGCAGGAAATAATTGCAGATTTTAAGTAGAGGAGCAAGATTTATTTAAAAGGATCACGTCGATACAACATGCTACACACTCCTGGCCAAATGGCTTGGACTGCCTGTGCCAGTCCTTACCCAGGAGGAGGGCCACATCTGATGTTACAGCTGGTGAAAATTCCCAAACCTTAAATACAAAAAGGCTGGCAAGATGTTCAGCTGCTCCGGTAACAACCTGAAAGCATTTCAGCGGAGTCAAAGAACAGGAGGACATCCTCCGTGCCAAAATCAGCGGCACAAGAAACCAACCCACCAATTATGAGGAAAAATGGAACGCAAAGGACGAGGTGAAATGCATGAAGGCAGACCGCAGAGCTCTTACCGCAAGCAGAAGATTGGAACAGATATTTAATTGAGCAAGAGCTAAAAGGTTTTCGGAGCACATTGCATGAGAATGTAAGTTGTGGGCATAAATACTCACGTTGTGGGGGCTTGAAAAAAAATCTAGGCTATGGAGCCAGATTGTACAGCTGGTTGATATTAACCCTGTAACGTGGAGGTTGACTTGTGACAAAACAACCATAACCTTCTGCAGTGGTAGGATTCAACTGGTGTAGCAACCATTTCAGTGTGCGCTCAACCCAATCAGCAGAGCTACAAAACACAAAAAAGGACAAACTAGGACAGGGGCAGGGCCACCTGATCACCAGAACTACCAGTTCACCCAAACCAGTCCGAACCGGCAGAATCCCACCCTTGCTTCTGCCTAGTTGCGTCTTAATACACAAAGAGTGCTCCAAAGAGCATAATAGAATTGTTTGCACTTTGTATAAAACTGGCTACAGCTTGATCTGAAATAGTGGATCCTCTTACGGGTGAGAGGTAAGAGGAATGGTGGATCCATCGCACAAACAAATTAAGTTATGTTGCTGGTGGCAAAGCAGAAGCCCGCAAATAGAACACAATATTAATTGCAGTTGTCTGTAACCCAATAAATGCACTTAATCATCTGAATCTTGGGCTGCAGACGCAAATGCTAAGGGTAGGTGAGCTGTTTGGAAGGATTGCTTCGTGAAATGACAAAACGCTCCTCTCGACCAAATAATCTGTCATGCCCCTGGTGGAGACTGACTCTGAGAGAGAGGAGGAACAGCCGACAGGGAGTGGAAGTGTGGCTCCGGAGGTTGTGGAGGAGGCTGGGGAAGGGCAGAGGCCGGCTGAGCAGTCAGAGGACCCAGGTCCATCCCCTCTCCATCCTAGGGCATGCAGGGAGGACAGGATAAGGGAGAGACGTGGTCTACTGGGGAGGAGAGGGCCCTGATCCTCTTCATGGGCTGCAGCTGTGACAACTGGATAAAAGGACAGACATGCATATGCGTGAGTGCTGGAAACAAAGCATGGAAATATCTCTAGTTTATTGTTCCTCTCTGAGTTTGGCGTCCTTCCCAGTCTGTGTTCTGATATCTGTGGAAGTCTTCCAGCCCTTATCTTGCCTGGTTTGTGTTGTTTTTTACTCTTTATAATTTAAACGGTATTTCCTTCTTCTTGTAACTGCTTGTGGGGGAGTTTTTTGTCTCCAGTCAAGGATATTTGGAGCTTGGAAGCAAAGTGAAGGAATAAAAGGGACTTCACCTGTTTTTTGTGACTGTGTTTATTTTGTATCCCACCCTAGGTCATTGTATAATCAAAGCTTCGAGACGCTGCATCTTCTCAAAAGCTTGGTGCAGATGCTTTGAGGGCCACTTTGCATCACATGTTCATTGCAGAGAAAATATTTCTGCTGCTGGGATTGTCAGAAAAAAAACCCCCAAATGTGGCTGATTTATACAGGAGAACCTTTAAGATAAGAGAATCTTTCAAACCTTGGGGGCTTTGAAAGAACCTCAGTGGCCTTGGCATTTTGAAGGACAATTTTAGAGGAGCACTTTGGTGGCTTCACAAAATACCCCTGCAAGTAGGTTACATAGCTACAAAACACATCGCTGCAAGGAAATAGTCCCCACTTTCATTGTAGCAAAGTTTATTCCTACGCAAAGCCAAACAGAACTTTCCTGAGATGTCTGCAAATTTATGAAGAAATCAGTTAAATTAATCTTATCACTGAGGCTTTCTCAGAAGAAGCATTCCTGGAATGATTCTCCCACAAGAAAAAATGGCACTGATCCCTTTGAAAGATGCCATTTCCAATCTTCGGAGTATTATTTGGAGTAAATAGTTGTATTCCGATCACAATCCGTTTAATGGTATCCAATTTATGTGCGGTCCTCTCTTTTATCTCTACCAATTTCAATAAATTGATTAATGGAATGTCACAGCTCAACATTAAATGGATTGTTTATTTACAGTCATATGTGAATGAACGCCAGAGTGATTTCCATTATTATTATTATTATTAAAGTTTGGAGGCGGTACAGCAGGTGCAACTACTAGCCTAAAGATAGTTTCAGTCAAGGGCTAAATTAGAACAGCATTAATTAGAAGAGGGGGGGAATTATTGGCTCTTTGCTCTTTACGAGATAGGATTAGATCTTGTGGTCTGAGAATGTAGGCAACTGGATTTTAGGTAAATGCTAGAAGGAATTTGCTAGCTATTTGGTAATAGAAACTATGCATATGCGAGGTGGTCATTTTTCTTAGATCAGGGGTGTCAAACTCAAGGCCTGGGGGCTGGATCCAGCCTGTGGAGTACTTAGATCTGGCCCGCAGGGCCACCCTTGAAATAGCAGAGGATCAGCCTGTGGTGTCTCTGCCACCTGAACTCCGTTTTTGCTGGCAGAGGGTTGCAGGAGGCCATTGCAGCCGAAAACAGAGCTTGAGAGCCTGTTTTCACTGGTAGAGCACTTTGGCCACCACAGATGGCCCCCAATACAAGTGACATCGTGCTGGCCACGCCCACCCTGGCCATGGCCCCAGGGCCCACCAAAGTCAAACACAACCCTGATGCAGTCCTCAATGAAATCAAGTTTGACATCCCTGTCTTAGATGTTCCATAGAAGCTGGATAGTCAACTGTTGGGAATGTTCCAATGGTGGATTTCCTACATCAGGAAGATAGCTGGTCCAGAATAGATCAAGGGTCTTCAAATTTCACAGCTTTAAGACCTGTGGACTTCAATTCCCAGAATTCCTCCTCCAGTCATGTTAACTTAGGAATTCTGGGAGTTGAAGTCCACAAGTCTTAAACTGGCCAAGTTTGAAGACTGTTGGTCTAGATGACCACCAGGAATCCCTTACATTTTATGATTGGCTCCCCCAGTCTTCTTAGCTAGAAGTTTCAGTTATCCCAAAGAATCATGGCCACCATAATCAAAGAAAAATTGCATTAGGATAGCACATCATTCCTGAAAGTTTTCTAAAAGTTCAGAGAATAGAGACCTTGACCTCTCTGTAAACCAAGAATGGAAATCCTCTCTCCATAAAACAATTTATTCCCTTGGGCAAGTTCTACTTGTATGTGGGGTGTTTTCATTCCATATATTACCAGATTAATTTTTGGACTGTGAATCTCTTTGTGGAATTTCAGTAGCTCTGTTATGTTTAGGTGCAGAACTGTAAGGAAGTGATTTGGGAGGGCATAAAATTGCTGGGAGTGTAGGGTTAATTCCTCAAGTGGTGCCCGAAATGGACTTTGGATGGTGGGAAGATATTGTACATTGATTCAGGGGAAAAATATATTTTGGGTTTGATGAATGTTTTCCTTGAGGAAGCCATAATAATACAGCTGGAAACAATGGTACTTCCTTCTTAAGCAAAGACAGATAAATCCAGGAAAAGGGTGAGGAATTTTCATAACAATATAGTTCTAAATGTTTTATCTCAACATCCTGTCAGGAGGTAAAGACCACATGGTCCACATGGGAAGGTCCGCATGGGATGATCCAATTAAATAAATTTATCACTAAAGAGCCTAGGGACGTGAATATTTTCAATTAATGGTTAGCATCTGCTTGGAGGGTCACGGAATTCAAGAGGGGATTGGATTTAGTCTGCTTGTGGCTATGTAGGGATTCTAGGCTGATCCCTCTTTTAACCCCGCCCCCCAGATTCTGCCATTACACCTCTTGCTGATCTAGAAGGTACAATCATTGTGGATTTTATTGCTTCCATTTCCCTAAGGCAGTGTTTCTCAACCTTGACAACTTTTAAGATGTGTGGATTTCAATTCTCAGAATTCCCCAGCCAGTACTTCAATTACTTTCAAACTCAGAACACTAGAAGGTGGCATGAATCTTTGAACAGTTTTTATTATTATTATTTTATTAAAGGAGGAAAAAGAGGAAAAACGTAAGAGCTGTATGATATTAATGTGAATTTAATTTGGTCTTTAAACTT
Source organism: Laticauda colubrina (assembly GCA_015471245.1). Lineage (NCBI taxonomy): Eukaryota > Metazoa > Chordata > Lepidosauria > Squamata > Elapidae > Laticauda > Laticauda colubrina. Next base: position 5,289,039 of record BLBF01000072.1, read on the forward strand.
TGAAAAGTTGCCTGGCTTGAAGCAGGAGAAACTGAAACATTGGGAAAGAAAAAACTTTTCTTTCCCCCTGAAGAACATAATTTTCTTTCAAGAGCGTTCCAAATGACACATTTTTTTTCTCTTCCATTTTTTTCTAGGATTTTTTTTCTTCCAGGCTTCCAGAAAGGAGCAACAGTATTAAAAGGCTGCCCTATAAGAAGTTTCATATACAAAGTAAAAACTTGTTTTAGCTCACTCTTAGCATTCATCCCTCAACTGTTTTGTTATCATGATGGTTTCATTATTTCTGTCCTTTTACTGTGCACAGATAGTCCTTTCAGCCATTTGTTTACGAGCCATTCAAAGTTATGGCATTGAAAAGAAATGACTTACAACCAGTCCTCGCATTTACGACCGCTGCAGCAGACCCAAGGTCACATGATCAAAATGTGGGCGCTTAGCAACTATCATCTATTTACAAGGGTTGCAGTGTCCCAGGGTCACATGATCATCATTTGCAATCTTCCCAGCCAGCTTTAGACAAGCACAGTCAACGGGGAAAGCCCAGATTCACCAACAACCACACGATTCACTTAACAACAGTGGCCAAAAGGCCGTAAAATCAAGTGCAACTCAATAACCATCTTCTTAGCAAGGAAAATCCTCATCCCCATTGTGATCGTAAGTCCAGGACCAATTTCTAATTTCTTCTTTTGTAGAGCACTAGACTTTTTTTGTTTAGAAACACACTTTTTGAACTTAGAACATAAGAATCGCTTCTGATCCAGTTTATTTCTCATTCGTTTCTTTGTTTTATTATCCCCGTGCCTCATTATCATCTTTATTATCCAAGTGTTACCCCTTTTAGACACATTAGACTTTTCTTTCCCATGTTCTTTCTTAGGCATTTATTCAGCCTCATTATTTCTCTATTGTCCCTGTGGTGAATAAGTGGTGTGTTTCAACAAACTATTCAATTCCTTACCATTACATTTTTCCGCATGTGATTACGGATTCAGTTTCACCCACTGTAATGAAGCTCTGAACTCCGATTTAACACAAGGGCCAACCGCTGTATCCTATGTATGCTATCAAAAGTCAATCAAGCCTTCAAGGGTGAGATGTCTATTATGGCACAAGATGTCATGGTACTTGGAACTCTTGACTGAGAGAGTAAGGCAAGGCTCAGCCATCCATCTAGGTAATCCCTCCCCAAACCATCAATTAGCCATGGCTCTGTAACGCAGGGACCTCCCTTTCCGATTTGGAGTGGTCTTTTGTTCACACGCTTCATCCTGTCCATCATGAAATCCCAGTGCTGCACAACCCATAAGGCAAAAACAATAGTTTGTAACAGACCTTCCTGCCACCAGCTAAAAAGCAGTCAAGGGGAAAACATGGCCAGATCCCCAATCAATGTGGATTAGTGATGCTTTAATGGCCCAGAAAAGACTTAAGGTTGAGCCTTCTACAGAGGAAGCCTCCAACCCACACTTTAATTTGCTTGCTACCAATGCTAGTGCAGATGTTAGCCCAGGTTCAATGCAGATTACAGAGCAACATCCTTGCAAGGGAGAAAGTAACAAACCAAACCAAACCAAGATCATTTAATTAAGACGCACAGTATAGAAAATTGATCCATAAATAAATGCAAGAAGCATTCATTCCTCCGTCCCACTTTACAAGTTGACTAAGTTTACTTGAGTTGGCCTCCTACCCCTTCTTCTGTTTTTGTATATTTCAAAAAAATCAAATTGGGTTGCAATGCTTCAGTTTTGAAACACAGGCTCTGGATAAGGTTGGATCTTGGGTCTTTCAGCTTTTCCAATTTAAGTCTTAAAAACAAAAAAGTCAGCAATTTTTTTATAATCAATAAGTATATTTAATAGCTATGGGGGGAACCAAAGACCATATGGAGTTGGGTGAAGGGGGGAATGAGAATAACGGCACAAATTTTATTCATTTGGGTAACCAAACTCAAAAGCATGGTTTGGGGCAGTTTCATTGATTAGGAGAAGAATAAGAGGTTGAAGTATGTGGTTTGCCTTCCGCCCTACCTTCGCTCCTTAATACGTCCCTAAAATGTTAAAAAAACAAAACAAGAAAAAATAGTTCCACTCTTTTCATTCACGTCTTCAGAAAATCACAGGATTGAGCTGTCAGAATCCCCAAAATGTACAAACCCAACCAAAGGCTTAGTGTCCTTGTGTTCTTAAACAGTGTTCAGATGGTATCCCAATAAGACTCGGCTCAAAAGAGGCGACTTCTTTAATCTCTTTGCATTTAAAAGCACTGATCGTTGTTTGATTGGCTTCCATATACTTTCTTCAATCTTACAGCACATTTTCCAATACAACTCCTGCTCAAAAGGAACACAGCAAATCCATTCACATCCGCTAATGTCTTGTGGTCAAACACAAGCCAGAAAGATGTTTTAGCCAATGTCATTATGGTCTTTAATTTATTTTAACAACAGAACCCGCTTTTTCTTCTTCTCGCTTCCTACCATCCTTTACACTCCATTGCCTTGATGATGATACAAAGGGCAATAATTGTAGCACAGTGTCCACAGGGTGGAAGCCAAGCCAATTCATCTCATCCCCAACCTCAATTCCAAGGAAGCCTTTAAAGGAGAAAGCACTCCTATAATATTTGAGAGATCATAGCAATCAGAGGCACTGGGAGTCAATAGGAATCTCAGAGGAGCAGAATTAATCATAGGGTACCAGACTATATTACCATGATCCAGCTGGAACTTTAAGAAGGAATAGAAGCCTCCATATAATCACTGCAGCATGGTTTCTTCCCTTGGCTTCTTGCAGAGTTGGCCCATTGAGTGACAACTTTGATCCTCAATTTCACATAATTTATTAATAAATTTCTGATCAGCAAAGTCAAACATATAAAGTGCTACTCCCAGGGTCTTGATGGTAGGGACAAAGACCTGTCCCCTGTATATTAAATAAGCAATATATGCTTGGTCAACAGCTCTACAAGGATCATTCCAATGTAAGAATATTCATTCCAGATAAAGCTAAGGGTTCCATTTATCTCTATAGTAAGGATGAGGATACTATAGTTTTTCAGGTGTAACTGTCCTATCATATAACCAGCTATCAGCATCTTTCAGTATTGAACATCAGCCATACCTGGTAGGGTATAAGTTCCCATCTTTTATCTAGTAGTCCATGAAACCAATAAAAGCCATCCAGATATCTCTGGGAAGTTCACTATTAGAAGGTAAAGGCAATAAATATCTGCAAGTTTTCAGTGTTATACAACCATTGCACTTTCTATAATCCACAGAATTCTATAAACAATTTCATACATGATGCAGAGAAGGAGAGAAAACATTCCAAGAAGTTCTGGTATGAAATGAATCAATCTGCCAATCTAGACCCTGGACAGAGAGCAACCGAGAGTAGGAAATTCAATCTCTGGCAACCAATCAAGAGTAGGAAAGTGTTCCCCAGGAGAGATTTTTAAAAGGGAAGGATCCAGCTGTGTTTTGCAAGCTCCCAATCTGGAGAAGGGTTGGAGAACTTAGAAGAATATCAAGGGAGAAATCAGAAGGAAATCAAAATCAAACTGTTGCATGAGCTTCACTGATTAACAATTTATCAATAAAGCCTTTCACGGCATGGAACTAGGTTACCTGGAGAACCATATCACCCAATGGGAATGACCTGCCCACTTGCCCTGGCAGAAGGGCAAGCTGCCAACCCTATCCATCAAGGAATTCCAGCTACAAGTAGAGCCTTTTCTGCTGGGGCTCCCACTCTTTGGAACACCTTGCTGCTGGAGGTGATGTCTGCTCCTACCTGTTTGACCTTTGGAAAATTGTTAAAATGCAGCTCTGCTGATTGGCTTGAAGCCCTAATGGGGAGGGGATGCTCTATTTCAGTGATGGGGAATTTTTTCGGCACTGAGCACCCAAACCAGAATGCACGCACCAGAGCGCTGGAAACCAAAGCCCAGCAGGCCAGCATGCAGCTCTTTGCGCATACCAGAGCACCAGAAACCAAAAGAGCAGCGGGTGATGGCATGCATGCCCACAGAGAGGGCTCTGCATGTGACCTCTGCTATAGGTTCACCATCACAACTCTATTAGGAATTGCTTTTGCACTAATAGGGAAAAACCATTCTTGCCTTTTGCCTTTTGCTTCCTGTTAATATGTACATATTTATCATTTTAACTGTAAATTGCCAAGAGTTGTTTGGCAGAGTGAGATAGGGCGGCATATAAATTTAATAAATGAATAAATAACATGTTCCATCACCTCCGCTCATTGGATAAGCACATCTTGAAAGGGACTCCAGCCAACATAAAGAAGGAATAGTGGTTGAACTTGGGCCATGACTATCATTAATGCATGAATGAAATCGCAGCGGACTTCCTAATTAAAATCTCCACCATCCAGTACATCTGGAGAGGGTTTCTGACCAGAACCATATTCAAAACAACTGCCGCCTTTGGCATCCACGCTTCCTACCCTGGGATAACAGAACATGCTAAGCTACAATCATTGCCCTGTTTCTTTTCTTCTCTTCTAGCTCCCCAGTAAGGTCACTCACCTCCTGGCGGGAGACCAGCATCTTGAAATTTCTCTCAACATAACATCCCAGCAGTCTCAGCTTGGGTTGTTTGTAGCCTTTCCAATTTATTTTCCTTCAAACAGAGGAGAAGGCCGTTCCCATTATTCCCAGCCACTTGCTAAAATGATGAAAGAAACTGTTGTTCCAACCTCCTGAAAGTTACTAAAACTAAGAACTTCTAAATATACTAAAGTATCTTCCATTTTAGAACATAAATGTTGATGTGGGAAAGGAGATGTGTTTGATTCTTAACGAGCTTAGAAATATTATTCACAGAGCAAGACGTTGGGTGTGTATGCACACAGACGCACACAAACATACACACAAACAGATACATGCACTTCTTTGCAAATATGGAGGTTCTCCTGTAAATATTTGTACTACTGTAAAAATATCAGCAGATAATGAACTTTTGCAGACTGGATGAACATGGCAGCCACTGGTGTTAATGTCACATAATATCGGTGAGCTAAAGTCATGTTTGTAAAACGATTTATTTATTTTTACATATGTATTATTAAAAATTTCACAAAAAACATAAAAAGTAACATAAACTGGAAAAGGAGAAAAGGAAAACAAATGAAGAAAGAGAATAAAAATGAAATAGAAAGAAGTAAATATTAAATACGTGTACAAAACTTACAAAATCTTACTCTATGGTTACAAAGAAAAGAAAAGAAAAGAAAAAGCTTTTTCTTACTTTTTTCTTATTTTTTTCCTAATCACAAAAAACCCCCACAAAACATGTGATCAAATTTTGATCACGTGACCATAGGGATATAAGTTTTTAAAGTGTGAGGACTGATTGTGAGTCACTTTTTTTCAATGCCATTATAAGTTCAAATGGTCACTAAATTAATAGTTGCAAATCAAGGACTACCCATACTTCAAAGCAACAATCTTATTCCATCCTCTTTATAAATGTTGTCCTCAGATATTAACAAGGCTGCCTTACCACCTCTTAGATTACCTTTCTCTGAATTAAATATAGCCACTTCCTTTCCATTTTTTCACTGGACATTTGATCTCCAAGAACCTCACCCATCTTCCTTCCTTCTCTGCATACACTTTCAGGACACAAAATAAATATGCACATCCATAAAAAAAATAACGATGTTTTATTACCAGCCAAGGGGCAATAAGCCTTTCTTTTGCCAAGAACAGTGTTAATGAATTTATGTTTTTATTACCAAAGAAACTGGGTAGGGGCGGGCTGGAAAAATGGATTTCTAGATCCCCAGGGAAGTTTAAGAATCATGGACAACTGGATAATGAATCACTATAGCCAGCCTCACCATTTCCAATTCACGCTTCCTCCAAGTCCTGAATCCAGATTGAAATGATCTTTCTGATCTCCATTTATTATATTAGCTAAATAAATTCTGGCTAGCAATGCCAGCTCTTGGAGCAGAAATAGTGGTTGTTTACTTTAGCATATCCGTCAGCTCTTGGAGCATTTTAATTTTGGCTGGTTTCTTTGTTGCCTCCTGGTAATGGATGAAAAAAAAAAAGGATTTCATATTCTGCTTGGTCTGTGGAAGCACACAAGAACGTAACACATAGCTGTTTCAAGCTGCTGTCACACTGATGCTTTGCACACTGCTATGCAAGAGCTGTGTGGAATGGCTGGAGGCCAAGCCTAGAGTTTCTTTTTAAAAATGCAATCAATCACATGAGTGCAATACCAGGCCGTCACATTTGTTCATAGGACTGGACATTTGATTCCGAAAAGAGAGCTTGGAGTTTGTCGTTCCAGGATAAGATGCAGCTGTTGTAAGGAGGAGCAGACAGGCGCTCCATTCATGTTCAGAGTTACCTTCTGGAGGTGAAACCAAAGCACAGTCCAGACCTACTTACTGAAACTTATATTCTTCATCTCAGTAGGGAAGAGATTCCTATGACGATGTTCTCTGATTGACATGGAGAAACCCAGGGGGGAGGGGGCTTGTATGGTTTTGGAGGAGTCAACTCCAGATTGTGAATGTCTATGGAGATTCTCAGTCATCCAGGTCATGATTGTCCCAAAGGTGCTTTTTTCAAGAGGCAACTGGACTTTCTGTTTTTTCTTTGAAGACATTTCGCTTCTCATCCAAGAGCTGGCAAAGCTTCTTAAATGAGAAGCGAAACGTCTTCAAAGAAAAACCCAGAAAGTCCAGTTGCCTCTTGAAAAAAGCACCTTTGGGACTTCCAGATTGTGAGTTTGCTATTGATGATTTTAGCTGAAAGAAAAACTGAAACAATAATTAATATACTTAGAAACACATTGGGATGGGTTCCAAAAATATATGCTTCATTTTCATCAGGACTCAATCACGTTGTATGGGTGGCTGGGACATCACATAATTGCAACTTCTTATGGAAAGCTCAGCTGAAAAGGACCAATTTGGGGTTTTTTTTTTCCATCCTAAATCCCTGAGCTACAATTGTGTTCCTTCTCCTCATCCAATGAGGCCATCATCCAAGTTGTCAGAAGTTGTGATCAAAAAAGCCAAGATGAGAAGCACAATATTGTGATCAAAGCTCCAGCTATTTTTTTTTAGGTGAAAAAATCAATAGCATCCTAGCTGCCATATGGACCTTTTATGATATCTTGGGGCTAGCCTTGACCACTACAGACAGTTTCAGAATAGTCTCTTTCAACTTCCACAGGGTTGTTTGCCTCTTATCACAATTCCAGTCAACCTCCTGTCATCATCAGTCCTTGTTGGCACTGTTAGACACTTTCCTCTCTCTTCCTAATACCCTTAGGGTAGAAGGTAGTCCTCAAATCACGACCACAATGGAGATCAACATTTATGTGCATTTTGCATTTTGCCCCAATTTAACACCTTCCTTGCCACAGCCATTAAGTGAATCAGAGCAGCCATTAAGTTAGTAAGTTAGTAACAGTTGTTAAATGAATCTGCTTCTCCGTCGACTTTGCTTGTCAGAAGGTCTCAAAGGGGGAAAAAATCACACAACCCTGGGACACTGCAACTGTCATAAATATGAACAGAACATCTGAGTTTTGATCATGTGTCCGTGAGGGGGTGCAATGGTTGTTAAGTGTGAAAAATAGTCATAAGTCACTTCTGTCAGTGCCATTGTAACTTCGAACAGTCACTAAATGAACTGTCATAAGTGAAGGATTACCACATTGTGTGTTTTCTACAACGTCTATAGAAGCAGAACAGAAAGGGGAGGAAAATCGCATCTTCCAGCCAGCCTGACCAGCTTAAGACAAGGAACACTGCAGGGTTCATATACATAGAAGTTGGATGCAGATTTCACAAGCAGATGCGGTATATGAATGTGTGGATGGCACAGTTTGTGTAGAATTTCAAATGGGGGCGGGGGGGGGGAGTAAAGCTAGCATGAATTCTCCTGCCATTTAAGCATTGGGTTTACAATGTTTCTTGGACAAATTACACAATGAGGCCGATAAACAATTCCATTGTGACTTATCTCCATTGGAAAGAATCCATCTGACGTGACAATTCCAATGCCCTATTTGTGACATGATCACACTGCTTCTTTCTGAAACATTCCTTATCTCGGATCATCCCTCACCCTTAATGATGACCAACTATCCAACAACAGGTGCAGAACAGCGAAGTATGAAAATCAAAAAGGGCTACAAAGTCACCCCTAGAAAAAATGTTTATGATATAAAAATCCATCTACAGGAAGGAAAACATCCCTCTGTCTTGTGGACTTCAAACTTGCTAGGACTAGTTGTCATCCAGAAGAAGTTTGCAGCACATTAGTGACAGCAGATGGTTCATTTTATTCTAAATCACAAAAGAAGAGGAAGGAGGTTTTTCCACAGAGCCCCATCTGTTTACTCCAGACAGCCAGGAAGCAGAAGAGCAAGAAGGACATTCAAAATAACAATCATTAGCTTCATCATACTATTTTGAACATGTTGCACAGACATTTTTGGAAAGGGAGCGGTTTTCACCATTGTTTCCTATCCCCGTTTGAGAAGGGCAGTACTCTACATCTAGACAATGTATTGCATGAAACAAGTGTATACTTCAATTTTAGGCATCCCAAGAAGATACAGTTCTGAATTCAAGATAGACTTATGAAAGACACACAATCCTGAATCCTTTGCAGCACCATTGTCAGACAAAGTCAACAATTCTGAGCTGATTTACAAATCAGAAACATGTTGATGGTTAGAGCGCCCAGTGGCGGGTCAAGATGGAAATATGAGAGTTGAAATCTCAAATATCTGATGAACATCAAAATGGCTGCCATAGACATGAACCAATAGACTTGAAAGATAATGGGATTTATTTATCCTGTAAACCCTGTTTGTTTCCATTGGTTGGATTAATACATAAATCCATGCCCAATCTACACAAGCCACCAACGTAAGCCCAACTGCACCTTCATTAATAATAACACCTGCTTTACTTGTGGCTTGTTGAGTCAAAATAATCTGGGCAATCTGGCCAAAATAGCTGAGTCAAAATAATCTGGGCAACGCATCATTAATCCATAAACCATAGTTTACAAACAAATCAATATCAAACAAATCACATCAATGACTGAGTCAATCGGCATCTTTTACATCTGTCATATTCCTGAAGTCTTAAGTTTTCTGATCACCTATTTGTTTAAAGGTCATGTCAGGTCAAGGAAAAGCACATAGGTCAAGAAACATCACTGAGAAAATCTTGCAACAACTACCACTAGGAATGCGTCCATCCCACCTAGGAAAGGTGTGTCTTCACAAAGGAAAGCAGCAATCAAAGACAACTAAAATCTCAGTAGCTATTAATCAACGGAAAACCGAAGAAATTAATTATCTGTAGCATGGCATAATGTTTCAGTTAAGAAATGCAAGATGGAAGCAGAGTTGCCAGATATAGAAGAACTTCTTCCCTCAAAATGATGCTTTATGTCACTGCAAAACGACGCTATGTGCACACCAGAACAACAAGACACAAGGACAATTTTTTCCCCGAAGGCTGTTAAACAAATCACTCTGTTAAACAACTAATTCCCACAACATTGTCCGCTTATTTACTAAGACTGTATTCCTATTATTCCTCTCATCCTTCCTAGTACCTATCTCTTCCCACTTATGACCATAACCGTGTTGCTTGTATCTTTACGATTTTTATATGGTTTTATTTAGTTTCCTAGTATAATCTTGATTGCTTATTTATTATCCTAGGACTATCACTAAGTGTTGTATCTTATGATTCTTGATGAATGTATTTTTTTCCTTCGTGTACACTGAGAACATATGTACCAAAGACAAATTCCTTGTGTGTCCGATCACACATAAAGAATTCTATTCTAAGAAGGAACACCAACATGGAAAGAAGACCATTCCCAGCAAGAATATGTGTGGGTTCCCTTGTACCCCACTCTTTCCAAGCTAGTTTTTCTCTTTAATAAGACTCTTCAGTATTAATGGGGTGAAAGACAATCATCTTATTATGTGCTCTCATGACAAAAGGCCTTCCTCTTTGTCCCACAAAGAAGCCATAATGTCAACGGTACCATTTCACTCCATCACAAGAATTGTGGATTTAGTTTAGCTTAGTTTACTTTATTGTCATTGCACCTCTACAACGAAACCAAACACCATCTTTAGTGCACATCATGACCATGAAAATAAACACAAACACACATCCTTCCCCCTCCACACATTGAACCAAAACCCCCCAACACCACACCAACACTGCACAATACAGCAGAATTCAAAAGAGTTACTGCCCTGGGATAGAAGCTGTTTTTCAGCCTTTTTGTTCTTGTTTATAATTATCCTGTACCGTCTGCCAGGTGGTAATAGTTCAAAAAAAGGGTTCCCAGGATGAGATGGATCTTTGAGGATGTTTTGAACTTTCTTGATGCATTGAACAGGGAGCCACAGCTCTCTATGAGGGCTACCAGAGAGTCCTCGACTTACAACAGTTCATTTAGTAACCGTTCAAAGTTACAATGGCACTGAAAATCATGGACTTATGACCGATTTTATACTGAACAACCGTTGCAGCATCCCCCCACGGTCTCATAATGGGGATTATCAAAATTCAGATGCTTATTCCATTGATTCCTATTTATGATGGTCTCTGCGTCCCGGGGTCCTGTGATCCCCTTCTGACAAGCGAAGACAGTGGGAAAGCCAGATTTGCTTAACAACCATGTTACTCTCTTAACAATGGCAGTGATTCAATTAACAACGGTGGTCAGAAAGGTCATTAAAAATGGGACAAAACTCACTTAAATAAATGTCTCACTTAGCAACATAAATTTGGGGCTTAAATTGCGGTTGTACCTGTCGTTGCTTGAATCATTTTGAAGACCATCTGGCTGCTGGCAAAGATGAACATATAGCCCGTATAGGCATTCAAGGGAGCAGGATCTCTTGCAACCCAGCTCCATCTCGAGAACTTTGGTTGGCCTGCAGACATGACGCTCCCACTTCTTGCGGTAAGCACATTTCTTATTCTAAACAGAAAAGAGGCACCGAGGCTGTCGGTGGAACTGTCCGCTTGGTTGCGTATGCTCAGCTTCCACTATCAGCGAGCAAGGCAAGGAAAGAGAAGCTGGAGAGGACCATTAAATGTTCACTGAACTGAATCCCACCTAAACATCAGCAACATCAGCCCTCTTTCACTCAGAAGCCTCCCTGGGAAAAATCAGGGGAGAGGGGAGGGGAATATAATAGTATTTTATCAGCGCTTTCCAAGGCTACTCAATTTATTTGCTATGCCCCAGTATCAGAAGAAGGGCTCCCATTAAAAGCCTTTGCCAAACATTCCCCTTAAATCTCACGTGGCATCTGCAAATAAAGAGTCCTTTTTGCACAAAATTATATGTCTGGCATTTTATCCTCTGCCCCCAAGCCTTCATTTGTTGGTTGGGCAAACCACTAAAAGTGAAAGCAGACCAGAATAAAGAAAGGGAACAACAAAGCTTCCAAAACATAGCAATCAAGGGATTTTGCTTTTAAGGGGATTCTCTCCCAGGGAAAACCACAAAGGGGTTATTGCAAACTAATCAAATATTGTTTTTTAGTGTATGGATCCGCTGGTGTACCACAGAAATGCCAGTCAACTTTGGCCAAATGCCCCAGCTGGAATAAAACTTTTTTAAAAAATTGTAGTGTTTGAGCGGTGGAGATAGGAAAAAGAAAAAAAATAAGAGCAGGCTTCAGACCCATAAACCATAAGAATTTGGTTTCAAACCATCTACATTTTGGATAGAAATCGGTTGGATCAAGCCCCCAGTTCTTTAATAGAACTCATCTACCTTAAGCATGTTACCTTTATTGACAGTCGGAGACAAAAGCGCCTCCTTTTTTTTTTGTCTTTTTCTGCCGCTTGTTGGCAAAAAAAACAAAAAAGGGATTTAAAGAAAGGAAACCATTTATTCCAGGCAGGAAAAATATACACAGGAAACAGACATAAATCAATCTGTTTTGGAGACAGATCAACTCCCTGTTTCCTATGACGGAGCCGAATGTCATGTGGTTAGGTAAAGTCGGTCTAGCAAACACTCCCATCTTCTTTGGGGAGACTTCAAAGACTCCCCCAAGGAAAGTGGGACTTCGCCACAGAAGCTCACCATGGGTCCTTGTCTTGCATTTCCCACTCACTTTCCCTCCAGCCTAAATACAAAGTGGGGTCAGTAACACAAGAACGTGCCACCCACAGCACTTAAGTCAATGCTTAGGCACTGCACACCCGAACAACTAGGCACAAGGACAGCTTCCCCCCCCCAAACGCAATCAATCTACTCAACAACTAATTCCCACAACACTGACAACTATTTACTAAGACTATATTACTATTCTTCTTCTCATCCTGCCAATTGCCTATCTCTTCCCACTTATGACTATAACTGTGTTGCTTGTATCTTTACAATGTATATTGTTTTATTTGTTCCTTAGCTTTGATTGATTGCTTATTAGTAACTTATGACTATCACGAAGCGTTGTATCTTATGATTCTTGATGAATGTATTTTATTTTTTCTTCATGTACACTGAGAGCATTTGCACCTCACAAGAAATTTGCACCTCACAAGGAAGAACTCACACAAGGAATTTGTCTTTACACTGAGAGCATTTGCACCAAGACAAATTCCTTGTGTGTCCAATCACACTTGGCCAATAAAAGAATTTTATTCTATTCTATTCTATTCTATTCTATTCTGTTCTGTTCTGTTCTGAATTCTATTCTATTCTATTCTTCTGAGATTCATAAGGAAGTAATGGTGAAGAAGAATCAGTGAAGGAAAGAATCAGCCCAGGAAAGCTTTGGGAGTGATTGTAGAGTTGGAAAGAAAGGTGGAAGCTCCCACCTACCTCTTCCCTCCCTCCCCCCCCCCCCACTATAGTCAATCTTTAAGGCCCTTTAGTTCCAGGTTAACTGAGGAAAGGAGGAAGGAAGGGAGGGTGTAAAAGTATCCAGGAACAAAGTCCAAATGCGAGCAGCTTGGCTAGTTTGACTTGGCTTGGGCAAATATTTTTAGGAGCTATGATCCCTCCCTGCCCGCTTACTTTGGGAGTAAGTCTCTTTAAGACCCCATAAGGAGACCTTCCTAAAGGCGTAGAAGAGCCACAAACTGGCATTCCTGAGGTGGGGAGAGGGCAGGAAAGGGTCCATTCGCAGACCACCTGGCTCCTCAGCAAGGAATGGGGAGCCTTGTGAAAGCTGTGTGATCCTGAGAGAAGCCAAGGGAGCGGGGAAAGGGAGGGAGACTGGGTAGGAGACTCTCTGTATGCTACTTAGGCAGGGATACTCGGGGGTTTTTGCCTCTCGAGCAAAAGAGAAATGGAGAGAGGGGGGAAGGGGGGGAGAGAGAGAGAGGGAGGGAGGGAGGGAGGGAGAAAGGGGAAGTGAAAGAGGGAGGGACGGAGAGAGAAAGGGGGAGAGAAAGGGGGAAGGAGGGAGAGGGAAAGAGAGGAGGGGAGGAAGGGAGAAAGGGGGAAGAGAAAGGGAGGGAGAGAAAGAAGGAGGGAGAGGGAAAGGAGGGAGGGAGAAAGGGGGAGAGAAAGGGGGAAGGAGGGAGAGGGAAAGAGGGAGGGAGGGAGAAAGGGGGAAGAGAAAGAAGGAGGGAGAGAGAAAGGGGGAGAGAAGGAGAGGGAGAGAGAGAGAAAGGGGGAAGAGAAAGGAGGGAGGGAGAGAGAGAGAGAAAGAAAGGGGAAGAGAGGGGGAGGGAGAGACAAAGAGGGAGAGAAAGAGAAAGGAAGAGAGCGAGAAAAAGAGAGAAAGGACTTTCCCAACTGTTGTTTTTCTACAGCAAAGCTGCCGCCCCCCCCCCCGCCCCAGCCGGCGCAACACCAGCGCTTCAAGGAAAAGCAACCCGGGGCATTTTCAACACACAAACACGGCCAATTTCCCAAAGTCCGATTCCCTCTTCCTCGGCCGGAGCCTGGGCTTCTGGCTCGGTTCCTGCGCAAACCTTCGAAGTTCGCGGCGCAGAAGAGGCGAGGGCGAGGCGCGGGATAGAAGCAAGTTGTGCGAGGAAGGGGGAGAAAAAGAAGCCGGGGGGGGGGGGGGGGAA
>BLBF01000072.1:5303225-5317129 GCA_015471245.1 Laticauda colubrina
GCGGCAGTGGGGAGTTTGGCGAGAAAGGGATAGGAGAGAGACAATTCCCACCCACCCACCCCTTCACACACACGCACACACACGCTAGAAACGGAAGCACCGTCCCGGGAGCGGGGCAAACTGAACGAGTCGCTCCGGGAACTGACTGACCTGTCGGCGTCTCGGTCTCCAGGGAGCAGATCTGGAAGGTGAGCAGGAAGATCAAAGCCCGGGTGCCCGGCATCTTGCATCAGGACCAGCCTGCCCTGCCCCCCCCCCCCCCCCCCCCCCCCCCCCCCCCCCCCCCCCCAAAGTTTTCCCTTGCCCCCCCCCCCCCCCAGCTTTCGCCCCGTCTCTTCGGCGCCCTTCCTTTTTTTTTTTTTTTTTTTCCTTTTTGGGCTGCGGCTGGGTGAGAGCTGCCTTGTTTTGCCTCAGAGACGCGGCGGAAAGTTCCCCCGACAAACCATGGATTCCCACGCAGCCGAAAACGGCGAAAGCCTGACTGGAACCGAAAAGCTTCGGCAGAGAAAGAGGGAGAGAGAGAGAGAGAGAGAGAGAGAGGGAAGAAGCGGGGGGGGGGGGGGAAGGGGGAAAAAAAAAAAAAGGCGAGCCAGCGAAGTGACGTCAGGGCTTCTTCCAGCGAAGGGAAAGCGAAACGGGGGGCGGGGAGGGGGGGGGGGGGGGGCGGGCGGTGAGGGGGAAAGAGAAGCGGTGCCTCGGAGCGGGAGAAAGCGGCCCGGTTTGGAAAGGCAAGGCTGCCTCCTGCTGGCGGAAGGCAGAAAGCGGAGAAGCGAGCGAAGCTGTGCGGTTCCCACGAGCCGGTTATCAAGCAAGAGTTTAAAAACGCGCGCTTGGCTGAGCTCAGACTCGACGCCGGGAAATCCGGACGCCTCTTGTTGGGCTCGACTCGCTGGGCCGCAAATGTGGTTTTGGCGTTGTCGGGAGGCGAAAGTTGGAGGAGCGAGCGAAAGCAAAGGTCGACAGATAGAGGAGGAAGGGGTGGGGAGTGGGCGGGGAGTCGAGATGGCAGCCTGAGGGATCACACACCTGGATTTAGCTGTGCGTGGATCGCACGGGGGGGGGGGGGGGAGGGACGCCATCTTGACTTGACTCCACGCAACCCTGAAAAGTATTGAACACCTTGCACGTTAGAATAAGGTGTCCCGTTTCGGTCTTTGGCAGGAGACGCACCTTTGGCAGGAGACGCACTGTTTGTGTTAAAGCTAAGGGTAAGGGAAACCAACTCCGTCCAAAGCTGCTTTTATTTAAACTTTTAATGGATTTCTTGCCAGAAAAGACATGAAGCTTCTTTCAACTGAGATGCCAAGGGCAGTGAAAGAAAAGAGGCTGGGACTATTTATCTCTCTGCAACCTATGTGGTCCCTCTCAATTTAAGTAAGCTGACTGCCACCTTCTGAGCCTGGAACAGATTGATCTAAACCAGGGGTGGGCCACAATGGCCCCTTTACAACCTGTGGACTTCAGCTCCCAGAATTCCTGTCGCAGCCATGCCCGGGAATTGTCATGATTATGCCATCTCAGGAATTCTGGGAGTTGAAGTCCACAAGTTGTAAAGGGGCCATGATTGCCCACCTCTGAATTCTAAACTAAACCAAGGGCCTTCAAACTTGGCAAGTTTAAGACTTGTGGATTTCCACTCCCAGAATTACTGGAGGGGGAATTCTGGGAGTGGAAGCCCACAAGTCTTAAACTTGTCAAGTTTGAAGACCCTTGATCTAAACTGTGGTCTTTTCAAAAAAAGATCACCTGTAAATGTATGTATGTATCTATTCACAGAAGCATAACTAATACTGCGGTGCAGACAGCTGAAGGTGTTTTCAGTATGCCACATTTTTAGCCTGGTATCAGTATTTGGTTGGTCTGGAGCTCAAGCTAAGCAGGGTCAGGTCTGGTCCTTATTTGGATGGGAGATCAGGTGCAAGTGAGATTCGGAAATGGGAGGGATGCACCGTCCCAGAGGTGACAGTGCACAAACCACTTCTGTGCTGTTGCTAAGGAAACAAAATGAAAGGGATCATGTGGTCACTAAAGAGTCAAGAGAATCAGCTGGGTGGAATGGGGAAGGTGCTGGACTAGAAACCAGGAGACTCTGAGTTCCAGTTCTGCCATAGATGGGTGGGATTCAACCAATGTTACTACTGGTTCGGCGACTATGTTTTGCTGCACGCACATGTCAAAAAACTTTCACCTGTGCCACCCGGACAGCTGAAAAGCACTGTGCACAGATGCGCAGCATTTGAAAAGCCACTTTTTTTTACTGCTTTTTCAACCTCAGCTGTGCTGTGCCAAGCAGCTGAGCTTGAAAAAGCAGGAAATAAAGGACAGGTAAGAGCCCAGCCGGGTGAGTGGACCAAACAGCAGCAAACACAGGACCGGTTCAGTGTCTGCTACTCTTCAGAGCTACTGGTTCTTTAGAACCTGCAGAACCAGTAGCAGCCCACCCCGACCATAGAGATGAAAGCTGGTTGGGTGACATTGGGCCAGTTCCTCACTCTCAGCCAAATCCACCCCACGGAATTGTTCTGGGGGACATAAGGAGTGTTAGATTAATTGCATGGAATTGTATAGGAAAGGCAGAATATAAATATAATGAATAAAAATTAGGATATGTGTTTATTTAGAGCAGGGGGTCTTCAAACTTGACAGTTTTAAGATTTGGGGGTTTCAACTCCCAGATTTCCTTCTCCAGTCCTCAGGAATTCTGGGAGTTGAAGTCCACAAGTTTTAAACTTGCCAAGTTTGAAGACCCTTGATCCAGAGCAAGGTTTCTCAACCTCAGTCACTTTACGGGGTATGGACTTCAACTCCCAGAATTCCCCAGCCAGCATGCTTTAGACCAGGGATGTCAAACTCAAGTCTGCATCTGGCCCGCAGGGTGCTTAGATCTGGCTTGCAGGACTGCCCTGGGAACAGCAAAGGACTGGCCTGCAGTGCCTCTGCCAGAGAGCTCTGTTTTCACGGGCAAAGGGTTGCAGGAGGCCGTCGCAGCCAAAAACAGAGCTCAGGCGCCCATTTTTGCTGGCAGAGCACACGGGCCACCACAGCTGTCCCCAACATGAGTGACATCAAGCTAGGCATACCCACCCTGGCCACGCCCACCTGGCCCCTGGAGATCAAACACAGCCCTGATGTGACCTTCAATGAAATTGAGTTTGACACCCCTGCTTTAGACTATCTCCACTCAAATTGTTAGCATCAGCAACAACCAACCAATCCAATGTTGCCCCTGAAATCTTTTGCGGGCAAAGCTTTAGACCAATGATATACATTCCTACAACTCCTCCCTACCCCCATCATTATTGCCAAGAATGCAGACAGATTATCCCAGATTGTTGCAGAAGACCAGAGGTGCGTACAAGGTATGGTTAAAAAAAAGTCAAGATGGCATCTGCAATGGTGCTATTGAAGCTCACCTGGTTATGATGTTGCAAAGATGCTACATGCCCATTTGCTAATGGTGGTTTATATAGCCGAGTTTATCATGTACATGTTCCTTGTGCCTGGCTATAATCAAAAATATGGCTTTTATTTTAGCTTGGTCTATTCAGAAATGCAAAGTTACACTTTCTTTTTTTTCTTGCTTCACTACAAGTTAGGAATGGAAGTCACCTAACAGTTGGGTTGGAAATATATAAACCAGGATAGACATTTTAATACTGTCTCTTTAGGGAATGCTAAAATTGTAATTGGGTGTGGTTCCTCAAACGTCCATAAGATGGAGCCGGAAACCTGGGTTGTTTAGTCCTGTTGTTGAGAGTGTTGCTGTTCCTGCATTTCCCTATTGACTGTTGCTGATCATCATTCTTGGATTAATGTGAGTCTGATTACTGAACTGTTTATGATACTGGACTTTGTTATTTGGATTATCCCTGGACTGAAAACTGACTGCCATAACCATGTATGACTTGGACTGCTTCTTGGACTTTGTTTAACCATTTACTGGAAGTAAAAACCTACATTTTACTATACAGTGTATCTGTGTGCTGGTTGTGTCTTATTCCTCAACATTACTCTCACTATGTCTCCCTGTGTGCACTCATTCTCCTTATGGGAAATTACCTCAACACAAGTTCACTTTAAAAGCCACTTATACTAAGAAAGCACTACATGGCTAAAATGAGGATAAAGCTGAGCAGGACTTGAATCCAGATCTGTCTAAGCCGGATAGCCTATGTCTACAGCTATTCCCTGACTTATGAGCACAGTTGGAAACAGGGTTTCCAGTTGGAAACAGAGAAGACCAACCAGGATGATAAGGGGACTGGAGAATAAAACATACAATGATCGATTGCAGAAACTGGGCACAGCTAGTCTGGTGAAGAGAAGAACCAGGGGAGACATGATAGTCTTCCAATATTTGAAAGGCTGCCACAGAGAGGATGAGGTCAAGCTATTTTTCAAGACACCTGAAGGCCAGGCAAGGAATAATGAATGGAAACTGAACAAGGAGAGAGGTTCAGTCTGGAAATAAGGAGAAATTTTCTGACAGTGAGAACAATCCAGTGGAATGACTTGCCTTCAGAAGTTATGGATGTTCCATCATTGGAGACTTTTAAAAAGAGACTGGACAGCCATTTGTCTGAAATTGTATAGGGTCCCCTGCTTGAACAGGGGTTAGACTAGAAAACCTACGAGGTCCCTTCCAACTCTGTTATTCTGTTATTCAGTGCCTTTGTCTCTTCATATAATCACAAAACAAATAGCTATAAGTGGAGGAATATCTGTACTTCATTCCATTGAAATTAAGATAAAATTTCAAACACGTGTTCCATGTTACAGCAAAGAAACAAACATTCAGTGGGAAATAAGTTTGACTTCCCCGATGGCCAAACTTTTTAAATTATGTAGAAAGAAATCTCTGCATGTACTGTACTTTAAAAAGAAATAAGGAAAGGGGGGAGGAACCATATTCATTGCTGGTAATTGTGCACAGATGGAAATCATGATTCTTTCCTTTGACTGCAAGGAGACCAAGAAGCATGTGAGATTCTCTTCATTCTTTTGGCACAATCGTTATTATATCAACTTCCCCCTTCTGTTAACCAGGATGTTGCAGAATGAAGGGAAAGGAGCCGCAGAAAAAAGTTAGGGGAAAACTCATAAACTTATTACAGTCCTTGACCACCTCTAAAACAAAGCACCTGGCAAAACAGTAAGTAAAACCCTCAGTGAAAACCCATTAAATATATAACTGGCAAGGACAAAGTTTTGGCAAACAGCAAAACAACACACTTAGCCACGTTCTGAGAAATAAATCACATAGATTGGATAGTAACAACCATCAATAAAATGGATGGCCTGGAAAACTGGCTAGGTGAAGAGTTACTGGCTGCAGCCAAGCATGTTTCTAATGGAGTTAGACAACAAAACAAGGGTGGGTGTTTCGAAGAGTCCTTCACCACAAGAGTAAACTCTTTGTCCAAATGGGATATCCCATAACTTCCCCTTGAGAACAGCAGTAGGGAGGTCATTAAATCTTCCCAGGGCTGTTCTGAATTTGGGGATGGGAACCATTAAGTATTTGGCTTATGTAGCTGGCTTGGGAAAAGATAAATGACTGCCCAAGAAAATATCTTGAGGTATGGCAGCCAAGTCAGAGTGAGCTTCCAGATCTTGGCATGCTGTTTGAAAGCTGCCTCGATGCATTCGGATCAGGAAAGAAAAACCAACAGGATTCTCTGCCAGTTTGTGAGCAACAAAGCACCAGAAAAATCGGGGGGGGGGGGCGCTAGGCTAAAGTTAGAAGAAACCACATCGTCTTTCCCAGAAGAAGGAATACTGCGGGAACCGATTCCAGCATTGAATTAAAAAATAGCCTGGGTTGAGCTGTGGCTAAGGGAGGGGTGAGAAGGAAACATTGCAATCAAATTGTTTCTTCTTCAGCACAGGTCTCCAAACTTGAAGACTTGTGGACTTTGACAGAATAACCCATGTTGGCTGTGGAATTCTGGGAGTTGAAGTCCATGAGTCTTAAAGTTGTCAAGTTTAGATACCTCTGTTCTAAAGTATTCCAGACTGGCTTCAAGTGTATGAATGTTAGAAGAAGAAACTTCAAAGAGATGGAGGGAAGAGAACCTAAATTAAAATTGGCCGGGTAGGCAAAATTATACAGTCCAAGCCAAACTATGATTCACTTTCATCCTCTTAATAAACTATTAAGCTCCTCTTACCATTTGTACAGGAAGAACCCTTCCCATAAGGTTTGGCTTCTGTCCATTTCATCACAGCAATTCCCATTGTTTTGGGTTTTTTTTTTTTTTGTGTGTGGCTATTTATTCGCATAGCAGGGAGGCAGTGGAGAACAGCATGATTAATTTGCTTGGTTATTTTTTTTCCCACCCCACACTGATCACATGATGCAGTTAGCTTAACTTCCACAACATCTTCCTGCTTGATCAAAGCTAACAAGGAGCTATTCAAAAACATACCTGTGGAAATCATGTATCATATGAAGCCACAGTATATCTAGATATGATTGACAATCAAACGAACCAAGTTGGCTCAGTTCCTTCTGAGACATGGATTGTAAGTCTCTGGGACTGGATTCACAGGAAAATACATGGCAAAAACCAGATCTATGTCCCTCCACAAACCTCACCAGAAATCATATTTTGATTTAGCTTGTTGTATCAACTCTGGCATCCTTCACTTAATCCTCCAGGAAAAGATTGAAGGCAAACGAGAACATCATGGCTTCAAAATCTAAGGGACTGGTTTGGACAAAACTAATTAACACTTTGGCTGTTGATAAAAATAGGATCACCAACGTCCGATGATGGATATGGCACAAGAAGAAGAAAGATCAATTCCTCCATTCAGTAGAGAAACAGAATCAAATGACCCCAATGTTCCTACATTATTTTTCCACCTTCCCCCACCCCTCTCTCATGATGACTATCCAGGTTTTCGATGTGATGTTAAGAAAGGAGAAGACCTGGATTACTTGACATGCCAGAGAAGAGATCGTGGCAATGGGAACAGAAGAGTGGAGGGAGGGAGGTGAGTAGAACAGGCCAGGCTTGGAGAGATGTGCATGGTAATTGTGTAATGTACAAACTAAGTGTGTAACAAGCTGGCACATGAAATCAAACATACTGTCAGAGAGGCAACTGCTGTTTGTTAGATACAGATGGAAGGGAGCTGAGATAGCTAGGAGTTAGGGAAGAAAGAGGGAGGAGGAAAGAAAAGGAGCATCAACAGGAGGAAATCTCTCTTGGCATGGAATGAAAAAGAAAGGGAGAATCAGAGTCTGCCAGCTGGTAGAACAACAGCACGCATGACATCCCAGCAGCTCTACAAAGAAATGGGGAGGCCGCCAGCCACCTTCAAGGAAAGAAGGAACACAATTTGGGCTGCCCCGGAGGGTCTTTTGTTGGTTGGCTTCTTTCATGCAAATAATAGCGCCCCGCCTTCCAAGTGTGACATTTTAATTCCCCTTGCTTTTTTAATCCTCCGTAATTGTGGACTTGTTCTGCATGACGGGGGCCTTGGTGGAGAAATCGGAGGGAGGGGCGGTAGCTCTAAATAACACCAGCCAACAGAGGAAAAGTAAGGATCGAGGTGGAAAGGAAGAAGAGACAGACAACACACGTCAGGTCCAACAGGAAGGAGAAGAATGGGAATTGGGGGAACACATTGGCTGGAAGATATGAAGAGAGAATTTGCGAAGTAGACATTGAGAGGTCTGGTACATAAATGCCATCCTGATGCACACATATTCCCATGGATGCAGTATGGTTGACGTGCTCTCACACAGGCTCCAAATAACACTTCTCGATAAGGTGATCTCCTACAGCAGGAGAGCCAGTCTAATTCTCAAGCCCATTTCTTGTGGCCTTTGGGAGTATAGAATGCAGAATAACAATTGGAAGGGACCTTGGAGGTCTTCTAGTCCAACCCCCTGTTCAGGCAGGAAACCATTTCAGACAAATGGTTGTCCAATCGCTTCTTTAAGACCTCCAATGTTGGAGCATCCACAACTTCTGGAGGCAAGTTGTTCCACTGATTAATAATTGTTCTCCCTGTCAGGAAATTTCTCCTCAGTTCTAGGATGCTTCTCTCCTTGATTAGTTTCCATCCATTGCTTCTTGTCCTGCCTTCAGGTGCTTTTTATAATAGATTGACCTCCTCTTAGTTATTGGGACACTGCTGTCATGTCATCCCTAGTCATTTGTTAATTGCTGGAAAAATGAAGGTTGATTTGGTTTCAGAGCTGCACGTATTTCCAAGGCCTATTCCCTTCTATGAGGGGTGAAGGAAGCACCTTCATAAAACTGCTTTCTGAAACAATACAACTCCCTCGTTTTTAAGAGCAAAGCAATGAGGGTTCTTTGGGCTCTGTAGCTACTCTGCAGCCTTCTTGAAAAAATGGGTAATAAAATTGTGGTTGTGTGGTTTCCCAGCAAAGTGCAAGTACAGGAGCCTCTTCCGACTCTTACAAATCCCAGAGGAGCTTAATAGGAAACTATGAGGGGACATGAAGTACTGAAAATGCATACCACGTAGCTTCTCTTTCCTTTAATAGAGCCTTTGTCATAATTATCTGCTGTTTGTTTGTTTGTTTGTTTGTTTGGGGGGTAGGGAAAAATACAGTTTTTATTTTATGCATCAAAAGGGCCCTTTTTCTCCACACACACACACAAAAAACCTGAACAATCTTCCCAAAAAAACATATGAAATTGGGAATTTCTGGTCCCAGACTCTACAATGACTCCACATCCATCTACACTGGGGCCCTCTGGAATTCTTTCGAAATTTTAAGTGTGATCCCTAAGTACCAGGAAGTTGCCAGACTCTGAGAACATTTTTCCTGTACTTTCTGTTTGGTCATATCTTGGAAAAGAAGTCTTATTTAACGCCCAACCCAAACTGAGTTTTGACCAAGATGCTGTGGTCTGAAGGATCAAACAGAGTTTGGGACTTAAGAAAGACATGGAAAACTTGAGGCTATAGGGTATTATGTAGGGTGCTATGTGTACTTCTTCCAGAATACACATATACACTCACATTTTAGTGACCACTCAAAGTTACAACGGCACTGAAAAAAGTGACTTACAGCCAGTCCTCATACTTATGACCTTTGCAGCATCCCCATAATCATGTAGTTAGAATTCAGGCACTTGAAGCCTGAAATTCAGGCACACAAATACAGCTTGTATTTATAATATTGCAGCATCTCGGGGTCATGTGATCACCATTTGCAGCTTTCCCAGCTAGCTTCTATCAAGCAAAGTCAGTGGGGGAACCAGATTCATTTAAAAACTGTACTGCTTTGTTTAAAAACTCTGGCAGAAAAGTTGTAAAATCAAGTGTGACTCATTTAACAACTGCCTTGCTTAAAAATGGAAATTCTGGTCCCAGTTTTAATTGTAGGTCAAGGACTACCTATGTGTATATGTGTATAGGTATACAAATACATACAGGGACGCAATGGCTCAGTGGCTAAGATGCTGAGCTTGTTGGTCAGAAAGGTCAGCAAGTTTGGAAGTTCGAATCCCTAGTGCCACATAACAGAGTGAACTCCTGCTACTTGTCCTAGCTTCTGCCAACCTAGCAATTCAAAAGCATGTAAAAATGCAAGTAGAAAAATAGGGACCACTTTGGTGGGAAGGTAACAGCGTTCCGTGCACCTTCAGCATTTAGTCATGCCAGCCACATGACCACGGAGACGTCTTCGGTCAGCGCTGGCTCTTCGGCTTTGTTACGGAGATGAGCATTGCCCCCTAGAGCTGGAAACGACTAGCACATATGTGCATGGGGAACCTTTACCTTTACTTAACATTGATACACATACATGAAGGCAAGAGGGAGAGAGGAAGGGAGGGAGGAAGAGGAAGGAAGGAAGGCTACCTAGGCTTTTCCAGAGGTAGGCCAAAGAGAGGCGAATGAATAAAGGTATATCATGATGTCATCATGCAAAAAATATTCACATTCTTGCATCTGATTGCATGACATCATTACACATTTGTCCTTTTGATGCAATCTTGGTTTGATGCCTGTCGTTGTTCTGCACATTTAAGAATGAACCATATCAGCATACAACCATTTCCTCTGTATTCACTACCATTTCAAATTCTCTTGGCTGCATTTTTTTTATTTTTAATATTTCTAAATGTGCATTTGTGTCTCACTTGGAAAGCTGAAGAAATTCACTAGCTAAATCATCACAGAGTACTCAATTTGCTTAATGTATATACAGAAGACTCTGGAGTCATAAAAACCAGCGGAACTGCCTCTCCAAAAATAAAATTCTGTCTCACCACAGTGGGGGAAACCAGAACACGGAAGGATCAGGGTAACATTCCAATCAGCAAGTCCAAAGTACTGAGCAGCTGGAGTTTGGGAAATGCAGGTATCTCTACATTTCTCTCTCTTTGTCAGATCAATAACATGGAGGATTACTCACCTGTGCTGGCAGGAAGCCTGTTCACTGCATCTTAGCTTTTGCCCCAGGTGATTCTCTGGTTAAGAAAATAAAATGAACATATCCAAACTGAAAACATCTCCAGTTCCTGAGTAGGGAAAGAAGAGAAGAAAAATATTTTTGAATGAAAGGTAAGAAACAGGTAGAGACCAAATACAGAAACAGGTGACTCTGTTGATGCTGAAGACGTACCATGAAAATGCAACTCCTCAGGGGACATGTGACACATGTGACTTTAAAAATTGTGAAACAAGCCCACCATGGAATTTGGGGGGAGTACAGTAGATTTCCATGATGGGATAGCAATAGCAATAACACTTAGACATATATACCACTTTATAGTGATTTTACAGCCCTCTCAAAGCTGTTTACAGAGTCAGCATAATTGCCCCAACAGTCTGGGTCCTCATTTTACCCACCTCAGAAGGACAGTAGGCTAAGTCAACCTTGAACCTGGTGAGATTCGATCTGCCAAATTGCAGGCAGCTGACTACAGCAGAAGTAGCTTGCAGTACTGCACACTAACCACTATGCCACCAAGGCTCTTAATGAAAATGATTAAGACCAGAACTGGAGATCATTAACCTTTATTTTTCTCTGATTGAAAATCTGTACCAAAAACAGTCCTATATACAGATAGTCCTCCTGATACAACTTATGCATTAAATTGAGGCTTATGGTGTGGTGGTAGACCAAGCTATAACTGACAAGATTCCTGTTGAGGTAATTCCCCGTTAGGAGAATGAGTGCATATAGGGAGATGTATTTGAGAGAAGTGTTTGAATAATACACACACAGTACACAGATAAACTATACAGTAAATGTAGGTTTTTACTTCCAGAAAATTTAAGCAAAGTTCAAGATAAGCAGTCCAAAAGTCATTCACAGGTAAATCAGTCAATTTTTCAATCCAGGGATAATCCAATAGCAAAGTCCAGTGTCAAAAACAGTTCAGTATCAGACTTAAATTAAATCCAGAAATATCAGTCAATTAGGAAAAATGGAGGAACAACAATACTTTCCAACAGAAGGAAACAGAGATACACTCACACTCTCTTCTGAGACTAAAGCTAAACAGCCCAGGTTTCTGGCTCCATCTTATGGCCGTTTGAGAAACCACACCTAATTACAGTTTTGCATTTTTTTAAAGATACAGTTTTAAAATGTTTATCCTGGTTTATATATTTCTAACCCAAATACCTGTTAGGTGACTTATATTCCTAACAATTCCCACAATACACTCATAAACCATCCTATTAACCATAAACCATCCTATTTCATCAGTCATCATCAGTGATGGCTGATCCAACAGAACAACAATTTTAAGTTACTTGCCTGCAGCCCTCATGTGGTGAATCCTTGAACCACAATGGTTGCTTCCTAGAAAAGAAATTCAGATTTGAATTAATTCATCCTCACAGGCTTGTCATTAAATTTTTCTCCGTTAAAAAAAATGTTTTCTGTAGAATGTAAGATTGAGCTTCATTCTCTTCCTCCTTGGCTCTGCATTTCATCTCTGTCTAATTACTCATTAGTCTAGCATTTATTCATAGCTCCTGCTTGGATCCCTGCAGTGTGTTTAATTGGATTATTAAGTTAATCACTTTTATTGGTTTACATCAGTGTTTTCCCAGTCTGAGCAACTTTTAGACCATGGACTTCAGTTCCCAGAACTCCCCTCCCAGGAATATCCTTGCTAAGAATTGTGGGGATCAAATATCACACATCTACCAATGGTTCAGGTAGGCAAATATTAGATTATACAACACATTGAACCCTAAACTAACAATTGGTCTGGTTTAATAAAACTAATATGGACAAAACATGTACCTCAGTATGTACCCCTCACATCCTGAATATAAACTGCTTCAACTTCTCCTCTCAAGATACCGCTATAGGGCATTGCATGCTAAAACAACTAGACACAAAGATAGTTTCTTCCCCCATGACATCATTCTGCTAAATGTCTAACCAGAAATAAAAAAGAGTCTCTATTATTCAGCTCTACAATAGGAAAAGATGAAGAAAAGGCAAGCAAAATAACCAAGAATTTGAAGCATCAGCCTTGCACCATCTCATTTTGCAGAGGAAGAAAAAGAGCTAGTAATGAACATCTGAATGTTTGGTACACACTGGATGATTTAAACTTCATAGATAAGCATGCAGAATAAAATATAATTTTTACCAGCTCCCCAAGTATTCCAGTGTAGCTTTAGCTTCTTTGTGTGTGAGTGTGTGGGTGTTTGTAAGTAATGCTTGTTAAATTATGCATTTTGAAGGAAGATCTTTTTTAAAAGATATTTTAAGGGTGATTTTTAATGGAGACTTGTTTGGAAAGAAGTTTAGTTCTGTCTGGAAAAGAATGGACTTATGAGTCAACACATGTGGCAAATAATCTGGGAAAAATAGACTGATTTGTTTCCCTCACTAAACAGTCATCACAGAAAAAAATCACTTATTTTCATTTTGATAAGAATAAATCAAATTTTAGTTCCAGAGCCCTTCATTCTGCATACCTACTGTGCCATATACTTTGAGCTCTGCGTTTTTGCTGAATTTTGCAGTGCAAATCCCCATAAAATGAAAATGAATGTATGCATTTGGGGAAAGTTTTTTATGCAAATACATATATTTTTACTTTCTAAAAAGCAAGCAATTCCAAATGGATGTAGCAAGTGGACAAATGAACTTTGCAGTGAGCAAAACAGGCTGTAAAGCTCTGAAATAAAGTCATGTTATTGTCTTGACATCACAAGTGTGTAGCAGCGAGAGAAGAATCCAGCCTCAAACCCAGAATAAAAATAATTTCAAACCTGGAAAACATTCATCCAGGCTAGAAAATAGGAGACTGTGAGTTCAAGTCCCACCTCGGTCATGAAAGTCAGCAGGGTGACTTTAGGCCAATCACCAGGAGACTGTGAGTTCTAGTTCTGCCTTGGGCATGAAGTCAGCTGGATGAGTTTGGGCCAATCGCTAGGAGACTGTGAGTTCTAGTCCCATCTTAGGCAGGGAGTCAGCTGGGTGATTTTGGGCCAATCATTTCCTCTCAGCCCAACACACCACAGAGTTGTGGTTGTTGTTTGGAAAATAGAAGAAGTATTGTATATGTTATCTGCCTTGAGTTATTTGTAAGAATAATAAAGGCAGGATATAAACAAATAAATAAAAATTCAACCAGAAAAACAATTCTTCACTGAGAGAAGAACACCCACTGAGTATGCATCTCAGAGCATCAAAGAACCCATGTCCAGTTTTTAATTTGGATATAGCTGTGAGTGCAAGTTATGCTTTTGTCATTCTCTGTCTTTCAATTACTTATTAGTTCTTCTGTTTCCTTGGAAACAAGAAAGAAGAAAAGAAACAACTAAGGGCTTCTTCCTTCCTCCTCCACAGTTTGGCCCCAATGCTATAGTATTTTTTTAGAATAGAATAGAATAGAATAGAATAGAATAGAATAGAATAGAATAGAATAGAATAGAAT
>BLBF01000072.1:5321297-5347123 GCA_015471245.1 Laticauda colubrina
GAAGAAGAAGAAGAAGAAGAAGAAGAAGAAGAAGAAGAAGAAGAAGAGGAGGAGGAGGAGGAGGAGGAGGAGGAGGAGGAGGAGGAGGAGGAGGAGGAGGAGGAGGAGGAGGAGGAGGAGGAGGAGGAGGAGGAGGAGGAAGAAGAAGAAGAAGACGACAGCTATCGGCAAGGTTGGTTGGGCCCAGTTAAAATGTGTATCCCATTGGAAAACTTGAAGGATAGGGATAGAGATATGGAAGAATTGAGAAAATGGATTTTTAAAAAACCTATGTGGTTGCTAAGAGTGGACACTGACTTAGTACAAAATCAATCATTCAGGGAAGTGACTCAAGCTAACAAAGGCTACAATTAAAACCTTAATTCATTGCAGCAAGTACATGATTTGTACATTGCATTGGAAAGGAAACTTAAGATAAGACTAAATGGAAAAGGGAGCCAAAGCAGTGGACTAGGTAAAGAGGTCTCCATCGGCCCTGGCAGCTGCATTCATACAGCATGCTAGGTTAATGTTGAACCTTGGTGAGAGCTTTGGAAGCCATATTGGCACCAGAAGCTTCCACACTGCCACATTCCTGTGCCTGGGAAATTGGGGAGGTGGGTTGTAGAGTGATTGTAGTTAGACATAATAGCATTCTTCTTTGCAGTCAAGGTCATGTTATGCCTGAACCTGGATGAAGAGTGGTTTAAAGGATGTTTCAAGTTGGAATGGATGGTGATTGGGCCATGTGATGGAGTGATGGGTTCAGGGGATGGATTTTGTGATTTTTAATTATTGGTGGAAAACCCAGAACTCTCAGATTCAGGTTTTCCCAGATGTGCCAGTATGACAACTTTAATAAAATGGAACTTTGAGAAAATGCCTGCGTTGGCATTTTGGTGTGGGAGTTCATTTTCCTGGAATGCTGACACTTGGTTAATTTCATTTGGTTGTATGAACCAAGGCCATTGGTTAAGTTTAAGATCTGATGTTTCACGCAAACCCAGGAAGTGGCTGAATTCTCTACTCAGGTTTAGAGGGTTCAATGAACTCAGCCATAGTAAAGCTATGAGCCCTGAAGAGTATTTATCATGAACGAAGGTGAATATCAGTGACCCAAGACAATGTTGCAGGATCCAATCTTGGTTGGGCACTGGAACTGGAGGTTTTGTCTTCCAAGATTTCAGACCTGTGCTAGAGCCCATCTTCAAGAAACATCTCTCTAGCTTAGTCTGAAAGCTTGGAAGACAAAACCTCTGGTCCCAGATTGGATCCTGCATGAGTATTTATTTTATTTATGTATCAAATTTAGGTCTTGCCCATCTCATTCTCAGGGTGACTTTAAACAGTTAGCCTTTAGGAGTAGTTAGCCTTTAAGAGTAGGAACAATGAGGCTGTGTAACAAAGCAATTCTTGACAAATCCTCAGCTTGTCAAAAGTATTCCTTAGGCTGGAGTCAAATTTTGCAGAGGAGTTTATAAATCCAAGTGGGGCC
Organism: Laticauda colubrina; assembly: GCA_015471245.1. Lineage (NCBI taxonomy): Eukaryota > Metazoa > Chordata > Lepidosauria > Squamata > Elapidae > Laticauda > Laticauda colubrina. The sequence goes on from BLBF01000072.1 coordinate 5,322,772, forward strand.
AAAGAAGGAATGTGTTATGTGTGCCTGACCTGCTTATAAAAGAGTGGCAAAGTAGTAGTTAGATGTCACATTGTTCTTGCTAGTCCTGCTGGGATCCAATTTAATGAAGTACTGGGGTCTTTCTAATTGTGTTTTTTCTCCCTCAGTGGGCCTGTTTAGATGAACATTTTAATTAACCTGAAATGCAATGGTATAGGACTGGAAGCCGAAGGCCTCTTGAGCTTCTATGGAGGGAGGAGAGGGAGGGAGGGAGGAAGAAAGAGAGACAGAGAAAGAGATAGAGAGAGACAGAGAGAAGGAGAGAGAGAGGGAGAGAGGGGGGTTTAAAAAGAAGGTCCAAATGAATTATGCATTCAGATTACAAGTGGCCCTTCTCTGCAGCCACAAGGGATACCTCACACTTGTTTTGGTGTGAATGTTGCCCAGAAATTGCCCCTTGGAACATGCCAGTTTTGACAGCATTGGCATAGCAAGCAATCCTCATGAAAAGAAGTCCAGAAATCATCTACAGGTAGTCCTCAACTTACAACCTCAACAGAGGCCAAAATGTCTGTCGCTAAGCGAGAAAGATGACTTTTGCCCCATTTTATGAGCTTTCTTGCCACAGCTGTTCAGTGAATCACTGCAGCTGTTAAGTTAGTAGCATGGTTGTTAAGTGAATCTGACTACCCCTTTGACTTTGCTTGCTAATTATTCAAATTTTGATCGTGTGACCACAAACACTTTATGCTGTGATATGTGAAAAACAGTCATAAGTCACTCTAACTTCAAATGGTCACTAAAAGAATGGTTGTAAACCAAGGACTACTAGTTAATGGAGAGTACAGAGCCTGTAATATCTTAGATATAGATAAACTACCATTTCCAGCAATCCCAGATAGCAAGACCAAAAGTGTGGTATTCTGGGATTGTAAATGAACATTTAAAAGGTTTTTAAGATCCAATTGGCCAATTTATTATATGCTGTCATGCTCTCTCTTTTCTTCAGATGCTTCCCCATTGGAATTTCATCTATGTGTGTGCTCACACAAGTATGTGCATTTCCTTTACAAAACCATCAATACAAAACCTGAACTAATTTTATTGCATAATGTTTATTAAAAGAACATTTTAAAATATTTTAAAAACAACAGAGTCAAGAAGGACTTGAAGGCTCCTGTTCTGACCAAGGCTTCCTTAGAAGTACAAAACACAATCTTAAGGCCCGGTCCCACTGGCCGACGGATGCAAAACATATGCATAAAGGACACAGCGGACGAGCAAAATTTCGGGGGTGGCTCCATCCGTTGTTATCCGCTCTAAAAAGTGGCCCAAATTTGCATAAACAGAACAGAAAAGAACAGAAAGGAATGGACGGGGGTAGTACATAGCGGGGATGTTAAACGGATGTTCGTAGGAAGCCTAGTGGATGGAAGCGGATGGAAGCGGATGACACTTCCGAAGGGGTTTCGGGGGAGAATTTTGAAGCGGACACATAGCAAAAGGGGCGGATGCATAGCGGATGAAACGGATGCATCACGGACGCCTAGAGGGAACAAAGGGGATGCCACGTGGATGTATATCGGATGCAAAGCGTACACTGCGCATGCGAGGAGTATGAATTGCGTCAGCTCCGCGGATATAAAAGGATACAGTACGCACGCAGTCAGCATACAGGGGAAAGACATGCTGCCACATACATCTTGCAGGAACACCATGGTTCGTCAGGCAAGAAGAGGAAGCCTGCGCCTACTTGTTCAAGCCCTGGCAAGGTGAAGAAGGCCTGAACCAGCATCCCACCCCCTGGCACTGACTCTGAAGCTGCTGCTGCTGCTGCTGTAATGGACCAGCCCCAAGGCCCTCAAAGCCCTGCTTCTGAAGGCCCTGCTGCTCAAGCCCCGGAAGGCCCTGCTGAAGCCCCTGCCAGAGGGAGGAAGAGGTAAGGGAAGGAGAAGGGAGAGAGGAAACAGTACACCGTTTCCGAGGAGCATGAGGATGAGGTGCTGGAATGGCTGAGGGAGAACGAGTACCTCTGGAGAAAGGGCCACAGACTCTATCGTGACACCAAGAAGAAGCAGGCAGCTTGGAGAGATAAGGCAGAGAGCCTGGGGTACACTGCAGAAGTACTCCTGGGATGGTGGAAGCACATGCACACCTGGTATGCCTAGCTACACCTCAAGAAATCCGGGCAGGCTGCTGTTAAGCTCACTGACTGGGAGATGTACGTCATGGCCAAGTGCAGTTTCCTGGAGGGTGAGATCCGCCACCGAGGAGCAGCCCCTCTAAGACCCCTCTCCCTCAGACAGCCCACAGACAGCCAGTCCTCTTCCAGCCAGGAGCCAGCGAGCCTGTCCAGGCAGGAGTCTTCAGGAGGCCCCATGGGAGAGACCCCCCCGACAGCTGCACTCCCCATGCCGGCAGACTTGGAGGATCCCGTGGAGGATGACGCCCTGCTGTCACAAATGGAGGGAGAAGCAGCAGCCACCAGAGGCCAACCCACCCCCACCTCCACCCCCAGCTCCATAGGATGCAGGCAGAGAGGCAGACTGGAGAGCCAGAGCCACACTGTCCTGTTGGAGATCAGGGACACAATGAAGACCAGCACAGAACTTCTTTCTCAGCTGGTCCACTTGGACAGAGGATCCTCCAGCCACCATACTTTCATCACTGACGTCAGCCACACCCTCAGGGATATGCCCGAGGCCCAGTACCAGGTGATGAAGAAGAAGATAACAGCATTTCTGCACAACCCTCAAGGCCCAGCTGAAGCTGCTCCTACCCAGTCCAGGTCTGCTCCTCCACCCCAGGCGATGTCACAGCCCTTCCATGGCTTTCAACAGCCCCTCACCTACCAAGGTTACTACTACCAGGACTTCCCACAGCACAAGCAGAATTTCCCAGTCCAAGCCCAGGTTCATCGCACGCCACAGATACCAGTCCTCACCCAGCTGCAGACCAGACAGCCCCACTACACTCCTCCTTCCTCCACCCCACAGCCAAGCCCGTCAACGGACAATCTGTCATCAGTATTGGGCCTGACATCTCAAGTCCTTGATGAAGGGCCTCTCAACCTCACGGGACTGAGTCAGCTCTCGGATAGCTTCCTGAACACACCACCACCTGTTGTACCCTCAGGGCCAAGCACCCCTATGCTGCCTCAGACCAGCACTCAAGCCACAGCCACCTCCATAGTCCCTGCCCGCTTAACAGCTGAGACCATGGACATGACTCAGAGTGACTGAGAATAGTGTCAGAGACTGAGTTGTTTACTTGTTAAGTTTATCTTTGCTTAAGACACTTTATTTGGTTCATTTTGCTTATTTAATACAGTCATAAAGTTTAGCTAAGAAAGTTTATCTTTGCTTAACACACTTAATACACTTTACTTGGTTCATTTAGCTTATTTAATAAAGTCATAAAGTTTACCTAAGAAAGTTAATAAACTTTATCTTTGCTTCAGACACTTGGTTTACTTGGTTTATTTTTTTCTTAATAAAGTGTTGGTGAAAACTTTGAAAAAATGGTTAAGCCTTTGCATGCTTGTGGGATAGATAAGGATAGTTGTGGGATAGATAAACCTCCACTGCAACCATAGTGGGACTGTATGGTCCACCATCGCAGCTGCCACACATATGGACCTTTATTATCAATAACAATTTATTCATTGATCAACACATTTTAAAATAAACAAAGCTCTTTATTAATGCCCTATTCATTGTAGGACCACTCAACATACATGGCACAATCTCATCAGTGTTATGCGACAGCCTCAAAGGAAGCATCCATTAATCATCTATCATCCTGTCTTGCCACTCCACTGCTCCAGCTGGGGAGTTGCACCAGTGTCTCAGTAGGTTGCGCTGCTTCTTCCCTTCACGTGAAGCTCTGTTGGGGCCTTGTACATCCACAGTGTCTATCAGGTTATGTCCTTGTCTCCATTCACCAGGCTCCATGTCCCCATTCCCTTGTTGATGGTCGACAAGTCTGTCCTACAACACTGGATAGCGGGTGCGCATGAGATTGTGCAGGATGCAGCAAGCTTCCACGATTTTCCTCACAGTCTCTGGGTCATGCTGCATGGTGGTGAGAAGTATCTGGAACCTGTTGGCCAGGATGCCAAAGGCGTTCTCCACCACCCGTCTTGCCCTGGGCAGCCTGTAGTTGAAGATCCTTTCTTCACGGGTGAGGCATCTTGAACTGTACGGCTTCATGAGGTAGGTTCTGAGGGAGAAAGCGTCATCCCCCACGATGAAGTAGGGCACATCTGATGAGATGTGTCATCACCATGAGAAGCGTCATCACCATGATGAGGTTGCGTTCCAGCCCATCCTTGAGGTCACTAGCATTGTATACCTGGCCATCTGAAGCTGACCCGTTGCCTGAAGCATCAATGTAGATGAACTTGTAGTCAGCATCTACCATGGCCAAGAAGATGATACTGAAGAAGCCCTTGTAGTTGTAATAAGTGGACCCTGAGTTGGCTGGAGCTTTGCAGGCCACGTGCTTCCCATCTATGGCTCCAACGGTGTGGGGAAAGTTCCACCTCTGATACCACTCTTCTGCAAGTTTTATCCAGCCTTGTTCAGTGGTGGGGCACTTGAGGAGCTCCTCCATGTATTCTTCAATGATGGCCTATACTACTTCTCTGACCACTTTGCTGATGCTGTTGTGTGGCACCCTCCATGCATACTGCATGTTTCTGTATGTGGTTCCAGAGGCCAGGTGCCGCAGAGTCAATGCCACCTTCAGTCCAGGGTCCAGGTTGGGACGGAAGTTGGTGCTAGGCTAGGTCAACCTGGGTCTCAGACGCTCTACAAGTTCATCAAACATGGCTGGTGGCATCCTCATGAACTGATGGAATACACGAGGGTCTTAATTCCTCAGCTCCACCATCAACTGGTCATACAGTCCAAACTCCATTCTTCTCATGATCCCTCCTCGGACCCACACAGCTCTTAGACATCTCCTTCTTCTCCTTCTGTGTAAACTTGAAACAGTCTGAACAGGTTTTGGTTCTGGTGATGAATGAGCGCAGCTATCATATGGGCTGTGTCATCATCCATAGTGGAGAACAACTGATAATGTTGAAGACCAAGACCAAGGGTGAAGAGGTCTGTACACCACGGCTGCTGGACTCTGAGATCCAGATGATTTTCTCCCCCTTTTTATAGAAAATATTGGTTGTCCGCTAGGTGTCCTTCTACATACTCTAGACATACTCCAGACATCCTAAATATATGAGATACATCCCAGATACAAACATTTTGTCCATTTTGAATACTTTATATACGAGATGAATCCGCTTACATCCTTTCTATTTCCATGCTACTAATGCTGTGTAGACGTTCTGTGTACCTTTTGTTTTCTCCCTCTTTCTGTTTTCAGCTGCAGCGGATGTGAATTGAGGGAATGGCCAGAGGATGCAGAGAGGATGCAGAGGATGCAGAGGATGCAGAAAGGATACAGCGGATGTTTAATGGATGATAACGGACATAGAATGTTTGTTGCCCGTATATGTTGCGGATGTACATCGTACGCGGCGGAAAGTTCATCCGTTCACAAAGTTTTGTGCGGCTCAAAACTTCTTGCATGGATGAAATCGCCGTGGACAGATGCTCGATGGATTAAGCATATGAAACACGTATGCAGTGAGTACACAACAGATGCATAGCATTTTCCAACGGATGGCAAGCTTTTTTTAACATTTTATGTCCTCTTTGCATCTGTAAGTGCAGTGGGACCGGGCCTTTAGTGTTGGCAAAACCTCTTTTATTTCAATGGCTATGAATTACGTTTATTCACAGCCTGCAAGGCTTCACAAACAGTCTTTCAAGGGAACGTTTACAAACACCCACCTTATCACACTTGGAATGCTGCCAGAGAACTAATTGCCAAACGCAGGGCAAGGCCAATCTTGACCCAGAGTCTTTTCAAAGCTTGAATCAACCATACAAACTAATTGCTTCCTGCAAAAGCTCACGTCCCATTTGCTCCTCTTTTATGCCCTATAGGAGGGGCCAATCATCTCTGAGGTGTGGCCTTACTCCTGAGTCGACCCTGCTTTCTCAATTGTTCTTGTCATCTGATAGCCCTGCGCATGTGCAGACTGGGAACCGGTTCCAGAAACTCCCCCACCTCACTGCTGTCTGAGTCTGAAGGCAGCTGATGACTGCCAGCCTGCCCTGGCCCCATTTCTGCCTCTGATACAGAGCCCTTGTCCGAGCCCTCCCCAGACTCCAGGACTGGCCCAGGTGTCTCCCCAACCTCCTCACTACTGTCCAACTCTGCTTCCAGCTCTGTCAGCTGCCGGCAGGCCACGACAGCTCCATGTAATGTACCATGGTTGATTTAACCACAACAATGGGCTGTGTCTACATAACCTACTAAGCCATAAGTGATGATTAAGTCATTGGTTAAATCATTGGTTAAATCACCAGGCTAGAAACCAGGAGACTATAAGTTCTAGTTCTGCCTTAGCCATGAAAACTGGCTGAGTAACTTTGGCCCAGCCACTATCTCTCAGCCCAAATCACCTCACGGGGTGGTTGTCATGAAGGAAAACAGAAAGAGGAAGGAGTGTTAGATACCCTTGCTGCCTTGTGCTATTTATACAGGCAGGATATAAATCAATCAGTAAATGATCTGTATGCCGCAGTGGATGGTTTTTCCATACTTCATCCTGAATCACCAAGAAGAATCCAATTTCCTTCTGTTTTCCACATATAGATAGATAGCCCCTACCAGGCTCTCAATGCTGGTCATGAAACAAAAATACTCAAGCTAAAAATGAAGTAATCGCTTGCGCTTGCCAACTCCAGTTATTTGGAAAGAGGTGGAAATACAGGGTTTGGTGCTTGCAAATGCTTTAGAATTGTCACCTCCATTCCAAGGATAAATGTTTCTTAAGGACAACTGTGATTACAGTCAGTCTGAAAAAGGACAGCAATTGTATCTTAATAGCTGACTTGGCCAAGATGACAGCGATGTGATTTCAGTTAAAAAAGAAACTGCCCAAGATTGGGCTGGTCAGCTTCAATTTTCCATCAGCCTGGCTGTAATTTGGAGAATGGTTCATTTCCACCGTGAAAACTGGACAGTTAAAAAAAGGTAGATTGTTCAACATCGGCACAAACAACAATAACCAAATAGTGACCAGTTCTATCTTGTAAGCAAAAAAAAAAAAAAAAAACTTGTTATCCTCTGCACCCAAAGTTAATTTCCCCTTTCTATTTTACTGCTTTTCTTTGACTTTTGGACTGCAAATGTGATTTGCTTTTCTCTGAATAATGCACATGGCTGGAAAATTTACAGTGTTTTCTTATTTTTTAAAAAAATCCCTAAAAGCAACACATTACATTAAGCCCATGTCACATTGCCCAATGGATGCAAAAAAGACACAATGGACGAGCAAAATGTTCCATCCGTTATTATCCGCTCTCAAAAGGGGCAAAAATTTGCATAACCGGAGCAGATAACACGGATGCGGGGAGAACGCAGGGCGAATGGAAAGCGGATGTGGAACGGAAGCCCAGCGGATGGAAGCGGATGGGAGCGGATGGCACATCCACAAGGCTTCTGGGGGGCCGCAGCAAAGCGGACACGGAACGGATACAGCGGATGCATAGCGGACGCGGAACGGATGAAGTGGATGCACAGTGGATGCACAGCGGATGCACAGCGGATGCACAGCGGAAGCCTAATGGATGCCTGGCGTTAATTGCGCATGCGGGGAGGATGCATTGCGTCAGCCCCGCGGATATAACGGAAGCAGCTCGGAAGCAGGTCGCCATTCAGAGGAAAGACCTGCTGCCGGACGGATTGGCTGCCTTGCCTGCCCTGCCTGCATGTCTGCCTGCAAGCTTTGCTTCCCGCCTTGCTGCCAGCCTTGGTGCCAGCCTGCCTGCAAGCCTTGCTGCCAGCCGGTCTGCCTGCCAGCCTTGCTGCCTGCCTTCCTGCAAGCCTTGGTTCATGTCTGCCTGCCAGCCTTGGTGCCTGCCTCCCTGCCAGCCTTGGTGCCAGCCTGCCTGCAAGCCTTGCTGCCAGCCGGTCTGCCTGCCAGCCTTGCTGCCTGCCTTCCTGCCAGCCTTGGTTCATGTCTGCCTGCCAGCCTTGGTGCCTGCATGCCTGCCAGCCTTCCTGCCAGCCTTGGTGCCTGCCTCCCTGCCAGCCTTGGTGCCTGCCTTGGTGCCAGCCTTCCTGCCAGCCTTGGTGCCTGCCTGCCTGCCAGCCTTCCTGCCAGCCTTGCTGTCTGCCTGCCTGCCAGCCTTGGTGCCTGCCTGCCAGCCAACCTTCCTGCCAGCCTTGGTGCCAGCCTCCCTGCCAGCCTTGCTGCCAGCCTTGGTTCCTGCCAGCCTCCCTGCCAGCCAGCAACCCCACAACCATGCGGAAGCACAGCAAGCCTCAGCCATCTGCTGCCAGCCCTTGCAAGAGGGACAGGGCTACCATCCCGCCCCCTGGCCCTCACTCTGGTTCTGCTGGGGCTTCTGCAGCACGGGCTCACTCTTCTGGGGCTGGGGCTTCTGCTGCTTCTGCTTCTGGAGGAGCTGATGACAAGCACTCCAGCACCAGCCACCTCCACAGCACCTGCACCCTTCACCCATGAGACTGAGCAACCAAGAGGAGTGCCAGAGACTCATTTTTGTTTTATAGCTTGTTGTTAATAAAGTCTATTTTTGATTCACACACTTGCTTCATTTCTTTTTTTGAATAAAGTCTTGCTGGAAACTTTTAGAAATGGTTTAAGCCTTTGCATGCTTGTGGGATGGGTAAGGATAGCTTTGGGATGGGCAGGGATACCTGTGAGATGGGTAATAGCTGTGGGATGGGTGAGGATAGCAGTGGGATAGATAAACCTCCAGTGCAAGCATAGTGGGACTGTATGGTCCACCCTCCCAGGTGCCACATCTATGGCCCTTTTTTATCAATAATAATGTAATAATTATCCACACATGTCAACATAAACACAACTCTTTATTAAACGCCCTGTTCATTGTAGGCCAACCCAACATACATGACCCAATCTCATCCGTGTGATGAGACAGGCTGAAGGAAGCATCCATTAAGCATCTACCATCCTGTCTTGCCACTCCACTGCTCCAGCTGGGGAGTTGCACCAGTATCTCAGGAGGTTGTGCTGCTTCTTCGCTTCATGTGAGGCTCTGTTGGGGCCTTGCACATCCTCAGTGTCGATCAGGTTTTACCCTTGCCTCCATTCCCCAGGCTCCATGTCCCCATTGCCTTGCTGACGGTCCACAAGCCTGTTCTGCAAGACTAGATAGCGGGTGCGCATGAGATTGTGCAGGATGCAGCAAGCTTCCATGATCCTCCTCACGGTCTGTGGGCGATGCTGCATGGTGGTGAGAAGTACCTGGAACCTGTTGGCCAGGATGCCAAAGGTGTTCTCCACCACCCGCCTTGCCCTGGACAGCCTGTAGTTGAAGATCCTCTCTTCACAGGTGAGGACTCTGGAAGTGTAGGGCTTCATGAGGTTGGTTGTGAGGGAGGTGTCATCCCCCACGATGAAGTAGGGCACATCTTGCATGTCGTTGGGCAGGGGTTCTGGATCTGGGAAGCCCACAATGAGGTTGCATTCCAGCTCCTCCTTGAGGTGACTGGCATTGTATACCTGGGCATCTGAAGATGAGCCGTTGCCTGAAGCATCGATGCACATGAACTTGTAGTCAGCATCGACCATGGCGAAGAGGATGATGCTGAAGAAGCCCTTGGAGTTGAAATAAGTGGACCCCGACTTGGGTGGTGCTTTGCAGGCCACGTGCTTGCCATCTATGGCTCCAATCCACTTCTGATACCACTGCTCTGTAACTTTCTTCCATCCTTCTTCAGTGGAGGGGTACTGGAGGAGCTCCTCCTTGTATTCTTCGATGATGGCTTGCACCACTTCTCTGACCACAATGCTGATGGTGTTGGATGGCACCCTCCAGCCGTACTGCATGCTCCTGTTGGTGGTCCCTGAGGCCAGGTGGCGCAGGGTGAGTGCCACCTTGAGCCCAGGTTCCAGGCTGGGCCGGAAGCTGGTGTTTGCCTTGGTCAACCTGGGTGTCAGCCACTGCACAACTTCGTCAAACATGGCTGGAGGCATCCTCATGAAGTTCTGGAACGCCCGAGTGTCTTCGTTCCTGAGCTCCACCATCAGCTCGTTGTACAGTCCGTCCTCTGCTCTTCTGACGAACCATCTTCGGACCCAGACTCTTTTTGGCTGCCTCTTTTTCTTCTCGCAGTAGAGTTCACAGAGCCTGCAGATGGCTTCGCACTGTTGCAGAACGATGGTGGCTGCCAAAAGGACTTTGTTGCAATCCACGGTGGACATGACTGGATGCTGTGGAAGAGGAAGAGTCAGATGAAGGCTGCAGAGGTCTGCACCGCTGGGCTGCTGTTCTGAAAGTGAGATGCAGATGAGTTGCTCCCCCTTTTTATAGGAAATATAGGTTTTCCGCTAGGCATCCTCTAGGCATCCTGTAGACATCCTTAATATCCGAGATAGGTCCCCTCTGCGAACGTTTTTTCCGTTTTAAACGCTTTGTTTCCGTGCTGCATCCGCTAGGCATCCGTTCTGCATTCGTTCTGCATCCGTTCCATTTCCTCCCCACGTCCGGGTGGATGGAGTTGCGCGGATGCCTAGCGGGTGCCTAGTGGATATAGCGGATGCGTAACGGATGCGTAGCGGATGCCTAGCGGATGCGTAGCGGATGCAGAACGGACTAACTGGATACATTTTCCGCGCAAAAGTTTTGGGCAACCCAAAACTTTTGGAATGGATGAAATGTCAATAAACGGATGCTGGACGGATAGAGAGGAAGCAAAATGGACACAGTGAGTACATCGCCTTTTCCAACAGATGGCAAGCTTTTTTGTCCGTTTTACATCCTCTTTGCATCCGTTGGTTCAGTGTGACATGGGCTTTAGGAGCGTTAGGGATGTATTGAAACAAGAGCAATCACAAAACCAAAAGAAGGAAGGAAGGAAGGAAGGAAGGAAGGAAGGAAGGAAGGAAGGAAGGAAGGATTGGAATAGAAGACCTTCATGCTCTCTTCGAACTCTGTTACTGTTATCTTGATTTTCTCCAGGAGCTCAAGGTGACTTACATTTTATTCCAACTGCTACGACAGAGCTGTAGGTGGGACTGAGAAAGACTGGCTGAAAATCATCCTGGTAGTTTCTCGAGCTGTCATCCCTTCAGAGCAGGAGTGGGCTACTACGGGTTCATCTGGGTTCAGGTGAACCCGTAGCTAATGTTATGCCTGGTTCGGCGAACTGCCAAATCCCACCCTGGCTGGCCAAGTCTACCCTGCCTCGCCCCAACCCAGGAATCTCCATGTGGCCCATTTTGGTGAGTGCAGGGTCTGCACGGAAGCTCGGGGAGGGTGAAAAACGGGCCTCTTGGAAGTTCCAGAAGTCCAAAAACGGGCCCGTTTCCAGCCTCTGGATTGCCTCTGGAGCCCAAGAGAGGCCATTTTCACCTTCCTAGAGGCTCAAGGAAAGCCTCCGGAGTCTGGGAAGGAGGCTGGCTAGGCCACACCCATTGTGGCCACACCCACCCAGCAACTGGGCAGAGAACCAGTTGCTGAAATGTTTGAAGCCCACTCCTGCTTCAGAGTATTGGGTACAGACTAGGAACCAGAATTATAAATTCTAATGCTACTGTCATGCCCCTGTTGGAGACTGACTCCGAGGAAGAGGACAGCCAACAGGGAGTGGAAGTGTGGCTCCAGAGGTTGTGGAGGAGACTGGGGAAGGTCAGAGGCTGGCTGGGCAGTCAGAGGAAGACCCAGACCCATCCACTCTCCAACCTAGGGCACACAGGGAGGAGAGGATAAGGGAGAGAGGTGGTCTACTGGGGAGGAGAGGGCCTTGGTCCTCTTTATGGGCTGCAGCTGTGAGAACTGGTTAAAAGGACGGACATGCGTATGGGCCAGTGCTGGAAACAAAGTGTGGAAATATTTCTAGTCTGTCATTCCTGTCTGAGCATGGCATCCTTCCCAGTGTGTGTTCCAATATCTGTGGACATCTTCAAGCCCTTATCTTGCCTGGTTCCCTTAACTGCTTCAATGTGGTTTGTGTTGTTTTTACTCTTTATAATTTATAGGCATTTTTAGTTTAAACAGTATTGCCTCATTTTCGTAACTGATTGTGGAGGAGTTTTTTTGTCTCCAGTCAAGGATATTAGGAGCTTGGAAGCAAAGTAAAGGAATAAAAGGGGCTTTACTTGTTTTTGTGACTGTGTTTATTTTGTATCCCACCCTGGGTCATCACAGCTATTTTTATTACTACAGTAAAAGAAACTTGCCTGTCTGAATGTGATTCCCCCACCTTCCCATTATCTTAGCATAAGGGAGCATTAGGGATGATACATTCTGAGACACTTTATCAAATTACAGATAGTCCCTCAACTTAGGTTCTCAACTGAGCCCAAAATTTCCCGTTACTACATGAAACATTTTAAAGTGAATTTTGCCTCATTTTACAAACTTTCTTACCGCTGCTATTAAGCAAATTAGTGCAGTTGTAAAGTTAGTAGTATGGTTGTTAAATGAACTTGCCTTCCCCTTGTTGACTTGCTTGTTAGAAGGTCACAAAAGGGGATCACATGATCCTGGGACACTGCGACCATCATAAATACAAGTCAGTGGCTATGAGGATGCTACATCGGTCATAATTGTGAAAAACAGTCATAAGTCACATGATCTCAGGACTCTGCAACCATCATAAATATGAACTAGTTGCCAAGCATCCAAATTTTGATCACCAGACCCTGGGGATGCTGCAATGGTTCTGTGAAAAATGGTCACAAGTCTTCTTTTTTTCAGTGATGTTATAACTTCAATAAACAATCTGTTCTAAGGGTCAGGATTCCGGCAGTTACTCCAATTAAATAATGAGCCTTGAGCCACACTCCCAAAACTAAAAAAGATTTATTTGAAGGTAACATTCTACATCCGGCATTTACCTGGGCATAGCCAACTTTGAGATACAGAATTCACTGTCACCCTTGATCCTGCTTTTTCCCCCACCCCTCAGGGTGTATCATCCAACTAAAACTGTCCATAGCCAAGAGTCATCAATCATGCTCTCCAATTAGATTTTTGCCTGGCAGAAGCTTCAGTCATCTAATCAGTCTTTGAAGAAAATATGAATGGAATGTACTTTCGATTCCACATTGCCACCTGCTCTTTGAAACTCCCCCACCTCTTTCTGTTGTCAACTATAAAATGTGTGTACAAAATGTTTCATGAGTTGACAGTAAGTCAAGGACTACCTGTACATTTCTGTCCCAGACTTAGATTTCCTTTATCTGACCTTAAGTGCAGCTCTTCTTCCTCTTCAAAATTATTCCCACTGACCATTACAAGACCTGAATCTGGACCAGAATCTGGGTCTAATCCAGGGGTCTTCAAACTTGACAGCCTTTAAGACTTGTGGACTTCAACTCCCAGAATTCCTGAGCGAACATGACTGGAGGAGGAATTCTGGGAGTTGAAGTCCACAAGTCTTAAACTTGCCAAATTTGAAGATATTTGGTTTATTTCTTTAAGACAGGGGTCCCCTGTCCCCTTAAAGAACTTTAGGACTTGTGGACTTCAACTCCCAGAATTCTTCCTCCATGCATGTTAGCTCAGGAATTCTGGGAGTTGAAGTCCACAAGTCTTAAACTTGACAAGTTTGAAGACCCTTGGTCTAATCCAACACCTTAACCACTACACCAACTTTACTCCTCCCTCCCATGCTTCCCTCCTCACCAATATTGGAGGATTCCCACAATGACTAGAGGCTCATGGTTACAAATAATTTGCAACCCTTTGTTCAGAGACCCTTACAACAGTGCTGAAAAACATGATTTATGACTGTTTTTCACACGATTGTTGCAGCATCCCCATGATCACATGATCAAAATTTGGACACTTGGCAACTGATTTGTGTTTATGACAGTTGCAGTGTCCCAGGGTCATGTGACTACATTTTGCAACCTTCTGACAAGCAAAGTCAATGAGGAAGCCACATTCACTGAACAACCTACTACTAAGTTAACAGCTGCAGTGATTCACTTAAGAATTGTGGCAGGAAAGGTCTTAATATGAGGCAAAACTCACTTAACAACTATCTCACTTAGTAACAGAAATGTTGGGCACACTTGTGGTCACAAATCAAGGACTAACTAAAAAAAACTATGGTAGTTTCCCCTTTCTCTCTCTGAGATCTGCTAAGGGAGAGACGGACTGGAGTATTAAGTTCCTTTCTTCTTTCCCAATTAATTATAGTCAATGGCTTTTGGATTGCAGAATCATTCCTAAGGCAAGCAACGAAGTTCTTACATGGCTAAAAGTCTGTAGGGATTGTCAGTCATCCAGATTGTCCTAAAGGGGCTTTTTTCAGGAAGCAACTGCACTTTCTTGTTTTTCATTTGAAGGCATCTCACTTCTCATCCAAGGGATGAGAAGGGGTGAACACCCTTAGAATGGTGTTGGAATATGAATGAATTTCCAGAAAAATTGCAGACTACAGGAACCATTAAGGACTTACTCAGGTGACCCTGAGGACACAGATTTGAAAGTTCAGAAACATCCAAGGACACCCAAGTCCTTCAACGACCCTCAAAAATGATGCAAATGACCAGCTGTCTGCAAAGGATATAAATCCTTCCGTTCCCCACCATTCAGTCAGAGCTGATGAAGCTTCTTGGAGGAGAAGCGAAACGTCTTCAAAAGAAAAAGACAAGAAAGTCCAGTTGCCTCCTGAAAAAAGCACCTTTGGGATTCTTGCATGGCTTTTATGCTGACTCAGTGGCTCCTGTACTTAAGAAACCCTCATCTTGAAAGCTCTCTCTACCACTTCTATAATTTCTTAAGAACAAACCTGATGTGCTGGCTGAACAATATCGCTCGGGGAAGGGCATGATTTCCCCAGACGTCTTTTCAATTTTGGGTAAGAATGCATTTTCACTCTGATTTGCCCATCCAAGCCAAGGTTTATTGTAACTTTTTCCAAATAAGATGATCTATACAAAGTGGTGTGAAAATTACTCTGCAAAGCAGATCCATTACTTTCTATGAATTTAAGCAATTTTAGGTGCATCATCGTTATCTTTTATTACTTTTGCAACATTTTTAAAAAATCTTTTCTTCTGCATATGTTTGTACTCTGTTACAGGGCCATTGAGATCCTTGTCTCTAATTGGACTCAGCCTCTTTTCTTCAAGTCCACTTCCTTTTCCCTTTTAACTGGACCAAAAAAATAACCTTTTATTTCAAAGCAGCAAGATGGAGCTCAGCAACCATTTATTGATTGTCCCCAGATGTCCAGATCATTGCCTAACCCATCTTTTCAATCAGCTTGTGCTGCAACAATCGGTCCTTACATTTCCAGTGTCCAGTTTTTGCAGCCAAAATAGTTTTATTCCGACAAAAACAATGGTCAGGGGGAAAATAAATGTGGTTTGGAAAATCCACAAGTTTTGGAAACTACAAAAGAAAAGTTAGAGGGGGAAAAAAAACCATACAATGAAAACAAAAACAGGAATAAGAAGATTATTGAGCCATCCTATAGTTTAGTTTTAATTTACTTTAAAATTATTGATTGGTTACTCAATCATATAGAAAACACAAGACCGCAAGTTCAGTTGAAAAATTAAAAATTAAAAAATCAGTGGTGGGATTCAAACATTTTTACTACCAATTTTGTGGGTGTGGTTTGGTGGGCATGGCAGGGGAAGGATACTGTAAAATCTCATTCCATCCCCACCCCAGTAACCTGCTTTCCAGCTCTGTTCTCCTGTTCAGGGCAACAAAAGAAGACCCAGCCCATCAGTTGGGACTCGGGAGGCAGCGAAGAGGCAGGGCCAGTCAGAGGTGGGATTTGCTGGTTCTCCGAACCACTTAAAATTTATTCTACCATTTCTCCAGAACTGATCAGAACCTGCTGAATACCACCTCTGGTATATATGTGCAGGATGTATATTCAGGTAAATGTGTCACCGATAGAAGAGAATAGTTGCAGTTCAGGGTTGAACTGTGGGCTCCTTGTTGTTCTCTGAGCTTGGTTCAATGTGCTGATGATGTTACCTGGTTTGGTAATGAAATATCTACAAGGAAAAAACCATCTCAGAGCACATTAAGGACCCCAAAGTACAAGTTATCTGGATCTGAACAGTGTAGTTCTTAATTAAGCAGAGTTGATTATAAACTTGGCAGTTCTACTATCTATTGTATATATTAAATGCCCTAAAGAAAGTAGGACAGTTTGCTCTCAGATGTATAGCAATAGCCACAGCACCTAGACTTATATACCGTTTACAGTGCTTTACAGCCCTCTCAAAGTGGTTTACAGAGTCAGCATATTGCCCCCAACAATCTGGGTCCTCATTTTACCCACCTCTTTGGAAGAGCTTCATAACTCCCGCTGCCTTAAGAAAGTTCAAAACATTCTCAAAGATCCATCTCATCCTGGGCTGAACAAATAGGCTGAAAAACAGCTTCTATCCCAGGGCAGTAACTCTATTGAATTCTACTGTATAGTGCCTTGATGATGAACCTATGGCATGCGTGCCACAGGTGGCACACAGAGCCATTTGTGTGGGCATGCAAGCCCTAGCCAAACTTACCTCACTACACATGTGCGTGCCTCCCAGATGATTTTTGGCCTATTTGAGGCCTTTTTCAGCCTCCCAGAGGCTTGTGGGAAGCCTCTGCAGTCTTTGGAGGCTGAAAAACAGGCCCATTTCATCACTTCCTGTATTTCCAGAAATACTGGAAGTGACAAGACAGGCCCATTTTTCGGCCTCCAAAGGCTACAGAGGCTTTCCTTGAGCCTCTGGGAGGCTGAAAAAGACCTCAAATGGGCCAAAAATCAGCTGGGAGGCGCACACATGCGCAGTGCAGGTAAGGGGGTAGGGGGATCATGCGTGCATGTGCAGGTTGGCATGGGGGGCCTGAGCCCCAAAAGGTTAGCCACCACTGGTATAATGCAATATTATCAGGGGGTTTCAATTCAGTGTATATAATGTGAAGGATGTGTGTTTGTATTTATTTTCATAGTCATAATGTACATTGAAGACGGTATTTAATTTATGAGGTGCAATGACAATAAAGTAAACTAAACTAAGCTAAACTCAGAAGGATGGAAGGCTGAGTCAACCTCCTTTGCTTTATCTCTTCATCCAACATGAACATGAAACATTGGAAAATGGTAGCTGATGTGCCGTCCAAGAATAAAATTACAACCCCATGTTGTTACCCCAGTGTGCATTTCATCAATTTCAACCATTGGTCAAGAAAGCAAACTTGACCAAAAAAGATTTCCAAGGAGTAGCCTAATATTTCAAGAACAACATAAGGCAATTGTCAAAAATGCTGTAAAGTCAAGCTATATTTTATATAATACAGTTACTGCTCTGGTTAGGGTAATATTTTTCAACCTTGGGAACTTTAAGAGGGATAGACTTCAACTCTCATAATTTCCTAGTTAGCCATACTGCCTGGGGAATTCGGGAAGCTGAAATCCACGCCACTTAAAGTTGCTAAGTTTGAGAAACACTGGATTAAGGCTTAATGAGTTTTGCCCTTCAGAGGTTGTTTAAATGTAGCTTTCCTCAGCTTATTCAGCACTATCATGGATCAAGAAGGATGAGAGATATAATCCAGCAACTTCTAAAGAGCCAGAGAAGGCCCAGCCCAGCCAATTTTTCCATTTTTGGAGCAGTAAAACTTGTATAAATTAGTACCAAAATCAACCGAATCCACACATTTTCAAAAAAGGATGCAATGAAAAGAGTACGGAGGCCTTACTTCAAAGCTGTCCTTTGAAATTTATCAAGCAGATGGAGATCACAAGGTAACTCAGTGGAAAGGAGACTGCAGAGATTTTTAAAATGAAGGCTCTTTCTAGGCATGTCATCTCAAGCAGAAGCAATTTGTATGCTGCCTTGTGTCATTTGATTATTTCCAGTTGAGCCAGATAAAAATCACTTAAGATCGGTAAGTAATGATGATTTCATTTTTCAGCTGGGAGGAAAAAAAATTGTTTTCTATTGACCTTAAAGGTGTCATTTATAGAGAAAAGTGATTGCACCTGATAGAAGGGAAACATCAGCAATTTCTTTCAGGAAGTTGAGGGCTGGATCTTCCTCAAGCAAATTGCTTAGGGAGAAGAGTCCTTTCAATTCCTTTCTGCTGGATCCAGTGATCCAATCAAGGATAAAACTTCATTCAGAGGCTGAAGGAAACCCCTAAGAATCCAAAGTTCAAGAGCTCCTGACAATTGGGGACCAGGGGTGATGGGACACTCCATAAATAAGATCCCTGTAAAGGAAAGTAGGCTGCTTGGACTCTCCACTTTAAGGTGCTTTCAAAATACTTTCAGCCATTCATATTCTTTCTCCTGTTAGAATGCCAACTAAAGTTCCTGCCGCAGGAGATTGGTTTCAGCCCCCAAATCTTCACCAGCAATTGAACTGAACTGAATTTAATTTAATTCCTCATCTCCCCCTGCCCTGAACTCTCCTGGGTGAATGACCTCTCACTATACTGGACTTGAAGCATCATGAACAATTGAAGAACAAGGAAGGAAGGAAGGGAAAGGGAAGGGAAGGGAAGAAAGGAAGCGATACATTGGCCATAGTCACTCTCAGTGTTGTATGTAGGGGTGCAATTCAACCTATGTAACAACCAGTTTAGTTCAATTGTGGTTATAAGTTGAGGACTACTTGTATTTGGTGACAAAAGGTTGCTCTATTTTTTTCCAGGTTCTGCAAACTGCCACAGTGAAGTATGGTGTGCAAAGGGGGGTGGATTTGCATCATTCACACAAGTATGAACAAGTGTGATCTTTCCTGACCCTCCCAATTCTCGATGGAGCCTTTTATTACTCAGTCTTTGTTTTGCTGTCCATAAAGGATAGGCTGCACCAGAACGTGGAGGTTCTATAAGCTTTTGCTTTTACCCCTTTAGGTAAAAAAATGAAAAATACAACACAGCTTTCCTTGCTCTTCAAGTGCCTAAGCATAATATTTTCTTGACACAGAGAGAGAGACATATGCTCTGGTCAATTCCAGGAGGACCCTGTGAATTGAAAGACTTGAACTAAATAAGCTCGGAAATCAAATAAATTACAAAATTGTCCAACACCTTAAAAAAGCATTAAAGGAGGATTGGGGATAAGCCATGGATTAGGGAAAGTACATCTTTAAGTACATTTTTATGTCATATTATTATTATTATTATTATTAGACAATTCATGCATGCCTAATAACAAGAAAATCAATTGATCTTAAGGCCTGGCTTTATTTTTTGAATAGAAATGTTGCTCCACATTATTCATGATTGTGGTTTAAGAGCCTTAGAGACAGCATTATAACTTAAGAAGTCAGACAGCTGATCAGGCCCTTCTGCAGAGTTAGGTTGTTGTTGTTTTTTAACCATGAACTAATGACTAAAGAATGACACTATGGAACATTGCAATTTTGAACAAGAGTTGTTCACAAGAGTTTTTTGGAAAATAGAGGGAAAGGGAGAAAACCAACATGGATTTTACCATTCCCAGCAATGTTTGTATTAAAGGTAAAAGTAAAGGCTCCCCTCGCACATATGTGCTAGTTATTTTCAGCTCTAGGGGGCACTGCTCATCTCTGTTTCAAAGCCAGAGAGCCAGCGTTGTCCGAAGACGTCTCTGTGGTCATGTGGCCAGCATGTCTAAACGCTGAAGGCGCACAGAACACTGCTACCTTCCCATCAAAGTGGTCCCTATTTTTTTACTTGCATTTTTTACATGCTTTCAAACTGCTAAGTTGGCAGAAGCTGGGACAAGTAATGGGAGCTCACTCCATTACGCGGCGCTAGGGATTCGAACTGGCAAACAGCCGACCTTTCTGATCGACAAGCTCAGCATCTTAGCCACTGAGCCACCTAATGTTTGTATTAGTATGATATTAAGTATTACAGCAGTATCATTATTAGTACAGATCCTTAGGGCCACAGTTAGAATTCAAATTTCTGTTGCTAATCAAGGCAGTTATTAAGCAGTTTGTATAAAATTTTATGACCTTTTTTGCCATGATTTAGTTTAGTTTACTTTATTGTCATTGTACCTCATACAACGAAATCAAACACCATCTTCAGTGCACATCATGACCATGACCATGAAAATTAACATTATTAAGTGAATCACTGCAGTTGTTAATTAAATCATACAGTCATTAAATGAGTCCAGCTTCCCCATTAATTTCACTTGTTAAATTGGATGGAGCTGGATGAGAGACTTGCAAATGGCAATCACATGACCCCAGGATATGGGAACTGTCATAAACATAGGCAGTCCTCAGCCTATGATTACAATTGAACCCAAAATTTATGCTGCGAAGTAAGAACTTTGTTAAATGAGTTTTGCCCCATTTTACAACTTTTCTCGCCACCTTTGTTAAGTGAATCACTGCAGTTGTTTAATTAGTAACATTAAGTGAATCTGGTTTCCCCAATTGACTTTGCTTGTCAGAAGGTTGCAAAAGGGGATCACATGACCCCAGGACACTGCAACCATCATAAACATGAGGCAGTTGCCAAGTGTCTGGATGTAAAGCCCATATCACACTGGCCAACGGATGCAAAAAGGACACAGCAGACGAGCAAAATGTTCCATCCGTTGTTATCCGCTCTCAAAAGGGGCAAAAATTTGCATAACCGGAGCGGATAACACTCACGCGGGGAGGACGCAGGGCGGATGCAAAGCGGATGCAGAACGGAAGCCCAGCGGATGGAAGCGGATGGGAGTGGATGGCACATCCGCTAGGCTTCCGGGGGGGCGCAGCAAAGCGGACGCGGAATGGATACAGTGGATGCACAGCGGATGCCGAATGGATGAAGCGGATGCACAGCAGATGCACAGCGGATGCACAGTGGAAGCCTAACAGATGCCTGCCGTTAATTGCTCATGCAGGGAGGATGCATTGCTTCAGCCCTGCGGATATAACGGAAGCAGGTCGCCATTCAGAGGAAAGACCTGCTGCCGGACACATCGACTGCCTTGCCTGCCCTGCCTGCATGTCTGCCTGCCAGCCTTGCTGCCAGCCTTCCTGCCAGCCTTGCTGTCTGCCTGCCTACAAGCCTTGGTGCCTGCCTGCCTGCCAGCCTGCCTGCCAGCCTTCCTGCCAGCCTCCCTGCCAGCCTTGGTTCCTGCCAGCCTCCCTGCCAGCCAGCAACCCCACAACCATGCGGAAGCACAGCAAGCCTCAGCCATCTGCTGCCAGCCCTGGCAAGAGGGACAGGGCTACCATCCCGCCCCCTGGCCCTCACTCTGGTTCGGCTGGGGCTTCTGCAGCACAGGCTCGCTCTTCTGGGGCTGGGGCTTCTGCTGCTTCTGGATGAGCTGATGACAAGCACTCCAGCACCAGCCACCTCCAAAGCCCCTGCACCCTTCACCCCTGGGACTGAGTGACCAAGAGGAGTGCCAGAGACTCATTTTTGTCTTATAGCTTGTTGTTAATAAAGTCTATTTATGATTCACACACTTGCTTCATTTCTTTTTTTTAATAAAGTCTTGCTGGAAACTTTTAGAAATGGTTTAAGCCTTTGCATGCTTGTGGGATGGGTTAAGATAGATGTGGGATGGGCAGGTATACCTGTGGGATGGGCAGGGATACCTTTGGGATGGGTAATAGCTGTGGGATAGATAAACCTCCAGTGCAAGCATAGTGGGACTGTATGGTCCACCCTCCCAAGTGCCACACCTACGGCCCTTTATTATCAATAATAATGTAATAATTATCCACACATGTCAACATAAACACAACTCTTTATTAAACGCCCTGTTCATTGTAGGCCAACCCAACATACATGGCCCAATCTCATCCGTGTGATGAGACAGGCTGAAGGAAGCATCCATTAAGCATTTACCATCCTGTCTTGCCACTCCACTGCTCCAGCTGGGGAGTTGCACCAGTGTTTCAGGAGGTTGCGCTGCTTCTTCGCCTCACGTGAGGCTCTGTTGGGGCCTTGCACATCCTGAGTGTCGATCAGGTTTTGCCCTTGCCTCCATTCCCCAGCCTCCATGTCCCCATTGCCTGGTTGATGTTCCACAAGCCTGTTCTGCAACACTGGGTAGCGGGTGCGCATGAGATTGTGCAGGATGCAGCAAGCTTCCACAATGTTCCTCATGGTCTGGGCTATGCTGCATGTTGGTGAGAAGTACCTGGAACCTGTTGGCCAGGATGCCAAAGGCGTTCTCCACCACCCGTCTTGCCCTGAACAGCCTGTAGTTGAAGATCCTCTCTTCACAGGTGAGGTATTTGGAGGTGTAGGGCTTCATGAGGTAGGTTGTGAGGGAGAAGGTGTCATCCCCCACGATGAAGTAGGGCACATCTTGTGTGTCATTGGGCAGGGTGTCTGGATCTGGGAAGCCCACTATGAGGTTGTGTTCCAGCCCCTCCTTGAGGTGACTGGCGTTGTATACCTGGGCATCTGAAGATGACCCGTTACCTGAAGCATCGATGTACATGAACTTGTAGTCAGCATCGACCATGGTGAAGACGATGATGCTGAAGAAGCCCTTGTAGTTGTGATAAGTGGACCCCACTTGACTGGCGCTTTGCAGGCAACGTGCTTGCCATCTATGGCTCCAACGGTGTGTGGGAAGTTCCACTTCTGATACCACTGCTCTGCAACTTTCTTCCATCCTTCTTCAGTGGAGGGGCACTGGAGGAGCTCCTCCTTGTATTCTTCGATGATGGCCTGCACCACTTCTCTGACCACAATGCTGATGGTGTTGTGTGGCACCCTCCAGCCGTACTGCATGCTCCTGTAGGTGGTCCCTGAGGCCAGGTGGCGCAGGGTGAGTGCCACCTTGAGCCCAGGTTCCAGGCTGGGCCGGAAGTTGGTGCTCTGCTTGGTCAACCTGGGTGTCAGCCGCTGCACAACTTCGTCAAACATGGCTGGAGGCATCCTCATGAAGTTCTGGAACGCCCGAGTGTCTTCGTTCCTGAGCTCCACCATCAGCTTGTTGTACAGTCCGTCCTCTGCTCTTCTGGAGAACCAGCTTTGGACCCAGACTTTTTTTGGGTGCCTCCTTTTCTTCCCGTAGTAGAGTTCACAGAGCCTGTAGATGGTTTCGCACTGTTGCAGAAGGATGGTGGCTGCCGAAAGGACTTTGTCACAATCCATGGTGGACATGACTGGATGCTGTGGAAGAGGAAGAGCCAGATGAAGGCTGGAGAGGTCTGCACCACTGGGCTGCTGTTCTGAAAGTGAGATGCAGGCAAGTTGCTCCCCCTTTTTATAGGCAGTATAGGTTTTCTGCTAGGCATCCTCTAGGCATCCTCTAGGCATCCTGTAGACATCCTTAATATCTGAGATAGGTCCCCTTTGCGAATGTTTTTTCCGTTTTAAACGCTTTGTTTCCGTTCTGCATCCGCAAGGCATCCATTCTGCATCCGTTCCACGTCCGTTCCGCTTCCTCCCTGCGTCCGGGCGGATGCGAGTTGCGCGGATGCGCAGCGGATGCCTAGCGGATATAGCGGATGCCTAGCGGATGCGTAGTGGATGCGTAGTGGATGCAGAATGGACAAACTGGATACATTTTCTGCGCAAAAGTTTTAGGCAGCCCAAAACTTTCGGAGCGGATGAAACGTCCATAAACGGATGCCTAGAGGATATAGCGGATGCCTAGCGGATGCAGAATGGACAAACTGGATAGATTTTCCGCGCAAAAGTTTTAGGCAGCCCAAAACTTTTGGAGCGGATGAAACGTCCATAAACGGATGCTGGACGGATAGAGAGGTAGCCAAACGGAGGCAGTGAGTACATCGCGTTTTCGAACGGATGGCAAGGTTTTTTGTCCGTTTTACATCCTCTTTGCATCCGTTGGTTCAGTGTGACATGGGCTTTAATCACGTGACCATGGGGATGCTGCAATGATCATAAGTGTGAAAAACGGTCATAAGTCACTTTTTTCAATGCCATTTTAACTTTAGGCCATTGAAAGTTGAGGACTACTTGTGTATGCCAATTGCCAAGTGCCCAAATTTTAATCACATGATTATAGATCAGTTGTAAGTATGAGAACTGAATGCAAGTAATTTTTTCAGTGCCATTGTAACACAGTCATTAAATCTTTCATCAGATTTTGTTCGATTGTACTATATTAATTTATTTGATTCTTTTTGTTAGTTTCTGTTTGTTTGTTTTAAATATGGTTTTACATTCTGTAAGCTGCCTCAAGTTGCCATGGGCGAATAGTGGCAATATAAATTCAATAAATAAATAAATGGTTCTAATTGAGGACTGCCTCTATGATGTCTCAGCTAAAAACATTTTACTGGAAGAATAGAATAGAATAGAATAGAATAGAATAGAATAGAATAGAATAGAATAGAATAGAA
>BLBF01000072.1:5347133-5374846 GCA_015471245.1 Laticauda colubrina
AATAGAATAGAATAGAATAGAATAGAATAGAATAGAATAGAATAGAACAGAACAGAACAGAACAGAACAGAACAGAACAGAACAGGAATGAAGTACTGAAAGATCAAGAGAAATATGCCAACATAAAAGATCACTAGACCTAGTGGTGGTTTTGGCTGGCATCACAAATACCTGGAAATTGACCATCATATATCTGAGGGATCTCCTAGAGCAGGGGTGTCAAACTCAAGGCCCAGGGCCCAGATCTGGCCCACAGGATGGTTAAATCTGGCCCTGGAAACAGCGAAGTACCAACCCACAGTGTCTCTGCCAGCAAAAATGGAGCTTAGGGAGGCTGTGTGCAGTCCTTCGGGGCTCCATTTTTAGCCACAACGACCTCCTGATGATATCTGCCAGTGAAAAAGAAGCTGGGGATGCCCCCCCCCCCGACCTCCGCTTTCACTTGCAGAGGGTTGCACAAGGCCATCCCAGCTATTCCCCCCCCCGAGATCAAACACAATTCTGATGCAACCCTCAGTGAAATCGAGTTTGACACCCTTGTCCTAGAGTGATGCCTCAACATACCTTGACAAAGACCTCTGAATTTATTTATTTACTTTTTTTAAACAGAGCTGAAAATTGTGTCAATGGGCACTACCCATGTGCTGAATGGACAGTAAAAAAAAAATAATGTTCAGGCTGCAGCAATTTAGGACAGCAGATGCCCCTTGAAGAATTCCACTCTCATACTTCCCCTGGCATCTCTAGAAAACCAGCATGAATGAAAAGCATAAAATGGATGATCTCCCCGCCACCCAGCTGCATTCGGTGATTGATGCTCAGAGCATCTCATTCAAATGGCATGATATATTTATCACCCCCTGTGTTAACTACAGTACTTCTTTTTATTTTTGCCATTCCAGAAAGCAGCAGGCCTTTCAGATTCAAAGCTTTGTCAGCACAAAGCTTCTCGGAAGACAGCTCTGTTAATCTAAAGGGAGGGAGGGAGGGAGGAAGAGAGAGAGAGAGAGAACCCATCTGCAATATCGATATAGATATGGGGGGTGGGGGTTTAAAAGACCAAAATGCATTCAGTTTTGGTCACCACAATGTCAAAAAAGATGTTGAGACTCTAGAAAGAGTGCAGAGAAGAGCAACGAAGATGATTAGGGGACTGGAGAACAGTTGCTGGAAATGGGTATGTCTAGTTTAATGAAAAGAAGGACTAGGGGAGACATGATAGCAGTGTTCCACTATCTCAGGGGCTGGCACAAAGAAGAGGGAGTCAAGCTATTTTCCAAAGCTATACTTCCAAACAAGGCTTTTACCTTGCAATCTCCAAGAAGCACCTTGCAATCTCCAAGGATTTTAGGAAGGACAGCAGAGATATAACTTTCTATTGACAAGATCGCAGTGTTCCAGTATCTCAGGGCTTGCCACTAAGAAGAGGGAGTCAAGCTGCTCTCCAAAGCACCTGAAGGCAGGACAAGAAGCAAAGGGTGGAAATGAATCAAAGAGAGAAGCAACTTAGAACTAAGGTGAAATTTCCTGATAGTTAGAATAATGAATCAGTGGAACAACTGGCCTCCAGAAGTTGTGAATGCTCCAACACTGGAAGTTTTTAAAAAGAGGTTGGATAACCATTTGTCTGAAGTGGTGTAGGGTTTCCTGCCGAGGCAGGGAGTTGGACTAGAAGACCTCCCAGGTCCCTTCCAACTCTATTATTCTATTCTATTCTAAAATGCCAGGAGTCTCTTCTTGGTTGAGAGACCAGTGAAGCCGATGACCCATGGGGAACTGAAAGCTAAAACATATGAAGAACGGTTGCAGGAACTGGGTATGTGTAGTCTGATGAAAAGAAGGACTAGGGGTGACAGGATAGCAGTGTTCCAACATCTCAGGGGCTGCCACAAAGAAGAGGGAGTCAAGCTATTCTCCAAAGCACCTGAAGGCAGGACAAGAAACTAATCAAGGAGAGAAGCTACCTAGAACTACAGTAAGGAGAAATTTCCAGATAATTAGAACAATTAACTAATGGAACAACTTGTGAATGCTCCAACTGTGGAAGTTTTTAAAGAAGAGATTGGATAACCATTTGTCTGAAAAGGTATAGATCTTTTATACTATATATTATAGGGTCTCCTGCTTGAGCAGAGGGCTGGACTAGGTCCCTTCCAACTCTGTTTTTCTGTTAGAGGGACCCTGGAAACCACAAATCTTTTTATTTTTTTGGGTAATAACCCAAAGAACACCTGTATTTAAAGGGGATTTTAGAGGCCAGCCCAATTCCTTTCATATTCTTCAGGATAAGGAGGAAGTACTTTTTCAGTCATGGCATGATCTATGTTGATTTGTTTATTTAGTTTTATATTTTTATTTTTTTATTTTATTTTTTATTTATTTTGATTTGTCAATCGCTTACAAGATAATAGGTATAAGTATATACATAGTTATGAATACATGAAATGGGTACATATAAGAAAAATAAAAGAAACAATAGGACAGGGACGGTAGGCACGTTGGTGCGCTTATGCACACCCCTACAGACCTCTTAGGAAAGGGGTGAGGTCAATTAAGAATTGTATATTGGTATCCCGCCTTTATTATTTTTACAGATAACTCAGGGTGGCAAACATATCCAAGACGCCTTCCTGCTCCTATTTTCCCCATAACAACAACCCTGTGAAGAGGGTGGGGCTGAGAGAGAGTGACTGGACCAAACTGGCTTTCATGGCTAAAGGCAGGATTTGAATTTGCAGTCTCCCACTTTCTAGCCTGGTGCCTTCACCACTAGACCAAAGTGACTCTATATGTTGCCTACTCAACTCCATCCAAAGAAGTTCAGAAGAGTCTGAAATATATGCCCATCTTCTGCTGATTTTTGGAAGGAAAGACAAGGCTTTTAGACTAACTCAACTGAAGGGCATTCAGATAAGATGGTTGTATACCTTAGATCACCAAGGAACCAATAAACCCTTGATTTTTTATTTATTTTTTATTTATTTATTTATTTTGTCAAGCAATTATAAGATAGCAGGTATAAGTATAAACATAGTTATGAATGCATGAAATGGGTACATATAAGAAAAATAAAAGAAACAATAGGACAGGGACGGTAGGCACGTTGGTGCGCTTATGCACGCCCCTACAGACCTCTTAGGAAAGGAGTGAGGTCAGTAGGAGACAGTCTAAGGTTAAAGTTTTTGGGGTTTGGGGAAGAAACCAGAGTCAGGTAGAATATTCCAGACATTGACCACTCTGTTGCTGAAGTCGTATTTCCTGCAATCAAGTTTGGTGCGATCTTGAGTTTGTATCTATTGTGTGCTCTTGTGTTGTTATGGTTGAAGCTGAAGTATTCATTGACAGGTAGGACATTGCAATATATAATTTTATGTACTATACTTAGATTAGACTGAAGATGGCATAGTTCTAGGTTTTCTAGGTCTAGAATTTAGAGTCTGGTGGCATAAGGTCTTCTGCAACAAGTAGAGGAGTGGAAAACTCTTCTTGTGAAATATTTCTGGACTTTCTCAACAGTATTAATATCAGATACGTAATGCAGGTTCCAGACTGATGAGCTGTATTCAAGTATTGGTGTAGCAATTTTTCAAACTTATTTATTTTTTATTATTTATTTATTTATTTATTTATTTATTTATTTATTTATTTATTTATTTATTTATTTCAATTCAATGGAATATTGAAAAAAATAATGGCTAAGAGCTCAAATTGACCATCTCTTTACCAGCAAGTAACTTTCCATAAGAAAGCAGAAACTTAGAGACACATTAAGTAGACGCAACACATAACTTCATGACACAGGACAGACAGACTGACAATGCTGGGGCTATGGAAAGGGGTTGGGTGGGGGAAATCCAAGTTGGAAAAAGCAGTTGCTCTCAAAAAGAAAAAAGAAAGTCCATGTAATTTCTAATACCTGATGATTTAGCCAAAACATCTTCATATGGTAGTCTGTTGCTAGCTTTGTCTTTCTCTGCAAGCCAGCTTTTGATAAACAATATAATGCCAAGTAGGATTTACAACTGATTATGTCATACTTTTGATTAAAACAGAAGAGGTGATTTATTAACATATATTAAACCTGTCGGGGAAAGTAAGCACGATATTCATGCATATTCTTTAAGAAAAGAAACTTTTGGAAAAAAATACTGTCACGGAAGTTGTTGATAATATAATTATCACACACTATTTTGTGTTCTTAGTCTGGACATTTCCAAAATGCAGCACCTGCCATGGGACAGGACAGGACAGAAAGTGGTCTCCTAGATGTGGCTGCATGCAACTCGGTCAGAGGCAGGACCGTGTCACTGTTCAGCAGTGGTGGGATTCAAAATTTTTCACTACCTATCTGTGGGCGTGGCTTGGTGGGCACGGCAGGGGAAGGATAGTGCAAAGACGCACGGAACGCTGTTACCTTTCCATCCCTATTTTTCTACTTGCATTTTTACATGCTTTCAAATTGCTAGGTTGGCAGAAGCTGGGACAAGTAACGGGAGCTCACTCCGTTATGCGGCACTAGGGATTTGAACCATCGAACTGCCAACCTCTCTGATCAACAAGCTCAGCATCTTAGCCACTGAGCTACAATGGGAATGGACTTCCCCTATTCCCAGGTCCTGGAAGATTAGTATCTCCGGCAGAACTGCAAGCAAAGGTTGGTTATTCCATTTCCTGCCCCAAGGATTTCCAATTTTTGGATGGATTGGCTGTATTCCTTTCTATCTCACTCCAGAATCAGAATGGGTAGCAGTTTTTGCCCTGCTTGAAGTCAGCATCAAGCTGCCTCTAGCTGATGTTACAAAGCTAAAGGGATCAGAGCTGGTTGATACTTAGCTATGAGCCAGGCAATCCTTGGACTAGAACCGTGTATGTTGCTCTGTTATTCTGAAAGTGGTTGAGGTGTGGATAAAAACCACCCAAGGAAGAAGCAAGCAACTTTGTGATCTGGAACAATGTTTCTCAATCTTGACAACTTTATGATGTGTGGATTTCAACTCCCAGAAGGGGTGCTAAGAAGCCAGGATGTGAAACATTGGGTGGAGAGGAGCACAGACATGACCTTAAAGAAAGATATGGCAATCAATGGGAAAACATGAGCTTAGCCAGGAAAACGGAAAGGGGTGAGAAAGAAATTCAGGACTGCACCACTTGATTCTCTTTGGTATAAGAGGTGGGGAAGAAGGTACATTTTCAGGCTTTCTGTATAGAGTCGAATAGTAGGCTTTCTACTTTTCTACTCTATACAGGTAATCCTTGACTTACAACAGTTCATTTAGTGAGTGTTCAAAGTTGTATCACTGAAAAAAGTGACTTATGACTGTTGCTCACACTTATGACCAGAACAGCATCCCCATGGGCATGTAATCAAAATTTGGATGCTTGGCAACTAGTTTCATATTTATGATGTTTGCAGTGTCCCATAGTCATGTGATCACCCTTTTGTGACCTGGTGAAAAACAAAGTCAATGGAGATGCCAGATTCACTTAATAAACATATTACTAACTTAACAACTGCAGTGATTCACTTAACAACTGTGGCAAGTTGTAAAATGGGACAAAATTTACTGAACAACTGTCTCCCTTAGCCACAGAAATTTCAGGCTCAGTTGTGCTAGTAAATTGAGGACTACCTGTATTAATGAAGTATGGTTCTAGTATTTCTTTAAACTCTTTCTCGATTGGTGTATCTCAAGGTGTTGCTACTAGGGAACATTGCTAACAAGGCTAAAACAATGCTCAGCTGCCCACATTGTCAAAAAATACATCCAGTATATATTGTCTAGTCCTACCTACCAGCAAAAAAGAAAAGAAAAGAAATCTCTTAAAAGATTCCTCATTCACAGAATCATAATATTGATTCAAAGTCATATTGGCGACATTTTGGCTTTCAGGATGCAAGCAGGCAGGACTACTTGAATGCATCCACGACTGTAATAAATCATTGCTTCATAATTAACAATAATGGTTATTAGGTAGGCAAGGTGGAAAGGAACAAACGGATCCATTCCTTCTCCAGAACTGCTCTTCTTTGGGGGAGGGGAAGGAAGGAGAAGATCAAGACTAATGAAGTCATGAGAACCTGTCCAGATTTAGAAAGTATTGCCTTGTCAACCTTCTCAAAGCTAAGGAAAAGCAGCACCATCTGCTTGCCAGGGTGCAGTCAGAAATTACATGCTCCTAAATTTTATTTTTTATTTTAACAAAGGGATGGTATCTTAAAAGAAATGAAAAGCTCTTTAGCATGAGAAATTGCTCTTGTTAAAAGAGAAACATTGACAAAATAATCATAAATCATCTGCCAGGTCTGATTTTCAAATTCATCCATTTTGACTGATATACCAGCGAATCTCATTTGGGTAAGGTAATTAGATCCTTAACACCACTTCTTTGGGGTGGAAGAGGTCAGCAAGGAGACAGACTGTAGATTAAAAGAAACCCAGCAAACAGACCAATTTTCTGCGCGGGATGATCCTGATATAGATATCAAAAGGAAAGGAAAGTGAGAGAACAGAGGCTCTTTGTTAAATATCTAATTCAGCAAAAAAAAAAAAGTAATTTGGGTTCTTTTCTCTTTTTTTCTCAGCAAAAGTAAAAATACATAGAAGGTATCATTAAGCCCAAGAGGAGTGGACAGAAATCCAGGACTGCAATAAGCATATTATTACCGAAATATAGCAAGGTTGAATCGTCACAATTTAAAGCAAGTGAATATTCACTTCGCTTACTGCAAAATTTACCATGTAATTAAAACAGCAAAAGTTTCCCTCCCCAGGTGTCATAGGTCACATTATCCAATCAGGTGGGAAGCTCCTTTGACCACTTCTGCTCCTCCTCCAATTGCCACCTGTTGGGATGACCTTGGTTCCCAAGGGAGAGCTCTTTAGTTTAGTTTATTTTGTCTACGAGATGGTCTAGCTATTTTCCCCTCATCCTCTCCCCATAGGGTGTGGCAGCTGTAAAGCAGCACACACCATTCCCCCTGAGATCAAAATATGGGTGCTTGGCAACCGACATGTCTTAATGATGCAGTGTCCCAGTGATCACCATTGGTGGCCTTTCCAGCCAGCTCCTCACAAGCAAAATTAATGGAGAGACTCTGGATTGGTTTAACCACCATGTAATTTACTTAATAACAGAGATGGTATTCATCCGGTACTGAATGGTCCTTGCGGATCAGTAGAGAAAAATTTGACTGTTTCAGAGAACCAGTAGGGAAAATTTTGACTGGCCCCAGCCACCCACCTGCTCCCACCCTTTGGCCTCTGCCTCCCAGCAATTTGCCTCCTTGCAACAGAGAGCAAACAGCCTGTTTCAGTTTCCATTTCAGCACAGCCTGATTAGCACAAGCAGCTGATTGTCAGTTGGATCAGCCTCTCGACCATCAGCTGTTTCAAGCTGCAGGGATTGCCATAGCCTGTTGTCATCTCTGCGCGCCCCACTGCATCCCATTTTTTGCCTCCATGTACCCCGTTTTTGGCCCATCATGATCCCCACCACCTGAAAATGAGGCATGAGGAGGCCAAAAACAGGATTCAGAGGCTGAAAATGGGGCACACGTAGGTGGCAATAGGCTATGGCAATCCCTGCAGCCTGAAGCAGCTGATGGTTGGGAGGCTGACCCAGCCAACAATCAGTTGCTTGTGCTAATCAGGTTGTGCTGAAACTGAAATTGAAACAGGCTGTTTGCTGTTTGCTGCAAGGAGGCAAATTGTTGGGAGGCAGAGGCAGATTTTTTTTTATCTTGTTTGATCACCGCGCATGCGAAGCAAGCTCCAAACTGGCAGGAAATTTTTTTGAAACACACCACTGTTTAACAACTGCAGCGATGACTTACAACTGTGGCAAAACAAGATGTAAAACTGGGTGTGATTCAGTTAACAACCGGCTTGTCAGGCAACAGTTTTATTGGAGATATCATATTGGCACAACTGGTGAAAACCAACTCTAAAAGTTCCTGCCGTTTTCACCCGATTAAAAAGTGAAAGTTCCCCCTTTCCCCAAACAGTCACATTGTCCAATCAAGGTGCTGGCCAGTTGCCTGGTTATGTTACTCCTCCTTTCTCCATCCACCTATTGGAACATCCTTGGTTCCCACAGGAAACTATTTTTGTTTTGGCATAAAAACCCCCATCTATGTTCCTCCCCTCCCTATCCCTTCTTCGCATTGTGGCAACTCTGAAGCTTCCAAAATGGCCTCAGCCAGGTTCGCTTCAGATTTGACAGGCACCACTGCAGATAGACTGAAACTGTTGACTGCAAAATTAACAGAGCAACCAACATGGTTGCAAGTGGCAGCCACAAGTGGTTATCATTTTAGTTCTTTGTGGGAAAAAGATGATCATATCATAAAAACAGAATTATTATGGCCTCAGCTACACTCCATCCACTACATAAAGGGAAAGTTTGCATAGCAGGACATCTGGAGTTCTTTCCTCCTACTTTGCTAGCAAAAATTATAGGAAACAGCTATATTTTCTTCTCCTAATGATGTAATATGTTGCATGTGTTGTGTGAAAGAAAGAGGGGATTTCTGCTTTTTGTGCTGCATCTATGTGGGTATATGTGCACAGGGAACTTTAGGATAGGCTGCAGATGCTCCATGCTGGCCACATGACCAGGAGGGGAAGATTGCTTAGAATGGAGCCTCCAGGGTGCTTTTTCAAAAGGCAACAGGGCTTTCTTTGTTTTCCTTTAAGACATTTCACTTTTTATTCAAGAAGCTTCTTCAGTTCTGGAGTCCAGTTATCTTTAAAAAGTACCTTTAGGACAACCATGACCTGAATTATTGAGAATCTCCATAGACACTTAAAATAGAGCAATCAGCAACAGGCCCAATGCCCAACTGCCTCTCCTATAGAGATGCATTGGGTTTTGGATTTGTTTGTGTGTGGGTGTTTGGAATATATTTCTCTGGAGCCCAAACCAGATTTGTCTTACTCAATCACATAATAGCTCTGCATGACATGATAACAAACTCAATTTTCTCCAGTATCTACATATATCTATGTTCTAACCCAAACTGTATCTCATATATCATGCAGCTGCATTTGGTATGTTTCTCACTTAATGTAACATTTAACATATCTGACTGTTCTATTTCTTGCCAATAACATCCCTGTGAGAAAGCATGACAGACCTGTTTTGCTTTTTCCATGCTGGCTTATATCAAATGATTTTCAAGCCAACTTTACAAGCACATTGATTGACAAGCCACAGGAAAAGGAATAAAAGAAAGCACAACATAAAGATACTTGGCATAATTCGAAGCCCAAACTTTCAAACATTAAATGCTTTTTGTTCTATTACTGCAATTCAGTTAAAGCACTAATGCAAAATCAATAATTTAACTACAAGCATCTTAAATTGATAGAATGCTATTGAGTTTAGTGGCAAGGCTCTGGACAAGCACATTTATTTCTCAAGTCCTTGCTAGCCAGTATATGCAATAAATTACAACTATTATGACAGACAACATCTGCCCAGGAAGATTTCTGACACAGGGATCTGTCAGGCCCCAAATGCTAAAAAAGATACATGGTGATTCTTCCAAGCAATTCCAATAGTGTGTTGTTCTGTACCCTTAGACAGAATCTTGCCAAATTGAAGCATTCTACTATATGCATGTATGTCTGTATATGTGTATGGTATTCAGCTTTGTTCGTGTGTGTGTGTGTGTGTGTGTGTGTGTGTGTGTGTGTGTGTATGAGGGAACTATGAGGGAGGGCCTGTGATCATCCTCTTTCTCTCACACAAACTATCTGAACTGATTTGCCGCTTCCTCCTCAGGATTGCATGCACCCTCCCCTGAGAATCCAGCCTACTTTATAGGTGGTCCTTGACCTACAACCGCAATTGAACACAAAATTTTAGTTGCCAAGGGAGACAATATTTGAGTGAATTTTGCCCCATTTTATGACTGTTCTTGCCACCGTTATTAAGTTAATCACTGCACTTGTTAAGTTAGTAAAACGATTGTTAAGTGACTCTGGCTTCCCGGTTGACTTGCGCTTGTCTGGAGGTCATAAAAGGGGATCACATGACTCTGGAACACTGCAACTGTCATAAATATGAGTCAGTTACCAAGCCTCTGAATTGTGATCATTTGACCACGGGGATGCTGCAGCAGTCATAAGTGTGAAAAACAGTGTCATGCTCCTGGTGGAGTCTGACTCCGAGGGAGAGGAGGAACAGCTGACAGGGAATGGAAGTGTGGCTCCAGAGGTGGTGGAGGAGGCTGGGGAATGGCAGAGGACAGCTGAGCAGTCAGAGGAGGACCCAGGCCCATGCCCTATCCATTCTAGAACACACAGGGAGGAGAGGATAAGAGAGAGACATGGTCTCCTCTGGAGGATCTTCATGAGCTGCAGGTGTGAGAACAGCATAAGAGTTTGGACCTGTGTACTGGCAAATGCTGGAAACAAAGCGTGTTTTATTTTGGTCTGAAGTTATCTTGGTTGGCGTTCTTCCAACAGGACTGTGCCTTGTTATCTCCTTGAATTTGGTAAATACTTCTCCTGTTCCATTGTGGAAATTTTGTCACGGTAGTTTGTTTGGTTTTTTATTTCACCTCTATCTGCTCATTAAATTTGAACTGTATTGCTTTCTTTTGAAGACTATTTTTGAGCATGTTTTATCTCCAACTGAGTATTATTGAACAGTGGGGCCAAGTTGGAGGCATTAAAGGACATTTATTTACGTTTTGGATTTTGTTACATTATGGTACACTCTGGGTCATCACAAACAATCATAAGTCACTTTTTTCATTGCCACTGTAACATCGAATGGCCATTAAATGAACTGTTGTAAGTCAAGGAGTATCTGTATTCTATCGCAGACATGCTTCTGCTACTATAGTAATCGAACCACAAACAGTTTACAATCTTCTTCCCCTTCCCCTTTGCAACTGTATAGTAATTCTACAAGATTTGTTAGGACCTATTGGCCAGTTCTTGCAATATTCCTCAGGGGGGGAATATTTGAAGCACTGTTTTCATCCACTATTATCCACCTCTTATTGATAGCTCAGTTTCTAAAACTATGTTTATTTACTCACATGAACTAGACAAGACAACTCCTTCTTGCTTAAAAGTCTGTGCTAACCAGTTGGCCCTCATCTTCCCCCAAATCTTCAATAAATCACTAGAGATGTGCTATGTTCTTTCTTGCTTCAAATGCTCTACTATCATCCCAGTGCCAAAGAAGCCCTCTATCAGGGAACTGAATGACTACAGACCAGTTGCTCTAACATTTGTAGTTATGAAAACCCTTGAAAGGCTAGTGCTGTCCCATCTAAAAACCATCACAGATTCACTGTTAGATCCCCTGCAGTTTGCATACTGATATCGAGCAAATAGATCGATAGATGATGCTGTTAATATGGCTCTGCACTATGTCCTACAACACCTTGAATCTCCAAATACCGACGCAAGGGTCCTCTTTGTAGACTTTAGTTCAGCATTCAATACCATCATTCCAGACATTCTTCTAACTAAACTAAACCAGCTAGCGGTACCTGAACACACTTGTAAGTGAATCATAAGCTTCCTAACAGACAGGAAGCAGCAGGGGTAGGCAGAATCATATCTGATACCTGTACAATTAGCATAGGGCCCCCTCAAGGTTGTGTGCTTGCTCGACTTCTCTTCTCCCTATATAGCAATGACTGCATCTCAAATGAGCCATTTGTTAAAATACTGAAGTTTGCAGATGATAAAACAGTGATTGGTCTCATTTGAGACAACAATGAATCCACATACAAACTTGCCTCGTGGTGTGACCGGAACAATCTGGAACTGAACACACTCAAAACTGTAGAAATAGTGGTAGACTTTAGAAGAAACCCTACCATACTACCACCTCTTACAATACAAGACAACACAGACATCAACAGAAGAGACCTTCAAATTTCTAGGTTCTATCATATCACAAGACCTAAAATGGACACCTAACATCAAAAACAACATCAAAAAAAGCACAACAAAGAATGATCTTTCTGTGCCAATTCAGAAAGCTCAAACTGCCCAAGGAGCTGCTGATACAGTTCTACAGAGGAATGAATGAGTCTGTCATCTGCACCTCTAGAACTGTCTGGTTTGATTCTGCAACCCAACAAGACAGACACAGATTTCAGAGAGTAATTAGGACTGCAGAAAAAAATTACTACTAACCTGCCTTCAATCAAGGACCTGTATACTGCATGAGTCAAAAAGAGGGCTGTGAAAATATTTTCAAACCCCTCACATCCCAGACATAAACTGTTTCAATTCCTTCTCTCAAAATGATGCTATAGAGCACTGCATACCAGAACAACTAGACACAAGGACAATTTTTTTTGCGATGTATCTTTTCTTTTATGTACACCAAGACAAATTGCATTTGCACCAAGACAAAGTGCTTGTGTGTCCAATCACATCACACTTGGCCAATAAAGAATTCTATTCTATTCTATTCTATTCTATTCTATTCTATTCTATTCTATTCTATTCTGTTCTATCCTATCCTATCCTATCCTATCCTATCCTATCCTATCCTATCCTATTCTATTCTATTCTATTGTGAGGAAAAGGAGTTAAAAGAACAGGTGTTAGTTGCCATATCATAGATCTCAATTCCATCAGTAGAATCATGATAAAGGTGTTAAAACAAGATAAGAAGGACATATTTATTTACTATTGCTTTCTCTTTAAAAGAGGACATTCAGATTGCTGTGTGAGACATTAGCTCTTTGGATCCCACTTTAGTGAACTTTTATTTGTTGTTAGTTGCTAATCATTTTGTTCTGGTATCCTGCCGCTGTAAAAGTTAAGGCTGCTTATAAGAATAAAATTATATACAGGAGAGAAACTGTACATTTGGCTTTGACTGTAATTTTAAAAAGAAGCTTATCAGTTGATACCAAAAAATGAATTAAATGGCACAACAATTAGAGAACATCCTGTTACAACAGACAGAAATATTAATAACCATTCCTAAATTTGATTCGTCCTACATTCACTGAGGTGTAGTGTGCTTAATTGGAGTTTGTTAAATAAGCCACCCATTATAACATCCACCCAACACACTGGACATAAATCATAGTTTGCAAACAACAATAATTCCAACCATACAACTTTATAAACAGCAATTTAAAAAATCATTTAATCCTAATGGATGATTCAGACTTTAGTACCACTACTGCTGTTATGGATGTCTGGAGCAGAATTTCTCAACCTCATCCACTTGATATTGTGTGGATTTCAAACTTCCAGAATTCCTTAGCCAGCATGAAGTCCATATTCATCAAGTTGCTGACTGGAGAATTCTAGGAGTTGAATCAAAGGTTCAACTGGACTTTCTGGTTTTTCTTTGAAGACATTTCGCTTCTCATACAAGAATCTCCTTCAGCTCTGAAGAAGCTTCTTGGATGATTGAGAAGCGAAATGTCTTCAAAGAAAAACCAGAAAGTCCAGTTGCCTCTTGAAAAAGCACCTTTGGGACATCCATAACCTGAATGACTGAGAATCTCCAAAGACATCTGGGAGTTGAAGTCCACATATCAAAAAGTGGCTGAGATTAAGAAACACTGGTCTGGAGTTTTTTTGAAATTACCCTAGGAAATAAATCCATTAATTTAAACTGTATTGTTTTATTTTTGCTTTGTCATAACTAGGAAACTTTGCCCAGGTTGTAAAATAAATAAATCTAGTCCTCCTAAAAGCTGTCACTTGAATAGGAAAAACATTATTCCAGTAATAGCTAGGCTGCAAATAATTTTATCGGTAAAGTTGTTGTTCTGCTCTTCTTAATTAGAACTGTGTTCCAGAAGATGCTTCATAAAAAGGATATCTAACATGCTGGCAAATGTGCCCTGAACGTTCAGTGTTGGGCCTTGAGCCAACCATTCTATTGTACTACCTTTATTTGTAGATTCCTGGAAGTAATTTTGTTGAGTCCAGAGTAGAAGAATAAAATCAGCCAGAACGGGACATCCTTGAGTTTGGCCCTTCTTGCACATATGTGGAAAATATACATGAACGCAGAATTAATCGGACTTACAATCATGCTCGGACTTTTTTATGCTTGAGAATTATAAACATTGTGGCTTACAACAAACCAACAGAGTAACTGCTGAGTTCAACAGCATTGCTTATTTATAATACTATATCACAGAGTACTTTTCTTTATTACCCCATAACTAAGGGATTGAGATTTAATTACTCTTTCTTGTATTGATGAAATCCTGCTTTCTTGGAGGAATATGATGCTTCTCAGATATGTTAGACTTCAATTCCTCATTCTGGCCAGGAATTCTGAAAGCTGATGTTCAACACACCTGGAGAACAGCATCACAGTAAGGTGCAGTTTTCAATCAATACTACATTTTTCTAACCAGGCAAATATAAAACCATGTAAATTCTTCAGAAAAGCAATGGACATTCTTCTAAAGAAATGTGGTTGAATCAGGCTGTAAGGCTTTTGAACTACCCTGAAGTTGCTCATAAACACAGTGCCTATAATTAACTCCTAAGCAGTTTTTTCAAAAATGTTTTCCAACCATAAGTATTATTTACAATGGGGAAAAATTAAAAGGAAGGGAAGAATTAGAGCTGACTTGAAGCAATGGGCAGTCAGTGATTTTTGTTTTAAATATAAAAAGTACAGACTGAATCTGCTCAATACCTGATGTAATTTTCATATCTTTTGCCTACAAAGGCATTGCGCAAGGAAAATAATGGGCAGAAAGACTGTCTAGATTGATGCACTATATGAATACTAATTCCATTCTTCAATACTACATTTGCTGAAGATTTTAATTATTAGCACCATTCAATGTCGGGAACCCAGACAAGGACACAAAGTCAGGAACAAATGTTCCAGTCCAGAAAATCTGGGTCAATGAGGTTTCCTTGTATAAAGCAGCCAGAGAACTACAGTACAGATAGTCCTCAGGTTACAATCATTCATTTAGTGATCGTTCAAAGTTGCAAAGGCATCGAAAAAAGGGGCTTACAACACACACTTAGGATAGTCACAGTATCCCCACACTCACGCGATCAAAATTTGGGTACTTACAACCAGCATGTATTTACAATGGTTGTCATGACAGCCTCCTGGGATCATGATCGCCATTGGCAATCTTAACAGCCAGCAGAGACAACAATGAAGTCAGATTTGCTTAAGAACTATATGATTCACTAAACAACTCTGGCAAAGATTATAAAATCAGGTATGATTCATTTAACAATCGCCTTGCTTATCAATGGAAATTCTGATCCCAACTGTGGTCATCAGTCAAGGATTACTTGTACTTGGATCACTCTTTTCCAAAACAGCAGAGGGCAGGAGAAGAAGCAATGGATGGAAACTAATCAAGGAGAGAACCAAGCTAGAACTAATGAAAAGTTCCCTGACAGTGAGAACAATTAACCAGTGGAATGTCTTGCCTTAAAAAGCTGTGGAGGCTCCAATTTTGGACAACCATTTGTCTAAAATGATATAGGGTTTCTTCTTGCCTGAACAAGGGGTCGGATTAGATGACCTCCAAGATCCGTTCCAACTCTGTTATTCTTTTTGAAAATGGTAAGATAAGATTTAAATAATAGTAGTCACTAGAAATCTAAAAAAAAACAAGTTCCTTTTTGTCTGAACTGTTATTTCTCTTTAAATATCACTCTGGATAAATAGTGAGATAGGCAGCATGTAAATTTAATAGAAAAACATTCTTTCCTTTGAGATGGCCTCGTAATAAGCATTTAAAAATGTGAAAATAAAAAAGCAATATAATATTCTTGTAATTAAAAATTCTCACACAATGCCCTGCAGCCTCTATGTTTTCGGATATGAAAAACTTTTCTCAGCTAAGGTTGTCAGCAATGTTTAGGGACCCCATGGGTAGGGACTTATCTCTAGTGACCAGAGGGAGCCAAGCTTTAGATTTGCCAGTTGCACTTGGCAGCTGGTTGGGAGAAAAATCCACTGAGCCCACCCCAAGCATGGAAAATATTGTGTTCCTGGTGAATGCTGAACCAGAGAGAATTGGATTTACAATTCAAATTGTTAATTAACCTCTAGGAAGCTCATATTAAGCCCATGGAAGATGGATTTACTTGGGTGTATTTAACAAACCAAATGAATGGTTGGTATTTATATAGCTTTTGAACACTTTGACACTTGCAAAAAAGCAGAGCAATAAATCGCTTGGCAGAAACTATGGCGCCAGAATATTTCCCTTGCAACATAGGCCAGTTTGGGCCTTGTAAGTTCTTGTTTATTTATTATATTTATATTTTGCCTATCTATGTTATTATTTCTTTATTTTTTCTCAATGATGTAGCCACCCAACTCATCTATATAATTCGGGGGGGGGGGGGGGAGCTTACAAACAGTT
Source organism: Laticauda colubrina (assembly GCA_015471245.1). NCBI lineage: Eukaryota > Metazoa > Chordata > Lepidosauria > Squamata > Elapidae > Laticauda > Laticauda colubrina. The sequence goes on from BLBF01000072.1 coordinate 5,363,500, forward strand.
AAAATAATGTAAAAACAATCAAACCATATCTCAATATATTGTTTGGATTGTCAATGGTAACAAATAATTTAAAATCTACATAAAAATAGCCAAACATTAATAAAATACATAAAAATGTTCAAAAAAACAGCAAAACATTAAAACATTGCCTCCCGCTCCTTCCCTTCCACCCTCTCTCTCTTTCTCCATCCCTCCCTCAGTTCTCTGTCTCCTCTTTCTTCATAACAACTCTATGAAACATGATACCTTGGAAGGCAACAATGAATTTACCTGGCTAAATTTACCTGGCCTGACATTTCTGCTGCCTCTTTCCTCAATGTTATTCCAAGCATAATAACATTGTTATCAGAGAGCCAGTTTGGCCTAGTGGTTAAGGCACCAGGCTAGAAACCAGGAGATTGTGAATTCTAGTCCTGCCTTAGACAATAGGCATGAAAGATGGTTTAAGCCAATCACCAGGAGATTGCGAGTTCTTGTCCTGCCTCAGGCATGAAAGCTGGCTGAGTAACTTCGGCCCAGTCACTCCCTCTCAAGCCAACCCACCTTGCATGGTTGTTGTGGAAAAAATAGGAGGAGGAAGGAGTATTACGTATGTTCACTGCTTGAGCTACTTATAAAGTAATAAAGGTGGGATAAAACTAAAATAAAGGAATAAATAATGGAATAAGCTAAAAGGAGTAAGTTATATGGTGAGGCACATGCTGCGGCTGAATAAGGACAATAACTCAATCCACAAACCACATTGAGGCAAACCTAAGCTTAGTACATTGTATGCAGCTTTTAAGATTCATCCATTGTGGTAAACCACAGTACAGCATGTTTGATTTTGCCTTAATGTATATGAAGCTGATCACGTAAACAGTATTTTATGGGTTTATGTCAGAACCTAGCCACCTGTAGTTAATTCAACAATGGTAAAGGGAACCATGGATTTGCAGAGTGAATGTTGGCATAAGACACTTGCCTTATTTAACATAATCATAGTTATTAAATTAAAGATACAGGCTAAGTAAGTAATTAAATGCATTTCCTGGGATCACACAATAATGGTATTGTTAGCATAAAGTAGCATAAAGTCTTGTTTATGGTTCAGTAGGTCATGTAAACATAGACAACATCTTAGCTGACTCTCTGTCTCTTTCCTTCTCTCCCCCATTGTGACTGTTAAAGCAACTTGGTTTTACAATATCCACACTGACAGCTACAGTACATGTCATTGTCACCCAATGGTGAAATTTTCCAATATACATAAGCAGGATTCTCCTGAACAAGAATCCTTATCTTAGCATGAAGCAAAAGGAGAGCCACCAATCCCACTATTTCTTTCGAGGAAAAACTTCTATCTTTTAAAAACTAAAGCAGCAGCGTACCAGAGCCTGGGGAAAAAGCAATTGTTTCTGAGCCTCTGATTAAAGATCAGAATCTCCTAGAATCTGGAAAATTTCAAAGAAGCAAGCAGAAATGTTTGTGGCAATAATTCCTTTATCTCTAAGGGATAGGTAAGAAGTTTGAACTGGAAAGATGGTATAAGTTTACTTTGATTTCCAATGTGAGCTGCTATAAAGGTTTGTGGTCTCTGATATCTGTTTTCTCTTATGTTTATTTTCGATGCAAGCTTAGGAGCTGTATGTCTTAGATAACAGACCAATCTTCCGTATTTTTTTTTCCACTGGAGATTATCTTGAGATCTGTTTGTGGGCTTCATATCATATCCTTTTAATTTTATTTCCTCTGCTACTAGTTATTTCATGTGCAAATGCTTAAAGTTAACAAGGATTGTTTTCTTTTCCACTCAATCATTCCCTTTTGCTTCAAACACATTTTGTTTATAACTTGTGAATGCGCTCCAACTTCTTAGTTACATACCTCATGTCATGGAGTCAGGATTACACAATTCATTTCATATTTTTTCATTTCATTTTTCAGTTACTTGCCCCAAAGGCACACAAGCTAGGATCAGCACAGGAAAGGCATCTCCTTGGAAGAAAGAAATTACTCGTGATAGCAGAGCTGAAGAAGCTTCTTGGATGAGAAGCAAAACATCTTCAAAAGAAAAACCAAGAAAGTCCAATTGCCCCTTGAAAAAAAAGCACTTTGGGGACAACCATGGCTTGAATGACTGAAAATCTCTACAGACTTTTAGCTGTACAATTTGGGATGAACAGTACACCCTTTGAGTGGTGTGGGAGTAGTAGGAATGGATTTCCAGAGGAAAAAATTGCAGACTACAGGAACTAGGAGCACTGAGGACACAGATAAACCACCAAGTGCTTCAACGACCCTCTAAAAGGATGCAAATGGCCAGCTGCCTGCAAGGAAGATAAATCCTTCCATTCAGTGGTGGGATTCAAATATTTTTGCCACCGGTTGGATAGGCGTGGCGTGGTGGCCACGCTTTGCTCATGTGCACTCACTTTGCATGCATGTGTGCACCAATTGCACAGCCACAGAGGCGTTTGTGCAAGCGCAGAGGCATTCTAACTCACCTCCTGCAAGCCTGCATGGTCCCGGTCGTTTCAGCAGCTACCGTGTGGCACTATTCTATGCCGTGCAAAGCAGTTGCGCTTCAAATTCAGAGAATAAAGGTGAATATGGGAACCGGTTCGGTCTCCACTGCTTATCGCTGCTACCGGCTCAGCAGAACCAGGCAGAATCGGTCAAATACCACCACTGCATTCGGTTCCTCACTATCTTGTCAGAGCTGAAAAAGCTTCTTAGATGAGAAGTGAAAAGACTTCAAAAGAAGAAACAAAAAAGTCCAGTTGCTCCTGAAAAAACACCTTTGGGGTAACGAGAGCAAATGCACCAAGCAATAGGGTACAACAGGCAGAGAGGTTCTCTGGAGAGGGTTTCATCCAATTTATTCAACCCTGCCATTCAGCTCCTTTCATGTTTTTTATGTTTATTAATATGCATAACAGCAGCCACTTCTGACAATGATTGAATCTATTCTCTTCAATTGAACCACGTTCCTGGTGAGTAGAACCTTGGCAGGATTTTCTTGATAATAGTTAAGAAATAACTTATCATTGTCACTTTCCAGTATTTTTTTCAACTTTTCAGGGCTTGTCTGCAGCCTATGGAATTACTAAAGTTTCCCAAGTACTAACCAAGTTTAGTCCTGGTTAGTTTTTTGAGATGAGTAAGGTTGGGTCAAAGCAGCTGCAACATGCTTAATGGTGAAAAAGTTATTTCAATCTCCATCATCCTTTCCATAATCCTTACCAAAGGTGGTATTCAGCAGGTTCTTACCAGTTCTGGAGAACCGGAAGTGGACATTTTGAGTAGTTCAGAGAACTGGCAAATACCACCTCTGACTGGCCCCGCCCTTATCTATTCTCTGCCTCCCGAGTCCCAGCTGATTGGCTGGGTCTTCTTTTGTTGCCCTGCACAGGAGAACGGAGCTGGAAAGCAGGTTAGTGGGGTGGGGTGGGGAGGAGACGGTATGATATTTTGCAGTATCCTTCCCCTGCCACACCCACCGAGCCACACCCACTGAGCCATGCCCATCAAACCACTGGTAGTAAAAAAAAATTAATCCCACCACAGATCTTTACCTAGTGTAGATTTTTGCCATCAGAGTAACCTATAGGTATTACCAATAGAGGAGAATGTGTAGCTCAGGGCTGAACTGTGGAATATAAATGGTAGTGATAGTTGGGTAAGAAAATGTTTGCAAGCAAACAACCAACCTCAGAGAAGCCCAAGGACTCCATCTATAGGTGTGTTAGATTGCACATCCCATTATCCCTAGCCTAGATAATACCATGCTGGGAAATATTGTCTGGTTACTTAAGTCCTTGCATTTTGACTCCTGAAAAATGAATTTGCATTCAGACAATGTAGTGAGCCATGTTTAAATCAATTATAGTATATGGAATTGAACCAGTTTTCTAGGTTCTCACAACTAATTGAACTAACAACAAGTGTGGGCTCAGCTTGGAAGAAAATTCATCCCAGATCAACATTCTTTAGATGTTTTATTGTCCTTAATAGTTTTAGAGTTATAAGCCATCCAGAATCCCGTGGCTGAGATGGATGGCAATAGAAATTGAATGAATAAATAAAAACAATGTAATTTATTGATTTGTGGCTCAATGTGTCTTGCAAACAGCTTGAATCTGAAGCAGTTTCTAGCTGGTATGAATGCCTGCCTGAGCTGTATAATGACTGAAGGAAAAGGACCATTAGGAAATGATTGCAGCTCCAGTGGCCTAGAGGTGGAGCTCTTGCCTCACAATCAAAAGGCTGTGAGTTCCATTCTAGACAGTTCTGCTCAAGCAGGAGTTGGACTGATGACCTCCAAGGTCCCTTCCAACTCTGTTATTCTATGGTCACTTGCAATATCAGTCAAGAATTACTCAGGTGGAGGAGATATGTCATCTTCCAATTGATTGGGAATAGAAATATTTCATTGTTGGAGGGATTGCAGAAGATATTAGATCTTGATATTAGATACAGGCTGCCATGAAGAAGGCGTCAACCTATTCTCCAAAGCACCAGAAGGCAAAACAAGAAACAATGGATGGAAACCAATCAAGGAGAGAAGCAACCTAGAACTAAGAATTTCCTGACAGTGAGAACAATTAACCAGTGGAATGGCTTGCCTTCAGAAGTTGAGGGTGCTCCATCACTGGAGACTTTTAAGAAGAGATTGGACAACCTGTCTGGAATGGTATTATAGGGTCTCCTCCTTAAACAGGGTTGGACTAGAAGACCTCCAAGGTTCCTTCCAACTCTGTTATTTTGCTGTATCAAAGTTACCCTGCCAAGAACTTTCTCAAATTCACAAGCTCACTTCCCATATGCCTGTTAAAAGAATATATAAGGAAGCAATGATTTGATCGCCGTTTGGGTTTTTTTCCCCCTTATTAAAAAGCAATGGCATCAAAGCAATGAATGTTAACACAGCAGCCCTGTTTTGAAAAATTTGGCAAGGTTCCCATATTGTGCTAAGGCTAATCCATAAGGTTTTGGCAAGCTCTTGGCATCTGCCTAACCAAAAAAAACACATTATTTTCCAAGCATGATTCTCACATGGTTTTTTAAAGAAGATTTATTGGGGAAAAAAGGGATCAGGATTACAAAAAATGCTGCAGCTGAACAATTCTCATTTCCACTTGTACATCCCACAGGATACTGAAGCAGCATGTTCTTTGTTTCTTTTCTGCCTTTTTTTGAATTAGGAAAATAATGTGCCTTCACTGACAACAAAGGAGCTTGCAGGCTGGTTGCTTGGTCTCTATTATTATTATTATTATTATTATTATTATTATTATTATTATTATTATTGTTGTTGTTGTTGTTGTTGTTGTTACTGTTACTGTTCCTATTATTACTATTATTATTATTACTACTGGTTAATCTTTGGTGAGATTCACACCCTTTGGGGTTGGTTGGTAGCTCAACAGCTTGAGTTCTAACCAAGGACCTAGGAACAGTTAAAACAACATCCGAGGATAAGCTGTTCCAAGTAGGGTGGTTTTTTGTAGAATTTAAGTCTGATAAATTCAGGATTTCCAAATAGTGAGGTAACCCTTTAGGTATTGCTCCAAGGACTCTAATTACAATTGGGATAACACATGATTTCTTTATTTTCAATTATTACTATTATTATTACTATTACTATTAACATTCTTACATTAGCCAGGAGACGACAATGCTAATGCAGACTAGTAGTTTGGCTGCCAAGTTACTAGTTCTGTTGTGGTTCATGCTCATCCACTTCCCAAGGTGTGCCAGAGAGGGGCAAGCTGGCTTTGCACTAGATGAGTGGCTCTTCCTGCAGCAGCATCCAAGACCCCCTCCTTCCAGCGGAGCCACCTTGCAAATGGGTGTCAATTCAGATTCAGACAGCAGGAATGTAACCACTTACACAAAGCAACACCTTGTCTCCCTACAAAGTGGTACCTGCTTTTCTACTTGCACAGAACATACTTTTGAACTACTAGATGGGAAGCTGAGGCAAGTGATGGGATCTCACCCAGCCAGGCAGTGTCAGAAATCAAACTGCTGGACCAGACTACGTCCATCATCATTAAGTCACTGATCCACCATACCTCTTCTATTGGAACATGATCCGTCTGGGAACCAACCATTACAGGCTTCTTCAGTTTGGACTTTGCCATATGGATGAATCAAGCTAGGCATGTCAACATAGTTGTTCAAGCCTAACCAATTCTGAATTATTCAGTAAAGCTTACTGAAGTAACTAAGTAGTCTACACAGTAGCCTTAAATGTGAACCCAGCTGCTGATCGATGAAGCTTGCATGCCAGGAGACCATTTTGCATAAATACAGCATTCCTTTGTACCATTTTCTGCCTATTATATGCAGAAGAGCAAAGCAAGATTTCAACAGAATGCCATTTTTTTAAAAAAAAAGATTCTTGGTGCTGAGTGTTCTGCTAACAGGCTTCATTTGGGCCAAAGAAAATCGGCACATTTGCATGCAGCAGAGTCAGAGGCATTATGAAAATGATGTGTTTATGAACTTACATTACAGCAAAAGGGTCATTAATGTTTCATTTTTTACAGATAAGTCAGAAAATTACTAAGTGCAAGATTTTAACCACAGCAATAACTCGGCTTCTTCCGAACATCTGGAGCTCATCCATCTTATTTATTTATATATATTCAGGCAACAGGAGTTGAAATGCTTAGGCTTGAGTGCAAGCAACTCAGATTGGAACCTTGAATTGTAGTACTATTTTTGATGAAAGTCGGCAGTTGATTTCCCTTGATAAGGAAAAGTCCAAAAATGGAACACCATGAAATAGCAGGCATTTGTAATCTCTCCCAGGATATTTCTAGCAAAGCAACTACAAATGGAAATAAATAGATAAATGATCTGTTTTCCAAGCTCTCGAAGGATATTCACATAACAGGATCAGGAAACAAAAAGACCCAATATCTGTTTCACCCTGACTACAGTATTTGATGGCTTTCTGCAAACTAAGACTATAGGACAGTGTTTCTCCATCTTGGCTACTTTAAGTTGTATGGACTTCAACTCCCAGAATTCCCCAGCCACCTTGCTGCCAAGGTTGAGAAACATTCTTCTATAGAACAATCATTGTGTCCAATTAGCAATAAGAGAAAGTTAAAAAAAATTACTGTATTCATTGTTGGTTGGTTTCGACAATAAAGAGGAAAATCTGTAGCTCAGGGTTGAAATGAGGGGTCCTTAGTGCTCACTGAGCTTGGCTGTTTTCCTGCAGATGTTTCATTATCCAAACCAGGTAACATCATCATCAGCACTGATGATGTTTTCTAATTGGGACAATGAAACATCTGCAAGAAAATAACCAAGCTCAGAGCACTAAGGGCTCCAGATTCAACAATTCCAGGGAATGCTAACTGGAAATGTAAATCCAGTCCTAGTTTGGACTGGAATTGGGCTTACCCAACGGAATACCACCAACTATAGCTATGGGGAATAAGATGGGAAACCTATAGTAGCATATATAGCCTTGAGAAGAGAGGCCTTTCCAGTAAACACAGACATCAAGAGTAGAGACCTTCAAATTTCTAGGTTCTATCATATCACAAGACCTAAAATGGACACCTAACATCAAAAACAACATCAAAAAAAGCACAACAAAGAATGATCTTTCTGTGCCAACTCAAACTGCCCAAGGAGCTGCTGATACTATTCTACAGAGGAAATATTGAGTCTGTCATCTGCACCTCTGGAACTGTCTGGTTTGGTTCTTCAACCCAACAGGACAGACACAAACTTCAGAGAGCAATTAGGACTGCAGAAAAAAAAAATTGCTACCAACCTACCTTCAATCGAGGACCTGTATACTGCATGAGTCAAAAAGAGGGCTGTAAAAATATTTCCAGACCCCTCACAACCTGGACATAAACCGTTTCAATTCCTTCCCTCAAACGAATGCTATAGAGCACTGCACACCAAAACAACTAGACACAAGGACAGTTTTTCCCTGAACGCCATCACTCTGCCAAACAAATAATTCCCTCAACATTGTCCAACTATTTACAAACTCTGCACTACTATTACTATTAATCTTCTCATCCTATGAGTATTGTTAAGTCTTGTACCTTATGATTATTGACTCTTGACGAATGTATCTTTTCTTTTATGTACACTGAGAACATTTGCACCAAGAAAAATTATTTGTGTGACCAATCACACTTGGCCAATGAAGAATTCTATTCTATTCTATTCTATTCTATTCTATTCTATTCTATTCTGTTCTGTTCTGTTCTGTTCTGTTCTGTTCTGTTCTGTTTTATATCCAGACATAATTTAATGGGGAAGCAGAAATACACACAACTGTAAGACTTATTTCTTAGAGTTATTTCAAAGAAAACTGTCAACCCCTCTTATGGATAATCACTAGTAAAAAGGCTGGAAAGACTTCAAGTAGCCCTGCTTTGCATAATTTCTCCTGCTTTGTTTAACTTCTACAGTACTGTTCCGGTCACCAGGAATGTTGGAAAAATTACAGTAGAAAAAAATATCCCCCCCCAAAAAAACAAAAACAAGGGCAGTAATAGCCTCTGTTTGCAAACTGATGGTTCAGAACTGCACAGGTAGTCCTGGATTTATGACTATAATGAGCCCAAAATTTCTGTCCTTAAGTGAGACACTTAAGTGAGTGTTGCCCCATTTTATGACCTTTCTTGCTACATTTGTTAAGTGAATCCCTGCAGGTGTTAAATTAATAACACTGTTGTTAAGTGAATCAGGCTTTCCCATTCACTTTGCTTTCAGAAGATCACAAAAGATGATCCCACAACCTCAGAGCACTGCAACTGTCATAAATACAAGTCAGTTGCCAAGTGTCTGAATTTTGATCATGGGATCGTGGGGATGCTGCAACAGTTGTGAGTGTGGAAAAAAGTCATGGGTCACTTTTTTTAACAGTGCCATTGAATCTTCCAGTGGTAAGTAAATGTTGTAAATCAACCTGTATTTGTGTTTTGTTTTGTTTCATTGATTGTGTACCATCAAGTCAATTTCAACAACTAAGTCTGCTGGATAGATTTTCTCCATGACCATCTATCCCTAACCTGAGCCTTTAGGTCAGGGGTTTCCAAAATTGGCAACTTTAAGACTCAGCATGCTGGCTGAGGAATTCTGGGTGTTGAAGTCCACAAGTCTTAAAGTTGCCAAGTTTGGAGACCTCTGCTTTAGGTCTTCCAACAATGCTCCCATGACCTCTGAAACAGAGTCACTACATTTTACTGCTAGTTAACCCTCATCTCTTTCCTTCATTTTCCCCAGTATTAAAAGCTTTTTCAGAGCTGGGTCTTTGCATAATGTGTCCAAAGTAAGATAATTTGAGCCTGTTGAAATTATTAAGGTCATGTTGAAAGGTGTCAAAATGCCTTTCTTTCGAGGATTCAATTTTCACACTGGGAGAGCTCCGGCACAAGGATACAGCCAACTGCTTGAAATTTGGATCTTTTCTATTTTTCAGGAAGGTGGAGAACAGCAAGAAGTCTGCATTCCTGGGCTAGCTAGCTTTTTATGGTAAGTCCCTGGTTTTTTATACCCTTTTCTCCCTTTGTAAGTTGATTTTGTGTGTGTTTGTATTTGTGTCTAATGTTTCAAAGCCTGTTTGAGTTTTTGTCTTTATTTCCGCCGGAGGGCAAACTCTGTGGGGTGTGGAAGGCAAACTCTGCGGGGTGGCAGATTGTATTGTTGGTTTTCTGTCATCTCTTTTAGCTTTAAGATAGTTTTTCATATTTGTTCTGTGGCAATCTCCTGTCTGTCCTTTTGTAATTTATATTTTGTGTCTTTGGTCTGTTTGTTTTGCTTATTTGGTATGTCCTGTGTTTGTAAGGGTTTTCTAAATTATCTTTTGTTTCCTTTCCCTATTTGTCTAGTTTTCTTAATGACTTAGGCTTTTGTCTTTAATACTTTTTATTTGATTCCTTTTCCTATGTAAGTTTGTTTTCTGGCTGACCTGATGTTCCCCTTGGGCTTTTCCTGTTTTTTGTGACACTACTGCCTTCGTGAAATTCCCTTTCCACAGTCAGAAAAAATAATAAGAGGGGTAGTTTTGGAGATTTATAAAACGATATATGGAAGGCCAAAAGTAGATGCTATACTTGATATATTTGATTATATATTTTTTTCTTTTGCATAAGGTATTGGAGACTATTAAGCTTAGAATGGAGACCTCCCAATATTGCCATTCAGTCTGTGGCATACAAAATCATTTTCCATTCAATGAATTGATTCTGGGTTTCCTTTTCTGGATAGTCTATGTTTGAATTCAATTTGTCTTTTGTTGGCTTCTCCCACCATACCAAAATCACTCTCAATTTTACTCTGATTTTGGGCATTTGTTCCAACTGACAGTCCAGAGAACCCTTTATAAAATTGCTTTTGTGACATTTTGAGTTAGAAATAAAAATCGCCTATTTTTTTTATTCCAAGCATGGTAACCACACCAAGCCACCACTCGGGAGAAGGGGCACTTTTAACAAGCTCAGGCTAAAAGGTTTATTTTTAAGAGGTGCACCACGGTGTTAAGTAACTTATAATAATATTGGTCTTCTGGGATGCAGTTTTCATTCTCTGTGGCTATTGATACATTTTTGTGTTTATAGCTGCGTTTTATTGTTCGCCTGTTGGAAGTCACCCCCGGAACTTGGTTTAATTTAATTAAAATAGCGCTGCAGCAAGGGACCATCAGTTTCTTTCTCTGCTGAAACGCGCATGCTGCTGTCTATACTCTTGTCTTTTGCAATTACCCTTACATTTCTGTTTTAGGTTTGTCAGTTATTATGATAGGTTGCTATGGCGAGCTCACCATAAAACTTCATTCCCTTTCATTTAATAACATCTCGCTGAGCTATAAGGCGTCTGTTTTTCTTCTGCATGGAGATATCCACACCCGGCATATAGGCTGCGATGTACGGCTGCATTATTTTTACTGATTTCTTTCCTGTTATTGTAAATCACCCAGAGAATTTGATGAGGGCATACAAGCCCAAATAGTGTGTGTGTGTATGTGTGTGTATAAAATTAATATTTTTTATTAATATATACATATATAGTATGTGTGTATACATACACACGCACACACATGTATGTATGTGCAAATGTATATATTGAAGTTGATGTTGTGACCTGTGGTCTCAACATCAGGTCATAACATCAACTTCAGGTCACAACATCTGAACCACAGGTCACAACATCAACTTCAATGGCACCAAAACCCTAGCCACTATAGAAAACCCCAGCCACAGAATCATCAGAGATTGAAAAAAGACCTGAAAGCATGAATAGAAGAGATGATTCCACCAGACTGTCAATCATTTGGAAGCCTGCACTCTCAAATAGAAAGATCTCCACACCACAAGCC
>BLBF01000072.1:5394846-5466074 GCA_015471245.1 Laticauda colubrina
AGAAACCAGGAACACCAATCAATCAAACTCCAAGTCCAATGAAATAGGTCCAGGCTCCCAGCCAATCAGAATGAACCAGCCTCAAATTTAAAAACCAGGAGCTGTAAGACCCATATCCATACAGAAGCCTGATGATGGCAGATGAGATTCTGCTGAAACGTTGCTACAACTTTAACAGAACTACAATGACGTGGGATAATACCCGAAGGAAGCTGAACAGCACATATATATATATATACATACACTGTAGTTTATGGCTTAGTCTTATGATATGTATCCAGTTCAATTGTGTTTTAAGAAGTAAAATTACCGAAAGCTTAACTTAATAGAGTTAATTAACTAAGATTTTATGGAACATTTACTCCATTAAGAATCCCCAAATTCTCTTCCAAGGTTGAAATCCTTCCCATTTTAAGAATGCAGTTTCAGTGTGGCCAGTTCTCCAGAAGGGGCAGACCTGTGGCTTAAAGTGATAAGTGAACTGATTCAATGTTATTATATTGTTGAAATCTACTTTGGAAATCTTTATGATATGTTATGTGCTGTTTGGAATTTGCTACAGAATAAGAAAATAATGTACATGCCAAAGCAAGTTTTAATTCATTCATATACCAAAATTGCTCCTGTTTTTTCTTACAGGATCCTATGGCATTGCTGCTGACTTACCTGCAGTTGGGGGGAACGAAGGAGTTGGGCAAGTGATGGACACAGGAAATTCTGTGATGACTTTGAAACCAGGAGACTGGGTGATCCCAGCTGATGGAGGACTTGGTGAATTTTTTGGGGGGGAGAGGAATTGAAGCAAAACACTTGTTTTCCCTTTGTTCAGTTCCTTTGATGAGCTTTAAATGTTTGACAACAAATTGCAGTGGATAGATTGCCACAAAGAAGCCAAGTCAAAGCTATGGAAACCATTTTGTAGCATAGCCCAATATGAGGAACATGGTGGCTGTTTGCAAACCAGAGTTTATAACTTAATACATTGTACAAACCCAATCTTTTCAATGGTTTTATCTGTTGAGTGTTTCTTGACAACACTTTAGGATTCTTCTGAGAGGTGAGAACTTCCAGATTGTGATGAACTGTTCCACATTTTGAATCATATCTCTCTTTTTAAAATAATCCTTTACAAAAGGAACTTGGCGAACAGAAGCGGTATTTAATGAGAAAACTCTGCTGAAAATCCCACCGGATATTCCGTTGACTTGTGCCGCCACACTGGGTGTTAACCCCTGCACAGCTTATCGGATGTTATCTGATTTTGAGACTTTGGAACCAGGTATGCATGTATGTATGTTTGTTGAATTTGTATGACTGCTCAACTTGAAAATTGCAACTTTGGGCAGTGTACGCAAAAACAAGATAAATAATCCCAATTAAAATCCAGTAAATGTTAATAAGTGATCAGTTCTCCACATGATTTATCAATCCCCAATCATCCTTAGCCTCACACCTGAAGAAAAAGCCAAATTTTTTAAAAGCCAATGGGGTCATAGCCAGAAGGATATAGGCAGTCCTCACCTCCAAACAGTTCATTTAGTGACTGTTTGAAGTTATAACATCACTGAAAAAAGTGACTTATGACCATATTTCACACTTACGAGTATTGTAGCATCCCCAAGGTCACGTGATTTACATTTGGATGCTTGTCTCACATGACAGTTGCAATATCCCGGACTCATGTGATCACCTTTTGTGACCTTCTGACAAGCAAAGTCAGTGAGGAAACCAGATTCACTCAAGAACAGTGTTAGTAACTTAACAGCTGCAGGGGTTCAATTAGCAAGAAAAGTCGTAAAATAGGGCAAAACTCACTTAACATATTTCGCACTTAACAACACAAATTTTGAGCTGAATTGTGGTCATAAGTTGAGGATTGCCTGTATTGTAGCCAATGGCATCAGCGGCTGTTAAACCTTACATACGTAGTACCACCATCTTGGGGGCCACCAAAGATCATGGCCAAATGTGACAAGGCTGTCTCCGTAATTATCCCAATCTGAATCTAATCCTAAATGAAAAGAAATAGATAATCTAGATTGATGTAGGCACTCTTTCTTCCACATCCTGACTTACATTATCTTCTTCCAAAATTTTTTGTTGTAGGCTGACTAGAATTATTTCACCTTTACTGATGTCAAATGTTCATGAAGTTATGATTAGTTAGGCAAATCGGAAATTAAGAACTGAGGTGTACATTTTTTAATTTCATTTTAAAAAACTGAATTTTCTTGTCTTTTTCCAAGACCTATTTTTAAATTGGGAATAAAATGTGTCTGATGATATGGTGAGTTTCCACTGGCTGTGCTATTTTCTCCAACACACAATAATGTTCCACTTGAGAGGAGCAGGAAATAAATATTTTTGAAGCCCGAGATGACATGTCTGTTTGTCTATAGGGGAGTCTGTCATCCAAAATGCAGCCAATAGTGGAGTGGGACAGGCTGTAATCCAGATTGCAGCAGCCAAGGGCATCAAAACAATAAATGTAATAAGAGATAGGTGAGTGTGCCTAACAAAACTGTTTTTCCCCTCTTGTTCCTATTGCTTTTGCCCAGTTAGATCCTTTTGGTTTATGCTAAAATCTGCACAAACAGGACATTCTCTTAGACGCCTTTTATTAGATGGAGATCGTATGAATCCTAGATGGCATTATATGACAGCATTATAGTTTGTAACCTATGGTAAGACCACACTTGAAATACTGTGTCCAGTTTTGGTCACCATGATATAAAAAAGATGTCGAGACTCTGGAAAGAGTGCGGAGAAGAACAATTAATATGATTAAGGACTGGAAAATATACAGGAATGGGATTCAAAAATCCCAGCAACCAGTTTGCTGCCCAGTTGCTGGGTAGGCGTGGCCTACTGGAACTTCCTGTTTCCAGCTTTTGGTGGACCTTCAGAGGCCAAGGGAAGCTGTTTTCAACCTTCTGAAGAATCTGGAGGCTTCCCCGGGCCTCTGGGAGGGCAAAAACAGTCTCCCTCGGGCTCTGGAGGCCTACCGGAAGCCGGAAACAGGCCAGTTTCGCAACTTCAAGAAGGCCCATTTTCTCCTCCTCCCAGAGCCTCCACACAGACCATGCACTTACTTCCATTGAAAATGGGCCATGTGGAGACTCTTGGGAGGGGTGGGTGGACTCAGCTGGTCTGTTGAAATACTGGTTTGGCAAACCAGCTGTAACTTTAACATCTGGTTCACCCAAACCAGTCCAAACCAGTAGAATCCCACCCCTGAAGCTAAATAAAGAATGGTTTCAGGAAATGTGTATGTCTAGTCTAGTGAAAAGAAGAACATGGGAAGACATGATAGCAGTCTTCCAATATCTCAGGGGCTGCCACAAAGAAGAGGGTCAACTTGTTTTCCAAAACACAAGAAGGCAGGACAAGAAACAATGGACTGGAAACCAATCAAGGACAGAAGCAACCTAAAACTAAAGAGAAATTTTCTGACAGATGGAACGGTTTGCCATCAAAACTTGTGGGTGCTCCATCACTGGAGGCTTTTAAGAAGAGACTGGACAGCAATTTGTCTGGAATAGTATAGGATCTCCTGCTTGAGCAGGGAGTTGGACTAGAAGACCTCAGGAGTCCCTTCCAGCTCCGATTATAATGATGAAGAGCATTGGGTTTCACTAAGCACATATAAAAGGTTTTCCAATTTACATCTGAGACAATACATTTTTAAATTTGAATACAGGACTTTAATATGAGAATATGCTTTGGATTTGATCTGAAAAGATGCTTTGGAGTATATATGAGGGCACAGATGACTGCAATTCCTTAAAGCAGCTGAGTTTTTTTTCCCCCTGGAATTGAACAGCAATTGTGGAGAGCTTTATCTGAAAGCTTCAGGCTTGTACAGTTATTTGGAGCTATTTTTTATTCATAGCATTTGATAGTTTTACTCTTTAACGCAAGCGTTCTGAATGAGAGCTAGGTCTTATCAGCAGTTGTCTTCACAGAAAAAGTCTCATCTTGTAGAACATGCATATAGAAGTGATCTGGATCAGGGGTCTCCAACCTTGGCAACTTTAAGACTTGTGGATTTCAACTCCCAGATTTCTTCAGCCAGCTGAGAAAGATGCCAAGATTGGAGACCCCTAATCTGGATGATAAGTTGCTGAAGGATAAGTAGTCTCCCGAACCATTTCAGCAGTTGGCAAATGTTGTTACTTGTACATCCCCTGACTCCCCAGTAACTTATTCTAAGCTAGCTTCTTTAGTAATTTAATTACAAAAAGATGAAGAAAGGAATTTTGTTGATCGCTGAAAATTGACTCAGCTTGTGCCAGAGTGAGAATATTGATAATGTGCATTCCCATATCAATTTAACGTTTGTGTTCCCTTTTATGCCCAATCAAATCGTCAGCCGCATCCTATTCTATTTTTTTTTGTTCCACAGACCAAATCTCCAGGATCTTGTAGACAGACTTAAGTCCCTTGGAGCAGACTATGTTATCACAGAGGAGACGCTAAGAAAACCAGAAATGAACGAGTTGTTTAAGGTATGTATGACCACAAAAAGGCTGTGGCTGTGAAATAGCTAGAGGAAACAGGATTACAGGACCCAAATTGTTGGGGGCAATAGGCTGATGCCTGTAAACTGCTTAGAGAAGGCTGTAAAGCGAAATATAAGTCTTAAGTGCTATTGCTATTGCTGCAATGAATTGGATTGTGTTAGTTACCTCATTCACACAAGCCCATTTTACGACAGTAATAAAGGAGAATATTTTGTGCTTCAATTTCATAGTCTCAGTTATAGTTACATTACATAATAACTCATCAATCAAAAATTGAATACCCTATTATTATTAATCAATCATTTGACTATAATTTTGTTCATTCATACTTTGCGAGATAGCTATACTTTACTTAGTTTATTTTATAACAATTCATATAGTCCTCCCAAATCTATCCTAAAAACATTTTATATATATAATAATAAAGAAAAAGAAAAGAAATAAATCTTTATATATTCATTATTTCCTAAAATTCTACATATTCTATTATTATGTTTTGTTATCTAGCCATTGATAGAAAAGGTCCCAAATTTTGTAAAATTGTTTATCTTCTTGTTCTCTAATTTCAAATGTCAATCTACTCATTTCAGCACATTCCAGTATTTTCTTGATAGTTTCTTCCTGCGATGGTATTTTCTCATTTTTCCAATTTTTAGCAAATACAATCCTAGCTGCTGCTAATACATTTACAATCAAATATTTTAAATCTTTGCTGTATGTATCAGGTAGAATTCCCAATAAAAATATCTCTGGTTTTAAATCTATATGCTTTTTAGTCATTTTTTCCAACCACGTGTGGATTTTAGTCCAATGTCTTTTTGCATCCGCACAAGTCCACCACATATGGTAATATGAGCCAGGTATCTGATGACATTTCCAACATCTTTCGGATTTATTCTTGAACGTTCTTGCTATTCTTGTCAGGGGAAAATGCCACCTGTAAAACATCTGAAACAAATTTTCTTTAAATGCTGTTGACATTGTCATTTTATAATTTTGAGACCACAATTTTTGCCATTTCTCTAGATCAATCCCATATCCGAAATTCTTCCCCCAAGCAATCATAGTCTCTTTAACTTGTTCTTCTTCTAGTTTAATTTCTAATAAACATCCAGTTTTTTAATCACCTTTTCATCAGTACCTGTCAAAATCTTATCTAAATCTATATAATCTAAATCTATATAAATTTATTATAGAAACCTTCTGTTTTAAAATATTTTTCATACCTTGAATGTATTTGCGCATAAGAAAACCAATTCATCTTTATACCTTGTTCCTCTAGTTTTTGTATAGATTTAAGTTCACCCTTTTCATTCAAAATTTCCCCATATCTAACTGTTTGTTCCTTCTTATAAGTTATAGGATAAGAAAATGCTTCAATAGTTGATAACCAGACTGGAATTTTCAAATAACATTGTCTTTTAATCTTTAATCTTCTCCCAATTTAACCACAGAGATTCCCATATATGATGTCTTCTAAAATAACCCTGTATGTTAGTTCCCTTATACCATAAAAAGGCATACCACCCCAACAACAAATCATGTCCTTCTAACATCAACAATCTAGTATTTCTTAATGTTATCCATTCCTTAGCCCATGTCAAGTTTGTAGCTTGTTAGTACAACTCCCAATTAGGCAGACCAAATCCTCCTCTAATTCTAGCATCTTATAAAAGTTTTAACTTTATTCTTATATCTAACAACTATAAAATTCTGGGTAAAATATTCATTTTGATTGTTGAAATTCTCTCTATTAGTGACAATTGTAGGTTCTCCTATTTCGTCCCATTGCAAACCAACCGACACACTGCTTGTATATTTATGGAAGAAAGATGGATGTTTTTATGTTTTGTTTTTTGTTTGTTTTTAAAAATCAATAAAACAATTTAAAAAAGGAGAATATTTGTAGCTCAGGGTTGACATGAGGGATCCTTGCTGCTCTCTGAGCTTGAAACGTTTGCAAGAAAACAAGCAAGTTCAGAGAGCATCAAATCAATTTTAGTTCATTTGGTTTGGGCCGCTGATTTGCATATACAGGAAGTCCTTGACTTACAACAGTTCATTTAGTGACCATTCAAAGTTACAACGGCACTGAAAAAGCTGATTTACGACCAAGGATGGGATCCGACCGGTATAAAAACTGGTTCTGTCACTGTGTTGTGTGAGTGCAATTTATGACCTGAGCTGCCCGAACAGCTGAGCAGTGCTGCATGCAAGTGTGCAGCGGCTGGAAAAGCCCTTTTTTCCTGCTTTTTCAACTGGGCTCTTACCTGACCTTTATTTCCTGCTTTTTCAACCGCAGCTGTGTTGCGCAAAGCAGCTGTGGTTGAAAAAGCAGGAAATAAAGATCAGGTAAGAGCCCAGGCGGGAGGGTGGGACAAAACAGCAACAAACATAGAACCGGTTCTATGTATGTTCTCCGTCTGCTGCTCTTCAGAACTACTGATTCTACAGAGATGGACAGAACTGGTAGAATCCTACCCCTGCTTACAACCATTTTTCATACTTATGAGGGTTGCAGCATCTCCATGATCACGTGAATCCAATCTTAATTGAATCTTAATATGATACGTATGTGAACCCAGGCAGTCTGTAAAACCTCAAGGAAGCATAACAAGGTAACACAGGCAGTGAGAAAGAGATTTTGAATGGCTACTGAACGCAGCTCCAAAATGTGGGATTCAGCCTTCTTTCCCATGAATAATGCATGGGTTTAATGCTTCCCAACTCTGATGCTTTATCGTAAGAACTGCCAAGTTTGTATCAGAAAACGCAGGGAAATGCTTCTTGTTAAAAGCCAGCTTAGCCGTGTTTTGATCTACAATAGTGAAAAAAAAATCTCTATAATCTCTAGATATTTTTATTACTGCAAAAGGTTGAAATGAAACCTCCAGATGGGTGTTTTAGGAAAACAATAGAAAAGAACTCATATGGGTGCTGTTTACTCACTGGTTATTTTTATAAACATTCTTTCTGTACAGTTTTTACCATTTTGAATTATAGATTTAATTTCAGAGGAAATACAGAAGGGATAGGCAATAGATATGGATAGCCTGTGCCATAAAATTTCAGGACAAGTTTGCATATTAAAGTCTTCTTTAATGAGACAAACTGATTGGGATTAGAATCAAGAACATAATTTACTCTTCTCTATCTTCCCTCTTGGGTTCAGCCTGCTCCCTGTTTTATGCCACTCTCACAGAGAAATAATTTCTAGAACCCAGATAAAAATGCTTAATACCTACAGATGGCACACCGTAATAGGGCCCTAATAAAATGCTTAATGGGCAAAATCAACAACATTTTCCTCATGCATGTTTTCGGTCTACTTCTGGTTTGCCTTGCGAAATATTAAGCCAAATTATGTTTTGGCATTTCACATACAGTTAGTCCTCAACTTATCACCACAATTGAGCACAAAATTTATGTTAAGTATGATAGTTAAGTTAATTTTATCCCATTTATCCCATAATAACCTTTCTTGCTACAGTGTGTTAGTTAGTAACACAGTTGTTAAGTGTTTCCCATTGACTTTGCTTGTAAGATCACAAAAAGGGGTCATATGATCCAGGGATACTGCAGTCGTCATAAATACGAGTCAATTGCCAAACATCTGAATTTTTATGCTGAATATTGACCATGGGGATGCTGCAATGATTGTAAGTGTGAAAAACAGTCCTAAGTTTTTCAGTGACGTTGTAACTTTGAACAGTCACCTAAATGAACTGTTGTAAATCAAGGACTACCTGTATAATCATTCTTAGTTCTGCTTTTTCTGAACAAAACCATGTTACAATCAGATGTCTGCCTTCCCATTCTATGTTGAAAAGACGACTGTGAGACAGAAATCTAAGAACCACTTTGCAAAATCAAACGTTTATTTCTATGAATGATTTGGAGGACTTAAAGCAAGAAGTAACTTGTTTTTTGTTTTGTTTTGTTTTTGTTTTGTTTCACAATTTTGTTCTCCAGGAAATTCCTAAGCCCTCATTAGCTCTGAATGGTGTTGGAGGGAAAAGTGCTACTGAGCTGATGCGTCACTTGCGGTAAATTTAGCTTTTGTTTGTTTGAATTATATCTGTAGTAATTGTTTCACTCAAAGTAAATGCTTAATGGGCGGTGTGTCTTTAATTTTCATTTGGGTTGTGAGTTGCCTAAGAAAGAGTGTTTTTAAAGCATGACATATGCATGCCCTTAAATTTGCTAGTATGGATTAGTGCAAGGATTTTCAGTTTAATGGGGAAGATCGATTGTCTTCTTGTCTGGAAGTTGACTAATTTGCAATTGTATTGAATACTATCCGAAACGTTTGGCTTGTGTGACATAAAAGAAAGAAATTAAGAGGTGCTTAAAAACTTCATGACAAACCTACTTGCCTAGCTAGCAAGCTGCCAAATGCCAGTCAGGGTTGAAGGATTTTGTGCTGCGTCCAAAAATATTTATGATTATTATGATTATAAATATTTATGAAATTACTTATAATTTCAGTGAAATCCAACTCCACAGCTCGGGAATAGCCAGAATATATCCTGGTATCATTTCCCTGTGATAAGATGAATTTACTGTGTATTAGAGCCATGGTGGCACAGTGATTAGAATGCAGTACTGCAGGCAACTTTTGCAGACTGCCAGCTGCCAGCAGTTCGAGTCTCACCATCTCAAGGTTGACTCAGCCTTCCATCCTTCCGAGGTTGGTAAAATGAGGACCCAGATTGTTGGGGACAATATGCTGACTCTCTAAACCACTTAGTGAGGGCTATAAAGCACTTTGAAATGGTATATAAGCAGGGCTGGGCTGCTGGGGCTTTGCAAGGGTTCGGGAGAGCCTCTAGCTAAGATTTTGTGCACTTCAGAGAACCCCCAAATCCCACTCCTGGCTGGCCCCACCCACCCTGCCCAGGAGTTCCCACGTGGCCCATTTTGGATGCAGGTAAGTGCAGGTTGCGCACGGAGGCTCAGGGAGGGTGAAAAAGGGATCTCCTGGAAGTTCAGGTAGCCTGGAAATGTGCCTGTTTCCAGCTTCCAGAAAGCCTCTGGAGCCCCTGAGGTGTTGTTTTCGCCCTCCTGGAGGCTCGAAGAAAGGAGGAGGCCGACTAGGCCACACCCACCATGGCCACACCCACCAAGCAACCGGGCAGAGAACCCGGTGCTAAAATTTTTGAAGCTCACCCCTGTATCTAAGTGCTATTACTATTAATGCTATTTTTAGCAAATGTAACATCATTATTAGATAGGAAAAGGAGACGGGTATTCTAAAGCCAGTTTCCAGAATTGTAGAGGTTATATAGATCAGAATTGATCTGGATGTTACAGTTTAAAGGACTAACTTCAGAATGCCTTGAAAACCTGGAGATATCCGACATGAAGCCAATCTTCATGTTATTTCGAGAAATCTTGAACCAGAACCATGGGGAAAAGTTTTCTGTGAAGGACAGAAGATTTTGAAAATTTTAGTGAGATTTTGGAAGGGAGTCTTTTTTTAGTTTTCTCATTATTTGATTTTACAACATCTAAACTTTAATCCACTGAACCCTTTGGAAAAGGGCAGAATGCTACTTCTTGCTCTGAATCTCTGAACTGCATGGTTTCTAATTAAAGGTTTCAGAAATTAACCAGGTGTCCAGAGGCTGAGGAAGCTGGACAGTAAAAATAGGGTCTGAATGAAGGTAGTGTCATTCCCTTGTTAGAGTTGGATTCTGAGGGAGAGGAGGAACAGCCAACAGGGAGTGGAGGTGCGGCTCCGGAGGTTGTGGAGGAGGCTGGGGAAGGGCAGCGGCTGGCTGGGCAGTCAGAGGAAGAACCAGGCCCATCCCCTCTTCATCCTAGAACATGCAGGGAGGAACAGAGAAGGAAACAACTTGGCTTACAAGAGAAGAAGCGGCCATGATCCCTCTCATTGGTTGCAGCTGTAGACAATAGTATATAAGAGAGACGGTTAAAAGGCAGCGTTGCCAGAAGCAAAACGTGTTTTATTTTGGGGTGAAATTATTATCTTGGTTGGCGTCCTAACAGACTGCCTTGATAATTGGTAATTATCCTTGGTAGTAACTTATCCTGGTCCATTGTGGAATTTTCTTCATTGTAGTTTGTTTTGGTTTTTATTTCACCTCTATCTGCTCATTAAGTTCGGACTGTTTTGCTTTCTTTTGAAGACTATTTCTGAATATGTTTTATCTCCAATGGAGAATTATAGAACAGTGGGGCCAAGTTGGAGGCATTAAAGGACATTTATTTACGTTTTGGATTTTGTTACGTTTCTGGTACACTCTGGGTCATCACAGGTAGTTTGCCAACTGAATTGCCTTTATCTTAACCTTAATTGCCCTAAACCTAACTCTAACCTTAACCCAATTCTTCCATTAGGCATAGTGGGACCATGGTTACCTACGGTGGAATGTCAAAGCAGCCTGTGACAGTCCCTGTGGTGAGTAGCCCTAAGGTTTTCTGGCCAGCCTATTTATCCTGCACATGTTCCCTTTCCTGAGATAACACAGGGAGTCCTCAACATTGAACCCAACATTTCTGTTGCTGAGTGAGACCGTTGTTAAGTGAGTATTTCACAATCTTTCTTGTCACTGTTGTTCAGTGAATCACTGCAGTTGTTCAGTTAGTAACACGGTTGTTAAGTGAATCTGGCTTACCTACTGACTTTGTCAGAAGGTCACAAAAAGTGACTCTGATCAGGAGTCTGCAACTGTCTTCAATAGGAATCAGTTGCAAAGGGTCTGAATTTTGACTGCATGACCATGGGGAGGCTGCAATGGTTGTAAGTGTGAAAAATAGTCATAAGTCACTTTTTTTCAGTGGCATAACTGAACACTCACTAAATGAACTGTTGCAAACCAAAGATTACCTGGATACTATTTCTATTTGTGCATTAGATTTTCAAGTTCTTAGAGCAGTATCATTCTGATATCCCCATATGGTGATGCTAAATTTTCTCCCAATCCCAAAACTGTATTTCAGAATTTGTGAATTGTAATTTCCTCTGCAGAGTGCACTGATTTTTAAGGATGTCAATGTTCGTGGCTTTTGGATGACGCAGTGGAAGAGGGCCAATGCCCACAGTGAGTGGCGTGTGTGTTGTTTTTGTATTAGAAACTGATGAAAGCTGCCTTCAGTTCTAAATTTCTTGTCTCTCTAATTAGGTGGATTAAAATGCATACTAAATAACCTGCAGCCAATGAAAATACAACTCCATACATGAAAATTAATTACCAAACTTTTTGGTATTGCTGATTTTTGTTTTCAGGCTGCCTGAGAGCAATTTATATATTATCTATTTATTTATTTTATCCACCATGTAGACTTGCCTAACTCGATTCTGGGCTTACAGTAGCTTTTAATAAAAATGACCAATTAAAAAAATCCCCTAAAATGACATAGTAGATTTGCTAGTAATAAAACTAGCAAAAAAAAAAAAAGGAACAATACTCAATAATACAAGAAAACCAAAGAAAACTATTCTATCAGGGCCTGGAGGAAGAACTTGGATTAAAAAATGGCAGGGTTGGATCTGATGAGAACACCATTCCAGAGAGCAGGCAGAGGAGATGTCAAACAGAATGTAAATTGCCAATGATTATTATTCGTTCTCTTGAGTTTAAACTCAGCAGTTCAGAAAGAAAGAAGAACTGATGACTGCTTTCTGCTTTCTTTTCCATACACAGGCAAAGAGAAGCTGGAAACAATGATAGCAGAACTGTGCACTCTCATTCGAAAGGGTCGACTTGTTGCTCCGGTCTGCCGAGAAGTCCCTTTGATAGATTACCAAGCAGCTTTGAAGGTTTCCCAGGAACCATATGTATCCATTAAGCAGATCCTCCGGATGTGAAGATAGTCTGACGGGAAGTAAAAAAGAGACAAGTATTTTCAGTGGATTTCAATCCCCAGGAAGCTTGAATGATTTAGAATTACAGAACCGGTTTATATCCTCGTCCATCTTCTGGCTCAACAGAGACAGACGGAGGAATGAGCAGCAAACAGTGAAGGCTTAACATAGACCAGAGATCACTATCGAATATCAGTGATGACATGGGAGTTAAAGCAATCCCTTGTAGACTTTCTCTTTTTATTTTTTTTATTATTAAACTTTTCTGTCATCCATCAGGCCAGGGGGTGACTTTAGGTAACTTGATAGAAATCTGGAGGGAAAAAAGAGATGTTTCAGCCCATGGAGGATCTGCTCTCAAGAGTCCTTATCCTGGAGATTCTCCCATCTATGCTGATGTATGTGTGCACACAATGTGGTAAGAATTCCTCAAGAGTGGAATGAGATGGGACAGAGGCTGGTCCCATTGGACTTAAAAGACTGTGTATAAAACTTACTACAGGTTATAATGAATTAGGTAGTGTTGAGCGTCCCATTTGGCACACCCAACGAAAGAAACTCCCAGCTGTTTAGATTAACCAAGAGTCTAGCTTTATTGAAAAAAATCCATCTAGGCAAGCAGAAGCAAAGTCAGTTCTGGGATTTTCCCACGAAAACCCACACATAGGTAACTCCCCTTTTCCCCTCTGATCCACCCACAGTTCAGAGTTCACTAACTGAGTTCAATTCTTTTGCTTTGGGAAAAACTGTCAAAACATTCTTCACTTGGCCTTTTCAGATAACATCTCTGCAGCAACAGATGGTTCACTTCCATAAGCCGCCTTCCACCCTTAGGAATTCACCACCCAGTTCCTGTCACAGTTTGGCAAAGCTGAGCGAAAGCAGGTACAGGCAACTATGGAGTTGAGTCAGGTTTGACATGTAGGTTTTTAGTATTTTCCTCCTTTACACACACAGGATGTTGTTGACAATCTTTGCAGCTAGATCCTTTTCTTTCCTGAGCAAAATGACTCTTTGACAAGTCAATCATTGAGCAGGAAAATCATGGTGGATGGCATTCAGCTTCAAAATTAGTTCTGTGGCTTCTGAGGTAACTTCCCCCAACTTCAGATTCAATTTTCATAATTCTCGTCTCACACAACTGATCATCATGCTGGCTGAGAGTTATATGACCTAGTCCAAAATATTTAGGTTGGAGAAGAATTTTCCAGTGTTTCTCAACCTTGGCAACTTGAAGATGTGTGGGCTTCAACTCCCAGAATTCCACACATCGAAGTTGCCAAGTTCACACATCTTCAAGTTGTTCCAAGCCAGGGGTCTTCAAACTTGACAGCTTTAAGACTTGTGGACTTCAACTCCCAGAATTCCTCCTCCAGTCATGTTCAGGAATTCTGGGAGTTGAACTCCATAAGTCTTAAAACTTGCCAAGTTTGAAGACCCTTGTTCTAAGCCATTCTAAGCCATTCGTACACATTTTCAGAGTATTTTAGTAGCAGCAGCAGATGCTAAAAATAGAGTGATCTGTGCTGTAATATACAACAAGAGCAAGCTAAACTACTTTCACTTAGTAGATTTCTTAGCAGCTCCTTTTCATTCTAATGTTAGTTTATTAAAGGTGGATGAGTAATTTGCCCACCAAAGTGTTTTCCTTGGAGCAACCAGCTTCCTGGGGAGTTTCTAAATAGCTGCGGTGTAATTTGAGAGCCTGGATGGATCAATTGTAACCTGCAGCATCAAAAGTCCTTTTTGCGATATAATGTCTAAAAAAGAAAGAGTTTTGAATTGGTTATTTATATCATGATGGCTGTAACTGAGATGAAAGCAAATTACATTTGATTACAAACCTGTTCTTGCAAAACCACCCAATGGCTGTTGAAATGTCAGTGATTTTCATCTCCAATAAAATGTTTTAGCTTTGATCACCGATGGGATTTCTTTTCCTTGGCCTTAGTAAACAGCAAATGACAGGCTTGAAGCTCTTCAATTACACAGCATTACTGCATCCATTTTGAATCTCTTCTGCTGTATTGATTTAATTGTTTGTGTCAGGTTTTCTACATTACATTTGATATGTAGGAGTCATGTGCTGTTATATATAAAATGCAGATGAAGGTGCTAGGCTTAGACAAATGCTTGGCATGATTATAGTGAAAGAATAGGTTGGTCCTACATAAATTGGGCATGGCATAATAAAGACATAGGGGCATTTTAGTTTTGAGTGCCTTGGGTTTACTTTAGTATGGTATGCATTTACTGTTGCATAGTTCGTATTCAGTACCTGTACTGAAAATGGTCTCTGTCGGGTGTCAAACTGGTGGGCCATATGCGTCACTCACAGGCCATGCCAACTCCAGCTCTCCAAATGATAAAAATGTCACTTGACAGCAATGTTTGACACCCATGGTCTATATTCTTGCTTCATTTCAAAGGATAACAAACAAATGGGAGGGCTTTGTACACCTCAATTTAATTAATAATTTTGCCATAAATTAGTATACAAGGTACTTTCTAACTTAATCACCAGTGAATTGCTTATTGTAAAATATTGCTCCTGCTTTTCTAACAGGCCTCTAAAAAGTTAATCTTTAATGGATGTTTAAATTAGCAGCAAAATTAACTTAAAATGCTTAAAAGTTTAAAAATTGGAGCCTAATAGTTTTAAATGACAAGGGCAGGAAAATTACATGAACTGTCTTTGAAGTATTAGAATTCAACTCAAACATGATTTAATTTTTCTTACACCCTGTGAGTTTGCATCTTGCATTAAACTATTTTTATTTATTCTTTTGGCTAAGCCAGCCTTGATTGAATTTACACAACAGTGTGCTAAAACCTTACTCACAGACAACACAAGCACACTGAAAGCACCATTATTTAATTTACCTGGTCACATTCTGTTGAGCTGTGGATTGCTTTCCTTATTGAGTAAGTCACGGTTAGTTGGGCTCACATCACATGCTAAGCCATAAATTTTGCCAGTCGCTTTTTTACCCAGCACATCAAGTCAAAATTAAATCACCTAATGGCTGGTTGGGACTATTTGAAGCCAACCGCTTGCTTCTGCTTTCTATTTTTTTTGCCTTCCATCCAAATGTAGGCAAAGATTGAGCTGCTGTCTCAATGTTTGCTGGGAAAGTAGATGTCTATCCTTCTGTTCTGGCCAAGATGAACCAGGGTGACTGGATTTGTTATCTGTTTGTGAGTCCATCCATCTCTCTCTGCAGCTGCTCCACCATTTCTTCTTCTGACTCATCCATCATCTCTTAATTGGCCTCTTACTCCTTTGGCCCATTAATCTCAATCTTGGAGCACAAGAGTTTGTCTTCATTTAACCAGAGACTTGGAGAGAGAAAGCAAGCACACACATTTTGCTTTTGCAGTTGAAGCAGCTGCAGTTTATCATACAGGAGCCAGTGAGCACAAAACATGGCTGAGTTGAGAAACTGATTCCATGTCTCTAATCGGAGGAAAGCCCTGGCAACTAGGGCTCGGAAGCCAGTGTGTTCCCTCTTCACAGAATGGCATTGTTTATGAGCAAGCAATTAAGTTTTCTATAAACATTCTCCCCCTCCACACACACAGCAATCTGGCAGGAGAAACTCGTAGCTCTTGGGAGGACAACCACCATGGTGAGTCTCTTTCCAGACCATTAGCACCAGCAGGCTGCAGATGGTGATGGTTGTGTTTCACTGAAGTTATATTGCAAGAGAAAATGAGTACCATTTTCCTGTTATCATCGCTGCCATGATGGGTAGAGAAGGAAGAATTGGCTCCACATGGCACAGGGAATTAATGGGACAGAACAATGCTGTCACTGAAATGGGGGGAGTTGGGCCCCCCCTCACAAAGCCATTTTAAACCCATTTAAAACAACTTTCTTAGCAATGTTTACACTTGCTTTAAAACAGTTTTCCACTTTTCTTGAATCAACCAGGGGGAGTTCGTAACTAATGTTTTGGTCGGCAAACCGCCAAATCCCACGCCTGGCTGGCTCCAGCCACCCCTTTCCTCCCCAGAGTCTCAATGCGGCCCATTTTGGATGCGAGGTAAGTGCAGGGCCCGCATGGAGGCTCGGGGAGGGGCAAAAATGGGCCTCCCAGAGGCTCCAGAAGGCTGGAAACTGGCCCCTTTCTGGCCTCTGGAGCCTGAGGAAGGCCATTTTTGTCCTCCCAGAGGCTCAAGGAAAGCCTCCGGAGCCCGGGGAGAGCAAAAACAGCCCCTCCCCCCGGCATGGTGCAGGAGGCTGTCTGGGCCATGCCTACCATGGCCACACCCACCCAGCAACCGGGCAGAGAACTGGTTGCTGAAATTTTTGAAGCCCACCCCTGGAGAGATCTGATGAAGAGTGAGGAGGTAATTAAAACATATAACAATAGGGTTGGGACCTCGGGGATCTTTTAAGCCAATCAACTCCCTGCTCAAACAGGAGACCCTATGCTGGCGGGGGAGTTCTGTGAGTTGAAGTCCACAGGTCTTCAAATTGCCAAGGTTGGACAACCCTTGCCATATGCCATTCCAGGCAAATGGCTGCCTGAACTCTTCTCATAAACCTCTGGTGATGAAGCACCCACAAATTTCCTTCGGTAAGCCATCATCATTTGATAAAATGCACTGAGACAGAGACGTCCCACCACAAGAGCAGGGGGCAAGGGGGCAATTCTGTTGTTCCAACAGCCGCTGCAAAGTAGCACCGGGTGCTCTGTTACCTAAGCGTGTGCTTAATGACTGAATTCTTTCGAATTGTTGTGTAGATATCAAGGACTTGAAAAATTTACCGTTGCTGAATACAGGTAGTCCTTGATTTACAACCATTCATTTAGCAATTGTTACAGATACAGTGGCACTGAAGAGTGCTATATAACCAGTACTTGCCCTTTGGATCATTGCAGCATCCCCATGGACCCATGAGCAAAATTCAGGCACTTGGCATGTATTTACAAAAATTGCAGCATCCCACGGGCATTGTGATTGCCATGTGTAAACCTTCCAGGCAGCTTCTGACAAAGTCAATGGGAGAAGATGGATTTGCTTAATGACTGCACGATTCCTTCACATGGTGTATTTGTAGTAGCATAAAACAAAAGCTAAATGGCCTACGACAGTGGTGGCGAACCTTTTTGGACTCTCTTGTGCCAAAAAATGTGCACGGCAGCACCCAGAATGCAATGTGCACCCTCACCCCAGCCCCCCTGTGCATGTGCAGGCAATCCCCCCCCCCCCCACCATCCCCTTACTGCATTGTACCTCACAGCTGATTTTTCAGTTGGTTTGAAGCCTTTTTCGGCCTCTCAGAGGCTTGGAAAAAGCCTCTGTAAGGCTTTTCAGGACAAATTTTAGGTCCGTTTCATCACTTCTGGTATTATAGGAAGTGATAAATTGGGCCTATAATTCTGCCAGAAAAGCCTTGCAGAGGCTTTTTCCAAGCCTCTGGGAGGCCAAAAAAGGCCTCAAACCAACTGAAAAAAAGATCAGCAGTGAGGCACACACATGCGCAGTGAGGTAACTTTGCCTGCACCTCGCATGCCAGCACAAATGGCTCTGCGTGCCACTTGTTACGCATGCCATAGGTTCTCCATCATGGGCCTAAGATATAGTTAGTATTGTACCACTACCAAATCTGTGTAGATATATCCTAGAATGGGAATAAGCATGCTCAACTGCCTGAGGCAATTGGAGAAAAACTATTTTTGGGAGGTGCAGGCAGAGGAGTCTGAATAATAAAAAAAAAACCCTCTTAAATATCCTGCAGTCAATGGTTCTCCCATGTACCCATTATGCAGAACATAACAGCAATATTTGACAAATGATCCCATGGAAAATAAAGCGGAAGGAAAACACCCACAAAGTTTTAATGCACATTTTTCATTTATATACAGATTAATAGCCAGTCCTGCAAATGTGTGTGTATTGCCCAGTGCACCTTATTTGTTTTTTGTTTTCTTCCCTAATTATAAAGTAAGATAAGAATGTGGGTTCTGACTGCCATTACTATGGCAGAGAATTAAGGCACCTTGGAAGAGTTTTTTTTCCTTGTTTGAGCAGTTGGGCAGTCTTGGTCTTATAACAGAAAATACATTGTTGCTTGTTGGAATCAGCCCTGCAAATTTATGATTACAGTCCTCTAGGAGAGAAGATGGTTCAAAAATACAGTACATATGCAACCATCTGTTTCAATATCTGAATGTGTGTGTGAGAGAGAGGGGGGGAGGGAGGGAGGGAAGGAGAAAGAGCCAGATCTGGATAGAGGTTATTACTAAAATCTAGTGAGTGCCATGAGGTACAGCACGTAAACATGCCAGTGTTATCACCTTATGGGAAGGCACAGGTATATAGTAAAGTATTTAGGGGATAGTGAAATATGGTTTCATGACCCTACCATAGGAGAGATCTGAGGTGTTAAATATCTCTTTGCACATCATCAAAAGTTCTCTGCTTGAACTCATTCCAGGCTTTGTTTACACTCAGGATAGGTAGATATGTCCTAAGGAGGAAGGTCACAGTAATATTTGACTGCCATGGAACTTGCCAGTGAAGCAGCTATCATCATCCTGCTGGGGCAATCAGATCTCCAACTTTCTCCAATTCTTTCCATCTTTGATGTTCTCTGGGTAGATATATCCCTTTATCAGAATTACATTCCATTCATATGGCCTTTATACAACAAAGCGTTCACTGTAATTTGCCGCTGCATGTCTGTCCCCAAATCACAAGTATTCCAATCTGTGTGTAAATTCTTCACTTTTGGGGGAAATGATAAACTATACTGAAATATTTTAAATAGCTAAACAGATAGAATCAACACTACCAGAGCCATTATGGCGCAGTGGTTAGAATGCAGTACTGCATGCTAATTCTGCTAGCTGCCAGCAGTTCGGCAGTTCAAGGCTCACCAGGCTCAAGGTTGACTTAGCTTTCCATCCTTCTGAGGTTAGTAAAATGAGGACTCAAATTGTTGGGGGCGATATGCTGACTCTGTAAACCGCTTAGAGAGGCTTGTAAAGCAGTAAAGGTAAAGGTTTCCCTCGCACATACATTGCTAGCCGTTTCTGGCTCTAGGGGGCAGGGCTCATCTCCGTCACAAAGCCATAGAGCCAGCACTGTCCGAAGACGTCTCCGTGGTCATGTGGTCGGCCGGACTAAATGCCAAAAGCGCACAGAATGTGCTGTTACCAAAGTGATCCCTATTTTTCTACTTGCATTTTTACATGCTTTCGAACTGCTAGGTTGGCAGAAGTAAAACACTAAAGGGGTATATAAATCTGAGTGCTATTGCTATCAAAGGGCAACATACATAAGTGACTTATGACCGTTTTTCACAATTATGACCGATGTAGCATTCCCATGGTCATGTGATCAAAATTCAGACACTGGCCAATTGACTCATATTTATGATGGTCGCAGTGCTCCAGGGTCATGTGATCTCCTTTTCCGACCTTCTGAGAAGCAAAGTCAAGGGGGAAGCCAGATTCACTTAACAACCGTGCTAACTTCACAACTGCAGTGATCCACTTAACAACTCTGGCACAAAAGGTGGTAAAATGATACAAAATTCATTTTTGCTAAGAAACATTTGCCAAGTGAAATGTTTCACTTAGCAACAGAAATTTTGGGCTGGATTGTGGTCGTAAATCGAGGATTACCTGTATAATAATACAAGAGTGGAGAAAAATTTGAATTATTAAATTACAAGTTTAATAAATTATCATGCCCGTTGTAATTTATCCCACCTACAAGGTACTATGATGGGAGACACGAAACAGCCCCTGCCCCTCTCTTCCGAGCGCCTCTCCTGATTAAAGGAGCGCGTCCCCTTTAAGAGCCGCCGCCGCGTGCCGGAAGAAACAGGCCAGCTTCGAAAGCGCCGCTGGGAAGCTACCACGACTGGCGGCATCATGTGACGTGCTCACGTCAGCACGCACGCCCTTGCGTGCGTGTACTACGCCAGCGAGAGGCAGCGAGAGGGAGGGGGGCGAGAAAAAAATCGCCGCCGCCGCCGCCGCCGCCGCTGCTGCCGCCCCCTCCCCTCGCACGGCCACCCCCGCGTGGAGCCCAGCGCGTGCAACGCCGCCCCTCCGTCGCCGCCGTCGTCCCCGGCGCGGGATCCCCGCGCTGGTTCCTTGGCGGGGGAAATGCCTCGGGTCTATATCGGGCGCCTTAGCTACCAGGCCCGAGAGCGGGACGTGGAGCGCTTCTTTAAAGGCTACGGGAAAATCCTCGAAGTGGATCTCAAGAACGGGTGAGGCGGCTTTTAAGTCTTCTCATTCCGTCTATCCGTTGCCGGAAGGTCCTCTCTTGGGCCTAAACCCGGGCCGGGCTTTCATCCCGCGTTTCTCCCTGTCAGCGCGGCCTGCCACCCCGTAAAGCGCATGCGCGCCCTTTCTCTGTCCTTTCCCGCGCGCGCCTCTCTTTCTCCCACTGCGCCCCCCCCCCCCCGTGATACTCCTGCGTTTCTCCGAGATTCTCCGGGGGGGGGGGGGGGAGCCTCGAAGTTTCCCCTGAGCCAAGTTCCGTGCCTGACCCGTGTTGTGGCCCCTGCGGTGCTATTGGAGGAAGACTCGGGCACTCATCTCCGGGTCAAAGCAGGCTTGGAAACCTCTTGAAAGAAAGGGGGGTGGGGTGTCACCTGACATCCAGTAGCGCTTCCCTGGATTTCTTTCATTCCCCGAACTCTGGGCTGAGAGGTGGGTCGACCGGCCCAAAATCACCCTCGTGAGTTTCCTCAGTGGCTGACGGTGGACTTGAACCTGGCATTTCTTCCCTCCAGCACCTTCACTACGGGTAGTCCTCCACTTATGATCACGGTCCTCATCATCTTTTTTAACCACCCCATCATCCCTGGAGGGGTGGAGTCTGGCCAACTGCATGGACCTAGCAGAGTGTTTTAATGGCCGGATGCCCTTCCTGTCGCCAATGTGATGTTTTGTTCAGCAGATATATTCTCAGGGTGCCCAGAGAGAGAAATATCGGCCTCTACCTAGGATCCAACTTACGACCACAGTGGAGCCCAAAATTTATGTTGCTAAGTGAAATGTTTGTTAAGTGAGTTTTGTTTCTCTTCCCCTCCCTCCCTTTGATGACTTTCCTCACCATAGTGGTTAAGTGAATAGTGGCAGTTTATTAAGTTAGTAACACGGTCGTTAAATGAAATCTGGTTTCCCCATTGACTTTGCTGGTCTGAAGGTAAATAGAAGGGGATTGTATGACTCCCGGATACTGCAACCGTCATAAATATGAGTCAGTTGGCACAAGCACCTGTATTTTGATCACGTCACCATGGGGATGGGGATGCTGCAAAGGTTGTAAGTGTGACAAGGGGTCATAAGTCACTTTTTCCAATGTCATCGTAATGTCAAAACAGTCACTAAATGAACTGTTGTAAGTCGAGGACTACCTACATTTAGGATTGTTGTGTTTTGGGGGAGGAGGTATCTTTGAGTCCTGGAGACTGTCTGGACTTGTTTGTTCAGTTTTCCTGGCGTGGTTTTTCAGAAGTAGTTTGCCATCTAGGACTGAGACAGAGGGACCCAGCCCATAATCATGCAGCTGGCTTCTTACTGGACTTAAAACAAATGAACTCTGAAGTTTCTAGCCTGGTGCCTTAACCATTGCATTAAACTGGCTCTGTTTTAACTGTTACACCTGCTCGAAGCTTGGGTGTTATTATATTTTTTATCCCACCTTTTAAAAAACTGTAACTGGCAGAGGCAAGCATGCCTAATACCTCTGCCTCTTATTTTTCCCACAACAGCCTTGTGAGGTGGGTTGGGCTGTGAGAGAGTGACTGACTTTGATGCCAAAGGGAGACCTAGAACTCATAGGCGGTAGACTAGCACCTTCACCAATACGCCAAAGTGGCTCTCTTGCTTTCATCTCATGTTTAAAGTCTTATCATAGGACAAAATGAAATGTCTTCTTTCCTGAAGGAAGACCTGGAGCTGGAAGTGGGTCCTGGATGAAGCCCTTTTCTTAATGAACGAGCAGTACTGGAAGCTGCTGTGTACTGTCTGGGTTCATGCATTGTGCTGTGCTTATTGACTATCTAACAGCCAGATCCACAACAATATGGTAAGCCACAAACTATGGTTTACAAACCACAGTGGTTCAACTCAGGCAACAGGCCAAACCAAGACTAGGCAAACCAATTTTGATGTGGCATTTTGTACAATGGGTAAACAGCATCTTGCATGGACCATTGATCTAGTTTCGGTGTTAAGTCTTTTTTGGTTTAATTGGAGATGTTAGATGTTGAACCTGGGATTTTTTTAAATAACAGATCCTTTGTCTAATCAATGGGCATTCTAATAAATATATTCCTTGACAGTTGGACTTGGATCAGGAAAGTCAGTGATTGCTTAGAAAATGTATGCTATGCTGTCTTTACTTATTGTAGAATTTAAACAAATTTAGTGTAAAATGTATTTTTAGCACTTATAAAACAGTACAATTAAATGTGTATTTGTTCAAAACCAATCCCATTGCATTGGTAGAGAATATATAGCATCATGAGGGGGCTTAAGCCTGTATTTATAGGGAGTAGGCTTCATTCCTTTCATCAATAATTATTTCATGACAGAATCTCAACATAATTTATAGAGCAGCACGAGGGGTATTTATTTGAAATACTATTTAATTTACTCTGGTTACTGTATTCTCATGTAAATATGCATACACATTTCAAAGTATCTCTAAAAAATGGCAAGTTTACAAAAATAATT
Organism: Laticauda colubrina; assembly: GCA_015471245.1. NCBI lineage: Eukaryota > Metazoa > Chordata > Lepidosauria > Squamata > Elapidae > Laticauda > Laticauda colubrina. The sequence continues at coordinate 5,417,916 of BLBF01000072.1, forward strand.
ATACAGTTGAAATATTTCTTCTGTAAAGGAGCACTGTAAAATTGATACAGTAGTGATGGTGCAACAGTAGGCAGTGTCCATAATCCCCTATAGTAGCTGGTTGAACGGGAAATTGTTGTCACATTGGGATAAATGGTCTAGGATATGTAAATAATACATGACAAAATCTTGCATGGGTTTCTTTAGGTTAAACAGGTTCTTTTCAGGACAAACACTTGTAACAGCTATCCAGAAGATGAAAAAATGTTAAGTTATTCCTTATAGGATATAAGATAAAACTTTTATTGTAAATAAGATAAAACTTTTAATTGTAAAGCCCTCTATTTAATAGTCTTTAATTACAAGCATTGATATTTGTCATATTTGTGATATCATTTTACAAATGATACAAATTTTCCTTCAAATTCATATCATGCATACTGTCATTACAGACATGATGCAGGCTGATGCAGACATTTGGTAAATAGCATGCTAAACTGATGTTTTACTATACTATACAAACAACTAGCAAACAAAAGTTCTTGCATTTAATAATAAAGTAATGGTGATGCCATCTAGATTTATAAATGTCATCAACTAATAAAAAGAACCAGATAGGATCAGTTCTTGGTATTTGAGCAATGTTGAAGTTGATCTCAGTTTGAACATAGATTTCTGATTTCTATTTTTTGCCCATCTTCAGACATCACATGATGCTTTGAAGAATAAGAAACTTCCTCTTTTACTTTTGATTAGCTGAGGTCTATGCTGTCTAATACAACAAATTGAATAAAGGTAACCGGCAATTTTTCAGAAAGCCAGCTTCAAAACTGATAGAAAATATATATAGTTTTTTGAACTCTAGACCAGGGGTCCCCAACCCTCAATCCAGGATCCGGCAATGGGCCACAGCATGCCAGAAATCAGGCTGTGCAAACAAGCGAAGCCCCATTTGCAGGTTGCGGGAACCATACAAAACCACTCCGCCCTCCAGTCCACGGAAAAATCTCCATGGACCCGGTCCCTACTGCACAAAAAGTTGAGGGTTGCTGCTTTAAGACAGCATACAGTAAACTAAATGATTACTTAAAAATAGAAGCATAATTTTTCAAATTATTGACAATAAGAGGTCATGGGCCAGTCAAGAGATTACACTAAATTGTTTTGTTGTAATTTGGGCATGGTCTTCTATTTTCAATAATTAGCCAAATTTAATTTTTTGGCTGACTTGTTATTAATGGGCCAGGAATTTTAATAGCTAAAACAATATTAACTCTTAAAATAATACCTTTATACTTTTTTAAAAAGTAGTTTGTTAGCTTTGTTTTAATGTTTGTAAATACAGTAGTGATCAGCAAACTGCAGATGGTATACTGCAGTAAATTGAAACTGCTTATTCTGTAAGAAATTGGGTAATATGGGTAAAACAAGTTGGGATATATAGGAGAAAAACAAAATTGGGGCCACAACATTAAAAAAAAGTCCATACTTTTTGACTTGCCTTAATGTCTAGGGTAATATTTAGTTTGTTGGGATCTAATTCCTTACCTTATTTTGAAGCTTTGAAATGGCAGCATGATGTGAAATACAACTGTTTTACTATGGTTGGCAGTAATATTAGGGCAGTAAACACTTTACTGCTGCAATAATTTATCATCAAAATACCAACTGTTGGACAACTAATAGCATCTCCGAGACTTCTGTCAGATATTGATAGTTCAGATCATTGGTATTTTTAACAACTCAAATTTCAGGAGATGAGTGCCATCAAAATCTGTCTCTAGCATAAGAAGGAGTGGATTGCAACTAGAGAAATATAATTTCTGATAATTTTAAAGTTTGAAAAAGCATTTTTTTCTCTGTTATCAACTCAAATATTTACTTCTTTAATTACATTAATTATTTCAGTTAGTATGTATATTTTGTATTATCTGGATTTTTTTTTTCAAAGTCTTTTATGAATGAACCATCCCAAGATAATTTATAGAAAAGAATCCTGCCTAGATATTTCTTTGGATATTATATTTTTCTGTATGTCTGCTAGTGAAGCTGACTCCCAGTTAAATATGCATAGGGTACAGACTCAAAAGAATAGATGTTTTAACCTTTTGCAACCAGAATTATAGATTTGAGTAATATGAATCATCTAATTCTAGATAATGCAACAATCTGTTTTACCATATGCTATCCAAGCATATGTCTTTAGTAAACAAAAACATTATGGTATAAAAGACTAAGAGCATTTTTGGATACTATGAAATGTTCTAGAGTTAAATAATGAAATATTAATGCAAAAGGTTTCCTTCCATTAAACATTCTAATATTTTTTAATGGGTGACATATACATTTAGAAAATATATCACTCATTTAAAAAGAAGTTATGTTTCATAATAAAGCGTTTTTAAAGAATTCTGCTAATTTTTTGCTTCTGCTTTGGCGAAATAGAAGAAAATAATTAGCAAAATGTAGAAGGCATAATACTTTTTTATGAAATTGCCTCAGTTTGCTTCTTTTGTTCTTTCCTTCCTTTCCTCATATTTGAAAATAGCAGCTCACTCTAGTCAGCCCTGTAAGAATTTTTTACTTATCAGATAGTCAGGTAAGAATTTCTATCCAGAAGCTGTTCACAACAGCCCAAAAGACATCCTTTAAACAATGCTAATTGCTCAAGGTCTCCTCAACGCGGGAAGATCCTGTACAGAATTTCTGTATGGTCCACCGGTAGAAGCAGAAAATTTCAAAAAGAGCCAGATTGGCTTCTTTAAAGTTACCAGCTTCCTAACTGTGTTGTTATGTTGTGTGGTCTACTTCCTGTCTATAATATGCTTTAAATAACCGATTTCTTTTCTTTTTAAAAGAAAAAGTTATAAAAGCCTTAATGCCAGGGAGCAATTTGTCTCTTTGTGTGTGCTTAAGCTATTTACCTGCTCCCCTAACCCACTTTATGCTTTGTACATTTTTTTAATAGTTACATCGTGCTCTTCCTGGTAATGACAACAAAGGAAAAGCCTTTGTTGCCATCAACAGGCTTAGTTTTTGTTTTGGAGGAAGATGCTTTCTGAAATACCTATCCCCTACATTCCCGAAGTTTCAAACTAGTTCCTACTGCCAGCGGACTGGATGAGGTAATTGGTGACATATTTGATTCTGGAGTAGTCTCTTCTCTTCTCCAGGTATGGCTTTGTTGAGTTTGATGATGTGCGTGATGCAGATGATGCTGTTTATGAACTAAACGGCAAAGATCTTTGTGGGGAGCGTGTAATTGTTGAGCATGCTCGAGGCCCTCGTCGTGACAGCAGTTACGGTTCTGGACGCAGTAAGCACTACATACCATTGTACCAGTGATTCTTCTTTCTATCTAAAATAGAATATTTTTTAAAAAGCTGTAATTTTTTTAATGTAAACTTTGACTACTGTGGTTTCTATTAAAGTAACATCTGGATGTTAATTTGTATTAAACATTTTTAACATAATTAAATAAATGAGATTTAATTTTTGTTACTTTACTTTTGTAAATATTTAAATGGTTTATTTGTAATGTAAATATTTGTTTAACATAGACTTAACTAAGACCTCAATGTTTCAATTAAGAGTCCTTTGAGGCTAAGATGACTGCCTGTTCCATTTGCTGACCCTGGGTTGCCTTTCCATGAGTGGCTCTTTGACCTTTGTGGCCCTTGGCTGACCAAAAGGAAGCCATGTGACGACCGCAACCTTTTCCCATTAGACCTGGGTGGTGAGGACCCCAAGGGTTAGAGAGAGATGTGATTAATCTGAAATAGGTGCCTGAAAACCATTATTCATGTCAGATATTCAGAAAACTTTAAATCAATGTAAGTAACATTAGTAACTGACTATAGTGATTTGGTTATTTTGTTTTCAAAAAATGTTAGTATTTAAAAAAATGTAACTGTAGATGCATGTTTGATATTAGTAGTTAATATAAAATATACAGTCTTACTGTGTGGTAATATTTTAGACATATGTTCATAGTTTTCTGGCTGGCTCAATTAGTATAACATTTAAAGCAAGGAGAATGTTGTTTAGGCTGGGGTGGGGATGGGAAAGTCTTAACATAACTTTTGGATAGACTAGTTCTTACATTGTTGGGGTGGGGGGTGTAGGTTTAATTCCTAACTCCACTATATTAGCTAAAGTAGTGCATCTGCTTATCACATCTCAAGGTGGATATGGTTATAGAAGAAGTGGAAGAGATAAGTATGGGCCTCCAACCCGTACTGAATACAGATTGATCGTTGAAAATCTGTCAAGCCGTTGCAGTTGGCAGGATTTGAAGGTAAGTGGAGTCTGGGCTTCTGCCAGTTCTGATTTAGTGATAGAAAGTGCAAACATAAATTGAAGTCTTAATTCTTGTTGTATGATCCATGCCAAAGGATATATGTTTCTCAAATATATTCTTTATAGTTTTTATTTGAAATCTTAATGCAGTATACTAAGTGCAATTGTGAGCTTCTTCAGCATGAAGTGATCACTGCCTATGCTCCTTTTATTACCTATATTGCATTACCTATTAAGTACAGAGAAATGCTTCCAAATCAACAGAAGTCTCTATATCAACTCTCAAACATGACCTTGATTTTTTAGAAGCTGTTCAGAAAAACTAAGAACAATTGCTTCTTTGAGGCACTTGTTGCAATGGCTTACTCTTCTGTTTAAGATTGGATCACTGTTCATTGGGCCATTTTGAATTGGCTAACCTACTTATATAGGCCACTGACATAGTTCTTTGTCTCTAGGGATGCAAACTGTTTGAAGTACAAGTAGTTTTTAACTTAAAACACAATGGAGCCCCAGAGTTCTGTTGCTAAGTGAGACAATTGTTAAGTGAATGTTGCCTCATTTTATGACCTTTCTTGCTACTGTTGTTAAATCAGTCACTGCTGTTAAGTTAGTGACCCACTTGTTAATTGGATCTAGCTTCCCTGAGTTCGCTTGCAAAAAGTAAAAAAGGGTGATCATATGAACTCGGAACAGTGCAACCATCATAAATATGAGTCAGTTGGCGAGCATCTGAATTTTAATCACATGACCATTCAGCTGCTGCAACCGTCATAAGTATGAAAAATAGTTGTATGTCATTTTTTTCAGTGCCATTGTAACTTTGAACATCACTAAACAAACTGCTGTAAATCAAGGACTATCTATACTTTCCTAGAGGAGATAAATATTTTTATTGCAAATGCAGAGTAACCCTCAGACAAAGAAACTCTAAAAAAAACTAGCTAGCACGTGTGTACTTTTCTCCCTCTTCAAGATATATATCATGAGCTTTTTTTGGATTGCTTACAATACATTTCCCTTGCAGGCCTGTTGATTACACCTTTATTGTTATGGTCTACTCAATGGTATTGTCTAGCCTTTGGGGTCTTGTTTCCACCTTGCAAACTCCAGCCTTTATAAGCACCTCCATTTTTGCCCCCCCCCCCATTGATTTCTTGTCCTGTTCTGTCTCCTTTTCAAATTCTACACAAATGATGCCTTGAAAAGCAAGGGGTGTTGATATTTTAGGAAAAAATAGCAATTATCTGTGAAATTGAGAAGGTAGATATTCTCAATTTATAGAAATTGAGAGGTAGATAGAAATAACAAAATATTGATCAATAAATCAGTAATTCATTTAGATGTACAGATAATACATGTGCCTATTAGGACATGACCAGGTGTGTGTGTGTGTGTCATTTTTTTCATTTGCAGCACTATCAGACCCTGTAGTGTATTTTTTCATTTGTAGCACTGAAATCCTGTATCTGTTCTTAGGATTATATGCGTCAGGCAGGTGAAGTGACATATGCTGATGCACACAAGGGAAGGAAAAATGAAGGTGTGATTGAATTCAAATCTTATTCAGACATGAAAAGAGCCCTTGAAAAACTGGATGGGACAGAAGTAAATGGTAGAAAGATACGGTTGGTGGAAGATAGGCCTGGGTCCAGGCGCCGCCGTTCTTACTCCAGAAGTCGCACTCATTCAAGGTAAGTTTGTAATACCATGCTTACTAGGGCAATAGTTCAGAATAGTTAATGAAAAATAATAGGATATTCACTTGCAGGAAAAGCAGTGAAGTGTTAAAAGAACCGAAATTGTCATAATGAATTGTGCTGGTGATAAAGAAATAGAGGTGTGGTTCAGGAATAATGCCACGTTATGACTTGATATGATACTGTTGAGCAACCATGACAGTCATGTTTCCACATATGGAATCTATATCTTCAGCTTCTGTTTGCCATTGAGGCAAGCTATAGCCTTTTCATTTAAGGGAGCAGATAAATCACCTGCCTGAGGAAAGGGATGTATGATCTTTTTCCAGAAACATTGCTATAAAGCTGTTCTACAGGAAAGCAGTTAATGAGGTTTATATGGGAAAATTCTATTATTTGAGGATCTCTGGATGAAAACTGGAAGCTGATGAAGCTGAACAACTATGTTTTGAAGCCACCCTTTACGATATTGAACATGTTGATACATTTTAGTTTTTATTTACAAATATATAAATATGGTATAATCTTGCAAGCTAGAATCAGAAGCCAGATCCAACATAAGAAGGCAATATCTCATTGGTGGGACATATATTTAGGTTTTAAAATGTCACAAAATCATTGCCTGGCATGCTTAGATAAAATTTTGAACAATAGCCTGGGAAGTTATTAACCAATTATTGCAGAGAATAAAATCCAGGCTGATCGATGACTTAAGTTTTGTTCACATGTTCAGGTCAACATTTAAGTAGTACTGAGCAGCTTTCAATTCTATTAATATATCAGTTGGAATCCTTCTAGTGAAGGGTTCCAGGTCATGCAGAAATATTTGAATGTACAAAAAATGGTTTTCACTACAAGCATGGAAACTGTCTATTAAATAATGCACAACTTTTCCTGAAGATAAAAAAGCAAATAAAAAAACAAGTCTGCAAAGTCATTGGAAAAGCCTTGTGTCTTTGTAATTTGAGTTGTAACAAAATTATTATCTAAACAACTTTCTTCCTCCTGCTTTCTTTTCTTATTCCAGTGATCCCTCCGACCACAATTGCATTCTCTTTATTTCATCTATTTATCTTTGTTAAAGCTGGCTTTTGTTTTCCTCTGACACTTAATGAAACTAATCTTACCTCTGACATTAGAAGGCTTTATGGAGCCCCATTTGCCAAAACCTGTTAGATTTCTTAGTAATATATAAACAGAACCGTGTTGTCTCAGAAATGGTCTAGGGAGGTAGTGCCTTCTGTTATACTGTGTTATGCAGCTTGAAAGGGGATTTCTGTGCCATGCTCAGCTGATTCTCTTGAATGCCCATGGTAATTTAACAACTATGACACTATTGTATTACCTCCAGATCTCGTTCTCGAAGCAGACATTCCCGTAAAAGCAGGAGTCGTAGTGGCAGTACTAAAAGCAGCCATTCAAAGAGCAGATCACGATCCAGGTACAGTAAAGTTTAATTAATAGTGGACATAATTTAAGTTTATGCTCCAGTAACATGCATTCTAAAAAAAACTGGCAGTGTTGCAATAATTGCTCTTCAGGAACAGTTATATAGTGTTATAATCAACAGTTATATGCCTTACACTGTGGGATGCAGAGGATTATTAAGCATTTAGAACATAATTGAAATCATAATTGTGAAAATTTAAACAGTATTATTTAAGTAGTCAAAATATTTACAATCAGAAATTTGAACTGTCTGAGATATCTGCTGAATTACAAGATAAAGATTTGGCATTACCAAATCATTGAATACCTGCAAAACTTTCTATTTTTTTTTTCTTTTTGACTACCAGGTCTAGATCTCATTCCAGAAGCAAGAGCCGCAGTCGGAGCAAAAGTCATAGCAGAGGCCAAAAGGAAAAAAGCAGGAGTCCAAGTAAAGATGATAAAAGCAGGAGCCGCAGTAGAAGTGTTGAGAAATCTCGAAGTAAAAGTAAAGACAAACCACAGGATATAGTTCAAAATGATGGTGACCACCAAGCAAAAAGCAGAAGTCCCAGCAAGGAAAAGAGTAAGAGTAAAAGCCGTAGTAGGAGTGGCAGCAAAGAGAGGGTAGAAAGGGAGGAAAGGAGAAGCGTAAGGGGCAGTCGGAGTAAAGAGAGAGAGAAGAGTGTCAGCAAGGGAAGGAGCAGGAGTAAAGAAAGGAGTAGGAGTAAAGAAAGCAGGAGTAAAGAAAGGAGCAGGAGTAAAGAAAGGAGCAGGAGTAAAGAAAGGAGCAGGAGTAGAAGCCGTAGCAAGAGCAAGGACAAGAGGAAAGGGAGGAAGAGGAGTAGGGAGGCCAGTAGGAGCAGGAGCAGGAGTCACAGCAGAAATGAGAGAAACAAGAGAAGGAATAAACGTGACAGCAAGTCTAGTAGCAAGAAGAAAAAGAGAGAAGATCAAGAGCGGTCCAGGTCTAGGTCCCGATCTCAATCCAAGGAAAAAGAGCGTATAAAAGCAGAACCTGACCCAAAAGACGCCAAAGGCAAGGGTGAGGAAATGGACACCAGTTGTAGATCAAGATCAAGGTCAAATTCCAAGTCTAAAAATGTCAAATCAGAATTTCGCTCCAGATCCAAATCCATTTCAAAAACGAGATCCCAGTCAAAGTCTAGATCGAGATCTGCTTCTAGATCACATTCTCGATCTAGGTCGCGATCTCGTTCCAGATCCTAAACTTGCTGCAACCCACATTTAGAGCTCTATGAGAAGTCTTTTGTACATGTTTGGTAGTTGTAGCACAAGTGATTGGAGTAGAACACATGTCACTGCTGTACATTTTTAATACCCCCCCCCCCAATGGTGTGTTTGTAAGTGTTTGGTCCAGTGCTCCCTCTCTGTTGCATGTTCTTGAACTAGAGACTGAGGGCTTTCTTCAGGTACAGTGCATCCTCCTAGATTTCCAGAACAGCCATAGAGAAGGAGCATTGCATTGATGGGCTTCTAAGATTGGAATGATGACTCCTAGGTAGGTATGGTAATTTCAACAATTTGCCCTTAAATTGATGCCCCTTGATGTATGCCATTTAGTGAAAAGTGCAAAGTCTTAAATTTCATAATACTTTTTTTTGTTTCATATTTTGGACTTGCAGAGTATGTGAATAGCACAGTCAGGAAAATAGATACCTACAGTAAACTATAGGAAGGGAAGAAACAAAAGTAGAGCTCCACATTCTGGTATTGTGACAATATCCTTGTTTTATATTTTTTATTTTTCCCCATCTTGCAAAAGTACAGTGACCCCTGTTTCCATTAAATTTGAATAAAGACTATTTTTGCTTGACCAGTTGTTGTAAAGCTTTTAAGTTGAACGCTGCTTTGTCCCCTTAAAAATGTACAAGAGTTTCAAGTCAATCATACAGCCCTTTATAGGCAGAATTTGCAGCAAAGACTTCTGACATTTAATTATTTAACAAAAAATAACAATTGTCCTTTTCCTTCCCAAATTCCTCCGTTACTTGGGGGGAGGGAAAATATGAACTTGTGGGAAACAATCTATGTAATAATTGTAGTTCTGATAAACTTTCCCTCATATCCTCAACTTATGGATCTATCCATCTAGTTTCCTTAGCCATGGTATGGAAATGATCTTTACACATTTTCCCCTAATAACAATCCTGACACTCCAAGTACTAATTAAGCATTTCTGTGTAGTTTTTATTGCCAGTTGTGACACTGAAAACGAACTCCTGGTCTGAAAGTGTTCTCAGAGGCATCTCATTTTTTAAATTCAGTACAGGTATTCCTCATTTACCTATCACAACTCTTGTTAAGCACAGTGATTGTTAAGTAAAACCACAACTGTTTACAACCTTATTGCAGTTTTCCTTTACAAATCTGCAAAGTTTGTAAATTTTGGCTGCAAAGTTACTTTTTCATCATTGTCATTACTCGACAATGTGCAAAGCAGTTGCTAGATAATAGCTCCAATTAAGTCTGAAATCTGCCTACTCCTGTGACAATCAAATGATGATGAATTTAAAGATTAGATTTCTCCATGAGTGGAATACACTGATTTGGGCAAATGGTTATTGTGACATCTTATACATCTGGGAAGGAACTGTTTCTACATACAGACTTCTGCAGATGTTCAAAGCTGCAAACAAAATATTCAGAAGAACAGAATTCCAACTGATAACATCATGGGATGGATGGGAATTATATCAAATAGTCTTGGCTTCACTAAGGATTGGCTACAGGTTCAATGGTCATCAGTACTTGCAGACTTTATCAACAGTGTTAACAATATTACCTTTATCACCCTAAAGAGCAGCACAACTAAAGTGTAAACATTTCTCTGCGTGCCAGGCTTGTATATGAAATTAATCCCTCTATTTTTTGCATTCACCTCACCATCTTTGTAAAGAAACCAATAATATAGCGTTCTTGAAATTGTTGGGCTCAAACTCAATTTCTCACACATTAAATTTTCATAACAAAGTCATTCAATAAGTAAACCATAGCCTCATCTTAACATTTTTCCAGTTACACCATTGTTTACATGCAGCCTTACTATTTTCAACATTCCTGTAACCTTATGGGTTCTTAAATATCAACTTCCAATAACCAAGTTTTTGACATAATTGGTTTTAATAGGACAATAGATATAGACTACTAGATCAATGGCCTTAATCAGACTTAGGCCACACACTATAACAGGGGTCACCAACCTTTTGGACCTAAGGGACCACCAAACTCATAATTTTAAATCCCAGGGACCACTAATTGGTTTTGTGGGTGTGGCCTAATTTGTGGGTGTGGCTTGGGGGCTGAGCATGGCTTGTATGTAACTATTATAAATATTTATATAAATATTGAATTTTTTTATAAAAAAAGGAGCAACTTTTGCCCAAAATCAGGCAAAGCAGGCAGGCAGATTGAGTTGCTCACAGAATCACAGATTCATTCAGAGAACTATCTTATCTGCCATCGGCTAGCTCAGTCTCTCAAATTTGCTTGCTGTGAGTCTGCAGTGAATAATAGAACCTTCAGTCCTAAGGGAGGTTCGACTGATCTAAAGACTAGCCAGAAAGCAAGAAATCCAACCGTTTCCTGCTTCCTAGCTAATCTAAATCTCCCGGCACAGCAGAACAGTTGATGGTCAGAAAAAGGAAAAACAGCAATTTAGCAGGCAAATTTGCCAGGTAAGGAGTGAGTGGGCAGGGAGGGTTCCCGCGGGCCATGTGGGCTGTGCAAGCCTTGTGTTTCTGCACAGCCTGGATTGATTGCTTTTTGGGTAGTGCTCTGGAGGTGAGATTTCTCTGTGGCCCACCAAAATTTTCTCATGGCCCACCGGTTGGCAACCGCTGCACTATAGCACTATATAGCATCTCCTGATAACAATGGAGATAGTACTGATCAGTTTAGGTGTACTTTGGGCAGTGTAGCACAAGTACAATTGCCTCCCAATTTTATCCTTTACGTGTTCATGTTATTCTATATAAGCTAGAATTTTTAGAGGCTACTTTACCCAGAACACATTGATCTGCATCCCACCAACCAAGGAGATACAGAGTTGTATTTTACCTCGATCAGAATGTTGTTTTGGAAACATTGGGATTTCATAGCTCAACCAAGAATAATATATCCTGTAGAATGGCCTTCCTCAATCTGATTAGGAAAAACGCATATATGGAACAAAAAAGCAGATCAAATAAACTAACAGCAAAGCAAAGGGAGAATTTGATTTGTGAATTGTTGCAAGAAAGATCGCATAGGTAGTCAAACATCCAAGGAAGATTTGAAATGAAAATGGATGTTAAATGTTAGTACATCATGGTAGTGTGAGAGGCTGTTTGTTAAGATTAACTTTTTTTAAAATAGTCGAGTTTTAACAGAAGCATCACAAAATTAGTGCTTTGATGTTTCTCTTTATCATGATTTATGCCTTTCATTTCAGTAAAAAATTAGGGTAAAAAAAAGGGTAAAAAGCATGGAACAAGGTCACACTTCTGAAAAAAAAATCACATTTCCTAGTAAAATCTATTTAATGGGTCCCAAAATTCCGAGCATTCAGGCTGTTGCTTTCTGTTTAAAACGTCCACCTAGATGGCATTTTTTAAAGGAATAAACAAATCCCAAATCTATTTTCCTTTTCTTTGGTAATTTTTTGTTGTATGTAGCAAAGCCATTTAAACTATACAAACACTTAACGGCTCTGCAGCAGCCTTGAATCTCCAGCAGCTGTTATCTTCAATTCCATAGGTAACTTCATTCTATTCTGGCAGCGCACTGAAATTATTTCAGAAGGCAAATAATCCTTTTGTTACATAAAAACTTCCATTAGCAAGCTTAATTCTGACCATGTAAATCCATGCTCCATTATTCTATCTACAGAGATTTCCCCCTTTCCCCAAATGGTTCATCTATTCTCTCGAATTTTGCACTACCTTGATGCCTGAATTTATATGATGTTTTTCTCCTTAGTTATACATTCTAGCATATGTCCTTAGGTTATATGATAGATACACATGACCTTAGGATATATAGTATAGCTGTCAAAAAATCTCTGCATTTCTCCCAAGACAAGTCTATTGGACTCTTCAAAGGCTGCTTCCAAGAGATTTGGGAAAAATCAAAAAAGTGAGTACCCAGATAATGTTAAAAAAATTAAGCTAAATCTTTACTAATTAGCAATTGGTCATGGTAGCTAAGGATTGTGGGAGTTGAAGTCAATGATATTGAAAGGACAACACTGGGGAAAAGATTTCTTAAATTTCTATCTTTTCTCTGAAAATTAAATGTGGCTTACATGGGATCTCCCTAATTTTCTCTCCAGAGATACTGAGTTTCAGTCTAAACCTGAATCAGTTGTACTAGACTGAATTTTCCTCTTATCTGTTTTCAGCAGACCTCAGTCGAATAACAAAAAAGGCTTAGATTTAAGGGAAATTTGGTCTCTTCAATGTGTCCAAGAGAAGAAGAAACATGGAAGACATTTACATTTGCCTGTTTATATATGTTTAAACAATCTGTGATAAGAATTTAATGGCTTTTGTGAAGACAGCTGCAAAATACAAAACCTTATCTCTCTTAGCTTCAAAAAAAACCCTCTTTGAAAAAATATTCTTTGAGAAAATGTTTTTATAATTCAGGAAAGGACAGCAATGAAGCTATAGTTTAAGAGTATTGAAATATTTATTTTTCCCTCCTTAGAAAATCTGAAGAGAGGAAAAAATAATACTTTGCTCATATTTCCATCTAGTGGTAGAAATCAACATTTTAAAAACTACATGCATGTTTAACTTTATGCATCTTGAATATTCAAAAGCACCGGATAAGATTGCTTTTAATGGTCTAAAAATTAAAGGATAATTTGATGTAATAGAGTTAAGAATCTGTCTTTGCTACCATTTTCATTCAGGAGCAAGGTAATTTATCTGAGAAAATATCTTCAACAACACAAGATTTGGATCTGGAGTTTTTTGTATACTTGATTAGTAGAAGATAAAAATGCAGAAATTCAACTTGTTCAGCTTTAAAGCTCTAGTAGCAATAGATAAGTTCTGAACACTATAATCCAATTGTTCAGAAATAGTTGAAGTCCAGTAAACCTCAGGAGGCTGTTGACAAATCTGGTATGTTTCTCAGTGTACCCCCAAGATAAGCAAATGCAAATCATAGAAGCATGTACAAAACGCAATAATGTTCCCTCAGAGCATTTTGAGTGTCCTGAATACCAGCCAGTAAAAGAATAGAAATGTCCCACTCACTTTGAGGTGTTTTTTTCTCCTCTTCTTTCTCTCACTATTAATGAAGGCCTGAGAGAAAACAAAGTCTTCATTTTTTTATTTGTCAATTGCTTACAAGATAATACCGTAGGTATAAGTAAAGACATAGTATTGAATATATGGATGCATATAAGAAAAATAAAAAAATATATAAAAGAAACAATAGGACAGGGATGGTAGACCTCTTAGGAAAAGGGTGAGGTCAATAGTAGAGAGTCTAAGGTTAAAGTTTTTGGGGTTTGGGGAAGAAACCCAGTCAGGTAGAATATTCCAGGCATTGACCACTCGGTTGCTGAAGTTGTATTTCCTGCAATCAAGTTTGGTGCGGTTTACCTTGAGTTTGTATCTATTGTTTGCTCTTGTGTTGTTATGGTTGAAGCTGAAGTATTCATTGACAGGTAGGACATTGCAATATATGATTTTACATACTATACTTAGATCGGACTAAAGGCGGTGTAGTTCTAGGTTTTCTAGATCTAGAATTTCAAGTCTGGTGGCATAAGGTATTCTACAACGAGTGGAGAATTCTTGTGAAATATTTCTGGACTTTCTCAACTGTGTTAATATCAGATACATAATGTGGCTTCCAGACTGATGTCTTCCACCCAACTCCCAATTCAATAAGGCAAGGTTGTAATATTTGGGGACATAAGTATCTAATCTGTAAACAAAAGTATATATGATAAAACAGAATGCTAATAGCACAATAGTTTATCATTCACAAATGCTTTATCCTCTACCAACAGTCCTATAATTTCCCCTCCAAATGTTTTATGGTTCCTATGATACAGACCAGTGGTTGGGATTAGAAAAAAATTAGTACCGGTTCTGTGGGCGTGATGTGATTGGCGTGGCAGGGGAAGGATATTCTAAAATCTCCATTCCCACCCCACTCCACTAACCTGCTTTCCATCTCCGTTTTCCTGTGCAGGGCAACCAAAGAAGACCCAGCCAATCAGCTGGAACTCAATGGGAGGCAGAGAATAGATGGGGTGGGGCCAGTCAGAGGTGGTATCTGCCAGTTCTCCTAACTATTCAAAATTTCCACTCCTGGTTTTCCAGAACTGGTCAGAGCCTCTGGTACAGACTACAGGGTACGTGCAATATTAGGACAAGAAAGAATATTCTGTATCAGGACAGATATTCTGTACAGATCAGTTAAAGCCCAATCTTTTGGGCACCGGGGACCGGTTACATGGAGAGAGGTTTTTCAGTGGATTGGAGGCAGCATGGTTTTTCACATATTGCCTGCATCCTGCAGATGGGGCTCCACTTGTTCGCATGTCCAGGTTTCTGGCGCACGACGGCTTGATGCCAATCAATGGACCATGGATTTGGAGACCTCTGGTATATACAACACATCCAGTCTTCCTGTAGTTGAGTTCAACCTTGTAGGACTTCATGTGGTTTTCCTTGCCATTGTACAAAATCAGTTCAACATTGCCTTCTTCCAAAATGTTTGGTGTTGTTTTTATTTCCCAATTTAGCCTACAGCCCAAGAATTTACTGATTGTTTTCCATCCACATGATAAGCAAGTCCAACTGTGCTTAGCTTTTTGATAGCAGCCAAGGTCAACTAACTACTGTCACTTAGCAAGTTTTAAAGCACTAGACTACTAGATGTCTATAGAGATTCTCAGTCATCCAGGTCACCTCAATTTTTCAGTCAGAACTGAAGAAGCTTGGATGAGAGGCGAAATGTTTTCAATGAAAAAAACAAAGTTGAAACCTTTGAGACTAGATTACTAGATTAAAAGGTAAATATCTGAACATCATTAGTAGTTTTAATGATTAGATGGTTTTACCTCACTAGGTGCACATTAAAACATAGACATTGAGAACTATTATCCATTAAGGTATCATTTGGGTTTATTCTGGAGAACATCCAGAATAAACTAGTACTTTGGAGAAACTTATATTCCTGTCTCTTCCCTTCTTCAAAACAATCACCTATATATATTTCTCATCTGGTTAACATAAATGACTTGCCAACATTTCTATTAAAGTTTTTTTTTTTCATGGCCCAAGTAAGGTTATGGATTGGGCTATTTTGGAAGTTATTTGGATGTAAGAAAAACTAAATATTTGTGGAGAATCTCAATCATCCAGATCATTGTTGTCCCAGTTTGGAAGGATTATATTCTGATGACTCTGAGGGTACAGATAAATCCCCAAGTGACCTCAACAACTCTCAGAGAACTATCTACCTACCGTCAGAGTGGTAAGAGAGCTAACAACCAGATGACTGCTAAGGAATATAATCCTTCCATTCACCACCATTCACCCAGAACTAAAGAAGCTTCTTGGATTAGAAGTGAAACATCTTAAAGGAGAAAAAACAATCAAGAAAGTCCAGCTACCTTTTGAAAAGCACCTTTGGGGTAAGAAAAAATAGTTTCCAGTGAATTCAGTGGGACTTTTCTATATACCTAGATCCAACCAGTTGGGAATATATTTAAATGAACAAATATGAAATATATTTATTTATTTAAATGTGTGTACATGGGGAGAATTTTATCTGTATAAATGTGTGTCTAACAATTTGCAGAATCAGGATCTTATGTTCAAATCAGACTTGCAAATTTGGCAAAAGATGTTTTCTGTGAATGTTAATAGCTGTTTCAAAACTGTCTGGTAATCAAGGATATTTTTTATTTATATACAGTTGAACCATTATATCTCCCCAGAGTTTTTTTTTCTCTGTTAAAACTCAAAGGTTTAGAAATGGAGTAGGAACAGCATTTAAGAGAGGGAAGGGAATGTTCCCTATTTAACTATTTACTGTTTCCCTATTTACTATTTAACTGGGGAATAGTAGATTTTCCATTTTGAAGGTAAACAGATTGATCTGGTAGAAAAAGAGCAAAAATATAATGCTTTAAAAGTACATGTACTCAACTTACAACCACAACTGAGCCCTAAGTTTACATTAACTGAGAAATTTGTAAAGTGAGTTTGCTCCATTTACAACTTTTCTCATATTTATTAAGTGAATCACTGTAGTTCTTAAAACACAATTGTTAAGTGAATCTAAATTCTGACAAGCCATTGACTTTGCTTGTCAGAAGTTTGAAAAAGGAGATCCCATGACTCCGTGACACTGCAACCAACATAAATGTGAGTCAGTTGAGAAACATCCTAATGTAAATCACGTGACCATGGGTCATAAGTGTGAAAAATGGCCATAAATCACTTTTTTCAATGCCGTTATAACTTTGGTCACTAAATGAATTGTTCGAAGTCAAAGACTGCCTGTATTAAGATCTTGATAAACTTAGATTTCCCAACTTGGGTTTCCCAAGGAAAAACTATACACAAAAAAGTATACTGGTAGTCCACAATTTATAACCCCAATTGGAGCCAGAACATCTGTGAAGAAGAGATATTTTTGTAAAGTGAGTTGCACCTGATGCTAGGATCTTTTTTGCCACAGTTGTTAAGCAAATCCAGTTTCCCCCAATGGCTTGTTGGAAGCTTTCTGGGAAAGTTGCAAATGACAATTATATGACACTGGAATGCTGCAACTGTTGTACATACTGGTTGCCAAGTACCTGAAGATTAATCACGTGACTGTGGGATGCTGTGATGGTTGTAATAGGAAAAACTGGAATAAGTTCCTTTTTTAGTGCCATTGTAATTTCAAGCAGTCATTAAAACAAATGGTTGCAAGTCGAAGATACCCTATGTATCAATTGAATCAATTAAAAAAATTAGAATGGTTTGAAAATTGCCCTTCTTTCAAAAATGGCTGTGAAAGATAAAAAGTGCAGTCAAAACAATTAAATGGAACACCAGCATATGAATTATAAGCATAGCCAGTTTGATCTATTACTTAAGATACCAGGGTAGAAAGCAGGAGACTCTGAGTTCAAGTCCCACCTTAGCCATGAAAGTCAGCTGAGTGACCTTCTTACTCTCTCAGCCCAATTCAGCCCCCAGAATTATTGTTGTGGGGAAGACAGGAGGAGGAAGGTGTGTCGGATGTTTGTCACCTCGAATTATTTGCAAAACTAGTAAAGCTGGGATATAAATAAAGCATTTTTCATTCCTATGACTATTCAAAACATATCACAGAACATTTTGACTTGTAATGAAAGTGATTAAATGAGATTAAGGCTATGAAACCATCAGCCATGCATTCTAAATAGTCTGCAACCAGGCCGCAGCCCACTACCAGGGTGTATGTGTCCTATTTGAAACCAGGTTGTGTGAGAGGTGGGCCAGTGCGCACACACACCTACAGCTCCACTCACACAAGCGGCAGGCCAACGCACAGGCAGCTCCACTTGCACAAGCGGTGGATAGGTATGCACATGCATGTATGCAAGCCAGTCCATCATAAACGTGGCCTGGTTCCTCTCTCATCCTCCACCCTCTAGCCAGGCAGCCAAGCCATAAAGATTGGGGACCACTACTTTAGACAGGAAGATTTTACAGAGATGGACAATTACCTTCATACAATATGCTAATTACGGCTACCAGATCTGGACTGTAGGAATCCAGACACCACTGAGATGGCAGCAAAAATATGTGGGAAATGTTTGTTACTGCTTTTCTGGTGGCCACCCAAACTTTTGCAACCAGTTCTGGTTCGCCTAACTAAGCCATACATCATGCCAACTACTGCCAAGTGTGATTTTTTTTCCAATACTAAATCAGGACTATGTTCAAGCCCACCCAAAAACTAATTTAGCCTAATCAGTGTATCGAATCCCCACTATGATTTTTGACTTTTTTTTTTCTAGAGGGAGAAAAGAAAAACAAAAAAAGAGGAGACATCTGTGCTATTATAAAAGCTAGCAACATTATGACATATTTTTTTAAAAGTTCACTCATATCCCAGGTTAATATCGACATTAAATTGTTGAGATATATCATCAGGGGATTGGGGGGGGAGGTCTTGTCATAGTATGACATACAGCAATATTTCTTGTCCACCTGTTTCCAAAGAAATAATGATCTGAAACAGTAATACATTGGATAAGGAATATAGTGCTAGTGATTCTATGAAGCTAATATGGGTTAGCACGGTGATAAGACTTGGGTGATTTTTATCGGTTCTGGATTTAGTTCTTAAACTGGACATGCTTCTGAATTAAATTTTATACCCAGTTTAATATCAGCTCAGGTGGTTGCAACTTACTTTGTTCATACTGATGCACTAATCACCTTTTATAAGGTACTATTGAAGTGATTTTTGGCTATAGTGACATGTGCTTTTGTTATATATAGCTTGAGGGAAAAGGCTGCTTTTGAAGAGTCTTCAAAAATGATGTCCAGGATGCCACAGCAAAAATGTTGGCATAAATAATATAATATAAATATAAAATCAAATTCTAAAAAGACTGCCTGTAACAAGGATTCGAGGCACAGTTAAGTATCTTGAGGGTAGCTTTTAAAGATCTCAAAAGCTTTGATCAAAGGTATCTTTAGACAATTTCCATCTGTATGAAAAAAAAATTGTAACTGTTTTTTAGACTTGTTTCTGTTCTCTTTGTTGTCTTGGCTTCAGATGTTATAGTGGTGGAGTTTGTTCCTAGCCATCTGTGGTATACAGTATAACCATGGAGTCAAGAGTAGGATATGCTTTCTTTTTAAATATACCTTAGGTCGTGTAAATAGGGGAATCTTTAGCTGCCACATGACAAAGTTTTCGAACAGCAAAGCAAAATCTACCAGTGGGAGTTGGAGAGCTACCTGTATCTTTTATATGTCCAATTCTAGAAGATATATACATTTTACTTCCTTTGAAGGAAAGGTAGTTGACCTAAAGACTTAACTAAAAATTTAAGAATATTGAAGTCAACTTGTTTACAGCACTTAGAACAATTTTTACAGACCCAATCTGTTTCTATTTAATACTTTATACCACCAACTCCATAGTGTCATGACAGCTGTCTATTATTTTGACTTTTTCTTTTTTTTAAAAAAAAGGACTTAATTTTTTTTTTATTGCCAAGTGTGGTTGATTTGTCAGTTTTATATTAAGACTTTTTCACTGTTCTCCCAAACTGCTGTGGGGTCCCTTGAGGGGAAGGGCAGGAGGTGTGGGCCTAGAAGGATGATGGTAATTATGAGGGGGAGGAATAATTTCTGTAAACAGCCCTGGTGATAGGGATTTTTGCCGCAAGCAACATACGAGCACAGTTCCTTTTTCTGCAAGCCCCGAATCGATCAGCCTTTTATGTAATCTGTTTTTAGTCCGCTGGCAGGCTTCCCTGGACGGATTACATCGAAGCCCTAACTCCCGTGTCGAAGTGTAGCGCTTTTTCCCCGCGGCGCATCCCCACGACTTCAGGTGAGTTTTCTCCATCCCGAACCGCGCCCGCCAAAAGAGGAACTCCAGCCACGCCGCGCGCATGCGCTCGGACTCAGCTGGCGCGTGCGCCCCCCTCCCTCCTCCGGCCTCTTCATCCCTTCGGTTGTTCCACAAGCCGGCCGGAACGGCCCGCGCCCCAGTTATTCCGCGCATGCGTTTTGGCTGTTCCGAGCTCCGCTGGTTTAGAAAAAAAAAATTGTTGTGGGAGTTTAAAGGCGAAGAGTCGAGCCGTGGGGAGGCGGAGGAGGTGAGTCAAAAGAAAGTGGGGACTGACAGGGGAAAGTTAGAACGTACCAAGTGGGGGAAGCGGGGGGCCACTCTTCTCCTTTTCCCCCTTTCGTCCCACAACTTTCTGGAGTTTGAACTTCGGTCTGGGATGGAGACGGACTCCGGGCGAGGCGGGCACCAAAGGACTTGCTTGGCCTTCTCTCCCCCTAAAAACCATTTTTGCCGTCCTCCACCTCATCCGCCGGGCGCCCCCCTCTCACCGTTAGGCTGCGCTTCCTCCCGCCATTTTGTGCCTGAAGGGAAGAAGCCCAGGGTGGGGTGGGGGACGACGACACCGTCGACCCCCCGCCGCCTTAAGGCAGAGACAAGGAAAGACAAGCCCGGTGGGAAGGAGAATAGGGAAGCCTATGGAGGTTTCCCTTCTGACGGCACGGCGGGTGCTCTTTTGACGCTTCCCCAATGGCCGGGTGGCGACCCTTTGGCCTCCAAAGTTTGGGGGTTAAAATAGGCTGGGGAGTTTAGTTAGAGGAGCGTGGTAAGTTGTTCTCGCAGGACGAGCTGCTTTCCCGCTGCTTACCCCCGCCTCCCCATGGCTATTATGACATAAACCAAACAAAAGTCAAGCAGAGGAAGGAGCCTCGCTCAACTGATGCTCTTTTCCTCAGCCTGGGTGGGGATACGTGTGCTAGGTGACAGCCCCTTCCTCAACCCGAAGCCGTCTTGAACTGGATGGCCACCCTCGGTCGGACGGGATTGGGCTACCGCCTCCATCTTCAACTGAACGAAGTTGGCGGATGCTCCTCCAACACGGGAGGTTTTTAAGAGATTGGACAACCATTTGTCTGAAATGGCCTAAGGTTTCCTGCTCGAAAAGCAAGGGGGTTGGATAAGAAGACTTCCAAGGTCCCTTCCAACTCTGTTAGTCTGTAGACATTGTCAGTCATCCAGGTCATGGTTGTCCCAAAGGTGCTTTTTCAGGAGGCAACTGGACTATCTAGTTTTTTCTTTTGAAGATGTTTTGCTTCTCATCCCAAAAGCTTCTTCAGCTCTGACAGCTCCCAGCAGGCCTGTCAGAGCTGAAGAAGAAAATGATGTAGGGTCTGCTTGGGCGGGGTGAGGGTAGAGGGTTGGACTAGATGACCTACAAGGTCCCTTGCAACTCTGTTAATCTGTATCTGTATCTATCTAAGCTTCTTTGATAAGAAGTTAAATGTCTTAAAAAAAGAAAACAAAAGAAAAAACTAGAAAGTCCAATTGCCTCCTGAAAAAGCACCTTTGGGATTCCAACTCTGTTGTTCTGTTATTTCCCCAACCACTGAGGCTATTTGGTATGCTTGAAAAAGGCTGCTGCGTTCTCACACATGAGGTGTGAAAGTTGGGGGGGGCATCATGAGATTTGTGAGGATGGTTCTTGCTCTCTGGTTTATAGATGTTGAGCTTTACACTGGTCATTGAGCAAAATTAACTTTTTAAAAATCCGAGATAAGGCGTCTGGAGCTGGGCTGTAAAAATGGGGTCAACCACCAGGGGGTAGCAAAGTGGGGAAATCATTGTATCTTGGCTGCCCCCCAGTGATTGCCTGGAGTTTTGCAGCCCAGATCCCTGATTTGAGGTAGTTGGAGACACATCCCTGATTTTAATTCTGGATAGAGAGCCATAACATTTTATTGTTCAGTTCATAGAAACTGGCATGGATTAGAACGTGCTTCTTCAAGCATTCCACTCACATTTGATCTGTCTCCTTGTTGGCATACTAAAACGTTCACAGAGAGGGACAGATGGGTCATGAAATGTTTTATGGATATCTGTGTTTCTGTAATAAAGAACTCATAAATCATATTTCATGGCCTAATGATCTCACCATTTATAATTTTGTGTCTATATAATTGTCTTATAATCATCTATTCCTACAGGCATCAGCTGTTCAGAGTTTCATCAAAATACTTTCCTTAAAACTTTTAATAGGATGCCAGGAATTAAATTTTTGCATTTCTTCCCCCCTCCCTTCCTTAACAATAGTCAGAACTCACCAAACTCATTTCCATTTGCTGTAGCGAGGATTACTGATGTGAAATGTACACACTAATAGTACCTGGTAGGTAGCAGATTGTGTATTCTTGTATCATAAATAAACCACAAAAATAAATAGAACTTTGTGTCCAAAATTAAAATGAGTATAAATGAAGTTTTACTTCTTGCATCTGCAGAATGTTCTTTACATGTGAGTGCGTATTTGAACATCAAAAATATATGCAACTGATTCTGAAAAGTGACACCATTGTGATTTTTTGTGGGGCTCCTCAAATTCCCCCCCCCCCCAAAGGAAAGGAAGTAGTAGTAATAATATTCAGTCAATTGTTTTGGGCTTCCCATGCTTTTGTACACATACACAAATTTCATACATTTAAAGAAATGAGGCCTGTAAAAGTTAAAATCTTAATAAATGATAATGATAAATAATAAATGAGTAATAATTTAATACTTAATAAATGAGTAATGATATTGGGTAAGGTATTCAATTTGCAAGCCATTCCCAATGTTTGCTTTGAAACTTCCGGGTACTTTTCCAAATAGAGCTATGAAACCCCTGAATTTAAAATACGGTGCATTCAGAAAGTATTCAGCCCCCTTCACTTTTGTCAATTTTGTTATGTTGCAGCCTGATTCTACAGTTGTTGAAATTCATTTTTTCTAATTAATCTATACTCAGAATCCCATAATGACTGTGAAAACAAAATTTTAGAAATGTCTGTAAATTTATTAAAAATAAAAAACTGAACATGTGGTATTAGTATTACCGAGTCACAGTAATTACTTAAAGGTAGACTTCTCAGAAGTAAGCCAATTTTTTTTCACTGCTGTCACTTAAGCCATATGCTAAATAAATAATAAGCCATGAGGAAATTATTTCAAATGCAGTCATCAATTGGTCTAACATTTTACATATAGTAAAATTTTCTAAATGTAATTGTTCATATATAGAAGGAAATAATGTATGATATCTTGATGAGTACGTCTGTTAGCAATTTCTCATAGCTGCTCCCTAACTGCACGTAGTTTGTGTTTCTTTGTGCTGAGTTTCACATTTGGGGGGGGGGGGGGGTCCCTGGTGCTCTTTGAGCTTGATTGTGTAGAAATGTCTGTAAGAAAACAACCAAGCTCAGAGAGCACCAAGGACCCCTCATGGCAACCTGAGCAATAATTATTCTCCTTTATTGGTCTCATATTAGTTTCTGGCATAGTGCTACATAGTGACATGTGGTTGTGTGTACTTTATTGCATATATTAGCATTGGTTCTCTTGAGAACTTCTAAAAGTCTTAAATTTCACCTTCAACTAAAGGAGCCATTATTAGATCCTTTGAATTTAAACAGCTGCATCAATGATCAATATTGTTGAGAGTAGTAGATTCTTAGCTCTATGACTTTGGAGGAAATAATGCTTAGACAGGAATGGATCTAACCAGTTTGGGTTTGGCATACACTGGAAAGCATTGGGTGCTTTACTCCTGGATAACCTGCTGAGGACTATGTCAGGTTTCCAAGTGATAATTCAACTTTCGGGCTATACAGACTATGAAAAGAATGCTAGTTATTTGATTCTTCTGGACTTTTCAATGCTAATTGAAACCACAGACTTGATATCTATGGAGATTCTCAATCATCCACATCACTGTTGTCCCAACAGTACTTTTCCATAAGGCAACTGGACTTTCTTGATTTTTTTCCTTGAAA
Source organism: Laticauda colubrina (assembly GCA_015471245.1). NCBI lineage: Eukaryota > Metazoa > Chordata > Lepidosauria > Squamata > Elapidae > Laticauda > Laticauda colubrina. The sequence goes on from BLBF01000072.1 coordinate 5,441,887, forward strand.
ACATCTCACTTTTTATTGAAAAAGGTTCTTCACAACTAAAGAAACTTCTTGGATAAAAAGCTTTATAAAAGGCTTGGATAAAAAGTTTTCAAGAAAAAAAAAACAAGAATGTCCAGCACTTTGGGGACATAGGACTTGATATCGTATCATAACTGTTGTCAGCTTTCGAAGCTGTATTGAGATCCGATGCGCCCATGCTGCCACAACTGAGCCTGGGAAAGTGGGAGGGGGAAATTCATTGGAGTGGATCTAGTTAGACATAATAACATTCTTTTTCTGATTCAAGGTCAGGTCATGTTGCGCATAGTGAAAGGAAGTCTTACTTTGGGACAGATGGTGATTGGGCCATGTGATGTGGTGATGGGTGCAGGGAATGAATTTATAGTTTTTACTCATTGTAAGGAAGCCCAGAACTTTCAGATTCCACAGTTATGCCAGTTACTATCCAAATAAAAGAAACTTTTGAGAGATGTCTGTCTCAGAATTATTAGCTGGAATGGAGATATACTGGAATGCTGACACCTGTCTGGATTTAGGACATTAAGGTCATGTTAGTCTTTGATAGTTGGTCTTAAAAAATAGTGCTAAATAATTTACATTACACTGTAATGATTACAACAGCCACTACATAGGACAAACAGGCAGAAAACTGGCAGAACACATCCAGGAACACCAACTAGCAATCAGAAGACATGATGAAAACTCTTTAATTTCACAACATATGAACGGACTTAACCATAGTTTCAATTGGGAAACTGACCATCCTAGACCAAGCCAAATTCAAAAACGCTAGGGAATTTCTATAAGCCTGGCACTCTGACAAATTTGCCACCAGTAGACACACAGATATAAACTATCCACAGACAGCAAAAGAGAGAAAAAGGGAACAAAAAGATCAAAACACCTCCCCACAAGCAGTCAGCACCCAGATGAGCATACATTAACTTGAAGATTAACATCAGCACCAACCATCAAGTAAGCAATACCCCAATCAAGGAACTGCCAAAGAAGCCAAGAATAAACAGCCCAACCAAAGAACCTTTACCCCTACCAACATTGACAGGGCAAGCCACTAGAATATAAAATGAGAGCAAAACCCACTCCTTACTAGCCCTGAAGATGATCTTACCTAGTTTGTGTAATGAAATGAGAGCTTATGGATCTACTGTGTTAACCTTAAATTGTGCTTTGCTGTCATTAAAGACAATAGTTCTTAAGTGTTACTCACAAGCTAATTGGAGGAACTGTTTGATGTAAAGGCCCTGTCCCACTGGCCGATGGACGCAAAACGTATGCATAAAGGACACAGCGGATGAGCAAAATTTCGGGGGTGGCTCCATCCATTGTCATCCGCTCCAAAAAGTGGTGAAAATTTGCATAAACAGAAAGGAAAAGAACAGACGTGGGTAGGATGTAGCGGGGATGTTAAACGGATGTTCGTAGGAAGCCTCGCGGATGACAGCGGATGGAAGCGGATGACACATCCGCAGGGGTTCCGGGGGAGAATTGCAAAGCGGATGCATAGCGGAAGGGGCGGATGCATAGTGGATGATGCAGATGCATCACAGACGCCTATAGGAAGCAAAGCGGATGCATAGCAGATATATATCGGATGCAAAGCGTTCATTGCGCATGTGGGGAGTATGAATTGCGTCAGCTCCGCGGATATAAAAGGATGCAACTCGCACGCAGTCAGCATTCAGAGGAAAGATGTGCTGCCACATACATCTTCAAAGAACACCATTGTTCATCAGTCAGGGAAGAAGAGAAAGCCAGTGCCTACTCGTGCCAGCCCTGGCAAGAAGGCCAGAACCACCATCCCACCCCCTGGCACTGACTCTGAAGCTGCTGGTGCTTCTCCTGCTGCTGCTGCTGGTGGTGCTGCTGGTGTTGCTTCTGCTGATGCTTCTCCTGCTGCTGGTGGTGCTTCTCCTGCTGCTGCTGCTGCTGCTACTGCTGCTGCTGTGGTGGACCAGCCCCAAGGCCCTCAAAGCCCTGCTGCTGAAGGCCCTGCTGCTCAAGCCCCTGAAGGCCCTGCTGAAGCCCCTGCCAGAGGGAGGAAGAGACAAGGGAAGGAGAAGGGAGAGAGGAAACAGTACACCATTTCCGAGGACCATGAGGAGGAGGTGCTGGAATGGCTGAGGGAGAACGAGTACCTCTGGAGAAAGGGCCACAGACTCTATAGCGACACCAAGAAGAAACAGGCAGCTTGGAGAGACAGGGCAGAGAGCCTGGGATGCACTGCAGATGTACTCCTGGGATGGTGGAAGCACATGCACACCTGGTATGGCAAGCTACACCTCAAAAAATCTTGGCAGGCTGCTGTCAAGCTCACTGACCGGGAGATGTACGTCATGGCCAAGTGCAGCTTCCTGGAGGGTGAGGTCCGCCACCAAGGAGCAGCCCCTCTGAGACACCTCTCCCTCAGACAGCCCACAGACAGCCAGTCCTCTTCCAGCCAGGAGCCAGCGAGCCTATCCAGGCAGGTGTCTTCAGAGGGCCCCACAGCAGAGACCCCCCCAACAGCTGCACTCCCCATGCCAGCGGACTTGGAGGATCCCCTGTCACAAATGGAGGAAGAAGCAGCAGCCACCAGAGACCAGCGCACCCCCACCCCCACCCCCAGCTCCACAGGATGCAGGCAGAGAGGCAGACTGGAGGGCCAGAGCCACACTGTCCTGTTGGAGATCAGGGACACAATGAAGACCAGCACAGAACTTCTCTCTCAGCTGGTCCACTTGGACAGAGGATCCTCCAGCTGCCACACTTTCATCACCAACGTGAGCCACACCCTCAGGGATATGCCCGAGGCCCAGTACCAGGTGATGAAGAAGAAGATAACAGCACTTCTGCACAACCCCCAAGGCCCAGCTGAAGCTGCTCCTACCCAGTCCAGGTCTGCTTCTCCACCCCAGGCGATGCCACAGTCCTTCCACGGCTTTCAACAGCCTCTCACCTACCAAGGCTACGACTACCAGGACTTCCCACAGCAGAAGCAGACCTTCCCAGTCCAGGCCCAGGTTCATCGCACGCCACAGACACCACACCTCGCCCAGCTGCAGACCAGACAGCCCCACTACACTCCTCCTTCCTTCACCCCACAGCCAAGCCCGTCAACGGACAATCTGTCATCAGTCTTGTGCCTGACATCCCAGGTCCTTGATGAAGGGCCTCTCAACCTCACGGGACTGAGTCAGCTCTTGGATATCTTCCTGAACACACCATCCCCTGTTGTACTCTCGGGGCCAAGCACCCCAATGGCTCCTCAGCACTCAAGCCACAGCCACCTCCACAGTCCCTGGCCGCTTAACAGCTGAGACCATGGACATGACTCAGAGTGACTGAGAATAGTGCCAGAGACTGAGTTGTTACTTGTTCACTTTATCTTTGCTTAAGACACTTTACTCGGTTCATTTTGCTTTTTTAATAAAGTCATACAGTTTACTTAAGACAGTTATCAATAAAGGTTATCTTTGCTTAACACACTTGGTTCATTATTTTTACTTAACAAAGTGTTGGTGAAAACTTTGAAAAAATGGTTAAACCTTTGCATGCTTGTGGGATAGGTAAGGATAGTTGTGGGACAGATAAGGATAGTTGTGGGATAGATAAACCTCCAGTGCAAGCATAGTGGGACTGTATGGTCCACCCTCCCAGCTGCCACACATATGGGCCTTTTGTATCAATAACAATTTATTCATTGATCAACACATTTCAAAATAAACAAAGCTCTTTATTAATGCCCTATTCATTGTAGGACCACTCAACATACATGGCACAATCTCATCAGTGTTATGAGACAGGCTCAAGGAAGCATCCATTAACCATCTATCATCCTGTCTTGCCACTCCACTACTCCAGCTGGGGAGTTGCACCAGTGTCTCAGTAGGTTGTGCTGCTTTTTCCCTTCACGTGAACCTCTGTTGGGGCCTTGTACATCCACAGTGTCTATCAGGTTTCGACCTTGCCTCCATTCACCAGGCTCCATGTCCCCATTCCCTTGTTGACGGTCGACAAGTCTGTTCTGCAAGACTGGGTAGCGGGTGCGCATGAGATTGTGCAGGATGCAGCAAGTTTCCACGATGCTCCTCACAGTCTGTGGGTGCATGGTAGTGAGAAGTATCTGGAACCTGTTGGCCAGGATGCCAAAGGCATTCTCCACCACCCGTCTTGCCGTGGACAGCCTGTAGTTGAAGATCCTCTCTTCACGGGTGAGGTATCTTGAACTGTACGGCTTCATGAGGTAGGTTCTGAGGGAGAAGGCATCATCACTAATGATGAAGTAGGGCACATCTTGTGTATCATTGGGTAGGGGGTCTGGATCTGGAAAACCCATGATGAGGTTGTGTTCCAGCCCATCCTTGAGGTCACTGGCGTTGTATACCTGGCTATCTGAAGCTGACCCGTTGCCTGAAGCATCAATGTAGATGAACTTGTAGTCAGCATCAACCATGACAAAGAGGATGATACTGAAGAAGCCCTTGTAGTTGTGATAAGAGGACCCTGAGTTGGCTGGAGCTTTGCAGGCCACGTGCTTCCCATCTATGGCTCCAACGGTGTGGGGAAAGTTCCACCTCTGATACCACTCTTCTGAAAGTTTCCTCCAGCCTTGTTCAATGGTGGGGCACTTGAGGAGCTCCTCCATGGATTCTTCAATGATGGCCGGAACCACTTCTCTGACCACTTTGCTAATGGTGTTGTGTGGCACCCTCCATGCATACTGCATGTTTTTGTATGGTTCCAGAGGCCAGGTGGCGCAGAGTCAGTGCCACCTTCAGTCCAGGGTCCAGGCTGGGATGGAGGTTGGTGCTCGGCTTGGTCAACCTGGGTCTCAGACGCTCTACAATTTCGTCAAACGTGGCTGGTGGCATCCTCATGAAGTGATGGAATGCACGAGGGTCTTCATTCCTCAGTTCCACCATCAACTGGTCATACAGTCCAAACTCCATTCTTCTCACGATCCATCCTCGGACCCACACAGCTCTTGGACGTCTCCTTCTTCTCCTTCTGTATAAAAGGTGAAACAGTCTGAACAGGGTTTGGTTCTGGTGATGAATGATCGCAGCTACCATACGGATTGTGTCATGATCCATGGTGGAGAACAATGGATGATGTGGAAGAGCAAGAGCAAGGGTGAAGAGGTCTGTACACCACGGCTGCTGGACTCATACTGAGATCCAGGTGATTTTCTCCCCCTTTTTATAGGAAATAACGGTTTTCCGCTAGGTGTCCTTCTACATACTCTAGACATCCTAAATATCTGAGATACATCCCAGATACAAACGTTTGGTCTGTTTTAATCCTTTATATACGAGATGCATCCACTTACATCCTTTCTATTTCCGTGCTAATAACGCTGTGTAGATGTTCCATGTACCTTTTGTTTCCTCCCTCTTTCTGTTTTCAGCTGCAGTGGATGTGAGTTGAGGGGATGGCCAGAGGATGCAGAGAGGATACAGCAGACATTTAACGGATGATAACGGACATAGAACGTTTGTTGTCCGTATATGTAGCGGATGTACATCGTACGCGGCGGAAAGTTCATCCGTTCAAACAGTTTTGTGCAGCTCAAAACTTCTTGGGCGGATGAAATCTCAGTGGACGGATGCTGGAGGGATAGAGCGTATGAAACATGTATGCAGTGAGTACACAATGGATGCATTGCATTTTCCAATGAATGGCAAGCTTTTTTTAATGTTTTACATCCTCTTTGCATCCATTGGTGCAGTGGAACATGGGCTTAAACTGCACAAAGTTGCTACACAGATTTAGCCTCACTAATCATGCAATGGTTCTTCAGACCAGAGAACCTTCGTGTTTCAAAGGATGTATTTCTAATTAAAGTGAGTGACATGATGTTCTATCTTCAGATAATAAGACATGGAGCCCATACAAATGAAATTATTTCCCCATATTTTTTTTCTGCCTTGCAGGTGAAATGAATTGGCTAACCATACCTCCTCTCTTGATTAAGTGTAATACAGTTTGCAACAAAAAATGATTAAGAATTTGTGTAAAGGTAGTCATTTTTCATCAGTGTTATTTAACATGAGGCATATTTTCCAATTCAGTTATTTACTAGAAAATAGTTGTATAATTATTGGTGCAATAATCCTCATAACATTATGAGCATTAAACAGCTATTATACCATTAGCAAAGATGAATAGAGAGAGACCTAGCTCCACACATTGAAGTCCATGATCTCTAAAATGAGTATTTTTGCAAGCTGGCTCAAATAGCTTTTATAATCATGCAATAATGAAATAAAGGCAGTTGAGTTCAAAATTCTTTAGAACAGTATCTTATGAGATTAACCATGCCAGTTCATGCTTGACCACATTCAGTTGATTTCCCTTCTGGGAATTGCTGTGGAAATTAGAAAGTCTCCTATGGTTGGTATAGCACAGTAACCATGACTTACTTATACTTATAGAAGGAACATAAGAAGATGTTTGGGGTAACCATAACAAATGAGAAAGAAGCCCTTATGTGCACACCTTCTGTAGGAGAGACCGCACAAGAGAAATTGAACCAAGCATGTTCATCCATTATTGAAAAGTCAGAAATGGGGAAAAAATGATGTCTGAATTGTATCAGAAAAAAGTTGCAACACTGGCAAGCACACTGCATTTGAAACAAAAGATGATGGTGCCAGAATGACAACTCTCGTATAGTGTCATTACACACCTGTTGTCATTTGCCCTTTCACCCTTCACTTCACTTCCCCTGCAGTCAATGCTGCATGGAATTCCACTCAAATTGAATACATCTTCACCTTTAATCAAAATACCGATGGTCCTCAACTTATGACCATGATTGACACTATAATTACAATCATATGTTTTTGTGGTCATAAGTCATGGCATTGTGTGAACAGATTGGAAGTTATGAACAGTTTTACTTTGGTTGTTAAGTGAACACTGCACTGATTAAGATAATTCATATTCCCCAATGGCCATTTTTTGCTGAAAACTGGAAGGTAACACCAGAAATTGGCAAAAATGTTTCAAATTGCAGTCCGATGACTGGGATACTGCAAATGGGCATAAAGGTGAGCCAGCAGCCAAGCATCCAAAATATGACCAGATTATGGGAACATCATAACTTAAAATAGTAATTAGCTTTGGGAAGGCCCATTGTAATTTTGAATGGTCATAAGTCAAGGACTACCTGTAAATCACTTTTGAGTGTGCTTCTGAACTTTAATATTTCCAGAGCCAAACGGATAAATTTCGTACTTATAAAGTCGAAGAATTTGAGTGATTAATGTGTTGCCAAGAATGTGAAGTGATATCTTTCCCAAAAGGCTGGAGTAGAATTTGGTTCATAGTAGAGAGTATAGTTAGTGCTTTGAGTACAGATGAGCTTTCACAGTATATCTTTAAAATTTCTGAAATTAATCTAACAACCATTCTTAGCCAGCTATCTGTCTAGCAAGATTTTGTTGATCCTGCTTGATAGTTGTTCTCCAATAGTGTCAAGTTGTAGTCTAGAAACAAGTTGCCTAATGTCCTTTTGTCTAGACAGAGAAAATGTATTGCCCTCCTTCATAATTTTCAGACAAAAGGAAACAGGCCTGGAATTTATGGGTAGTGTGTGACTCACTATACAACAAACATGAAGTTTCTGGAGACAAGTTTTCTCTTAAGAAATGCATTTTGATGTTTTTACCCTGGGATAAGTTGTTTCATACATTTACCGTTCTTAAAGAATACTTAACTGACAAGAAAAAAATGTGTCTTAAAAACAATTTTTCAGACCAGAAACATCTCTGACCAATTATCATTGGTCCTTCCATTGTTCTGTCTATGTCAGTGGTCGCCAACTGGTGAGCCGGGGACACTGGTGGTCCATGAGAAAATTTTAGTGGTCCGCAGAGAAATGTCACCCCCAAAGCAATTAATCCAGGCTGCACGGGAACACAAGGCTGCACCGCCCACATGGCCCATGGGAACACAAGGCTTGCGTTGCTTTCATTGCGAACAACACAAGGTAGTGAGGGGAGGGGGGAAAGGGCGGAGGGGGGGAACTTGCCCCACTTGCCCCACGCACCTGGCCTGGCCATCGGGCTGCTTCTTTCCGCTTCTTTCTTCTTCTGCTTTTGGCTGCACACAAGGAAAACAACAAAAGTGCACAAATGAATGCACAAATGAATGCACAAAACTGATGAACCAACCGACACACCGGAAGTATATATGAGAGTAGATGTTTTTAATGTTTTGTATGTTATGTCTGTTTGTAGAAAATTAATAAAATTCTTAAAAAAAAAAAAAAGTTTTTCTCTCCCTCAAACTCCACCAGAAATGAGTCTTTGGGACCCTACAAGGCATCCTGCTCCAAGAGGCTGCAACAGCGTGAGAAGTCTCACAAAGACTCATTTCTTGAGGAGTTTGGGGGAGAGAAAGAAAGACTTCTGCTGTTTTCCTTGCATGAAGCCAAAAGTCTCTCTCTCTCTCTCTCCCCCCCCCCCCCCGACAACGAAGCTGGTGATGGTATCCTGTGATCCCAAATAAAGAAGGATCAATCAGTGGGAAAACGGGGTGGGGAATTTTCCTGCAGACTTTTTTTGGGATTTTCCCAGAGTCTCTGGTCCGCAGGATTTAAAATTATGAGTTTGGTGGTCCCTGAAGTCCAAAAGGTTGGCAACCCCTGGTCTATGTAGTAAATGGGTTATAGATCTTGCCCTTTGGACTTGCTGACATACACAATCTTCCGAACCCCACCGTGCTTTCTTCTGCATTGATATAAATCTGTGGAAATTTAATACACTGTTTTTGGTTTTATGATATTGGTATATATGATATTAGGAAGGATTGTGGAATAGTCTGTAGCTGTGAGTAAGTCAGAATCTGGTTTGAGAACTTGTTCCATATGTGTTACCTGTTGAAGAACGCACTCTTAGCCCCACCTTTTAGGACTGTCCCAAAGATGCTTTTCAAAAGGCAGCTTTCTTTGAAGAAAAGAGCAAAATGTTTTGTTTCTCACCCAAGAAACTTCATTAGTTGTAATTGGGGGGGGGGGGGGGGCAAGGGAAATGGAAGGATAGGTTCTGACCAGATGGTTGTGGGAGGTGGGGAGATGGAAGGATTGTGTTTCTTTGCAGTTACCTACTGGGGAGTTGTACCTTCCTACAGGCAGATTTTCTTATTAGACCCATCATAGTGTTTCATATTCTGCAACTTGCATTGTAGAATTTATTTATTTCACTCTGATAAAGGCTTTCTTTCTTTATCTGCCTTTCTTAGTATTATGAAGTGCTAAGTAGCATTACAGAATTTTATCTGATGCAGAATTCATTTAGCTATTATGAAATACAAGTATCCAATAGAACAGAATACGTGTGGTTCAGATGCAAGGTCCTTTACTATTTGCTTACAGACTTTCCATTAACTCACTGTGTAACATATTGAGACTGAGTGTGGGGTTTGCTCCTCTATTTTAGCTTGCAGCTTGTTCTGCCAGTGTTAGTGGAAATGTGATTTTCTTGGTAATTCCTTGATTAAATTATTGTTTTCTGCTTGATTGTTTGTCTGGTCTTAATCCCTGCTTATCTAGGTGTTGATTGCTGGAGAACATAAGTTCTGATTTTTTTGTTTCCTTCTTACTTTTGTATTTTCTTTTTTGAATGGGATGTGAATGTGGTTTATCTCTGTTATCTATTGATGGCTGATTTCTGCAAGCAAGCAACCAAACTCAGAGAGCACCAAGAATTCAACAATAAAAGCATCTAGAGTGCTTTTTCTGACCGGATACTCAGAACTGAGGCTTGTAGATCACAGAGAATGATGTTTAAAGTTGGTTTAGGCACATTTTCATAATCAATAACAGGGATATTTAATCAGTTGGTTAATTTAAAGAGTGGTGTCATGATTAGCATAATCTTAAACAAAATAATATTGTAAGAATGTTCAATAATATGATAATCTCCTCCAGGTAAATTTATTTTATATTTACATATAATTGTACTGATGTCATGATTTTAACACCCCTTCCCCCCATGCACATTCTCTTGTTGTTCCATTAATAAAAATCATTGGGTCAGTGTATATTTATTGACAAATAATTTGTCTGAGCTGCATTTTTTAGTAGGACACTGTTATATTGACTGAGTACTAATCAATTTAATTGTGGAACAAATTATATAATATTTAGTTTCTATAATCTGATTCCAAAAAAAAGGTCTCCCCTTATTTTTCAGGGTTTTGCATATTGGTACTTAGTTTTCTGCCATAAATGTGTGTATTTTAAAATATGATATTGTCCTTTAAATATGCTAACATGTCCATTGCTGAAATGGGGTAACATCCAATCAAAACAGATCAACTTGGATTTAATGCACTTTCTTAAATCTCTCATACTGAAGTCATTAGAACTTAATGTTTAACATTGATTAAAAATAATGACTTGGTAGACAACAGCAGATACTAATTAAGTATTAAAAGGAGCCTACGTAGAGATATAAATTGTGCAGTGGAAATGTTATCTACATTCTTTAAGGATAGCTAAATAATTACGTGATTAGTAGAAAAAACATGTTTTTTCTCTCTTTGGATTATTACTGTATATATTCAAACAGTTTTCCCCAACCTCAAAGATTTCCAAAGGTATGGATTTATACTTTTAGAATTTCTCAGCCTCTGTGTCTTTTGTTAAAAAGTTGAAAGCTAAACCCCACACATTTGGAGAGTCCAAAGATGGTATTTTGAACTGTGTAAATACTGTTGCATAATATATCAATGTGGTCTTCTGAGCCCATTTCAATCCACCAGATATTGGCAGTCATTTTTCTCTTTCAGATTTGGATTTCATACACATAGCCCTATAAATATAAATTAAACATAAATATACACTGCTCAAAAAAATAAAGGGAACACAAAAATAAGATATCCTAGATCTGAATGAATGAAATATTCTTATTAAATACTTTGTTCATTATGTAGTTGAATATGCTGGCAACAAAATCACACAAAAATTATCAATGGAAATCAAATTTAGCAACCCATGGAGGTCTGGATTTGGAGTTACACTCAAAATTAAAGTGGAGAAAAACACTACAGGCTGATCCAACTTTGATGTAATGTCCTTAAAACAAGTCAAAATGAGGCTCAGTTGTGTGTATGGCCTCCATGTGCCTGTATGACCTCCCTACAATGCCTGGGCATGCTCCTGATGAGGTGGTCGATGGTCTCCTGAGGGATCTCCTCCCACACCTGGACAAAAGCATCCCCCAACTCCTGGACAGTCTGTGGTGCAACATGGCGTTGGTGGATGGAGCGAGACATGATGTCCCAGATGTGCTCAATTGGATTCAGGTCTGGGGAACAGGCGGGCCAGTCCATAGCATCAATGCCTTTGTCTTGCAGGAACTGTTGACATATTCCAGCCACATGAGATCTAGCATTGTCATGCATTAGGAGGAACCCAGGACCAACCGCACCGGCATATGGTCTCACAAGTGGTCTGAGGATCTCATCTCGGTACCTAATGGCAGTCAGGCTACCTCTGGCGAGCACATGGAGGACTCTGCGGCCCCCTAAAGAAATGCCACCCCACACCATTACTGACTCACTGGAGGATGTTGCAGGCAGCAGAAGGTTCTCCACAGTGTCTCCAGACCCTGTCATGTCTGTCACGTGCTCAGTGTGAACCTGCTTTCATCTGTGAAGAGCACAGGGCGCCAGTGGCGAATTTGCCAATTTGGTGTTCTCTGGCAAATGCCAACCGTCCTGCATGGTGTTGGGCTGTAAGCATAACCCCCACCTGTGGACGTTGGGCCCTCATACCACCCTCATGGAGTCTGTTTCTGACCGTTTGAGCAACCACATGCACATTTGTGGGCCACTGGAGGTCATTTTGCAAGACTCTGGCAGTGCTCCTCCTGTCCCTCCTTGCACAAAATGTGGAGGTAGCGGTCCTGATGCTGGGTTGTTGCCCTCCTACGGCCTCCTCCATGTCTCCTGATGTCCTGGCTGTCTCCTGGTAGCGCCTCCATGCTCTGGACACTACGCTGACAGACACAGCAAACCTTCTTGCCACAGCTCGCATTGATGTGCCATCCTGGATGAGCTGCACTACCTGAGCCACTTGTGTGGGTTGTAGACTCCATCTCATGCTACCACTAGAGTGAAAGCACCGCCAGCATTCAAAAGTGACCAAACAATCAGCCAGAAAGCATAGGAACTGAGAAGTGGTCTGTGGTCACCACCTGCAGAACCACTCCTTTGTTGGGGACCTCCTGCTAAGTGCCTTTGCTTTCCATCTGTTGTCTATTCCATTTGCACAACAGCACGTGAAATTGATTGACAATCAGTGTTGCTACCTAAGTGGACAGTTTGATTTCACAGAAGTGTGATTGACTTGGAGTTCCATTGTGTTGTTTAAGTGTTCCCTTTATTTTTTTGAGCAGTGTATATTTGTAGGGCCATCTATATGGAATTCTGTGTCATACCTGCTTAGGTTTTTCTAGTTTGATTCATGTTATGCCAATAATATTTCCACTGTGAACACTGGAGTAATTTAATACATATTCAATATGTCTCTATGCCATGGTGGTAATACTTTAGAAATTGTTTATCAAAATAAAGTTTGCCCTACATTTCTTTGATAGAAATGTCTTCTGTACTTCCTTCCAAAATAGTTGGGGATCAGCACAATGGAGGTGGTTGGTTGAATAATAACAGCTCCTACCATCCCCATGTGTTTTTGGTTTTAATAGTGGTTTTTAACTTTTCATGTTTCAGATTTTATGTAACTATAAGCTGCTCAGAGTTACCTAATAGTAAGATGGTTGTCCACATATTTATTATTGTTGTTGTTATTGATGTTACCTCATAGACTAATTATCTATGCATCATAATTGAATTGCCAAAATCATATATTGGAAGCTTTACAACTTATTGACTATGATTGGGGTTAACATGGTTCTTTTTGGATCAGAAGATCATTCCTGATTTAATTTTTCTTGGGGAAAATCTAGTTTTGGCTTCATCTTTGCCTTTGATTAATGAGAAATCTTCCAGGGATATTTTTACTGCTTAGTAATGAAATCTGATCTCAACCCTCATTTTTCCTGTATCTCCAGGTGAATCCAATTTATATTCTTTTTCAGCCTGGGTCTATATATTTATATAAATGAATGGTTCACTACACCTAAGCTGGAAACCCCTGCTTAGCTGAATATAATTTAATCTTCTGTTCAGATATTATTATTGCAAAAAAGGAGACTAAAACCAACTACTGTACATGCATTTTATGTAAAAAAAAATCCTGCACACAGCTATAATACTGTACATTATTTGAAGGGTTATAATACATAGTTACAAATACTGTATCTCTCAATTATATTAAACATTACTCGAGTTTAAAGGATTCATCTTGGTTCGAAAGAAGCTCTGAAATTCAATTAAGTCCTCATACTTAGTTCAATCACTCAATTCTTGATTGTGTCCTTAAGGGGCTTTTTTAAATGAAATGTCTGTAACAACTGGTAAACTCATTTGTTATTCTTTAAAGTACTACAACATTCTCCTATTGTTGCAAAGAATACACATGGCTTTCTCCTACACTGAAATTTTTCAAGGTAAAGCCCATGTCACACTGCACCAACGGATGGAAAGAGGATGTAAAATGGAGAGAAATCCATTGGTTAACGCGATGCACCCGTTCTGTACTCACTGCGTCCGTTTTTCTTCCTCTCTATCCGTCCAGCATCCATCGACTGAGGTTCCATCCGCTCAAAAAGTTTTGAGCTGCTCAAAACTTTTTGAGCGGAAAATGTATCCAATGCATCTGTTCTGCATCCGCGACGCATACGGGGAACATCCTTTCTGCATCTGTCGTCATCCGTTACGCGTCCACTACATCCACTAGGCATCCGCTGCGCATCCGCGCAACTCAACTCCGCTCCAGCGGAAAGCGGACACAGGGAGGAAGCGAAACGGACGCGGAACGGGCGTGCAGCGTGAGTAGCACGGACGGAGAAAGGATGAAAGCGGATGCAGCTCGCATAGAAAGCATTTAAAACAGAAAAAACGTTTGCAGAGGGGACCTATCTCGGATATTAAGGATGTCTAGAGGATGCCTAGAGGATGCAAAAGGACACATAGTGGAAAACCTATATTGCCTATAAAAAGGGGGAGCAACTCACCTGGATCTCACTTTCAATCCAGCAGCCCTGCTGTGCAGACCTCTGCAACCTTCATCTGGCTCTTGCTCTTCCACAGCATCCATTGATGTCCACCATGGATCGTAACACAGTCCTCTTGGTAGCCACCATCGTCCTGCAACAGTGCGAAGCCATCTACAGGCTCTTTCAACTGTTCTACGGGAAGAAAAGGAGGCGGCCAAGAAGCATCTGGGTCCGAAGATGGATCACCAGAAGAGCAGAGTATGGACTGTACAACAAGCTGATGGTGGAGCTGAGGAACGAAGACCCTCGTGCATTCCAGAACTTCATGAGAATGCCTCCAGCCATGTTTGACGAAGTTGTGGAGCGGCTGACACCCAGGTTGACCAAGCAGAGCACCAACTTCCGGCCCAGCCTGGACCCTGGGCTCAAGGTGGCACTGACTCTGCGCCACCTGGCCTCAGGGACCACCTACAGGAGCATGCAGTACGGCTGCAGGGTGCTACACAACACCATCAGCATTGTGGTCAGAGAAGTGGTGCAGGCCATCATCGAAGAATACCTGGAGGAGCTCCTCCAGTGCTCCTCCACTGAAAAAGGATGGAAGAAAGTTGCAGAGCAGTGGTATCAGAGGTGGAACTTCCCCCACACTGTTGGAGCCATAGATGGCAAGCACGTGGCCTGCAAAGCTCCAGCCAAGTCGGGGTCCACTTATTTCAACTACAAGGGCTTCTTCAGCATCATCCTCTTCGCCATGGTCGATGCTGACTACAAGTTCATGTACATTGATGCTTCAGGCAACGGCTCATCTTCAGATGCCCAGGTATACAACGCCAGTGACCTCAATGAGGGGCTGGAACGCAACCTCATCATGGGCTTCCCAGATCCAGACCCCCTGCCCAATGACACGCAAGATGTGCCCTACTTCATCATGGGGGATGACGCCTTCTCCCTCAGAACCTACCTCATGAAGCCCTACACTTCCAGACTCCTCACCCGTGAAGAGAGGATCTTCAACTACAGGCTGTCCAGGGCAAGGCGGATGGTGGAGAACGCCTTTGGCATCCTGGCCAACAGGTTCCAGGTACTTCTCACCACCATGCAGCATCGCCCAGAGACCGTGAGGAGGATCGTGGAAGCTTGCTGCATCCTGCACAATCTCATGCGCACCCGCTACCCAGTCTTGCAGAACAGGCTCGTGGACCTCGAACAAGGCAATGGGGACATGGAGCCTGGGGAATGGAGGCAAGGGCAAAACCTGATAGACACTGAGGATGTGCAAGGCCCCAATAGAGCCTCACGTGAAGGGAAGAAGCAGCGCAACCTCCTGAAACACTGGTGCAACTCCCCAGCTGGAGCAGTGGAGTGGCAAGACAGGATGATAGATGATTAATGGATGCTTCCTTCAGCCTGTCTCATCACACGGATGAGATTGTGCCATGTATGTTGGGTGGGCCTACAATGAACAGGGCATTTAATAAAGAGTTGTGTTTATGTTGACATGTTTGGATGAATGATTACGTTATTATTGATAATAAAGGGCCATAGGTGTGGCACCTGAGAGGGTGGACCATACAGTCCCACTATGCTTGCACTGGAGGTTTATCTATCCCACAGCTATTACCCATTCCGAAGGTATCCCTGCCCATCCCACTGCTATCTTAACCCATCCCAAAGGTATCCCTGCCCATCCCACTGCTATCCTTACCCATCCCGAAGGTATCCCTGCCCATCCAACTGCTATCTTAACCCATCCCACAAGCATGCAAAGGCTTAAACCATTTCTAAAAGTTTCCACCAAGACTTTATTTACAAAAATAAATGAAGCAAGTGTGTGAAGCAAAGATAATCTTTATTCATAACAAGCTGTAAAAGAAATAAGACCCAAGTCAAGTGTCCAAATAAAGTCAACAAGTAGCCACCCAGTCTCTGGCACTCTTCTCGGTCACTCGGAGGTGTGCCCAGTCTCAGGGGTGAAGGGTCCAGGTGCTGTGGTGGTGGCTGCTGCTGGAGTGCTGGTCTGGAGCGCCACTGGGGTGCCTGGCCCCGAGAGGACAACAGGGGACGGTGTGTTGAGGAAGCTCTCAGACAGCTGGCTCAGCCCCGTGATGTTGAGAGACCCTTCCTCCATGCCATGGGGTGTCAGCCCCAGTACCGGGTGTGGACTGGCGTCGGTGGCGTGGGTGGCATCGGTGGTATCGGTGGCATCAGTGGAACTGGTGGCAACGGTGGCGTATGATGAACCTGTGCCTGGACTGGGAAGGGCTGCTGCCTGTGCTGCTGGACCTCCTGGTAGCCATAGCCTTGGTAGGTGAGGGCCTGTTTGAAAGCCTTGGAATGGGAGTGACATCACCTGGGGTGGAGGAGCAGACCTGGACTTGGTGGGAGCAGGTTCATCTGGGTCTGGAGGGTTGTGAAGCAGATTGGTGATCCTGTCCTTCACCACCTGGTACTGGGGTTCCGCCATGTCCACCTATGTGAACGGTCTGGTTCACATAGGTGAGGAAGGGCTTGCGGTTGGAGGATGAGGAGTCGGTGTGTACCAGCTGAGAGAGGAGATCTACGCTGCTCCTGATGGTGTCTCTTATCTCCAGTAGGACAGTGTGGCTCCGTCCCTCCGGTTTGCCTCTCTGCCTTTCTGTGGAGGTGGAGCTGGGGGTGGATGCGGGTTGAGCTGTGGTGGAAGTGCCGTCTCCTTTCTCCCACTACACCAGGGGGTCCTCCACGTGCTCCGCCACGGGTACTACAGCTGTCGGGGGGTTCTCCATCGTGGCACGCTCCACAGATACCTGCCTGGAGACAGGAGCTGACTCTCTGCCGGAAGAGGACTGGCTCTCAGCAGGCTGCCTGAGAGAGAGGGTTGTGAGAGGGGCTGCTCCTCGGTGGCAGATCTCACCCTCCAGGAAGCTGCACTTGGCCATGACTTAGGTCTCTCTGTCCATCAGCTTGACCGCGGCCTGGCCAGATTTCTTGAGGTGCAGCTTCCCGTACCAGGTGTGCATGTGCTTCCACCAGCCGAGGAGCACCTCCGAAGTGTAGCCCAGGCTCTCCGCCTTCTCTCTCCAAGCAGCCTGCTTCCATTTGGTGTCCCTATAGAATCTGTGTCCCTTCCGCCATAGATACTCATTCTCTCTCAGCCACTCCAGCACCTCATCCTCATGTTCCTTTTTGATGTATTGCCTCCTCTCCCGTTCTCGCGTATGCCTTTTCCTCCCTTTGGCAGGACCACATGGGCCCTCATCAGAGGGGCTTCCAGGTTGTAGGGGCTGCTCCTCCATACCGCCAGCAGCAGCAGCAGCAGCAAAAGCAGGACCAGCAGGACCAGGAGCACCAGCAGGACCAGCAGGACCAGGAGCACCAGCAGGACCAGGAGCACCAGCAGGACCAGCAGGACCAGGAGCAGCGCCAGCAGAGTAAGCACCAGCAGAAGCATCACCGCCAGAAGCAGCTTCAGCAGAGTAAGCACCAGCAGAAGCACCAGCACTAGGAGCAGCACCAGCAGAGTACGCACCAGCAGAAGCCCCAGCACCAGGAGCAGTGCCAGCAGAGTAAGCACCAGCAGAAGCACCACCACCAGAAGCAGCATCAGCAGAGTAAGCACCAGAAGAAGCACCACCGCCAGAAGCAGCATCAGCAGCTCCTCCAGAAGCAGAAGCAGAAGCAGCAGAAGCCCCAGCCCCAGAAGAGCGAGCCCGTGCTGCAGAAGCCCCAGCAGAAGCAGAGTGAGGGCCAGGGGGTGGGAGGGTGGCCCTGTCCCTCTTGCCAGGGCTGGCAGCAGATGGCTGAGGCTTTCTCTTCTTCCCCATGGTTGTGGGGTTGCTGGCTTGCAGGCAGGCAGGCAGGCAGGCAGGCTGGCAGGCAGGCTTGAGAGCTGTGTCTGGAAGCAGGTCTTTCCTCTGAATGTTGACCTGCTTGGGAGCTGCTTCCCTTTTTATCTGCGGGGCTGATGCAATGCATCCTCCCCGCATGTGCAGTGAACGCTAGGCATCCTCTAGGCATCCGCTAGGCTTCCGCTAGGCATCTGCTTCATCCACTAGGCTTCCGCTGTGCATCCGCTTCATCCGCTCGGCGTCCGCTCTGCATCCGCTCTTTCCGCTGCGCATCCGCTTTGCTGCGGTCCCCCGGAAGCCTTGCAGATGTGCCATCCGCTTCCATCCGCTTCAATCCGCTAGGCTTCCATGGAGCATCCACTTTCCATCCGCCCTACGTCCTCCCCCCGTCCGTTCCTTTCCATGTTGTCCGTTCTGGTTATGCAAATTTTTGTCCCTTTTGAGAGCGGATAACAACGGATGGAACATTTCTCATCCGCTGTGTCCTTTTTACAAACGTTTTGCATCCGGCGGCCAATGTGACAGGGCCTTAAATGAGTGTCCAGAGGCATTTAAAAAAATTTCAGACCTCTCATCTCAGGGGTTTCTTCCACAATTAAAATATCACCGGATATGTCAGCTGTTTGTGATTTGGGCTTAGGTATGAGTGGCATAGCATTTTCATTAAAATCCATGGTGATTAATTCAATTGCAGAAGATTCTGAGATTCAATTAATGAAAGGTTGTAAAAGCAGAGAGGGAGCTTGTTGCATAATAAATATTTGAAGTATTGTTGTTTTTTTCATTGCCATTATAGAACCCAAAGACAGGAATCGTTCAACAAATGGAGAACTTTGAGAATTCTCATCAGGAGAGTAAAAACAGGTAATATCTTTTGCTTGCTTGCTTTATTTCATTAAAACACATCTTAACATTGATATAATCTTGGGGTACAATCTGCATTTACAGGTAGTCCTCAATTTATAACAGTACATTTGCTGACCATTCAAAGTTAGAACAGCACTGAAAAAAAGTGACTTATGATTGTTTTTTCAAACTTACAGTGACCTTTGGTGACCTTCTGACAAGCAAAGTTCAATGGGGACGCCAGATTCACAACAACCTTGTTATTAACAACTGCAATAATTCACTTAACAACTGTAGTAAAAAAGGTCATAAAAAGGGGCAAAACTCACTTGACAAATGTCATAGCATTAGAAATTTTGGGCTCAGTTGTGGTCATAAGTCAAGGACTAATTATACCTTTACATATTAAAGACCAAAGAACAGTATAGCAGCACATCTACATTGGAAAGGTCACTTTAAAAGAAATAAGAGGATAAAAGGTTCACAACCCACAGTTTTTGAGCTGTGTAAAATCATTTCTAAAAGGTTTCTGGATTCATGTTCATGTTTTGGAAAGGATATTAAGAACCAATAGGAGAGCAAGAAATGGGACTGTGCAAATTACTTAATCTATCAGAATCCATATCGGTAGCAGAATATCATTTGCAGAGAGATCCCAGTTTACTTTAATTCAGTTTAATTTTTTTAAAATTAAAAATCGAAGATGTACGTTGGTAATTATAGTTTCAGAGGGAAGCAGAAAAAGGAATACCTAACTTTTATGGTGTTAATACAAAATGCATTTTTTTTTTAACTTTGCAGTGCCCCTCCTGGATTTCCCCCGTTGTAGGCTATTATATCATACATTCTGTGTGCAGTTACACAATGTATGTATATGTTTATTTATTCCCATTTATACGATCACCCATCTCATTAGTGCAACTCTGGGCCAATCCTTCAAGTGACATCATCTTTGTCTGTGGTTTTCGTGTCCATAAAATCCATACATTTCTGAGTAGGGGGAATTAATATGGAACAAATTAACTACATTCATATGTCATGTTCAGTCAGACTGATAATGTCAGTTCATTGTTGCTTTGTTTAAGTTTTCTAGTTAGGTTAGGGTAAATGTAGCATGTTTTTTCCAAATGGAGAATACTCATTCTTTCCGAAGCAAACAACACAGTCTTAAAAATCAGATTGGAATGTAGAACTAAGAATGACAACTGTTTGTTAAGCAGTTGAATTAATGCTCTATATTAAACCATTTATTGTGGCTTACTATCCACATGCCTTAGTGTTTATGCTGGATCAGTTCAGAAGATTTTAATAAGTTAGCTTATCAATAATATAAAAACAAAGAATTAAAAAGCAGTAATACGGAAGAATCAACAAGGATAAATGGAGCACAACCCTAAATGCATGCTGAAGTACCAGTGCTGATTATCTAACCCAGGGGTGTCAAACTCAATTTCATTAAAGGCCACATCAGGGTTGTGTTTGACCTCGAAGGGGTGGGGGGAGGCATGGCCAGGGTGGACATGACTAGCTTGATGTCACTTGTGTCGGGGGCACCTGTGGTGGCCTAAGTGCTCTCCCAGCAAGAATGGGCTCCCAAGCTCTGTTTTTGGCTGTGGCAGCCTCCTGCAACCCTCTGCCAGCGAAAATAGAGCTTGGGAGGGTTGCATACGACCCTTGCGAGCTCCATTTTCTTTGGCAGAGGCATCGTCTCTGTGGCCTGGTCTTTCACTGTTTCCAGGGCAGCCCTACAGGCCAGTTCTAAATACCCCACAGGCCAGATCTGGCCCGCAGGCCTTGAGTTTTACACCCCTGATCTAACCTATGAATGAGAGTGTGAGGCAGGCAATATTAGATATAGCCACATATATACCACTGTGCACATTACCTCCGAAGAATGTAGAGCCTTATTATTTAAATTGGTAGGTTTGTAGAGAAGAAAATGGTGCAGATTTAAAAAATATTACCATTGATGCCATCTTAAAGACAATATTTTCTGAGTGTATGTAATTGTATCTTTTTGATAGACTGTCTAAGGACAATACCACTAACTGTGGGAAACAGACAAATAATAGTCAGATCCGTGAAACTGATAGACCCTCCAAGCGGCTTCGAAGGAAAAGGAAGCTGCTTTTAGATTCTGAAGAAGAAGAAGAAAATGCAGACGAGGAGGAGGTAATTAAATGTGATTTCTTTAATTGAAAGAGTAGTCAGAATGCTACAACAAAACTTGTAGTGATAAAAATTTACCACATAAATTTAATAATCCTTTTACATGTAAGTAATATTTTAGAAATATTATTTATTCTGTCAAACCAAACCAAACCAAACCAAAATATACACATTGTACACATATAAATCTGTTAACATTGTGTTTTTACATTAAATAAAAGGGAAAAAAGATTATTGGACACATTGTATACATATAAATCTGATAACATTGTGATTTGGTAGTAGAACAAAAGGGAAAAAAGATCATTACAAATCTTGCTTCTTTGCTCTTTTATCAGAAAAAAAAATTATTGCAGAATCAGATTTTGAAAAGTAACGCATGCCACTATTTCACTATTGGAAATTAGAAATTAGTTGACATGTTAAAATTTAGCAATCAGAGAATACTATTGCATTAGACAGTATAAAATAGCAAATAATGTATTTCAATGTGTTCAGTTTATTTGTTTAATTTATATATATTTCTGCTGGTAGTTTAAAATACTAAGCAAAAAATAAACATTGCAAAATAGTGAAAATGACGTTCAACGATACATGAAAAATGGCAGCGTATTTTCATCTGGTTTGTATTATCTAGGAAAAGAATAAATTGAATCCAAAAAACCGCAAGAGTGCAAAATCAGTGAAGCAAGGTAAGGGTGCAAAAATGATTTTTAACTGTTTCATGGCAAAACGCTGCTATAAATTCAGTACTTTGGCAACCTCTGTAATAATACCCAGAGTACTAATGTTACAAAAAACATTCCATCAATTTTACACTTATCTTTATAGTCCACAAAATGTATTTATTTGTCATCTTTGACGTATAGCCATTCATTTAGTGGCCATTCAAAGTTACGACATTGAAAAAAGTGACTTATGACCATTTTTCACATTTATAACCATTGCATATTGCAGCATCCCTATGGTCATGTAATCAAAATTCAGATACATTGGCAACGGGTATATATTTACGACTCTTGCTATGTCCTTCTAGGTCATGTGATCCCCTTTTGCAACCTTCTGACAAGCAAAGTCAATAAGGAAGCCAGATTCACTTAACAGCCATGTTAATTACTGCAGTGATTCACTTAACAATTGTGGCACGAAAGGTTCTAAAGTGGGGCAAAACTGACTTAACTATCTTGCTTAACAATGGAAATGTTGGATTCAAGTGTGGTCATAAGTCTGGACTACCTATATTAGAAGGGCCACAATATTAGAACGTTTCCCTTAGTTCATCTGGACATGGTCTCTTCTGTGAACAGTAAACTACTGTATATATGCAGTCTTATGCCCCCTTCCCTCCAAATTGCCAAAATTGTTTATTTATGGTCTCAATAAAACACAAGTGTAAAGTTTGAAATACTAGAAAAAAAATCCAAACCTGATTGAAGAGACTATCAGCTGGCTTCTGCAAATTATTGCTGAAGTTTACAATAGTTGTCCAAGTTAAATCTTGCAGAAGGAAGGTTGTGATTTGTTGACAGAGAAAGACAACTAAAATTTCTAATATTTTGGTTTTTGAGTGGGATGATACAATGGTCAGTGTAACAATATATAAATTGTAGATATAGTATGATATTCCAACTTACTTGTAAGTTCCATTCCAAATAATGTAATTCTGAGTAAATATATAGTACGAGTTTGTGTTGTAAATGTGATAAATGAGAAGATTCATGAGTCCACTGAAGAACGGTCATGGCATAAGAACTGTAATTTTTTAAAAATCTCCTATCCATCAGATTTTCACATGATGAATAGAATGAAATATATATAACCCTCTGTTCAATACATGGGTGTTCACTTTTAAAGATGATAATGCCAAAATGGCAAAATACGTTGTTATATCACAACGCAAGCTCTAACTGTTCTGTATATTTTCATCCCAATGTTGCACACAATTGCATAAGTACATTATGACAAGTGTTATATTGCTTGTCCCATATTATTCTCTCCGTGAACCTTTGTGGTTTCATACTCTTGTCTTCCAGAAAAGCATTTTTTTTTTCTTTTCATTCTATCTCTGATTTCTCAGCTATTCCTGCAAAGAAGAACGTTTGGAACTGGATGACATACTTAGAAGAAGAACGAATGCCAGCTGCTCCCTTGAAACTTTTCAAAGAGGTTTGCAATCTCCTAGGTGTTTTTTTTTTTTTTTTTGTGGATGAATATTGAATACAGTCATCCTCAACTTACAACCATTCACTTAGTGACTGTTCAAAGTTACAACAGCACTGAAAAATGTGACGTATGACTGTTTACACTTAAAACCATTGCAGCATCCCCATTATCATGTGATCAAAATTTGCCTGCTAGAGAACTACCGTGTATTTATGACAGTGGCAGCATCCCAGGGTCATGTCATGACCACTTGTTGTGGTTAGCTGGCAGCAGGTGCAGATGGCTGAGGAGAGCGAGGACTCTGATGAAGGGCCAGGACCATCAGGGAGTGGACTGCTGCCTTCAGAGTTTGTGGGGGCTGGCAGCAGTGATGTGGAGGTTCCTAAGGAGCCTATGCAAAGTGCATGTGCAAGAAGGATTACTCAGAGGAAAGAACAATGACATCAGCACAGGCAACTCGGGAGTAAGGCTGCAAGGTAATGGCCCTTCCTTTAAGAGGATAAAAGCAAGGTTTGGAAAAGCATTCTTTGCAAACAGCAAAGAAGCTCTTAAGCTCAACTGGGGAACATCTTTAGTTCATGTTTGGAGAATCTTGCAAATGAGTTCTTATCTCTGGGTTTTTGGCAGCCTTAACAAACAACTCGGCAAGGCTCTTCCTTGTCTGAGCTAATTAGTGGAAAGCAGCCTTCAGAACAGAATTCATTATTAAACCTTAAAAGGTGGGGGCTGCTCCTTTTGTGTGTGTTTGCTCTTTGGGAACCTGGTTGGATGAGAACATTACCTGCATGTGAATGTCTTTGCATTGCCCTAGAACCAGAATTTTTTGTGGGTGGAAAACTAAAGAACCAGATCCTGTAATGAGATGGAAGAGTATTGTGTTAAGGGTATTGAAATCTTACACATCTGCTCCCTTAAAGAGCTTTTTTATTGGAAGCAATAAGACCAAGGTGACTTCTTCAATGCTGCAGAGAGACAAGCCTGGGTCTATCATAATTCTAAGAAATCTATTCTTCTTCTTCTTCTTCTTCTTCTTCTTCTTCTTCTTCTTCTTCTT